>JAYKKI010000016.1:9031875-10277500 GCA_039881145.1 Druceiella hillmani | reverse complement strand
AGTTTAATTGATTTGTCAAGCAAAAGTAACCAATAAAAGAGCTACAGATTTAGAAGAGAGCGTTCTAAGTTAAAACAGCCTTGAGGCGAAGGAGAGATTAGAAATATTAGAGAAGTCATAGACGTTTTTATTTTAGATATTTGAAAATATTTGTCCTCATTTGTATATTGAACATTTAGTCTCATAAAAGGCAAATTTAGTCGAGAAAACTATGATTTGTATCTTGTTTTATTCGTTTCAAAAAATGTTGGCACAAAAAATTCTTTAAGGCGGTTTTTTTAAAAATAGAAAAGCAGTGAACATTTTATTTTTGTAAGGTATACTGGTTCTGAAAAATGACCAAATTAAGAAAAATAGCGCAGAATAAACGACTATTTAAAATTTAACACAAATTAATTAAAGTGTTTAAAAAGAATAGAATATATAAGGCCAATAAATCCGCAATAATACCATTTGAACACCGAAAAGGCTAATAAAAAGTGGCGTGTATATATATATATATATATATATATATATACATATATATATATATATATATATATATATATATATATATATATACAAGGAATTATCTCATTTCTATTAAATATAAATTGGATATATTTTTCACGCTTTAAAGGGAATTTCGGTATGTTCGTATGGAATAAAAAATCTGTTGTTTTATCATAGAACCATTTACAATCAAAATGTCTGAGTACTTCTGGGTTGGCTAATAACCCGGGTTATTAGCCAACGCAGAAGTACTCAGACATTTTGATCAATAATTCAATCAGTCACGTATAGGACGATATAGGTACATTTAAATACATTTAAATGTATACATTTAAATATATATATATATATACCATATATAGGAATAGTCACCATAAAATATTAGCTATTTTGATTCGATTTATACCTTGAATATAGGTTAACTTGCATAAATTAATAATTTTCGATAACAAGTTGATGTTAATAGTTTAACAACTTAAACGGTTTTATTTCGAACATTTTTAACATGAAACATGACTAATAAACTTCCATTTAGCTTTGCATCATTCAATTATTTTTTTAGAAAATTTTCCACTTTCTGTTAATTTTATTAATCATAAATTTTTAATTTTCTCGTTAACATGCTGTAGAATATTTAGACCTTCCATGCCATACTACACCTCTGAAATAAAGCTCTATCATAAAAACACGAATTGTTCACTGGGATTTTGAAGCAAAAATTATAATAATTCATAACTAGAGACCGGATTATATGCATTTGCATATTTTAGCCATTTTCAGCGCGAATAGCATATTTTTCCTAAGATCTAGTGATGATGCATATTATCGCTATAATTTAGTATTTTTCAGTATTTTTACAGTATTTTTCGAGTACAGCGCAGCAGCCCCGCGTCTTTTGTTTTGGTACGATAATAAAATGAAAGAGACAAATGATCATCGCGCTCGCCTCCCGCACTACTCCTCCTACTCTATTACGCATGTTATTGCTTGCATTGGTGACGCGCGTGCTCATTGATCTACAGTTAAAATTTTTTGTGTGAAATTGTACAATGCCTCCCGAAACAAAAAGTGTGTCTTCGTGGATAAGTGACTTCCCTGGAACATTTACTTACGACGGAAATGTTTTATATTGTCGAGTTTGCGAGAAAAATATTTCTTGCACTAAAAAGTTTCAAATAGACCAACATGTTAAGACAAATGTTTACGTCCCAGGATTGCAGAAAAAAGGTCCACGACAGCAACTTATAACCGCGTCTACTTCTAGCTCTAAATGTTAATAAAATTACCGGTTTAGCGTGGATTTATGTGAAGCATTGCTTGCAAGTAATATTCCTCTCCATAAATTAAAAAATGCTACCCTCAAACAGTTTTTGGAAAAATATTGCTTAAATCAAAATATACCAGACGAATCAACATTGCGTAGAAATTATATACCAACAATTTATAAAAATGTTATGGAAGAAATACGTAATGAACTCTAGGAGAACCTTATTTGGATTTCAGCTGACGAAACTACCGATAGTTGTGGTCGTTATGTAGCGAATTTAATTGTCGGTACATTGAAACTAGAACCTTCTCCTTCCTATTTGGTGACCTGCAAAGAATTAGAAAAAACTAATCATTCTACGATCGCCAGATATGTGAATGAGGGTATTAAAAAAATATTTCCTGAATTATCTGCAAAAGAAAGAGTATTTATATTTCTTTCAGATGCTGCTCCCTATATGATCAAAGCAGCCAAGGCCCTCCAAGTATTTTATCCCAATTTGATTCATGTGACGTGGTTTGCCCATGGAGTACATCGACTTGCTGAAGAAGTGCGCCCCACGTTTGGGAATGTATATAAACTTATTTCATCACCAAAAAATTGTTTCTTAAGGCACCTGCTCGTAATAAAGCCTACAAAGAAAAAATACCAAATGTTCCTCTCCCTCCTGAACCAGTTGTAACCCGATGGGGGGGACATGGATAGAAGCTATACTGTTCTACAATGAATATTTTGAGGCCATCAAAGGTGAAGTAAATGACTTTGACAGTGCCGAGTCAAGAGCAATTTGTGAGTCAAAGACAGCATTTAACGATTTTACCATTAAAAAAAACATAGCTGTAATTTGCACCAATTTTTCTTACATACCTGAAAGTATTAAAAAGCTTGAAACTCACGATTCACATTTGGCGGATTTTATGCATTGAGTGAATCCATTCAAACAATGAATAAAATCCGCCAAATGAACTCCACGTTGCCAAGTACGTTGCCGCATAAACTTAAAGAAAAGTTTGAAAACATTTTGAACAATAATCCAGGCTTTGAACATTTGTGTCAAATTGATAGCTTTATTAATAGGCCGGCGGAAGTTTTGCCAAAAAATATTAGCGCTAACATAGCACTCAAATTCAAGTTCTGCCCAATTACCTCAGTAAATGCAGAGTGATCATTTTCGACCTATAAAAATATTTTGAATGATCGAAGACATAATCTTACCACTGAACATTTAGAACAATACTTGATTGTTAACGTTTACAAAAATATTAAATAATGTTACATGTTACTGTATCGATTATCGTCTATCAATGGATAGTTTACTAAATGTATGCTGATTTTGTAATAATACAAAATCTAAAACTTAATTGTTTTTTATTTTATTAAGAAACAATAAATTATAAAGATAAATATTAAATAAAGTAAAACTTAAAACAAGTATTTACTAACAATAGACTTAAATCTAAAGGAATAATATTTACAAAACAAACAAAAAAATTAGTCATTTAATGTTGCATATTCTGTCAGTTTTCGTGCATATTTCAAGCATTTTTCATGCATATTTCAAGCTTTTTAAATTGCATATAAACGGTCTCTATTCATAACTTTGTTATCTGTGTGGTTTCATCAATATTTAAAATAATATAATAGATATGTTCAATAAAAAAATTATGCAGCCGCACACCATCTACCCACCATTAGTCATGGTGGCTGTAAAAGTTTAAGTAAATCTAAACAACTAGTTATTTTAATTGGTTGCGAATAAACAAAAATTTTAAATGAAAGCACGAAAACTATTTAAAACAATTGTTAATTCAACTAATACCCATTTAAAAGAGAAAAATATAGAACGAACTACCAAAATGTTATGTCGTCATCTGTCGGTTGTCTCTCATGTTTGTTTCGATAAAGTTTTGTATCGGACAAGCATATTTTATGAAAATTTTCATAAAGATATAGTTGTATATTTTAATTAAAAATACAAGATATTTATTTTTTTTACCAAATTAGGTTAGAAAATATTTATTTACATAAATTCAATGAATTTTTTAAATATTTGTTTTTATTTTCTAGTAGCAAAACAAATAACGGAATAATTTTAATCGTCAAAAAATTAATGTCAGTTAAACATTATGTTAATTTCATTGCAAAACTCATGCCTAATTGCGTTTTTTAGAGAGTATTTTAAGGCTATTATTTTTAAGTAACTGTTGTTCCTGGTTTTGCTCACATGACATTAATATTCTCTGAGGTAAAATATACCAGATCTATTTGCATTACAGAAGCCATGCAAAGCAAATTTCTTAAACACTTCAAATAATTGAGCCATTAAAAATGGGACAAACACATAAACTTAAGTTCGTATTAAACGTGTTAGTCAGAAACCAATTCCAGACATGTTATTAAATTCGTTTTTAATTTCTGAACCAGTAAGAAAAATTTATAATATAGCATCGTGATAACATTAGTTTTATTTTACCATTTATTTTTTTCTTTGAATATGTAAATGTTGACAGTAAATATGTGTAATTAAATCGATGTAAAATATGAATTGCAGTTGAAAATAGACCCAACAAATACTGGTGTTAAATTTTATGCATTCATTAGTATTTTAAAGTGTCCTGGGCTTGTTGCCCTACCAAACTAATGTACTTTGCGAAATAATTTTTTTCATAGAATCATTATAAATGTAAAAATGTTTAAATTAATAGTTTCCGAAATGACCATTATTATATTCGTTCACATATTTACTTTCTATGTTGCCATGTAGACCTATCTTTTAATTAAGTTTAAATGCTTTATGTATAACGATAAAAATACGCTACATTAAAATTAGCAGGTTCACAAAGCAACGGGCGAATATATCAAACTGAGTGAAGGAATCTGTTATTTAAAAGAGTTAAAACTCTGTATTTATCTGATTATTAAATTTTATTACTTGAAGCGAAATTAACTTTTGCATTTACTTGAAATTCCTTTTCATTACACGTTTCATTAAAGAGATTTATTTTAACGAAAAAAATTGACCCTTCTTATTTTAATTAAATTCATCGTAAAATAAGATGCGACTTTAATTAAAACTTTTAAAAAGTTTTACTGAAACTTTTTGGGTAAAAATTATATTCCAAAATCCTTATACATATATTTAGATAATTTATTCTGCGATGCATACTACATATTAGCCTAATTAAATCATTATTATTCACATGTTGTTGAGACGCCTTTCACAAGTTAATGTTTTACCGTATGCTCTTTCCTTCAAGCTACAATTTTTGTAAGTTTTCCGTGTCTGACAAGGAGGTAATAAGATATTTTGCCTATTTTGTCAATTTCGATATAAAATCGTATAACATAATAAAGATAATTTTTAACTTGTAGCTTATGATTTTTCTTAAGAAAATGCCTTCTCATATAAAAATCAAGGTAAATTGTGGTTTCAGAACCTACCAATGATTTCTGTATTTTTGGAAATGTACCATTTAAAGATTACTGTTGTTACTATAAAATAGTTTTAAATTAAATAATACTACACAACAAAAATCATTGGTAAAGTTCGTCATCGATAAACAGGTAATAAACATTTCCATACGCTGCTTGGTTTACAATGTCCATATCATTATATCACACAAATAAAGCAATGAATTATATTTCGTAGGATTAGAGATTAATAATTAAATTTACACAAAAAATTAGGTTATAATTTTGATTCTTAATAAAAACCATATTAAATTTATTAAAAAAAAATATCATTACGTCGCTCTTAATTTCTTTTAACTTTATACTAAAGAATATATTTGGGAGAGAATCAGTTTTTAATGATTTATCTCATCAAACTTCTTTAAATATAATTATAGGTAAAATCCAGATTTTATCATAGAAAACACAAATCAAGAAAATAGGTGTTTGCCCTCGCTCATTCTGTGATTTTTTATAAACATAGTTTTTCCGATTTTCATTTGACCATAATTTGGGAACAATAAATTTTAAGAAATGCAAATACTCTTCTCGATCTGTTTCTTTACGAGGTCGTATTTATACTTTATTATTAAAAATATTATGAGCCGAAACACAAATTCTTGCTTTTCCGTAAGATAATTACAATTATTTTACTCCAAATTTTTAAATTGATCGTAAGATTTATCCATTTAGTGGTAATTTTCTCCTTTTTCAATAGATCACTTCACCATTCTTCGACGAATTCCTGTCTCCTTGGCGGCAAGATGTAGATTTTTCCTTCGTTTTTAACCATCTGTACAACTACTTGAAATTGTTTGATCCCTTTTCTTATACTTATTTACCTTTCTTGTACTTTCCATTTTTATTTGGCCTGTATGTAAAATTAGTACACTCGTACATGAATCGCACGTGGTATAGTAAAAAATATCCTTCTGATAAATTGGAAATAAATTAAGTGAGCAAAACATACGTGTATTTTAAATACGTTTTTATACTATATTTTTAACACTATTACTACTCATTTTATATATTCTCAAAAAATGAAAAAAATGTCATATCTGGAGGTTATGATAAAAACTTTTATGGTAATACTAATAAAACAGAACGATCTCAACAAGATAACGAATACTTGCTTGCCGCCTTTGTTCCACTGTATGAAAATATCTTCTTTTGAGCTACTTTAAGACGGTAGTTCCATAATTTTAACAACGATAACCTTAACATAAAATAGCAGTCAAAAGAAAATCAAAATAGAGAGTAATATATTTGTCTTCTTCGCAATTGCCATAATATCCCAGCAAGTTTCTTGCACAGATTACAATGGAATAAATTTCTAGAAGATTTCTTAAGAAATTTAAAAGTTGTTTTGTCCAATGAATATCTGACGTATTAAATTATGTTCAAATGTAGATGCTGTTTGAAAAGTTTACGAATTAAATAATGTAAAATATATTAACGAACCACCCACGAAAAAAATTGTTTTGAAATATACTTCTAGGAAACAAATTATTTAATCATACCCTTTCCTTTATCAGCCTATAAAAATATTGACAGAACTGTATATCTGATAACGTCCACCAACTTTTCTATAAACCATTCACATGTGAATATTGTTACTTTTTAACTTTTATACGACATAAATAACCGCTGATTTTTTTTAAATCCCTTTGAACTAATTGGTAGTCATTTATATTTCACATTTGTCTTAAATCCTTTTTGCATTGACATTTCCAAAAAGAACCACTGTGTGGGAAAAGATACTCATGAAATTCTTAGAAGAGCAGGTAAAATGATAAGACAAATATATAAAATATTATGTTTAATTAAAAGTAGCATTTTTTACAATAATACGATTTATGTAGTAGGTATGATATATTGAAACTATAAATCAATCAATAGTATACAATCATTCACACTTCAGTGAGCAGTAAAATACTGTTTTACCGATTGTATGAAAATACTTTATGTGATTAAGCAGTTAACAGACACAAATAGGTTTAAGAACGCAACAAGATAGAATATGTTTTATTTTCTTCTATGACGTGACCATTCACAGAAATTTCCTTTGAAATGACATATGAATTTTACGCGGTGCTTGAATCCCTCTCGAAATTATAATTTAAATCTGAGTTTAATCTCATCCTCGCAGATATGTAAAGTTTTATTTTATGGACATTTTACCATTCCCAAAGGTATGCTTCCACAGAAAAGTAATTTAAATTTTGACATTCCATAATTAAACAAGCGAGAAGGTAACTAACTTAATACAGAGACTATTTGAAGTATAATTTTATATTTTTCGGTACTGTATTCATTAGCAGGGCAAACTGATGGTTGCTTATAATTAATTTTATTTAGCTGGATGTAATACTAACATCATTTTTTGCTTTCCAATAATTTATGTTATTTGTTTTTTAATATATTCATACTATTTTGACATGTAATGAAATTTTTAATAATTTTTTTAAATACAAATATTTTCTCATCGAGCTCTAATTAAAATTTATATAACACAAAGTACAATTTATGTAAAACGAATATCAATATAAAACTTTCCTGACAATAAATAATTTAAACATATTTATTTGACTGAGATAATTATATTTATTTATTTACACAGATGTTAACTGGGATATACAAATAAAAATAAAAAAATATTATTTGAAATTTAGTACTTGTTTAATAAGCAATAATAAAAACTTTTAAAAAGAATTGTAATTTATGATAAATCCATTATGATTCAAAATAATCCATTACTTCGTATATAAGGAACTTTTAAAACGAGCAGCTACTTTATATTATTTATCTATAATATTGGGATATGGTTTTTTTAAGTTAACGTACACATTATTTGGGAAAATAAAAATATGTTAAGTTTGAAAGACTTAGTTAAGTTTGCTGAAATGCCCCCTCCGCTTAATCAAGCTCATAATAGAGCTTTCTCTAAATTTAAACATAGAGTATTATTTTTTCGTTCTATAAAAATAATCGGGGTTTACGATAATATAAATAAGTGGAATGTTTTACCGACAATATTAATTTATAAATATAAAAAAATTAAGTACCTACTTCTGGCATTTCGTTTTAATCACGCACCCTTAAAAAATTTCAAACAAATATATTGGATCTCATTAATATCAAGAAGGGATTGTATACGGATTAGAGCATGAATTTATCGCTTTGATCATGACAATATCTTATTTAATATCGGACACATATAAAGAATGTTCTAGTTAATTTTATTAATCAACGGTTAATAAGCAGATATTATTTATTTTATTTTATACTTAATTTAAAATATTGAAATTGTCAGTTATACTTACAACAATAAACGCTAAGGAAAACTATATTATTGCTTACTTTTAACGCGAGAAAATATTTTTAGGTAATTGAAAAGCAAAACTGAGAATACGTGAAGAAATTTTCAGCTAAAATTTGAAATTGGCGTTTGATAAAACACATAATTCTTAGCATTCGATTATAAACTTATATTCTCAAGAACATCAGTTAATTATAAAAACTATAAATCACATTTTGAAATAGTTTCCAATTAATAATGAGTTTCATGGGAAAAAATAAACTAAATATTAAGGAAATCGTTCATTTGGGGAAATACGAGATTTATTTAATAGGCTGCTTAAATTTAAATGTCCGGAGGAATAGTACGACCAAAAGAACAAAAAGGTCAATCGCCTGCTTTTCATTCATTTATTTTCGTTTTCGCTATAGAAAATTTATTATTCATTCCTACATAGAATCATCGATATGAAGAATAAGTTATGACCCAATATCAGATCATCAGGTGCCTCTTGTATAATCCGCATATTTTTTCTATTCAATCTTAATTATTTACCTATTTCTTGCTTTAAAATTATCCTTTCCTTCCTATGTTATATCTGTATTTGCTTTCACGACCCTCATTAAAACTTCCCGGGCACACAAACGCACCGGCTTTTCCTTTCAAATATGACGCTTCTGTGAAAGAAAATTTTATAATGCTCTGGGTAGCTTTTTATGAAGAGAAGATATTTTCAGAAGTGACTCCTTTTTACCTCATTTTTATATTAAATTTTCATACGGTAACAACTGAGAAAATGTATATGTAGCCATAAACGGATTAAAATTAGATTTGTAGCTATGATTTTTATTCAAATATCTATGTGAAACTACGTTATTCTGATATTAATTAATTTCCCTTCGTTATATGATTGGTCTATTTAAACATATTATTGAATTGGGAAGGTAGTAATTGAAATAGTGCCGGCCGTTTTGTAGTTGATAGACCAATTATAATATATACAAATAGAATGCAAAATTTAAATTTAATTCATTTGCATGAATCAAATATAAGCGTAATATTTTAGTTTTAAAGAGTTTAATAAAATGTATGCATATTTATTTATTTGCACTTTAAATTTGTCTATAGATTTAAAAATATAATAAAACAGATAATAATATATATTTATAAATAACAAAATATGCATACCATTTTTTGTGCATATATGAACGGAATTTAATGAAACAGCCTTATTATATTTCATTTTATGATATCGTTTGGAATTTCAAATATTAAAATGAAATTATGTACAAATTTTTGAAAAAGTCATAATTTCTTACAAAAATTTAAGCAATTAAAATAAAAAAGTTACATTTTTTCATTTATCCGAATGATGTAAAAATGGCTTAATATCAAGGAGTATCGACAAAATTAAAATTATGTGAAGGAATACTAATAGAATAAATCTTACAATATTTCAAAGAAATGAGTAACCTTAACTTGATACAATAATTTAAGTTAATCACTTCCTAAGAAAAAAAAACAATAATTGAGGTATGCTGCTAATTCTAACAATTTAGACATTTTTTTGAGCCGCAATCTTTTTGATAAAATTACATAATTAAACCCTTAGGCCACAGGCAATTAATTCCCTCCCATCAAGTATTTTGGTAATTAATTTTGAAATCGTTTTAAAGGCAATTTTTTTAAACAAAATATATTTCGTTGAAGCAACAACTACATGAGTTATACATATAATTTAAGTGCCGAAGTGACCTAAGAAATAAATATTAACGTCTTGTATTGTTAATGGATAATAACCAAAAAAAAATAAATTTATAGATTCCTCATTATAATGTATCTTACAAATATAATTGAAATTACAAAAACTTGGTTTAGCAAGTGGAAAAAGTGTATAAAAATACTTCAACTTCATGTCGCTTTCGTAAGAAATATAAAGGTCGATTTGAAACGGTCTCATTTTATATTACATGATAATATAGCAAGATACACATACACATGTATATATATATATATATATATATATATATATATATATACATATATATATATATATATATATTGCTTCACCATTTTAAGCTCTTGGAAATTCTCAGAAGCAAAAAAAAATAATTACTGTATCCACATTAAGCATTTGATTATTGTCCAAAAATAATAGATGCATATTACGAGATTTTCAATATGTGAAGCAATTAAAACAAAGTTAAATTAAAGGTAAAGTGATCTTTTAACACATTCCGTGTATTAAGAAATTCAAAAGTACTAACAGTAAAAAAAAATGAATCATTTTTATTTCATCAAAGAAATATTTTCCCTATACAAAAGAAAACTAAAAATGTCTTAATAAATTCTTATTTCAATCAATTAAAAAAAACAATTTATAATCAATCGGACAAGAAAGAATAGCTTTTTCCTTGAGCTCTTTCTAGAAGTTTCTTTTATGATTTACATAACGATTCACCCATATCAATAAATAAAAAAAAATTTAATTTCTGTTTCCTGTAAAGAGATTGAGTTATGCAATTAAAATACCCCTTTTTACTAATATGATCCGAAAAAATACTTTATGATATTTTTTTTATAAAAATGAAGCTGAACTGCCGTTTTTTCACTTTCCAGTAAAGAAAATTATAAAACTCTTTCTCGAAACGGTGTGCGAAAAATTGACGCTTCTAATTCCTTCAAAAACTCATAGTCTTATTCTTAGCAATAAATTTTTTCGCACAATTGGATATACCATATATGAAGAGAGCTGTGATACAATACACTTGCATTTTAGAAAAATTCATTATATTCTCCAAATTACCTTCCGGAGACGTTTAGTTCATTCCCCGCTACTAATTCTTGACTCATTGGTACACTCAAATTTATATAAACGAATATTATAATCAACGAAACTACATTACGTCTTCCATACGGTTTAAAACAATAGGATTTAATTATTATTTTAACAACTTTTATTTCTGAAAAACTAACAAAGGATTTAAAAGCTCCAAAATTTCCACTGACACTTTATATTGTTTGAGCACACCTTTTCTTATTTCCAACTTTTCACTTCTTTTACTTGCTTATTATATGAGAAATATTATAATTTCCATAGAAATAATTTGACTTTTTTCTTTGTTATATTTTAATGTTATAATAGATATATTTCGTCTTTCTTCCTGTGGTTTTATAATTCGTAGGTACTTCAAGAGAAAAAAAATTATAGGTGCTTTAAAAGGAAGGTTATTATTTTCACGAAGCCACTGAAATGATAAAAGTGAAAATGAAAATGTTTATGATGTTTTAGCATAATTATGAAAAGCTTTTGGAATATGTATGTACAATTCATTTTAAATGTAACATAATCATAATATAACAATTATTTAGAAATATTAACTTGAAGCTACTTCTAAAACATACAGGAGCCAATGGATTACAATTTGTAAACCTTTTTCGCAAAATATAAACGTGTCTAATATAACAAAAGTGTCTAAATAGCTAGTCAAAGTGTCTTCGCTCTCACATACAAAGACGTAGAAAAGTACAGCGATAACTTTTAAAAGTCAATATCAATATATGTGCCCAAGTTATTGGGATATATGGAGTGTCCTATATTTTTTAATTTTGTTATTACATATAATTTTCTTGGTCTTTTTGTCGTATATGAAATATATATCCTATACATGGAAATGCTTTGCTCTTAACAGGACATAATAAATTCAAAATTTTTTAAGGTCAGCTTTGAGCCAAATAATGGAAATATTCCTTTCAACGCGTTAGTAACGCTCTGAATAAGAGCATATAATATCCTTTTCACTAGAATTTTGCTGTCTAATTTTTAAATACAAATAAATTCGTTAAGTATAAACAGAACCCACGCTATGAAAAACCGTAAACAATCAGGGTAAACATGAAAAGGTATATAGTATTTTCAATTAATTTTTTTTACAAATAACAATATTATTTTTAATTGTTTGATGTATTGCTAGTATGCTTTTAATATCATGAATGTCTCAAAACTTGGTAGACCCTAGTAAGTTGTAATAATTTTATTTTTAAATTTTTTATAAATACTTATAATTTTGAATACTTTTTAGGCATTGCAAAATAGCGGTTTATCTAGTAGAACACGTAGCTCTAGCAAAAATAACCACTTTGAAGTAAATAGATGTCTATACCAAAAAAATATTCAAGACATAAACTCAATATTTTTCGTCGTCGTCGTCGCCGTGGTGTGTTGGGTTGATCACAAGGCATACGGCCTTTGACGGTGCGACGCACCGCGGCGACCCGGGTTCGATTCCCGGCCGTTCGTCGAAAGGGGCTGGACTGGTGTTGTGGTTGGCTGTAAGAGATTGCTCTTTTAGCAATAAGTCCGCCATATGTATAAATTAGATACATTAAAGTAGATAAATAAATAAAATAAAAAAATTATCTTGAAAGATCTATTTAAGTTACTCTAAACGATCGGGCGCGCGATAAAAAACTTGATCTTCACTTTACATATAACCAATTTTTTTAAAATATTTTTCCTAACTTTTTATGGGTAGTAAATGTATATAATTATGCAAAAATATTTACAGGTTTATGGAACTAATAGCTTGCGAGTAAAACAGCTATCACATATAGATGGACGTGGCGAAATTATAAGGGTTTCTAAGTTAGCAACGAAATACTGAAAACGAAGGACAATTCCTGAATTAAATTTTATTTTTAATATTTCTTTTTTCAAGTTTTCAACAACGAAATATAAAGAAAATTATAAGCTATCTGAGAGATAAACTGTATCCAGTAATTTGAATCATTACTACTTTTTCAGAAGTATTATGTTGAAATAGATGAAATTATCATGTTGTTTAAATTCCAAAATGTACCAATTGACACATTGACAGTGGCAGACTTTATTTTTACCAAACATAGGAAAAGGATCTCTGCGGGAAAATAAATTAATATTTCTATTGTTTTTCCTTTCAGCTCTTGAAAATGTAGAAGTTATCAAGTCAATTATTAAGTCAAACCTACGATGCGAATGAGTATGCAGTCTTCGATCTTTATAATCCCTCATCTCAGAACCACTTTCCGTACCAAAGTTATGGTATGCAAATTATTGGGCTTCTAGGCCTAAAATTAAAGAAGTATTTTATTTAAGACTTATCACATCTTTTATAATTTCAACTATATAAAATGGCCAAACTAATATCACAGCACCATATAAAGGCACATATTTCCTTTGCAAAAAATAGAAATGCATTTCTCTTGAGTGCAGTGTTTTTTTATTTTATTAGTTTTGGGGCTATTATTATTTGAATCATTTGGAAAAACAAGGTAATTAAATTGTATATCAAATTATATTCCAGATCAAATCAAATTGCATCGACTGTATCCAACGCATAATTCTGTGTCCAAAATCGTTTTAATAAGTGATCGAAAAAAGTTTTGTATTTTTTTTATGATACTACTCGTAAGTTTCTTCAAATATTAACTCTAACCTAAACTAAATTAAAACACTTTAATTACTGGTATTACATTTGCGATCAGTAATTGATTTACCTAAAAGGAATGTATCAAGCTGCAAAATTGCAGCTTACCTTGATTCCTTCACTAAATTGCTTCGTTTCTGTGGAAGGCTCAGCGAACTTTCAGAGACTACTTAAGCTTGGGATGCTTAAGCAGTTTCGAATTGCTCACTGAGGCTTCCACACAGTCCAAGTTATACAAAATATTTTCCGTGTATGTTGCTTTTATCTTATTTTCACTCACCATCACAATAGTTTTGTGTCATTATTGTAGAGATTTTACCTGAATTGATAAAAGTTGTAGGGAGAGCTAGAGAAATAGTAAAGGTTAAACAAAATTACAACCCATTTTTTTCATAAATATATATACATATACACATACATATATATGTATATATGTATATGTATATATATATATATATATATATATATATGTGTGTGTATATATATATATATATATATATATATATATATTTATATATATATGTACATATTTATGGCAGATTTTTATGAGAGTTAGACAATTATAAATATATTGTCCTTAGATAAGTAATTGAGAGTCTATCGTTCAAATGTATCAAGCGTGAAATTTGAAAGGAAATGTCTGCAGTACGTGTTGGTAAATGTACCCAATAAATTAAATTAAAACTCCACGTTGTTAGTACTTTGGACATAAGTACAACCGAACATCATATGCCGTACCTGTGTACATACATATAAGCTCACCCATATAATATACTCATAATAAAATGGTTGGAACATATGTTTGACTTTAACAATTTTACCAAATGAATGGTGATTCATTCTATATTTTACAATGTTCGTCAGTTAAGTTACAAATAAGCATCTACTTACCTATGACGAAGAAACTAAAAGCGGATAAATTTCTTCACCTATGCGAACAGATACGTGTAAAAGAGCCAACGAGAAGGTAGGTATTTATTTAGCCAATTATTTCTTTTTTCAACATTTGAATCATTTAATGTATTTACTTGCAATTATGTGGAGAATAAAACTACACCAATTGGTGTTGGTAACAAAAAGATATATATCCCTTTTTAAACGCAAAAGAAAATCGTAACGAAGTCGTGTTTTTGAATCGAATATTTTTTAAATAGTTATTTATTGTAATGCTTGCAAAACACTCTCATCAATATCTCCTCAATGAAGTATCATTGAAGTATTTACAAGGCAAGGAGTCACGAGTGGAACTTTGTACACAATCGTCTTCTGTCGACTGGGGTCATTCAGTTATCATTCTGTCAATGGATAAGATTGTACTTGACATAACTCTTATTTCCACTTTTCGTGCATATGTAGACTGTAATCATGGGCGTGTAATCCACAAAATATAAATTAAAAAAACTGGAACGCTCAGAAGACCCTGGATGAAAAAGATATTTCAAAATAAAAAAAAACAAGGCCCTACAAATTCAATATTGTTAAAATATTATGTGCTTTATTTAAATAAATCATATTTGTCGTTTTTATATAAAATTATCATCAAAAAGCATAAAACATCAGTGCAAAAGAAAACATATGAGCAATCGGAGAAATCAAAACTCGAAACGGAACACTAACGAGGCGAGGTGAGAAGACAGAAGCGATTCTGTATGCGTGATCACATGCTTCACTTCGACTCTACAAATGTGAGAGCGTTCCCTCGTGAGTCGTATACGAAAAGTTGGATAGATAGGTTGTTTTATCGCACCTCCCTGCGTCCATGAAAACAAAGCTCACTCTTCTTTCCTGAAGGAAGGAATATAAGTTTCTATAATTTTCCAATTTAATTTTTTTTTATTTTCGATAAAATTTGCAAACAAATTCGTAAAACAAAAATTTGTCTAACTTACTTTTACCATAAATGGAATAACTTTTTCGAAAATTTAATTTTTTTTTGTCTTTTAATAGAAACAATTATTCAGACAATTGATTGTAAATTAAGAATAAAGTTAAAATGCTCATTTACGGAGTAATCTGTCAAAATTTTTGCATTTATTTATTTTACAATTTTATACGTTTTGATCAGGAATACTTTCAAGCATTGGTAAACTTTATCTTTATAAAAAAAAAATTATGTTGGAATATATAGTAACAAAATTTATTTTTCAAATTATTATCTATTAGACAAATATTATATGAAATTGTTAATAAATACTAATTTTAACTCAATTAAGAATTAAGTTTTAAGTTCTGCAATCACATTCATAAAAAAAGACGTACATTGAACAAACATAATTGCGAAAATCTTGAAAGGACTAAAAATCGTCAAGTTAATATCATTGTATCTATTATAAGTTATGAAATATAATACTTGTGTGTGTATAAAATATTATTGAATTTAGTATAAGTTATGAAAAAATAAAACTTATGTCTACAGTAAATATCTCTTACAGACACGAAGGAATCTTCGTCCTTATTAAAATATTTTGTTATAAGATAGGAGATTAAGTAGAGACGATTGCATATATATGCACACTAAAGCAAATGATACGAGTGACATTATTTTTCTATCACATAATATATTATCGTCGACAAAGCAAAAATATTATTGCAAAATTATTTGTTTTGCCGAAAATGGGATACAAATACTTTTACGAGATGTCTTAAATTAAACAATCGAGCATTTAATAGGAGTGCAACTAGAGGCTCTGGACCAGGGAATTTATAAGAACTCCGTTACAAAAATATTTCCAGTTATGATTTTGTTATAATTTCAGTGTTATTATGTAATGCCGTTAGCACTTGTATATATTGTATTTCTAACCAGTTCATAAATATTAAATTATCGAAACTTATATATAGTGCCTTCTACATCTCTAATAGGCGTAATAATATGATATATATGTTCAAGATTATAAGGCCTAATCTTTATAGTTTTCTTACAAACTTTGTGTAGGCTTTAAAAATTAGATTTACTTTATAATATTTTGCTGATTACGTCTGGATAAAATGGGATAATATATTTATTATTTATTTCGCAGCTTGTTCCCTAAAATTACGAAAAAAATATGTTTAAAGGTCTTTCCGATTGGAACCCTATAGTTTACATGGATTAAACAAATTGAGGTATTTCATTTGTCCGCTAATGGTTTTGCAAAAATATTTTTGAGTATTTTCAAATTACACGTTTCCACTTTAAAAACTTTCTGACATAAACGATTGTGATAGAGAAATGTCGATCTGTCTATCTATCTGTGAGACCCTTGAGAAAAGAATATATCGTTTTTCCGTCCGAGGTGCTGAACCTTTAAAATACATATTTCGGAACAATCTTAGTTAAAAATAATGTTGCACAATTACTTTGAAATTAAAAACGGAGACTCCAAAAATTTTAAAGGAAAAAGGTAAAACTAGAGATTTTTAACATTAATCCAATTTTAATTACTCTAACCACACAAATGTTTGTTTTCTTAGACATAAATTTTTTTGCACAATGCTCGATCGAAAAACTGAAATAACATCTTCACAAAATTATAAAGTTACTCAAAAAACAATTGTTTCAAAGAAGAGTTAATGCAAAATTGCATGTTTTAGTATTTTAATTCTACAAGTATATTTCAAATGTTCTGAATTTCATCTTAATAGTTTTTATAGATGATTATTCATAAAAGATTAGCCGGCCTCAGGCAATGATGTGGAAGTTTACGAAAATTTATGAAGCAAATGAAATAAAATAAAGAAATTTAATTGCTGATCAAAACATAGAATATTGCTGAAAACAGCATAAGCAATACTGTAAAATTATCAGGTATAACAGAACACCATAGAAAAATTTTGATTGAGCATGTTGTCATTAGATGAAAGTAAATAATTTATAAACTAATGTATAAATACCGCTACGCTGGTAATATAATTTTATGAAGGGATATATGTTAGTATCAATGAGCAAAGAATATTAGTACAGTAAGAATATTATTAGACTACGCCACTGCTTGAAAGGATAAAAAGGAGAATTCTATAAGTTAATAAGATCTTTAAAAATATCAGGATTTTTAATTCCGGCAAAACCGCTGGAGTCAACACAAATAGAGATATTTTAAACAAATTGTTTATCATTTCTGTTTTACTCATACCTGCAAAGCTACAACTTCATGAAAAAATTAAAAACAATTTCTATCTGAATTTTATCAATGCTGGCTATTCTGCAGAGACGGCTGCTAGACGGCTTGCGAATGGTGTAGATAATGACAGCGATATTGAAAGCAAAGTACGACGATAGGATTTGAAATATACTTTATATTAAATAAATGCTGTTTAATGTTTTTTTGTTTTGTATTTATTTTATACTTTATAACAATTGATGTATCTTTGTAAAAAAAAATCCATATTTTTCCGAAAATTTCCATATTTAAAATTTTTTTTTAAAATACCCTAAATTTCGTGGATCAATTAGTTACAATAAAATAAATGAATTTTCAAAACAAAATTTCTCCAGATAAAGTAAAACTAAACATTTCTGGTCTGACGATATTGAGTCATTCGATAGTTAGTACGGCGTCATAGTTCTTCAATCTTATTGGAGTGAGCCTCAGTCTCCGGATTGACAAAGTTGACGAAACAGTTAATGGTCAAAAGATGAAAGCTTAATTCTTGCAACACCTCCAATGACCAATAATATTCTGGTATTTTGTGGTACCGGAGAAAATTAGCGTCTGAATTAAGGGGTGACTCTGAGGATGGAGGAAAGTTACTGCTTCCCCTGTCTACTCCACCAAATACCCATTAACCCTATATGGAATGGAATAAATCTCGTATTATAACTTCATCGTCTTTTTCTCTCAGCATTAAAAAATTCGGGTATTTATATAGATATTTCAATCAATTATCAAACGATTTTTTGTAAATGGAAAAAAATTAACCACGACTTCGCGGCAACATCCAGGGGTCTTGTTTCTTTTCATTAAATTCTGATTATTAACCATTTCTATATTAGTCGCACAATACCAAAAACATAATATGATTTGAGTGAGGCTGTGGTATGATTTTTCAGGAGTCATATTTTTATAGTGTTAAATGGAGATACATTTATAATATATAAATTTTAATGCAAAAATATAAGCTTAAAACTCATATACATAAGGCAATGTTACCTAAATGGAAAATTGGCCCTTTAATCTAATCTTACTTATGATATGGTACTTGCTCAAACCAGGTGTCACTTAATAATTTTCCATTAATATTTAGGTTACATTGCCGGTAAGCGATTTCATTTAAGGGAAAAATATAATTCTCAAAATTAAGTACAATTAGTAGTTTTGAATAATTAAAAACTTGAGATAGGTTCGAAATGTTGAGTTAATAATACTTGTTTAATAAAAACACAAAAATATGCTCGTAACACTTAAAGACATAAAGTAATGTCAACTAAATGAAAAAAAAATATCCTTATCTAATCTTACTTATGATATGGCACGTACTCATACCAGGTATCATTTAATAATTAATTTTTAGGTTACATTGCTGGTAAGCGATTTCATTTAAGGAAAAAATCTCATTCTCAAAATTATAAAAATAATTAAAAACTTGAGATCGGTTTGAACTTTTGAAATAATAATTCTTTGTAATTTTTTTTACAAAACATCTTTTACAGCAGTTGGTATGCACTAGTCGTTTACTTGTATCAACGAGACGTATAGTAAAAGAACACTGATATAATCCGATTGGTCAAATTATCGCTCTGGGTCTATTATATTGAATTGTTGTAAAAATAAAACTAAGTATTAATTTGACTAGCAGATCTGGGTATATTACCCAATTTATATTTTCAGACTATCATTATAAATGTATTAACACGGTAGTAGTGAAAGAATACTGAACCACATTCGAAATATTTGATTAATTTTGTGGTCAAATTCTGTTTTTTCGTATTCAATATATTTTAGAGAAATTCTGTTAAAGCAGTTCCAAACCAAGTAATAAAATGATATTTGAAACTTTTTTTTTGTTAAAATTTTATCGTTCGGTCAGTATATATAATGACGCATGTATTTTATATTGTGTGGTAAAATAGTTATACTTAAGCATCTGCTAAATGCAAGCTATATTTAGTAAAAAAATAGCATTAACTTTACACGAGTATAGTGACAAAAAACTTTTTCCAATACAAAATATGGAAAACTGGGAGTGATCTTTTTTCCAAATCAATGTTTTATGAAAATAATTACGACCGAACCATAAATTTTATGTATTCGTCGCATTTCTTATGTATTCATTAGTTTAAGACTAAAAAACTTGGGTAACCTCGTTGAGCTTCTCACCTACTCACTAACAACTCGGTTATTTGCTTCTACGATTCTAAAAGCGTCGTGATTTTATTCATAACTTCCATAATCGTATCTGAAAACATACAAAGTTTCACCGTTTCACCTTCATTCATTCCTTTCCGGGCTATTGTAAAATATTTGCTATTTTTACATGCTTATTTAGTTAAAAACTCTCGTAGTTACAAGAATTGTTTACCAAGCAACACAAATTTTTGCTAAAATTGTCCAGAATCATTTAGTATTTGCAATAAATAACAAAAATTATATATAATAACGAAAGTAAATACCGATAACTATAGCTATCAATTTTTACTTTACATTAATAAAAAAAAAATATTTAAACGTAAGTAAATTTTTCAATGAAATGGCTTACGATGAGGAGATTAAAACTTGCCCGTCTGTCAGTCAATATATTCACAAACAAATGTATAATATCGAATACAATAACTACAAAAGTATAAGAAAGCTAATAATATAAAAAAAGGTAAGAACAATTTTGCTATTTTATGGAGTTATTATTTCGCCCTACAGATGATCCATATCAATTAATCGAACTAAAAACTGTTGTTAGTAAATCCTTTAGAGGACTCAGTACAAGAGAAACTACAAAGTAAATTTTTATAAATGACATTAAAATTAACAGTAACACATTAATAAAAACTATTGTTTTTAATTAACGATAAGAAAATTTTCCCTTTTAATGTAGATATTTATTGAATATAATTGGCATTAATTTTGTACAAATTCATTATTCACAATTAAATGAAACTATGTGATGTAGTATTATTTCTCCGTTCTTTAAGTTCTTTACCACGACGTACGTTTCGTTGTATTACAACATCTTCAAGTGGGCTATTAGCAAAGATTGATCTTTGCTAATAGCCCACCTGAAGATGCTGTAATACAACGAAACCTAGGTCGTGGTAAAGAACTTAAAGAAAGTAGAAATAATGTTACATCACGGAATTTCATTTAATTGTGAATGTAGACATTTCTTATAATTATGCAAGTTTTCAACGGGAATAAATTTAAATACACTGAGCCCCATTAATATGATGAACAAATTATGAAATTAAAATACAGCATGAAACTCTACTTAAATTACTAGCATGAAAATTTATTTTTAAAATTTGATTAATTGAAATTAAAGTTAATTTCAATATGTTATCGATTAGTCGTTTGACACATCGCTCTTGATAATTCTTCTATTTCATTTATTTGCAATTCTAAATTATGAAATTATTACGGACTGGTGCTTGTGGCTACAGTTGTCATGTGAGGCTATGATATTAGTTCAGAGAAAGTCAACATAGAAATAACCTCGTAAACTGGATACTTTATTTAATTCAGTGCACAAAAATACACTTTGATTAGGTTTGGACATAAAATGCGAGAGTATCCATCGTTACCATACTCTCGCCGATATAAAAGCTGAGAGTATGGTAACGGTTACCAGATTTGACATAGTAGACAATATTTCATGCATTAATCAAAACCCAGATATGCTATGTTACTTTCCGGAGTATTCGATACTTTTTATAATGAAATCTCGTATACCGGACGCCCAGTAAAATAAGAGTTATCATTACAAAGAAATTCTACGATATCATATTGAATTAATTCAGTAATAATCTTGTTTTTGATCCATGTTATGTATATACATGAATATGTCATGAGTAGCAATTTCGACTGAGTAACAGATTCTTTTTTTCATTCTATTAATAAGTCATGGGAATTAAAACATCTAACCAGAATTCAAACTCGTTAAGATTACCTGAGTATAAAATAACCCCATTAATTATTTCCAACTGTACTGTGATTAGTGATTTAATAAAACTTTTAATCAGTGCTTGGCAATATTACTAATAGAAGTACATATGTAGCATTAATCCAAATATAAAGCAAACAATGTCACTATTATGAGGTAAATGAAAAAATTGGGAATTTCTGCTGTAACATATTTTCAATTTTAATAACCGAACAATTTCGACAAGAATTCTGTTTGTAAAAAAATTTCCTTTTCGAGGAGAGAATAATTAATTTTATAATTTGGTTCGGTTTCATTTTTAACAATATTTATATGTTCAAGAATATTTTCGTTGCGTTGCGTTGTTATGATTATCGTGATGTGGACGCATGCTAATTTTTGGTATCTCGTGGATAATATTACGTCAAAATTCCAATTATAAACATATTAAAACCAGAAAATATTGTAAAACCACACATATAAAAAGGACGATTAATGAAATGGGCAGTAAAACTTAGTTCTAATAACTAAGTTTTACTGCCCATTTCATTAATCGTCCTTTTTATATGTGTGGTTTTACAATATTTTCTGGTTTTAATATGTTGACATACCATTGGTACCTTGAATGGGCTTTGATTGTGTACTTCCATTTTTGGAGGTATCACAACAGAATTCTGCTCTACCCTGAAATTTACTTATTTGCAAAATAGGAGACAAGCTATTTTAAGAAAATCTCACACGGTAAATCAAGTTTAATTTTTTTATAGTTTTCTTCAGCCATGGCTGCAAAAGCTATAAGTACTTCATAAGCATCTTGCGATGAAAACCATAAAGTGGTTGTTCAGGCTTGTACTTGGACAGACCATCAGAATTAATAACTAAAAATAAATATACTTCTCAATCATTTGTCAGGGCTACCAACGCCTTCAGTAACAAGGCCAATTAATATTCGAAACATACTGAACGCCCATTTACAAAAGGCCACAAGTATTTCTCAAACGTCCTATCATTACTAAAGTTACACCAATATAAATAAACAAAAATGAAATTAAATCCATAAGTGAAATTGATGTAAAGTTAATTAATTTTTTTTAAACGTAAATACAAGCAGACATTGAACCATTTTAATCTAACAGTTGTGAAATTGTTGAGCATCGCTCGAGTAGAAATCGAATCTTTCATATAAATTTTGCACGTACAGCTGCAGGAACCTTGTCGGCTTTTGAGTTTGTAATGTTTATTCGCAAATTTTATTTTCAATAGTTGACAATTCTTAAAAATTTAATTGTCTTGGTTAATCTTTTTCATCGCTTACTAGTTTCATTATTAGAAAGTTACTGCAAATAACGCAACTACTTATATATGAAAAGGAAAAAAATAGTGGAGGAATCCGATTTGAAGAAAATATGAAATACTTTTCGAAATATATTAAAAATCATTGCAAACAGCTATTAAGAAAAGAAAAATATTTTATAGTTACTTCACCAAAAACCATGAGTTGGTAAATCTTTTAAAAGGGACGTAGTTTTTCCTTCCACACTTGTTTTCGTTTAATATAATGCGTCAATCCCAATTATCAATTATAGTTTAAGAAATAGTTATTAATTATATTAGTAGTATTTTTATTTTTAGTTAGGATTAAAAATTAATAGTTGTTCTTAGTCAGGAAAAATTTCAATTATATCGAACTTAACTTTACGTTTTGTTAATAAATTGCTCCTGAAATTAAAACAAATCGAAAATTTTTTTTTGGTATAAAATTTTATTTTCATATTTCTGAGTCATTTTATTAATAAATACCCATTATGCTTGCAATTCGAGAAGTTCACTTTTAAATTCTAATTAGAATTGAACGCGTGAGCCAGTAATGTTTTCATGAGGCAAACTTTCTTTATTTTAGTTATTATACGTATATGCATGTACAGAGTAGCGAAAGTAATATACCGGCATTTGCTATTGATTTTAGATATAAAATAAATTTACAGTCTATGCCATGAACTGTGCCTGTATTTAAGATTACTAGACAATTAGTTAATTCTTTAAATATTCTTTTCTTTTAATATTTTCGGACCGCGTCAGAAGTGGTAAACTTGTTTTATAATTTAAATATAAGTAAATACTTTTTTTTATATTATAGGGGAGCAAAAGAGGCACACATTTAAGACTAACAAGTGATGTAACTCCTTCTTCGAATTTACACAACGCATTCTTTATTTTATATTTAATAAGTGTAAAAATTTAACATTAGGAACATAAAATGAAATTAAAACGGTATCGTTTTAATAATTAATATATTTTTATAAAAATTCAATTAAAATATAACATCTTGCATTTGCGTAACTATGTATGTTTATATAGTTATGTTTTCATTATACTTAATTGATTTATTCACGTATACTGCAATTGTATGTTAACAAGCATGCATACATACTTGCGTGGGTACTTACATGCGTGCGTGCACATAGGCGTGATTGTTTGGCTTTTTAACGAAAATTAACTCACGCACGCACGCACGCTCGCACGCTCGCACGCACACATACATATATAATACAGTTCACGACTACGTCAAATTTAAAATTATCAATATCTTAAGGAACGCCTTTGGATTGAAACACAATAGGATAAATGAAATTATAAAAAAAAATCGAATACTTTTTTGATGCCTCTAAAATTTCCATACATATGATTAATTGAAAATATCAAAGAAGAGATATATCCAGAAATAAGGACGAGTAAGTGAGTAATCCTATCACGGTCCCGTTCCCAACAATGAAGATCTTTTACACTATGAAAATACATTTAACTCCTGTTCTGAATTTCCTCAAATATCCTCTAAAACTGTAACAACTTGTGAAACCGTAATCGTACAATGAATATTTATCAAAATGTCTCTATTTCTACCTCAAACAACTTAGATAGCTCGAATTCTTATGTAAAAGAGGACACTTCAGAGAATCTTAACTCCGATATGCTAAAGTACGAGAAAACTTTCCATTCCTTTATTACACTCGATATACAGAATAAAATTACCCACATATTCTTTACTAACATTCATGACTGCGATACGTGCTCCTATGCAGATATGCAGAAGAGTTTAAGAAACATTCTATTCATCTGTGAATTCGTAAAAGAAATGGACACGCCAGATTTAATAAATCGTCTGATCAAAATTCGAATATAAGAAACTTATATTTTTTATAGTCTCTTTTCTACTTGTCTCATATTACTGATATCAAAATATACACTTATCGTAATGATATAATTTATGCAACTCCTGGGTAAATTCCCGGGGAATCTAGGGAAAAATCATAAACTTTCAATAGCTTAAGGCTTCCTTAATTATATACAAACTAATAGCCGGTAAATATTACTGGAAAGATCTGTGAATTGAAAAAGAAAATTTATTAGAAATATGTCAATTACGCCAAACAAATAAAACTGTTCGTAAAATAAATTGGACACCTGTTCATATCACAACTATCTCTTTTATATCATTTGAATAAGTTTCCCTAAAAAGAGTAGATTCTCTCTCAAAATCAGGATCTGCCAAATTTATATACATACTTGCCCTCCAAGATGGCCTTACTACATATTCTGTGCTTACCCTATCCGAAATTTGGCAGGAAAAGAAACCAGTTTATACTTCGCCCACACAGACAGACAAACAGGCAGAGAATTTGTCTTATATTATCTAGTGATAGTGATGTCCCAGTATAAGCTTTACACTGAGACATCACTATTATTATATATTACAGCAGAAATTCCTAATTTTTTTATTTACCACATAATGGTGACATTATTTGCTTTATATTTGGATTAATGCTACATATGTACTTCTATTAGTAATATTGCCCAAGCACTGATTAAAAGTTTTATTAAATCACTAATCACAGTACAGCTCAGAATATCAGTTTTTACTACCCCAATTACTTTTTAATTTATTGTTTCAAGCCTCACATAGAAAATAATAAATATGATCTTAGGTACCTGTATGTAAACGAAAACCTTATGTAAACGAATCAGAATAGTGGAAGACGTAGGATGTATTAATGTATAAATACTCGCCTCATAGATACTACAATGATTACAATGCGATCACACTTTGCGATAAAGTGAAACAAATGATTCCTATGATTTTATGCAGTAGGAACCACATTAAAAGTTATTTATGGCCCATCAGACAAAAACAATGCCCATAAGTACTACAAACCTTATCTTTAAAAATGATGAAATAAAAATAACGTCTTTAGTAAAACAAAATATTTTTAATCCTGCCCTGTTAGAAAAAAAGTTAAGGTAAGTTTTAGCAAAAAAAAATTAGGTAAACTATTTTAAATGTTGCTATTAATAAATTCTCTAATAGTGTAAAAAGGTATATCTTATAATACGTCCAACCTAAATTCAATTGTATCCTTAATGTATAAAATGGATCTCTCATTAGTTTCTCATTAAATTTAGAAGACATCTTGAGTTTAATATTGTTCAGCAAACAAAATACACTACACTCCTTATTACTTATTATGTATTTTATTAAAAATTTAAACATAGCCATTGCTTTCCTTTTGTGAGAACTCTCTGTTCCACCATATCTTAGGGAGAGAGATATAGTCGTCAATATGTCCTAAATTATTTCTTTTCATATGAATTATAAGATCATATTTGTTCTAAGTAATCTACTCTTAGTCCTTAATTACACATTACACTGTTATCCATTGCCAGCGATACTAATAATTCTGTATCCTATGTGATTGTAACTCCTATTCGTTGTTGAGAATATCTCATAAAACATACAACACTATGTTTTTATTAAATTAAAATATATAGATCTAACCATTATATTTATGGTGTTGTTGCCGTGTAATTTATTCCTAAATTAAAACATAAATTGTGAATTCGATATCTTTAGTAAGGAGTTTACTTTTATTTAACGATAAACCACTTATTTAAAATGCAAATGTCAATCTTCGTCGGGGGATGATACCTTTTTTATATAAGAATACAGGTAACCTAATAACTCACATTTCGTTAAATCAGCATTAACAACTAATTTTTTTCCCTTACAGTAAATGATTACTCTAAAAAACTCTCTACTTCAACTAACACATTTATGATACTTCGGTTACCTCTAGTAGTACATTTTATTCGACATATTAGTGCATTCATAAGCCAAAATCTCATTAATTCTCGTACGGTAATTTGTTACTCTAAATCAGACCAAACATATTTCTTAGTATACTTAGGCTATTTGTATTTTTAATTTTTAAAAGAATAATTAGTACACTCATCAAATCATCCACAAAAGTGATTTGATCAGGACAAAATTATTTCTTTATTTCTTCAGACTATGATAAGATCCATAAAAAACATTAGAGTTTTCTCTTTACATAACACAAGTTGATAAGCTCAACTATTCACCGCAGCAAAGTTTAACGTCATGTTAGATATAAGATTCAATGAATCACTAGGAAAATTCTGCAAGACACTAGCCGCTTTTATTTTATTACTTTATTTGGCTAACTTTTTAAAAGAAATCTTGGGTACTGTGTGTTACGGCAATGTTTTCAATGGAATCTACCAGTAACTTGGTCTCTTCTGATTATTTATATAAGGACAGATGGTTAATGGTAAAAAATTACTTATAAGTGTATTTCTAATGTTCCAGTGTTTAATATTGTTACCTTTCCAGGAATTTACTATAATGTTAACTATCTTTGTCGCTATTCCTTATATTGTGGGTCTGAGAGAATAGAGTGTAACAAAATGGCTTTATTAGAAAAAAAGGACTTCATCTTCTTGTTCTCTCTTTCAGTTAGGTAAAATAATATGTTATTGACACATGGCCACTTTTATTTGTAATCATCAGTGAATATTCATGCGAATCTTCATTTAAATCTTATGCATCATATTTAGAATTTTGTAGACAATTGTCTTTTATCAACGCGAAATTTTTAAATCAGGAATTAACATATTTAAATAATAACTAAATATTCCATATATATAATAACTAAATATTTTAGGATATTGTCAGAAATGAATAAAAATGTTAGTGTCACTAATGATAAACCTGTCAATAAATATAATTTACAAATATGTAACATTTGTAGGGCCTTAGGCCGGGCCTAACTAGGCTGTGGTTGGGCGGGCGGACTCGGTGCCGCCCGTTGGCCCAAGCGAGGGTCTGGGTTTTTGCCGCCTCTTCGCTGGCTAACGACATGAAGGGGCGGATTTTTCCCAGACTGGGTTAAATCGTTAGATCAGAAGATCAAATACCCGTCGAAAATGATTTACACGGGCATTCTTAAAATTTTTTTTTTTAAAATACATTAATTTAGTTGGCAAATTCTGAAAAATATCATTCATAGCTCAATGAAACTCTAATATAAACACATATATGATTCATGCTATTAATAAGATGAAATTTATAATATTTAATTTCTGTTGAAATATTGTAAAGTTATAAATTTGAAAATCCGAATGCATTTTTGGATATGTGAATCCTAATAACATTGTCATATTCCAAAACTTACTAGTGAGAAACTATTTAAAACGGAAGAACGGTCGTATAAGTAACTGTTTTGAAATAAATCTTTTTTCTGGGTTACCAAATTAATCTTACATTCAATTATAAATTATAACAATGTAATATTGTTTTTTCAGTACTTTATTGTTGTCAGCACTTTGAAATAATTTTTTTACAAAAAGGAATAATTGAATACAAATGAAATACTTCATAGATTTTTTTATATAATGACTTGAGTGATATTGAATAGCAACATATCTATGATATACGTCAACAAAAAATGGACATAACGTCTAAAATAATAAGCTAAGTACTCAAATAATATGCGCAATTTTGAGGAAAGAAAAATCGCTAAAATAAAATAATATTTTAATTACGGTATTTACAAATATGGACATATTTATACAAATACAAATACATATACGTATGCACGAAAGCATACGCATGACGTACTCGCATCAGCTAGCACGCAAAAACAAAATAAGACTTTGACCACAACATCCATATCGATATAAATACAAGCACGTACGCATGCAAGTACACACGCTCGCACGTAAGTACACATGCACGTACGTATTCAAATCAGCTATCAAGTTAATGCCAAAGTAGCAAAAAAAATCTAGGTGTTCTTCCTATAATGACAAAGGCATTCAGTAATAGTTAAACTTCGACGGAAAGAAAACCTTTTTGAAAGAAAATACATGTACTACTCACACTATGTACTCATGTACTACTTACACAGATGTGTGATGATTTAAAAATTAAGCTCTATGCTTCAGTACTACTTAGTTCAATTCAAGGAATGATGATATTGTTCAAGTTTAGTTCAAGGAATGATGAGCTCGTACTACAGTGCCCCAGATTTTACATATTTCCTGCCTAATAAGACTCCTACATTATATAATTCTTTATCCATTAATTTTTTTTATTTTCCTAACTATTTAATATTGGGACTAACATTTCTCTAGGTACTGAAATTTATCTAGAGAAATAAAAGAAATATCAACAATACCTCAACAATACCTAGCTGGCGTTGAAATTATTTTTATTACCTTCAAATCTCAGTTTAAATTGGTTTCACGAAAATATTATTAAGAAACACATTCAAAACAGATTCAATCTTAGTCAATTATTTTAATATAATTTTTATAAATCATCATTCCTTGAATTGAACAAAGAGTACTGAAATATCACTAAGAGATTCATTCAAAAGAGATTCACACTGAATAAATTATTTTAATGTAACTTTTATATCAACATAATCCCTTTGAATGAGTCTCTAATTTTTTTTCAAACAACGTAAAAAAAAATTTTCCTTTGTAATTCTATAAATATATTAATAGATCTTAAGCAGGTTTATCAACATATTACGTATATATATGTGTATATATATATATATATATATATATATATATATACATATATACATATATACATATATATATATACACACACACACACACACACATATATATATATATATATATATATACCATTTGGTTACTCTGACATATTTTTCAAACCAATCCGTTTCTATATTGTCACTTAACGGAAAATAACTTTATAGAAAACTACTTTCAAAATACCTAAAATAAATTTTCTAAAGACAGAAGTAACGTAAAAGTTTTCGACGACATTCAATCTTTTACGTTTGATTTATTTTTCATTTTCCGTTATCCATGATTTATTTTCATTTACTTGTGTACCAGTATATAAGTTGTTATACTACAATTATACATCTTAATAAATTTCATTTAAGGACATTTCCAAATATTATTAAAATTTAACCCTGCCCAATGATGGGTCATTCCAAACAAATATAAGTCTTAAAAATTTCAAATAATAAGTTATACGCTTGTGCACACAAGAAATAAAAATAATATAAAAAATGTATGACGAGAAATATTTCATTTCTAAATGTAAATTAAAAATGTTTATTTAAGAACACTTTAATAAAATAACTATTTTGTGTCTTACACAGTAAATATCGTATTTGTGATGGCTCAGTCCTTTAAGCGGTCAAAATAAATTATGTTAACTGGTACTTACACTCTACTAAATACATATATTACTTATACTAAACAAAAAATTTTTTTGAGGATAACAATGATGAGTTTTCATTTTACTTTTATTGTTCTTTCATTTTCAATACCCAATTAGGTATCATTTAAAATCTAATGAGATAATATTCATTCTCCGCCAAAGGTTGTAAGTTTTATTGTTTCTGAGTCACACTGAAAGTTACTAAGATACTTTTAATGTAAATAGTGACATTTATCTGCCCATAGTTTATAAAAATAATGCAATATATTACATTTAATGGAACTGTTACAATTTATAAACAACAAAAACAAAGCAGGCATCTTCATTATTCTACACTTAATTTTAGAAACTTAAGTAAATGTATTTTTACATAAATCTCAAAGGCAGAAATTAGTTTCTTTCTATATAAATATATTTTGTTGCGTGCAACTTTATACAGAATCGTTGCATTATCGAGAATGAAAAAACCGTACAGATTGAAAAACAAACGTGGGAAAAATTTAATGGGATCGAATTTTATAAATTTAAAGTCTTTGTTTTGGCACATAGATGATTTTCGTCATTTTTCATTGATATAAATAATACAATTTTATGCACTAATTTTATTACAATTAATATCGAATTACCACGTAGACTAGAGAAACAAATCCATGATTCTTTTCCGGTGAGAAATTACTACGTGAATGCGAATATACACCTCTATAAATAATAAAGCATACAATCGCGCCTTGAAACCTTTTAAGGAAAGAATCCTAAAAAATAATTGGTGGCCTTTTTACCTTGTAATTTCCCCGTATAAAGCTTCCTTGACGAATATTTTATTGAATTTACTACAATACGACCATTAAAAAGTCATTATTTTAATTTGACTTGGGAAAAATATTGAATTAAATGTTAAGGAATTTAACATTTTTGGCTTTAAGGTCAAAATTTACTGCTTTTCACGTTTTTTTTCACAAAAATATTTAAATATGTCTTATTAAATCAATGCTCTGTTTAATATAGAATTGTTTTTGGAAATTTTATTTAACTGAATGGTCTTGTAACATCTCAAAAAATTTAACAGGCCACTTAGGTTATTTTAATACATTTTCTTTTTATCTTTTTGTCATTGTAACATTAGAGGTTAAGCGCGATAATGTGAAAGCAAATGCTCTAGCTTTGCGCGAAGTACGATATTTACATACAACTTTTCGCTGGTGAAACAAACAATATATTAATATAGCGAAAAGTAACATTAAATATTATTAACTTTACTTACAAATATTACTAACCTTACGTCACAATTAAATGAAACTACGTGATGTAGTATTATTTCTAATTTCTTTAATTTCTTTACCACGACTTAGGTTTCGTTGTATTACAACATCTTCAGGTGGGATATTAACAAAGATATCTTTGCTAATATCCTACCATGAAGATGTTGTAATACAACGAAACCTAGGTTGTGGTAAAGAAATTAAAGAAATTAGAAATAATACTACATCACGTAGTTTCATTTAATTGTGAATAATGAATTTCTAAAAACTAACGCCAAATATATTCAATAACATTACGTCATTGAGATAAATGGATATTTTAATTAATAATTATTTAAACGACTCTTGCTACATTTGGGATTAAAGAGGTTTAACAGTTGTTCTAAAATTATATAATTTAAAACATACAATAGGAACTATTGGCATTATAAATTCATGGTAATTTATAAAAAATAAAAAAACATGTTTTTATAATCTTAATCATCCGTATATGATCTCATGTCATGACCAAACAAATTTGGCGTATTCATATATTCAATCACTGGAAAATATAATAGTTTTTTAAGTCAAAAAATTCCATATTCACTTGAAATTAGGAGAGAAGGATCTTAGCTCCGTTGCAGAGGATTCCAGAAATATTCTATATTTTTAAAATAAACTAAATAAAAATATCCAATGCCAGTATGATCCAACCTAAGTGGAACCCGATAAAACTACCATGTGCCGTTAAATTATTGTAGGGGCCTAAGTGTGTATGAAACGATTGATGAATGATTGCAAGTTATGAATTAGAAGAAAAGAAACCTTATAACTTCTGGAGTTTCAGGATTACGCATGTGATATTTTGCACCTTGATCCCACAGATAAAGATTTTATTTTTTATGTAACATAACATCAAAATTTAAATCAAAGCCCATTTCCATCCATTAATTGAATGTAATTCGATAAATGTTAAAAAATGGAATTGAAATTTCATTCATTTACATTTTGTAAATAAATAAAATTACGTTAATCCATTAAGTTTTACATGCATATTATTTATTCTGCTATCAGTTTCTTTAAAGTAGAATAACTTGGGATTTTTAAGTTTTAGTAAGTTCAAAACAATTAAAATTCTGTCAAACACTGTTCAGGTAACAAAAAAATTTTGACAACAAAACACTATAATTAAAATTAGCTCTTTCTTTTTTTACACATTAATTGAACAAGATAGTAAAAATTAATGAAAAACTCTTCAACTAATCAATTAAATTGCAAAATGTTTTCTATTCACTGAAAGATTTTGGCATCAGTATAATATTGTTCATAAAGTAGAAATAAAATATGAACAAATAATCCGTGAGGAATACGTCGAAATTCCATTTGTATGACTAGTTTCGTACTTCCAAATTTAATTGTCTCGTGTCCTAGAACTTTTGGGTCAATACTCAACACATTCTTACTGAAATCGTGTTGTAATTATTTTATATACAATAGGTCATAGTAAGCTTCATTATCCAATGCCTAACATACTCTCTAACTGAGAGTGTGATATGTTGGTTTAACGAGTAATTACTAAATACTTGTAACTAAATTAATGCGTGAATATACTACAAATTTGTTCGCTACCATATTGTTATTTTATTACGTTGGTTTATGACATCTGTGACACTTGTGACAGTGTTATCGTGTACTTTTTCCAAAATCCTTGGTATTGGCCAGCTCAGGTAGACAATCAGAATTTCAATTTGAGTGTCATAATTTCGAAGTCTTGTGGAAGCAATGCCTATCTCATATAGGTTTAAACAAACATTTAAGAGTTGGTTTACTTTAGTTAGATATTTACATTGGAGGATATTTGTTATTTTAAAATAAATTGATAGTAATTTTATAATCAATTTTTTTTAAAACAACAAATCTCCTCCAATGTAAGCATCTGGCTGAAGTAAACCATTCTCAAATGAATGATAGTAAAACTCATTTAAGAGCTTAAGATCTAATATTAATGTTAGATTATTATTTTTATTACAGTTTGTTTAAACTTAAGTAAATATCAATTCATTCAGTATGGAACAGGGAAAAGTGTTGAAACAAAAAACAATAGCAATGAATCCTTCGCCTAGTGCTCATTAGTAAAGCGTCAAATACTACAAGATTTGACAGGGCAATATATTTTTATAAACTGGCCGAAAGAATCAATGTCACTTTAACTTGGAAAATCTTTCGAACCGGAATAGGAAAAAAGTAGTAAGCAGTCGATAAAAATAAAATATGTAATAAAAAATCTTTATCTGAAATAATCTCCCGCTTGAAAATAGAGAATGAACTTAGAATAAAGACAAACAGTAGGAGTAAAATCATTCATGGCTGTATTATGCCGGGATGTTATAAATGCCTATGAATCAAACTTATATGACGAAAATCGCACTGAATTACTATGAAGACAAAAAAAGGGTAGATACTGTTTCTTAAAGATTTTATCGCTTATTTGACAAGTTTTAGCCATTAAGTAGATGAGCGGACTAGCGTTCGAAATCGGAAGTATTTTAATGCTGGTCGTCGTGTAGGAACGTAGATGTTTTTAATTTGGAGATGGTTTATATACTCAGTAAATAAGGTGCAGATGAGACTAAATCAATACTCGATGATACCCTGAAAATAGTTCCATTGGATTTTGAATTAATTGACATTTTACTAAAAAGCTATTGTAATAATTGACACTTTACTAAAAAGCATTCAGTCCGGTTTTTGAAACATTGAAAGCGTGTTTAAAAGAAAATGGATTGAAACAAATTACATGTTTGTTAAAATATTTGCATTCTGACCATCAGCTCTCAGTCCCAAAATAAGGATTTTTTTTATCTTGAATGTAACTAAAACTACATCATTGCTTTTGTAATTATTTATGTCAAACTCTGAAATATCTTTGGTGTTTCTAGGCCAGGTGTGGTAATAAAACCTTGAACCAAAAATTCGCAATAAACAACGAATCCGATGAGACTATTCAAAGTCAAATACAGGTTTTCCAAGTCAAACCTGATATTTCTAGTGCCTGCTGCATAGTGCGTATATCAAACCAGTAGCAGTAGCTCTACGTTAGATATAACAATAAGTTCACAGGTAAAAAATAGCTTTTGCTAGTAAGAACGACCATTTTACTTCAAAAATAATTTATATTAATCATAATGGCACACGATTTTGCATTTATAAATTCGGTGGCTGTCGATATTGAGGTTTTTAGGATTCTATAGTGATACAAGCAACACTTATAATTTCATCATGTCGGTGTGTGCGTTTATCCATTTTTCACACCCTCGTAGTTTTTATAGTTTTAGACCATGACAATTAGCACATACTTAAAAAAATATCTCAATTTAAATGAAATTTTAAACTCTGGGATTTCCCTTTTTTAAGGAACCCATTATTAAAAAGGAAAAATACAAAAAAGTAATGTACCTTATTTTGTGAGCTAAGGTTATACAAGTTATTTAAAATTAAATTTAGACTCCATTAACCACTTTTCAGTTTTAAGCTTCATTTGAAAAATATTAATTTTCAAAGTGAAGTGCGATGTGTTACATTTATTTCACTCATTTTTTCAAGATAAGTTGGAGAATTTTGAAAAAAATTTATTAATGATATATAAGCAATAAGTATTTCTCAAAACTCACAGTATTTTTTTGAGAATTTTATAATATTTTTATGCCGATCGAAGATAAACAAAGCAAAATATTTATGTTTAATTTTTTTATAATTTATTAGAAAAACTAGGTACCCTTAAATATTTATCTGTGATTTGAATATATACAAAACTTTCCTTAAATAAAACTGAGGACAAAACCAAAAAATTGCCAAATGCGGATAGAAGAAGCATTAATAAAATTTTCATTCGGCGTTGATATTAGAACATGTTAATACCGTACCCATACGAAACGATGAAAGATAAAGATTACTTGTTTTTTTTTTCAAATTACTGAACTTACAAATATTGTTATTTACTGAATTCTTTAAAATGTAATTAAAATATCCTCCCATATTTTTAAGATTTTCTATCGTGGATACAAATAGCAAACAACTTTGGCTGCTTATGTCTCATAAATGATACAAACAAATGAGTAATTTCATTCTGCTTTATATATTGTAGTTTTAAAGAAAAAATATTTAATTATATGGGGATAATAAAAAAATCACGCCGATTTCAACTCATTTTATTTCTTTCTTTTGGTTAATTAAATACATAACCTGCAAAACTTACTAACAAAAGATCTACGAATGGTCAACAGATATTAGGATATTTTACCTACAAGCAAATAAACTTACTGACATAGTGATATTTGAAAGACTTATAATTTCTACAAAACCTTAAAAAGCGTGTAACAAAAACAATAGTTTTGTGTTCAATTTATAAAATAAACAACAGCTTATATTAGATACTTTTCTTTCTATCATATTCAATAAAACTTTTTTATCGATATTTTATCTTACAATAACGCAACTTAATATGTAAACAACAATGTAACACTAATGTAGTAGACATATACGTATATACATAATGGGGTTAGTTACTGTTTTGTTAGTGAATATGAAATACAACATGTCGACACGTGGCAATCCTGTCAACAAACTATGAAACTCTTCAAGGACAATGATACTACGTTATACATTATTCTGCACAGTACGTATTATGCATTAGGACTTATTATTTAAACATAGTGACAGTGAAATTATATGTAGCAATAATCAAATTGAATATTTTAGTAAGCTGTGATATTATTGTTAAAATTTTTGTGGTTTATAATAAAAAGTTGTATAAATTATTATTCAATAAAGCGATTTACAATGCTTACGAAATCAGTTGTAGTAATTTATACTGCCTTCATCATTATTATTTTGATGTTATAGTAATTAGCAAGGTTACTGGTTTTCAAATAGTTATTTAAAAAGTCTTGGATTTTGTCATTAGCCAATAATAATAGGTTGAAAACTGTGAATATTTCACACTTTTTATCGGGAGTACGAATCTGAACAAATAACTGACAGTTTCTAATCAGATATGTCAGCTAAGTGAGAAGCACCATCCAAAGCAAAAGTTTTGAATATTTTTGTATATTTATCTCGAACATCGAAATAAATGTTAAGGTGTTTGAATGTTATCGTCTATCAGCTACATAAAACAGGGCATTTATCTTCAAAGATGATTCACTTTTATTTTAAAATTTTACGCAAATAAACGAATATAAATAATAGCTTTTACTATTTGAAGATAAATACGAGTAGTGAAGCAGTCACAATTTTAGATAGTACTCATTTTAATTAGAATGCTCCAAAGCTCCGTAAGCTGAACACGTATAGATAAAGTTAGCCAACTTACAAAGTCTAAAAATTCATAATAATTTTTTTAAAGAATTGAAATAGTTAATATTAAGGATAAAATTAATTAATTATGGTATTATTAAAGACAAAGTGGGTTGTGAACATCAGTAAAGATTTACGATTATTTCCACATATTTCAGACTTAAGATATATTACATTCAAAAATACCTTCTCGTAAGTGCATACAAAAATAGCTGGTAATACCTGGAAATACCTATTACTTACCTGGAAACATTATACAAGCTAACCCTTCTAAATTTGAAACAGTTAATTTTTAATTATTTTATCTTTACTTTACAAAATTGAAAACCACTTTACTGTTTTTCAGCATGTTCGCTGTTTTCTTTCGCAGTATTCGTTTATTCCCTCATACCTATTGTTTCGTCAATAAAACAAAAAATAACTGAAAAACTTAGTCGCGACTTATAAGATTTTAGCAATTAATTATAATATAAAAAAACATGCATCGCGTTATATATAACCATACACTTTTAAATTATGTGAAATAAAGTAAGCCAGAAGTAGAAATTCTAGAAATCATAATAAGAAATATATTAGAATAATGGTCACATTTTTCAGAGACCCATAACGAATTATGTAGTTGGAGAAATGAAAATTTCTTAGGTATGTTTTAAACTAAAAATATCGTTAAAATATTAAATATATCAGGGTCTAGTGTGCCAGTAAAATTCAGAATGCTCCACATGACGGAAATTGTTGGAATGTTATATTACACCTTAGTGGTGTAATCGCCTCGTAGATTTCGATAATATAACTCACAATGCTCATAGCGTATTATAATTTAAAGATCTTTCACATGATTAAAAACTAACACATAATCACGTTTCTATAATAAATAATAATTTAAAATATATCTTAAGTTTGCTTTAGTTATAACAATTTTCATTTCTTTCTATTTCGGAAAGAAATATTATAAATGTAAAAATACAATAACATGTTAAATTATAAAACGACTCATGTTGAAAAATGAAACAAATGTTTAGATACGGTTTAACAATGTTATTCCAGAAATTTCAATTCACACTTATACACCATTTTAACTGCTATGAAGCGATTTATTATTCTATTTGTCAACTGATTATGACAATTTTCAATTTTCCCGCTGAAAGAATATTTTTCTTCTTGTTTGTGTACCATTTTAAATAGGATTATAATAATCAATACTAGCTAATAACTCAAACAGCAACACCTTAGTCCAAAACAATTAAATTAATGTACGCTAACAATTTAATAAAATTCTGTTGATGATACTAACACAAATGGAGACGTTATTGAGGCAATAGCTTATGTTTCATATTCTTTACATAGAATTTCCTAATTATAGAAGACATGCAGATAATAGATAATACTCAATGACTTGGATACTTTATTTACTCCAATTTGTACAAACAATATTTTAATCTGAGCAATAACGACTGTTCATATTACGTGTTTACGCAAATCAAATGACCGATTTAGCAAAAGTTTTAAAAGGTTTCTAAAATGAAATTGATAAAAAATTTTAAATGATATGCATATATGATGAAATTTTTAAATAATGAACATTTTTCCAAGTGCCAGAAATTGATAAATTACATTTAATATATGGTAGGAATAACTTCAGGATATTCATACCAATATTATACGTGACCAGAGATAATGTTGATTATTATTGGTTATTATAATAATATAGTGTACTAATAATTGCTTTTTCGGCTAAATTATTTAGAAATTACTAAAATTTAATATAAAGGTGTCAGGCAATTTATATTGGTCTTAAGAAGACATTGTTTTCACTTCTAATCACTAACAAAAATAAAACAAACGTGTACAGTTTGATTCTCCCCAAATTAAACCCCAAATTAAATATTTTGTTGTAACCGCAAGCGTATTTGTTTTACTTGAAAAATAATATCTGCAAAGTTCACGTTTATTAGCGTTGGCATCTACGCGATGGCATCTGGTTTAGCAGATCGATAACTTTCTCGGATGTGATAGTCATGATTCATCACGAAGCAGACTTCGCTACCATTCGCAAACTTTGCATTATGTGATTGATATTCGGAGTGTTAAAAATAAAAATACCGAAATATGTTACTCAGCTATTTAAATCGTAATATCGACTAATAGTAACTAGACTTATTCGATAAAAGATTTGAAGAACCTACGATTTTGCACCAAATTTGAACGGCGATAAATATTTCAGCTTAGTAAGGAAAATATTTAACAGTAGAGAGAAATTTGAAATTACTGTAAAAAGAAACATTGTCGATAATGTCACATTACTTTTATTGGTACTGATGGCCTTTTAATTGACAGTGAAGTGGTTTTTAAAAAGCACAAATAACCTCAATTTGTGTGGTTTAGGTAGCCAAATCGCCACCTCATCGGGACTGGGAAGGTAGAATCTAAAGTTAAATTACTTAGTCTCGGTTTTGGGATACAAACACTAATTTATTATTAGACAGATAATACTCCTGCAGCATCAGGATTTGATTATCATAAGGACATATTATCATGAGGATTGGAACTGTGTAGTACTAAGTTTCATCAGAATCGCTTGATCAGAAGTTGTAGACAATTGATCGCAAGAATCAAATCAATAATATACGAAATATGACGCCAAATAAAATCGTGTTACAGATTTACATTCATATTCGAATATGTTGTTGTTTTAAATCGTGTCACAGATTTATATTCATAATAAAGTTCATTAAAAGTCAAAAAGAATATCGGAAACTTTAATTAGCAACTCTTGTTTAATTCTGTTAGTCATACATCCCCAAGACGTTATTTGTATTCACATATGAATGAATAGAAACGCAATATTTTTAACCTTAATGTTCTATGGATTTATTTCATACATTGACCTCTTCGAAAAACTTCTGTCAAAAGTTGCGGGAAAAGTTATGTGGGCGTTTGCTCGTTCATCCCTCGAAATTTAATAAATGTTTTAAAACTTTCACTTGCGATTTTCGGAATGAATCCCTCGAAATTCTGATAAAAGGTAATGTAACATTTGTATTAAATTCTTTGCTAAGTTTTTTCATGAAATAAATTAATCAATAACAAAACTTATTACTAACCCATCCTATTAGATTCGTTTCATTTTCTTTGCAGTTGTATCCAAATGTATCCTAGTTATTATGATTTTTGACTCCCAAACTATAAAAATATTCAAAAAATTTGACGTCCTAAAAATTTTTCTTAATCTGAAAGGAGTGGATATTAAAAAAAATACGCAACAACGGAAATAAAAAAAACAAAAGAGTTTTTAGTGACCTATCCTCTGGCCAATTTTCGTATGGACCTCTGCTTGGTTTGCTTATTTCAACGCCTATAAACAATTCTTATTGCCTTTTTTATCCTCGGTATCTTATTGGACATGTTTAATACACTTTACTGAATGAGTAAGTGTATTACAGCAATTACATGAAGAGAGTACCGAAAACAAAACTTACTAATATTATCTACACTTCTACTATGGCTAGAAGATAAAAACAGATAACTTATGAAAAAATATCTTCTTCATTACAATAGTTTTTTTTTAAATTATGTAACATCAATCATATATTGAATTGATAAAGTTGACAAAGGGTAATATTTGGAATCTTATATAAATATTAAATGAACAAATTTATATTAAGATGAAAGCAATTTATTTGAATAATTAGGTAGGTAATGTAGGTTAAGTTATCTTACTGTATTGGATTTTACTTGATTTAAGTAGTAAACAAGATTTTAACCTAAAGACATCTAAGACTCAGATTTACAGAGAAATGTTATATTTTTATATTTATAGTAAGAAATCAATGAAAATAAGAATTTGATAGATAATAATATCGTATTCCAAACAATACAATTTTTTTTTCAAGTTTTAAGATTAGAATCTTGATTCCATTACCACTTCTTGTATATAATATTTAAATATTGTAGTATCTCAGAAACCACTTTAATGATTAAATAATTAATGTATACTTTAAAAAGTTATAAAATTCTATCAAATACTTACCGATAATCGCGTTTTAAAATCACAGTTCACTCACGGGAAGGAGATTGAGCGACAGCGACTCGTGCACAGAGCACGCATGTATACGATGACAAAATGACAGCGGTCGAAAGGGAGGACAAGGAAATATTTGGATACATATTAGTCTTCATTGCAAAAAATTCTTATAAATATTTTTTATCGAATGTCAATATTTCTCGATTTATTTGTCTATATTAAACGTTTTTTTTTAAATAGACCGTTAACTGATAAATAACCGGTTACCGGTTATCGGCTTGTATACCCTAATAAGTATTTAGTGACCTAAATACTTATTAGGGTATACAAGCCGATACCGTTACGCAATATAAGGATTGTCAAAATTAGCAAACATTTTCTGTTTATTCTTCAATATTTATTACATTCTTTTTCTTCTTCAATTATTAATAAATGTTCTGGCTGCCAGAATATAAGAATTCTGGCTACCAGAATTGTCCAGAATAATTGTTTACCATATAAGTTTTTACTATTTATAATGCATCAAATAGTTCAAGGATAATAATAAGAGCTTGAAAAACTTCTTGCATTCGAAATTAGATAAAGAAAGTCATTATACGAGAAATAAGTATTCGTGGTTTATTATCTGCAAAAATGTTGTTTTGTTCTGAGAAATCAAATACTTCTCAATTTCCGGAGGATAGTATTGAACTTTAATTTTTATCTTTGGACAACTTGGTTTTAAAATCAAATCATAGTTGTAACAATTTCATTGTATTCATTAGTTTTGTATCAAGTTCAAAATTATTCCGAATTCAAATCTCGCAAAAAAATAAAGTTTTATGTTCTAACTTTACTCACGAAATTCTTCACAAACATTGATAAGTAAAAGATTTGGAACAAGGTTTAGACATATTTCAAATATTTGTATATGTTGGAAATGTATTTCTGAAATAAATATCATTTTAGGATAAAAAATATGTATTTATATATTTTAAACAACGATAATATCCATTACCATAGACTATATGGTCAGAAAGCTTTCCGATTAACATAAAGTGATTTACGCAACTTTGTCTTTTTTATCCGTTTTATTTAATCGAGGTCTTACTAAAATCTAAAAAATTTGTTGTGATACAACTAAAGTAGAGATAGATTTTTATGCATCGCCTCTATTTAGGTCATTAAGCAATTTTACAACACATCGAATAAAGTTCATTTAAACGTCAAATTTTATATATTTCATTTTCTTTCTACGAAATAATAAAGATCACGGTGTTACGCTGCGGTTTATAAAGTATGTTATACTACTAATTTTAGGTTAACTAACTAGTTAATTTTGTAAATATTTTTTCCTTTGAAACAGAAATTTTTGGATGAAAATTATTCAAAGCACAAATATTTTTTATATATGGAAGGAAAATTATTGTTTTTTAAGACGATAAATATTTCGTTTCCTTTGTAAAACACAGTAAAAAAAAACACATCATTTTGAATTATGCAAAATTATAATCTTTCATTATCATTTCGAAAAATTACATGTAATGAAGTATTTATTGAAATATATTTTTATCAATTTTTTTTCTTGCGGTATCCCTAGCGTGTAATTCAAAATTTTGTTGGGTTAGTTTTTAAGTAAAAAAAGGTATGTCATAGAAGTGCAACATGTGGCCTAGTAATGCTAGCCTACGAGAGATACCATAGATAATAATTTACTGGGGGATATAATGGGTACTACGACTGTATCTTAGAGGATAGATGAAGTTAGCGTCGTGCCGGAAAGGTAACCATTTCGCTTAGTTTCGATTTATGAATAATACAAAAACTGATATAAGAATCATTTTCATTTCTAATATTTTTGTGTTTCGCATGAAGTAGTTCTATAAAGTCTCATTTCGCTGCTCTTTAGGGCATGCAAACCGATAACAGATAATCGGTTATTTATCGGTTATCGATCTATTCGGAAAAAACAATAAATAACAAAAAATAAATGGAGAAACATTGATATTCGATTAAAAACACTTATTTTACACATCGAAGACTGTCATGTATCCGAATATTCATAATCCGGACGAACTGAATTTTTGGTTCGATACAGCTGAAGAGCGCGGGAGCGCGGCGCGCTCCCTTTTCACTCTTGTCCTTTTGTCATTGTGTGTGCGTGCAGTGCACACGAGACGATGTCGCTCAATATTCTTGAACTGTGGGTTAAATCTGCGATTATCGGTAAGTATTTGATTGGATGTTATAACTTGTTAAAATTTACATTGCTTCTTAAATCATAAGAGCTGTTTCCGAGATACCACAATATTTAAACATTATGTACATAAATTGGTAATGGAAATAACATTCTGACCTTAAAACTTGAAAAAAAATGACCGACCTATCTATTTATTTCAATAAATTGTTTTTAACTTAAAATAAAATGTAAATTTTAATTTTGTATATTTACATAAGATTCAAAATTTTACCCTTTGTCAACTTTATCAATTCAACATATGATCGGTGTTATATAATTAAAAAAAAACTATCGTATTTAAGAACATATTTTTCGTAAGTTGTCTGTTGTTATGAAGATAAAATTAGTATGTTTTTGTTTTAGGCGCCTATTCATGTAATTACCGTAATACACCTGGTCATTCAGTAAAGTATATTAAACATGTCCAATAAAAACTACGTCAACTATATACCTTTTTATAAAAAGAATTCGCACCCAATGTCAATATGGCAGCATTATTGAAAAGCAGAAACAGGTGACACTGCAATAAAGATCAGCGCAAAATTTATTAAGTATGCGGGTAGTACAACAAGGGGACTTTGCTGTCATTTAAGGTCTTTGCACGCGATAACCCTCGACAGCGCAAGGTTGACACCGGAAGAATATAGAGTGACTGCTGGGGTTTCGAAAAAAATACGATGATACATTTTCTTTATCATATATCCCCATTACCCACAAGTGCAAATTTTATAAAATTTATGTCTGTGAAGTTTAAAGATAAAATTAAGAAAATTTACAATAACAATACAGGAGATGAGAAATAAAGGACAAAAGCTTTGCATATCTTTAGATGAGTGGACATCGTCTAGAAATAGGCGATGCGTGAATGTAAACAGTCACTGTTTACTTTTTCAACGTCAGAATACTAAAAGGAACCTTGGTTTATATAGAACATATGGCTCTGTAAACGCTGGTAAATATGAAAAATACCTTCGCGGCAGGTTAAATGAATTTGGTGTAAACTTCGACACTGACATCATTTGTATTACACCTGATGGTACTTCAGTCGTGATAAAACTTGGACAAAATCTAAACTATTTTTCTAAATTTCACTTCATCAGCTTTGATTGACTGATAGCCTGCCTGGCCATCATTGGTACATTTCATGCCAAATCTTAAGAACTGAAAAGCTATTACGAAGGTCAAGATGAGGAGGAAAATGATGACTCACTTTTCATTAATGATAAAATTTGTTTCATTTGTTTCAACATCTGGAAGCAAACGCTTCTAGATGTTGAAACAAATGTTCATTTCGTACCTGTTAAAGAGAAGGTTACAAATGTTGTGCGGTTGTTGAGAAGATCACCTACAAAATCTGATATTCATCAGAAATATGTTAATATAGAACTTAGCAAGGAAAACGCATTGTTGTTGCAAGACACTATCGTGTAAGACACCATGTGAGTAGCAAGCAAGCTGCAAGACACCATGTGATATGGTAGATAGATTCATTAAAGTGAAAGCAGCAATTTTACAAGTTCTCATTGACGTCCAATGCGCAATTCAAATTGCTGAACAGGAGTGGTCCGTTCTTGAAGATATGTATGTGAATCTTGATATTATTAAAATTACAGTCGAGGCCGTTTGTCGAGAAGATATGACTAGGCATCGCGGATGCTCTTATGAATTTTGCGCTACACAAACTTGAAGTTTGTAATACGCAATACAGACGGGACCTTAATAAGAATCTCACAAATATATTAAAACAAAGACCGTTTTAAATTGCTAGTCTTATGCAGTACTTACATGATCCTAACAGTTATTTTAATGGCAATGAACATGATGCAGTTATTTAACCTCACTTGAGCAACGATCGTTTACAGACGATGATGTTAAAAGTTATATTAAAGTACGATTCTGCGTACTACTTTGTGACTACTTTGGACATGACTAAAGATAATGACCATGATCAGGCTTCTTCAAGTAACCAATGTCTAATTTACCAATAAAAAGTTGTTTAATCAAAAATTAAAGAATATTATTTATTTTTCATTTTAACTTCAGGTGAGGATACCAACACACTTCTTAAAATTGAAATGATTCTTTTTGAAAACGGTGGTGATCGCGGTCAACTGTTATCTAAAATCAATCGATGGCTTCCCCTAGCAAACGAGCCTTTTCTGCAGTTGTAATACTGTGCAATAAGCTGCGGACAAGCCTGAATGGTGAAATTATAAATTGTTTGTCATTTATGCTCATATAATTTCAGTAGCAAAAAAAAAGTAAAATTATGGTTAAATCTTAAAAAAAATTTTAAAAGTGTGATTTTGAATTTTGATCTCATTTAATATTACTATGGCAATATTTTACCTTAATTTTATTAAAATAATGGTTCAGTATATTACGTTACGACTTACGATTTGGTTAGTAATCACTAGCACAATAAATAAGTAAGCAATACATTCCTAAGTTTTTTGATTAAAAGCTCTTATTTGATTTGGAGACGGTATTATTTACTTTAAAGCTAATAGAAAAGTATAATAGAGTATTATAGTGTTGATTTTGTCAAATATGTATGCTTAAGAAAAAAAATAATGATTATAATAATTCATTCGAGGAATTAAAAACGGCTTTACTTTCTAAATATTTCGTTTTCAGTATGGGCGTAGTTTATTTTAAGCAATTGTATCCATTAACCTTTATGTAAACAAGGTTTTGTAAAATATTAAAAAAACCGATAATTGTCAGTTTTTATCGGGAAAAAAATCGATATTTTTTTATATCGATCATCGGAATATTTCGATAATTGCATGCCCTAATACTTGTAATCAACTACACATCTATTACCTTGAAAAATTAATATAGACCTTTACAATTCAAGTTAACAAAACAGAGAAAGTAGCATCGGCAAACTTATTTATATTTAAGAACTAAATAGGTTGTCTACTGATACTATTATTTATCTACCAGCATAATTTTTTAAAAGGTTCGTGGTCATGTTTTTAAATCACTTTGAGCTTAATATTCCTTAATTAATGTTATGAGTTCGTTCTAGAAATTTTAAAATTATTACAAGTTAAATGGTACTTCAAATATACTGAATTAAATTACATATGTTGTAAGTTACTTTATCTGTAATTAAAATTATTCAAAACTACTAAACATTTTTAAAATTGCATAAGATTACTGTGGCATATTTCTGAATCCAAAGTAGGTATTCTCTACATCACTACCAGTTTTCCTGTGCGCTATGTAAATATTCCTCACGCTTTTAATGTATAACTCCGAAAATATTAAATTATTCGTGATGAAATGTTTTAATAACATGGGGAGAAATGTAGATATCGAATAGTTATGGTATTTGTACTGTTGTTTTTTAGTTACCAAGTGTAAATAAGAAGATATTTTAAAAATATAGCCTTCTTCCACAAAGAAAAAGGGTTATAAAAAATAAGTCTTTAAAAAGTGTAATTTTCGTTATTATCATAAAAAGAATGACCAATGCTGAAATGTTATAATAAATACAACAGCAATCATCCCAATAAAACATTATGTTCGCGTTAAGTTTTTGTGGCTTACCTCAATTCTGTGCAAAATAAAACAATTGAAGGCAATAAATAGAATAGGCCACTAAACACTAATATCGATTGTAATTTTTTTTTTAAATTTTACCTCACCCTTCACGCAGTTTGAGATGAAAAATATTGTCATAAAATCGTAAAAAATATTAAACGAAATGACTTAGAAAAAATGGAAAAAGTAAAGGTTTTAAAATTACATACTTTGTTTATATATGAATGAAAACACACCAACAATTTTAAATACCGATGAAAACTAGCATAATATCACATTTTTAAAAATAACAAAAAACAAATATTTTGCAACCAAAAAGAAACAAAATAACCAATCTCACACGAGTAAAATTCCTTTGAAAATGGCGGCAAAAGTCCATGTACATCAAACGAATGTACAAAGATATAGATAATCAATTTCTCATATAATAAATAAATAATTTTTTCAGTTCTTTACTCCATTATGTACAATTAAATACTACGAATTTTATTAATTTCGTAAATAATAGTGACTTTTTCGCGCCCTCATTACATATTTTGTCAGTTTAAAAAAAAACATCATATATTAAGAAAATATAACAAAAATAATCGTAGTGTCATTACATTTGTTGCGTAACTACAAAAGCAAAACTTTCAAAACGGAACACAATCACATCCAATTTTCAAAAAAAATCACAGAGACAAAAATAATTGTACTCTGTAGACAACTGTATTAAAATTTAATTTGTCATTTTGTTCTCTTTTTACCTTGATTATTTACGTGTCAGTACACACCCCTGAAACAAATTTCGGTCAAGTGCACCAAATTAAATTAATGATTTTATACTTGTTCAAATTCTTAAACAAATATTCATTTTTACCATGAAATACTTTTTAAATATTTTTTCAATATAATGTGTATTTTATATTCATATATACCACCATACACATCCAGGGGTACCAAATAATTCAATTATTGCTTTATTTGTCTTCATAACCACAACTACGATGTCACCTACCTACCTACGACCTACGATGTCACATTTTTATTTAATAGAAGTTAATTTTCTAACAAATAATTAAATATGTTTACTAATTAGTATTTGATTAGTTTACCTAATAAAAATAACTTATTGGAGATATAATCACGTAGATTACAATCAAGAAATAATCATCTCTATGTTTCCGTATCTCAAAAGAAAAAAAAACGAAATCCACATAAGATTAGCCATGCGTCTGGTCGTCTATCCGTCACAGCCATTTTTTTTGAGAAGATTTTCGACATATAAACTGAAAGTTTAGTTTTGTAGCAAAGTATATTAACCCTAATATCCGTAGTTGCATCCAAAAGTATTGATATGGAAATTAGGAGACCATTAAATACCTTAATTTATTTTGTAACTTCTTGGTAAAAATAGGACATCATTTGAAGTTATAACTTTAAAAAATTAGGAAAGAATTTATTTTAAAATATATGTTAAATGGACAAAGACACAATAAATAAAATGTTCAATGTTAAATGGACAAAGACACAATAATACAATGTCCCTTTCCAAAACCAACGAAATCAAAATTATGAAAAAAAATCCTAAATAGAATATTGCCCAAAATTAATAGGAACACCATACGATCATTAAAAATTTCATCGTTTTTAAATTGCACAATTAATTTCATAATTTAATTTCCCATTTCATGGGATTTATATGGCTGTGAAAGATACACAACATAGTGAAAACCAATATTAATGATTACAAATAGTTTAATACAACACATGTCCTGAATTTTTTATTTGCCTGAATGTGCACGGAAAGTCCGTGGCACGAGTTTTACTCGTACTTTTTTTACTGATGACTTCAAAAAACACATATACGTAACAGTATCTCTGTCAATTAGCCTTGATAGGTGATAATGACCTTATGATATTACCTTTTAACAAAAGTAATGTAACTTCTAAAGACATCATTAGAATAAGAAGAAATAACATAATAAAACATAACATAATAATAATAAAATAATTAATTAATTGACGAACTATAGAGTCATAACTCATGATATTTGGATAGCGTTGCAAATTATAAACCCGAAGAATAAAATGAATGAATATCCATACATTTCTAATGCGAATAACAAAGTATGTGGTAAAATACCTTATGATATTTTACCACATGTTTCACAATAAAAAGTAATTACAACATTCAGCCTAATATTGCCAAAGTTAGTTTGTCGGGGGAAATTGCTTCAATTACTTTTCGTGTAAAAGGTTTCGTGGAACGTGATAGATGACGTAAATGTGTCAAGGTACTTGCGCAATTTATCAAGTAGAAAGGTCAAGCGGGTTGAATATTGCCATTTCAATGGATAAATTTGACCGCTTGTTCAATTGGGTTTTGAGGTTCCGTATAGTGTAGTAGTAAATAGATTTTTAGTTTACTTTTAATAGATATATATTGACGTAATAAAAAATACAGTTACTAATTTAGTAATATTGCATAGTATCGAATAATAATCAAGCGATGAACTCTTTCCGTTTTTATGTTCTTCTGGTTTTATAACGTGGGAAAACTATTTATATTAGTCTTTCCATATCTAAATAAACATTTATCATTATTATTAGACTTTACCGCCTTTATAATTACGAAATTAAACTACAAAATGTTAAATGATGAGTGATTTCTAAGACTGAAAAAGCACAGTGTCTCTAAATGTTGTGAATTTGTTAACGAAGGACATGAACGGTTCGGAGTTAGGCCTGATACATTCTCTTAAAAATATTATTTATTTTAATAAAGAATTTTATGTGAGTTGCATTAGTAAAGATGAAACATAGTTTAATACTAAAACTAGGAACTTTGTTTTATACCACAAATATGGTTCGAAGATTTTGAATAAGAAATAGAATACTATCCGAGTTATTATAGGGAAAAAACAAACTCTAGAGTCTAGGTTGTCAAACGACGTAACTATAGTGACGGTCTTAAGTGGCAGTTATCTTTCTCTATTACATATAGAGGTCTACCAGAAACTTTCTAGTGTATAGAAAAAAGATTTAGTTTTTCGCCTTAACCTCCGAAAAGAGTTTTCTGCTTAAAGCTAAGAGCAAATAAAGAGCCAGTAACTTATTCGGTTGCTGAAATATTTGGTGGTGGATGGTGAAATAACTCAAAATTAGGACGTATCTTTCAATTTATAAACTAATTGTTTTGTTCTTTCTGTTAAGTGTCATAAAAAAAGTAAATACGGTTTTCGTATTCAATAAGATGGCCTCTTCAGATTTTTTAAGCCTTTGAAGCTACACTTACTTACGTAGTCGTACATACGTATTTACGTACTTATTAGCGCACATACATAAATTACTCCAAGACGTCAATGTGTTTCACGCTTACCAACTTACATTTCCTTTTAAAACACCTTTCTTTCCTTCCTCCCTCACTTTCACTCCACGGCTACTAGAGGCTAATGCTATACTTTCATTGTTTCGATGAAAGTAAAAAAAGAATTAGATTTCGGCAAGAGAGTGGGGCGCTGTTGAATGAAATGTAGGGCACAATGCATTATCGGGTTTAAACATCACTTGTGCTAATTCCATCGACATAAAATATATAAGTTGCTTAATGCGGATACATCTAAACCCTAATACAACTATTTTAGGCGTAAAATAACTCATTTTAAGATTTGGTTTCATTTTCACAACATTTTTCTTCTTTAACTTTTTGAAAGCTGCAAATTGCATATGATGAATAGCTTTAGATTTACACGTAAATATCTTGGTATTATTTTGATAAAATCTTTTACATTTTAACAAAGAAAACGTAGATTAAGATAAACATAAAATATTTTCATTTAGACCAGTTCACTTCGAAAAAAATTTGTAACATTGTAACTGATGTCCTGTCATGCGGGCTTACGTTATGGGGTAAACCAACTTCAGAGAACCCGCATTTAAAATATTTTGTAGAACATGACCGATAACCCGAATACCATAAAGCAGTTGGGAATTACTGGGGTTCTAAATTCGTTTTCATTAGATGAATTTAGCGGCTTTTATTTTATAGAATAATTCAAGTCAAAAAATGTGGATCTATGCAAAAACATTAACCCCAAAATGCCCAAACTATTGTAATTAAGACTGAGCTATATAATGTAGAACGTCTAAAGCATTTATATATTTAACGTGTGTTTTATATATTTACCAACCATAATTTAATTTTATCAAATAAACCGAAGCTTTTTATGTAAAATTATGGATATTCGTAACGTGTGGAATAATAATTTTGAGTCATAAATGTAATAAGCAAACATTTTCCGAAAGGAAAGACCCCAAGAGAAATTTATTTGGGTAATTCAAATTAATAAGAAGAGATGAAATTGCAGTGTTCATGAAATCAAAATGGAGACTATCGAAATCTGTTTTAAAGAATTAAGGCAATGTATATATACTAAAAATTGAAAATGTTTGTCTTAATGTACATAGCATGGTCCAGCGGCATCATTACTTTGCCATTTAGATGAAATTTAACTCACGGGAGTCATTAACATTATTCATTGTTCTAATATCTCAATTTAAGATAAATCAAATTGAAAACAAAATAAATTCGGTGTTATCCTCTACTAGTCCAAAAATCTTGTTTAAACTGCCCTTAATACTCTATAAGACAAATAATATGCCGCATCATGTTCCTATTGGGAGAATAAAAGGATTTTCGTGCTTTTTAAAAAGTTTAGTTTAATTCAAACGATAAATGAAAAGATTATAATTATTTGTGATATTCCAAAAATCATGTACGTAAACTTTACGCGTCTCATTATGCGGTCGGGTATTTGCAGCTTGGTTTACCGTTTATTACTTATTTTATGTCAAAAAACGTTTGAGGTACTAAGGTAGCATGGACATATTGTTTTTTTAAAATTGTAAAGTTTTTTTATGAGTTTCGAAGCTGCTATTCTAATGACACATAGAAAACTTTTTCAATCAACATTGCATAGTAAGGTTTTGAAAGCTTTTCTTTAAATAAATAAAAATATATTAGTTTTTAGTAGAACAAAATTTCATTATTTAAATATTTAATAATATTAATTAATTTTTAAAGTGGAAATTATTTTATTTCATCTATATCGATTTACTCGTTTTGTAGCTATATTAAGGATATTTCCTTCAACACAAATATCCATAATATAACTCCAAAACGAATAAATTGATAAATACATACTGATAAATAAATGTATTTCGTAAAGCATTTTATTTTCTGACTTATGCTATTATAATTTTTTATTATATTTGGACACTATTAATTACAAATAGAATAATGAAGCCTAACACCTACAAGCACAAAACATATTTCTCTTTTCCTTTGTTATTCAATTATTTTATTCAATTTAGGCCTTATCGTCAACCTGGTGTTAGCGGTGGCATCACAATACACAGTAGAGTAGTTCGCGATATCCTAAGTATATTAATTATCATAACCCAATGACCACGTTTTCGTAAGGCGCAACATGGATGGTCTGGGGCTGTATACTTCAAAACGTTTAACCACAAACAGGTTTTGTTAAGCCACGTAATATTTAAGTAGATAGTAGTAGTAGTATTTGTTCTTTTATTTACGGTATTGTATTTAGAGCTTCAAAAATTAGTTATAAAAATTAGGTAAAAATATATTTTTATTTGTAACTGAAGAATTTTAAAATCCATAAGATACATATGTCTTTAAAAAAAAACATTTATTTAACAAAAAAAACATACTTCAATACACAAAAAACTAGTAGAAAATAGACATAAAATTTGATTGTTATACTTTTTTAAATACGAATAATAAGTAAAGAAACAATTAACGGGCTTGGAACCCACAATTTTCTTTTTAATGACAAATTAACATCTCAGATTACATCCATTACTTTAGTCTCATAAAAGCTATTTAATTTGAAGTTTCAAGTTCATTACAATGCCTAAATATTAGGTGAGAAATACCGAAAAATATGCATCTACCTTTCATGAAGATGGAATTCAAACTGAGTTTCCTGAATCGACCCATATTTAACTAATTAATTATCTATACAATAATCGTGACAGAAACAATTTTTTCACAATTTTTTTGACTAATGGCTAATTAGAAATAAAAATATTTACTTACATACGTCTAATGGTCTATTCAATATAAAAACATTTACTTACATGGCTCTAAAAAACTAACAAAAAGATGAGATATTTCAAACACCAGATATTGAACTAAATTTTTGACGTTGTTTGAAATAAAGGTCATAAAACTTTCTTACAGAATCTACTTCACAAACTTTCGTATTTCATCAGAGTTTCATCTTTACGGAGTGATCCTAAAAATTAACATAAAGTGTAGTAAGTGTAAAATTCTAATTTATGTCAGTAATTAAGCAAGTTAAAATTAGGATTGAATATTTCTTATATGCTTTGAGCCATATTATAATAAAAAGTAACAAAATAATCTAAGTAAATCTTTTATGAAGTATAACTATTTGTGTCGCTCATTGTTAGCCTGTCTTATCTTACGCTTATTGTTATGCTACAATCGTTTAATTGTTTGGTTCTCTTAATGATTTTTTATTTTTCCCGTACTTTGGAGTACTACCTAGATGAATATTTCTGCGTAACATGAATATTTTTTTAAGATTAACGCATTATTGCACTGCGCAACCTTTTGTAATTTATAAATTGAATGAAAAATCGTCAAGTTTTTCTAGAAGGAAGGAAGCAATCATGATTTTTTTAACAAGAAAACATGCAGACGTGCGTAATCATTATGATTTTATGAGATGAGATAACTGGGGAACAGCAAGACTGTACAGGGTACATATAGAAAGTATAAGTAGACCTCAGTCTAAATGCTTCCCTGGCCAGCGTATAATCTTAGGAATTCGTAATGAGAGAGACTCATCAACAAATGTCAAAATAATAAAACTCCCAATTGAAGTCTCAAACTCTGAGAGATCGCATACTCTGGTGAGAGGGATGTCACATGATTAAAATTCAATAAACCTGACAAGGATTTTGTCAAAAGATTTTGAGAAGGTAATAGAAAAATGAAAACTTTTTCAATTCATTTCATGGACCCATTTTCTAAGAACAGTTGAGCATAAATTTTTAAGTTGAGCGACTAAACAGACAGGCGATTCACTGATTTTGAATCTCAGATAGCTTGAACCAAGAGTCTTACTTAAAATGTTTAAGATACATTTTAACTAAATTTCTAGAAGATAAAAATTTCTAGAAGTGCACAGATATAATATTCGAAAATGAAGTCTCCTTCCGTCACAATACCTTGAATGTAAGAAATTATTTAGAGGAAAACGAAAGATTTCGCGGGAAATGGATAGTATGTCTTAATAGACTCAGAGCTTGGCTTTCTTTGTTTTCGGACTTAAAGTCAATTAAATTTTACATCTTGAGAAACAAGGTCTTGATGTACTCAAAGAAAGTCGCAGTTTGAAAGAATTTAGAATAGTCATGACAATACATACATTTTTGACCATTTTTTAAGCAATAATTATAATTTTTTTTGACCACTTTACAAGCAACAATTATTATTTTTTTTTTAATTTTACCCTAATTACAAGCAACAATTATAATATTTCACATACTATATTTTGGACCTAGTTTTAGAGTTAAACCGCAGAGGAAACAGTATTCAATTTCTCGAAAAAAACTAACGAAATGGGAAAGGTCTTTGAAGTGGGTTGTGGAAAAGTTATACAAACTTCAAAGTTATTAAACTATACAAACTTTTTAAAATTACATGAAGGATTAATGTCGTTTTTTTCAATATGTAGTATTTTAGTTAATTTTCCGGCGCCATGCTAAGACTCACATAAGTAAATATTTTTATTTCGGGTACGCCCGTTGATCAACTACTTCATAAATGTTTCCTTCACGATCATTCATGTCATAAAGAAATATTTTTTATTCATTCTAGGAATTTGGCTAAAAAGTATAAATATGCAACTCAATCATCACACAATCATCTCAATCAATCACTGCACATACACAGACCTATTTCGAACAGGCCTTTAACTTCATTACCTCTGTGCTTCTGCTTAACATTATTTATTAAAGCACCCGTATATTAATTAAAATGAGAAGTATTAAGTGCAAAGAATCTAATTTGTTAACAAAAATAAATTTTGAATATATTTGGCGTTAATTTTGTAGAAATTCATTATTCACTATTAAATGAAACTACGTGATGTAGTATTATTTCTACTATCTTTAATTTCTTTACCACGACCTAGGTTTCGTTGTATTACAACATCTTCAGGTGGGATATTATCTTTGCTAATATCCCACCTGAAGATGTTGTAATACAACGAAACCTAGGTCGTGGTAAAGAAATTAAAGATAGTAGAAATAATACTACATCACGTAGTTTCATTTAATAGTGAAAAATAAATTTATTTATGCCATAAAAATGTCTAAACATGAGAAACTAACATGTCTCGGCCACATGTTATTTACGCATTTGAAACGAACAGAATAGGTTCTAAGTTAGATACATTTAATTCTATGGAATAATATCATATAAAGTATAGTTAATAATATAATACCGCATATTTAATTAAAATACAGTTAAAGATTTTGTTCATACACGAAAAAAGGCAATTATTTTAAAACAAGGAAAACTAATTTATATAAATATTTATTCAATTAAATATTTCGGCAGGTATCCAAATTACGTGGCAGAATTGTCGTAGCAAGAAAATTAAACGCCACATAAAGAGATGAAAAATTATAATCAATCATTTGTATATTTCAAACTTAAACTTACTGTAATATGAAATAGAGTATGAACTTAGGTGAATAAAACTACAGAGAAAATTGCTTTTGAACATGAAACAAATTATTAAAAAATATTCATACATTCAGTGGATTTTTTGCTAAGTGAGCAGTTACTTTCAGTGAACAGCAATGGTTTAATTTGTAAATTTAGTTATATGGAAGATGCAAACTATTTTGAATAATTACAAAATTCGCAAAACAAAAAATTGAATTAGAAAAAAGTTAAAGTTATATAGTTTATCTAGTATTTTGATGTTTTTATTTTTAATATTACGTAGAATTATCACATTTTAATTAGAAAATTATACCTAAAAATTTATTATGTGAACGGAACTTCCGTTAATTTAACGTCAAAATTAATTTAAAAAAGATCATTGTAAAAAGAAGAGGAGGTTTTTTTTTTGCAACTTATATACAGCCGCATTATACCGCGTTCCTTGTTTTATGTTCAAAAGGAAATAGTTTGGAATATACCCGATGTAAGTATGGTTAGGGCCTAATAATGGACTATGAATATTTACGGATGAGAATCCAAGCACCCTTCTGATGATTAATTATGAAGAAGACGAAGGTGGAAAGTGGTGAACATCTCAATTGTGAAGAGTAGATTAATTTAATTTAGGTTTATTTGACTTGACGAATTCTTTAGTGATAAATTGCGACAAGTGCCTGGTGAATAACTCAGAAAATAGATAGATAGTATCTCTCAGAAGATAGATAGATATCTTGTTTGAACTTGTTTGACTTTACTTGACGAGTTTTTTCATTATAGTTTAATTGGCCATTTGTTTGTTCAATAGTAGTTTCTAATAGTAGTAGTATTTTATAAATTTATTTCTGTTAGTAAATGGTAGATATCGTGCTGTAACAGTCCAAACTAAGTAATCGTATTTTAATTATTTTATACTTTTCAGTTTTTTTTAATTTTTACGTAATTGATGCAGGGATAAGAAATATTTTACCGAACGTCTACTAGGATTCTACTTTAAAATCATACACGACTGTAAATAACTAATATTATCTTTTATTATCTTGCTAATGTATCATATTCACGCTTAAACAAATAAATATTATTAAACGTTCATTTAAGAACTATATTTGAATCTAAGAATGTATAACCATAACTGCAGAATATACTCCACATTGCTCATAAAATTAGGTAATGATTTAAATGTTTGAATTTTTATTAAAAATTTTTGTTTTAGAAAATTTATTTTTTTCCTGTAAACATACTGTTAATACTTTTACATATTAGCTGTCCATAAAAATCCAGATGATTCTTTGCAAATCATTAGAACTCATGTTTATACCAGATGATCCTTTGCAAATCTTTTGATCTCATATCATAAATAGCAAACAAGCCATAAATAATAAGTGTGTAAAAGTTACTGTGTTTCCATACTATGCGTAAATAATTTAAAACGTGTTTCAAAATTTGGACAAAAACAAGCTCTTTTTAACATGATGGTTCTAAAGAAAAGTATAAATAGATAAAAATGTGATAGTTGTAACATGTAGTTAAAAAAATAATATCATTAAGATAAATACACCCGTGAAAAAATTAAAAAACTAGTGAATGATAACGCTTGATAACTCGAATGATAACTCGTTCATAAAAACAATGTAGGGTGTAAATATGAATAGTTTACTAAATACTCGATCATATATTAAGTTTAAATATCTAGACAAACAAATTATGCCCCTAAAGGGTCAACCTAAAATCAACTATGATAAAATGGAAGTTCAGGAAGAAAATTTAAGAAAAATTTAGTCACTTGTCATAGTTTTATCATTTTTCTCTACATATTTTAAATGATTTTTAAATGTACTCTTCGAATCACTTTTTAAAACTTTATTTGACGCCTTTTATGATGGACTAAAGTATATAAATAATTTATAAAGTTGCTCGCTTTCTTCAATATTTTAAAATTAGACATAAATATTTTTGAAGTGGTTTTTCAAAAAGTTTTGCACTTGTGTGCGGTGACTTTGGTTGAATAAACAATTGTTTTCTTAATTTTCCCGTGATTTAACAAGAAAATATAACAGGCAATTAAAATTTAAAAATAACATTTTTAATTCGAACATTGGCAAGTAACCTGAAGCTAAGTTATTAGCTGTGTTTCTTAGAAAGTTTTTAACCATTTTCTTATTAAATGTGGTAATTATCTACACGAAATATCATTTACTTTTCAAAGTGCTCATAAATATTTTTAATTATATATCCAACTTTCTGCAGTTGCAGTTTGTTTGAATTCATTTCTTTTGAACATTTTGATGAATAAATTAACAACATTTCTTGAAACTTAAATTTTTTATGAAGTGTATTTTTTATGACTAGGATATTGTGTTATGTATACACAAAATGTGAAGATTTTTATTATAATTTTTTCTTACTTTCTTTTGTAAAAAATATGAATTCCAATTATGTAATTATTTTTAGGTTGTATTTTTAAGTAGACGATCAACGGTTTCGGCTTGGTCGATACTCTCATTTATAAGTATTATACTCTATATTTATATATTTATATATATATATATATATATATATATATCTACTAATTTTAAGCACAAAAATTATGTTCATCTCATTGAATAAATCTGCACTGCGTCAAATTTAATCCCAACTGGTAATATTTTTTGCAGTCTTTACCTGGAAAGTACGACAAGCTACAAACTTTTAAAGACATAATTTTTCTTGTTTGATTTCACAGTATGGGTCATGTCTATGATATGGTTATTCTTAGTATACATCAGATCCAAGAATAATTAAATGAATTTTGACATGCTTCAAAAAAATTTCACATTACCACTGGCGGAGAAACTCCCACTTGAAATAATCTAAAACTATTGAGCGCTTGTATCTGACTCCATTATGTGTAAACTATAAATTCCAGGTTTACTAAACTAATAAAGCCTTTAAAAATATCTTATGTGAAATTAAATTACCTTAATCTACGGGTATTTGTGCTCGAAAAATCTACACACAATTTAAAATCAACGAAGTTTAATAGATAATTGTTGAACCAACAGACAACAAGCTTACGGTATTAAAGCTTGGTACCACTAGTGACTGTAGATTTCATATTTTTATTTAAAACTACATACTTTATTACTCTAATTAAATTGAATTTAAGATCCCTTCAGAAAATATGTAATTAAGAAATCTTACGTTCAAATAAAAGAAATCTAGGCGCCATGAGGCCTGGCGGATATGTTTTTCGCTACAAATTTTACTATAATTGTAATTCATATTTTAAATTAATAAATGCTTTTAACGTTTCAAGACTCAATGCAATATACCGATATAAACGAATAAAGTTGTAAAAGTTTGCAAATAAGAAATAATGCTGATACACTGACGTACAAATAAAGTAGCTTGTGTTGTGTAGTAGAAAGGGAAGCGTTAAGTCGGAAAGAGCTGACTCGTTAGGAAGCTGGCCAAACTAATTAGGAAAGAGTCGGAAAGATGCATTGCTGACTGACTTACAGACAAGACGCGAAGCTAGCTGCATTAAGCCTTCAAGAGCCAAGAAGGAAAGAAGCTGCTAGAATGACAAGACGCAAAGGCACCATAACATGTTTTACGTGAAAATTATGTTAAAATATTAACAAAGATTTATCACTTTCACAAAAATAGTATTAATTAAGACTCGTAGCTCCAGTTTGATAAGTTCTGAATTGCCTAGTTTACGATTTACAAGCTACCTCTGTTAATCTCTGTTAATAAGAAATGTGTGAAGAATATTAAGTACAATAATAATTATAATAGTGGCGATATTAAATACTGTGTGCGAATATAGAACAAAACTGATTCTCTCTGATGTCAGGGTAAATTATTTCAAAGACAATCAAAGCCAGGAAATTGACATTTTGTAAGAAAAATAAACTTTAACATCCGATTTTTATTTTGCGTCATTATATAATTACTCAATATTAAGTTGTTCAAAGTATTAAAATCCTGCTATTACTTCAATAATTTCTAATCATTTAGATCACTGCGCCAATCACTGTAATTATTTATCAAATAATTCTCCCTTTCATCTTATTGTGAGGCCAGACCTCGTAGCTAAAAAGATTATAAAGAGAATGTTTAAATAAGAGCAATACTTTGATATTTGTCACCAAAATTAGCTTAGATGATGGTCAAATTCAAGATAACTTTGATGGTTCTAACTGTTAGTCTATTGGTTTGAAGTCGCTTTGCACGATTTTATGAATTAAATGTAGATCGCATGATAGTCTAAAAATTACTATAGATCACAGTTCAACATTCGAAGCTGAAAGTCCTTTGAATACAAATCTCAAGCACCTATAATTGCTAGGGAGGTAATAATTTGTTTAGTACTTAAAGTGAAGGTAAATGACGACTTTTATGATACAACTGCGTATCAAATGAAAATCGATATACCTTTGAAGGATATTATATTCTATAATATGATTTCTTTGATTTGTTAATGTTTATAATTTATTTTGTAACTTTCCTCGCACTCGTTTATGTCGAACAATATCTTTCTGTGTTTGCGAAAATCAGAAAATTATTTAAATTTCAATTGGTCTAAGTCAACATTCTTTGTTGAAATAAATGTGATTAATCCTTAGTAGCCCTTGCGTGACTTTCACTTTACTTACGATAATATGATATTCTATGCATATAACGTAAACACACACTTGAGTTCTATTCCTATCATAGTAAAAATGCTTTTCGAATTTACATACCTCTTTCCAATAAAGAATGATAGGCGTATAACACGTTAATCATTTATGTTTTCGATATTTACATATGAATACGAAAATACTCTGAAAGAAATCATGAGATTTTTATTAAATATGCAATTAAATTTTGGGCAAATAATTGTTCAAAAGTGTTTGCACTGACGTTTCCTGACATAATAATGTTTTAAAACGAAATAAAGTTAGTGAATTATTCATGCAATGAAAATACATATGTACTTGTATTTTCATTCGTTCGCGTGTGTATAAAATATTTATTAATCAAATATGTCTGTAAAGTTATTACGAGTAGACTCTGGCCAAAATACCATCAGAGGCCAAAAGGTCACTTTCTCGCGGAAAACGGAATTGAGCGCGGACAATGGTACATTGAAGAAACGCCGAAGATTGTTTTTACTCACGACAGAACGGAGGAGGTTTATGCGTTTAGGGTGAAAGTTTGCTTGTATGTTTGTGTGTGCAATCCAATGTTCGTATTTATCTTCAAAACGGTTTGACCGATTTAGATACGGTTTTCTGTTAAATGTTTGTTATTCATTGGCAATAGTTCTTAGATAATATTTTCGGTGATTATTCACTAGGGGTGCCGCAATAAACATTTTGTGGCAATTGAATGTTCCCATTTATATCCCAAACGATTTGACCGAATAAATACAGTTTTGTGGATAACATTTGGGACTAATTGGTAATGGTTCTTAGATAGGTGTTATGCTCATTACTCTTCAGGGAGTGCCGCAATAATCGATCGAATATTTGTAGGTAATCGGCTATGGCTCTCAGGTAAATGTTGTCGTGTTAGCTTATCAGGGGTGCTGAAAATTTTGTTGCAAACGAATACTTCCATTAATCTCCAAAATGGTTTGACTAATTTAGCTTGCCAGGGGCACTGAAACGTTTTATTGCAAACGAATGCTCCCATTTTCATCCAAAACCATTTTACCCATTTAAATACGTTTTCGGTAAAAAAATCTGATTTAAAGGCGAAGGTTATTTATTAGTAAGGTGTTATCTCATAAGAGGAGTGCTGCAACAAACATTTTTGATTGATTTAGATTAACTACTTTGTTGCCTGTCTTCGGTTTCGTCGATATGTGATACACGTAACATGTTTCTCAAGCGCTCTAATTTTTCCAATGCTATGCTATTACGCGGATTGTTGAAGAGTTTTTTTTATTATTTAGATCATTTATTACTGCGCCATCTAAAGATCGTACTCTATCAAAAGCCATACAAACTTGCACTTTGGCGAGTGTTCTTTAGAAGCTTATTTATTAAAGTTAAAAGCAAAAAGCAAATTTAAAATTTTGATTAAGCGCACGTCCGATGTAAACATTTTAATTGAAAAAGTATAAAATAAAAAGCAAAGTCGTTGTAACCGAAAAACAATTAAATATTTGTTTTGAAAACACCCCGATTAAAAGAAACCCCAATGAAAATCCATTGGGATTATCTCCATTATATAGATATTTTCTGGCAAGATTGTGTAAAAAAGGTATTAATAAATATCAACGTGTAATATGGGATTATTATTTAAAGTTGAAGTAAATTTTTCCCATTCTGCCCCAGTGTGGGGTAGAATGAGGTACATGTATTTGATGGCTTATAGCTAATCATTTATGAGATTCAGAATTCATAGATGTGCACGTTTTCATCACCGTCCAGACCAGTACACGATATATGAGCTCATCTTTAATAATGGGCAAACGAACACCAGTCTGCAATCGATTTTGAATAAATTTTTTTTCCGATAAAGGCATCTCGCAACTTAACTCTCCGAAGTATCACCATCGTTCTTTATAGTCTTTTAGTTTTTTTTGTTTTATTTTAATTTTTATACTAGTTTTGGTTGTTTTTTTTTATTAATTAAATTTTTCTCATTTTCTCTAGTTCCATTTTTTTGTCGTTTCTGTCTTTTCTACTGCTTTCTGCAACTTAGTCTTGTATAAAGACGCTGTTAAAATTGCCGTTACGCAGAACTCTTTTCTGACCTGATTTAATTTTTGGTAAAGGTATCAAACCGTTAGGTAAAGCACATGGGAAAAAAAATTTAGATTGTGTAGAGCATCTGGGCACGTTAGATATCCAAGAACGACCAGGCCGTTCAAAATCAATTATATTTGTAAAGTCTTGCAGAATCTATGAAGCCAGAACATCTTGAGAATTTAGGATAGGTTCCAGACCTTGGTCGTCGAATTTATCAGGAATTTTGTGACTTCTACTGTACCTGGTTGTACCTTTTTAAATGTAGGAGGACTATTTATATATATTTATATATATATATATATATATATATATATATATATATATATATATATATATATATATATATATAGAAGGGGTATATCCCCTTCCGCTCCGCCTCGTTCTACCCCAATATAAATACTTGTGTTTTTAATCACATCAAAAAATTTTGGAGATTGATGTACTCGTTAGTCATCAAAAATATTTTGCAAGAATCTAGGGCAAACCAAATCACTGAATATCATTACAATAAAATATAAAAATTACACGATTTACTTCAGAAGATCGCAGCTTCGATTTACAAGTATTTCGAAAATATTAACATGCTCTCAATATTGCGACACGCTTCATTGCAACAATAACACTAACCATGTGTAAAGAGACTATGGCGGTGATTGAGCGATGAGTTATATTGCTTCCTTCGCCCCTTCCGCAACCGATGACAGCTCTGTCCCGTTCTGCCCCGGTACCCCGTTCCGCCCCAGCTTCCCCTACTTATTTTCCTACTTGCCAGCTTTTTTTTCGACATAGTCGACAATTTGGTTTTTTATAGCTTTGTTTTTATATCCATTTCATTTTATACGAAATGGTTTTTTTATTCATAAAAAATGGAAATGAAAACGTTTCTGGAAATAATCCATTCCTGTCATTTATTGCTTAAATGCAAATAAGGACGCAGCGTAAATATTCCATTAAGTTTCTTATTTTTTTTCTATCAGAAGTATTTTCTGTACTTAATACAAATGAAAGAAATGATATGTATGAGTAAATTTGGTTATTTACTTGCTAAAATATTGAGATTTTTTATTCTATTTGTCGATTTGAGACTAATACAATCGATTCACTCTAATATATTACATCAGCATAATATAAGGTGGCAGTTAATCTTAACAGATAAAAATAAAATTATTATTATTTAATATATGTGAATCGGCATAACAATTTAAATTAAAACAAGTGTTTTAATAGATGTCCTGAAATTGGTTAATTTCATAGGTCACTTAATACGAAGTACACCTTGTTATGTTATAATTCATTAAAATATTGGCTATGGCTCGCGGATATATTAGCGTAGCAGTGGTGATGTAGTTCTACAAGTGACGATTGGGTTTAAACATTTTACTGACAAAAATACATTTTTGCATCGAGCATCTCTGCCATCGTCACGTCCTCCATAATACTTGCTACCTATCTGCATTTAAGGGCTAATTTTAAAGTAGCTTTGTAACCTGCATCTACACAGTTATTTTATGCGTAAAAAACCCACCTGCATAAATACTTCTATTACGTTGACAAGCATCAATATCATTTAGGCATCAATATAATCTAGGCATCAATATAATCTAGGCATCAATATAATCTAGGCATCAATATAATCTAGGCATCAATATCAATTTAGTGAAATTAAAGTTGTAAGCTTAGTGTGCTATCTTAAGTTGTGTGTATTGCGTGTCTAGTTTTGGCCACACTTTTGGTGTACAAAAGAACGTACCAAAATTAACAAAATCAGTCAGTAATCGTTACCTGCTCTTCCATTATACTACATCGCATTTTCCATCTGAGAAGTACTCCTCTTTTTACTCACTTCAATGATGACCCTGCGTTTGATAACACTACCCGGAGGACAAATCTCTGCTCAAGGATGCACCCGCATTCAAGAACACCATCTGGAAGACAAGCTCTGCTTGACGACCAAGTTACATCATGGCACTGGCAACAGTCACACAACTTGCCGGCATCTCACTACAACATCTCACTACAACTCATCAAGAACCGTCTCATCTCGGTTTTCAAAGCAAGCAAGGAAAGGCGGCTTAACAAAATCTATGCAACACGGTACTGGGCAAGCAGTGGCCCAGTGAGCTTCCACTCGGAATGAGGGGTCTCAGTAATGATCTATTTCCCGACAAATGCTACGCCTTCTTTGGCTGGGCTATCAGCTCACATTCGTAATCTGCTCATCTTAAGCAACAGTTATCCAAGACTACGCCAATGGACAAGCTTGCTCGAGCACACGCAAATTGCTCATCCGCCAGGTCATAAACTTCGACATGTAGCTACAAAAAGTCATTTTGCATATAAGATTAATAAGTAAATTTAATATTTAACGCTGTTGTAAAATTAGACATATTTAATGATGTCACCATATATTCATGATTTCTTAGACTTTAAAGCAGCTATTTTTATAGAAGTCTTTGTCTTAAAATGCCCAAACGTCAACTAATATTTTTATGTTACATAAAGTCACTCATACAGCAAGTACACTTAAGCAATCTAGATTATACTTATGTATGGTTATAAAGTTTCAGAGACGTGACCTATTTATCTGCTTACAACGATTACGATATAAGATTGTGTTATTGTGATTAAAATAAACGATAATTATACACGAGGCGTAAATGTACTTACTTGCGTTATAAATAACCACATGCTAGCGCGTGTTACACAAGTATCTAAATAAATATTAACATAAACATATCTCTCGTAAGGTGATTCACGTAGAAATTATAGGGTGAATAAACTTATTCGTTCTAACAGAATTATTTTCCTCGTTGAATACATGTTTTGACGTACAGATATAGCCAAAGTGATAGAAATAATCAACTGTCATAAACACTACGTCGCTCATTAATTGAGAATGAAATTTAAACTTCTAAATAAACAAAGCAATTAGCATATCTTATGAGAGTGTGTACCGACATTAATGGAATAATAGATTATAAGTTAAGTAATATTAAAAGTTTTTATACCTTAATTATAATAGATTGTAAATTAAGTAATATTAAAAGTTTTTATACCTTAATTGATTCATTAACAATATTTTTACTGTAATAACTAAGTAGTAATTTGGGTACCGACATTAATGGAATAATAGATTATAAGTTAAGTAATATTAAAAGTTTTTATACCTTAATTATAATATATTATAAATTAAGTAATATTAAAAGTTTTTATACCTTAATTATAATAGATTATATATTAAGTAATATTAAAAGTTTTTATACCTTAATTGATTCATTAACAATATTTTTACTTAATACTTTTACTGCAACTGGTATAAAGAACCGTATATATGGATGGTGTTATCGAACTATTATTATTATTATTATAATAATTATATTACATTTTATAAGGTTTAAGCCTCCCCCAATTTGTCCATTTTCTTCTCTCGTTTACGATGTTCGTCTATTATCGCATCGTTCTGTTCTCCGCCTTGACCATGGAATAAAGGCAGTCGATATTTATATAGCCACACATGTTCAGAAGATGAAGGAATACTTAAAAACATGTTAAGACTTCAATTGTTTTAATGCCGTACACAGTAACAATCATATATATATATATATATATATATATATATATATATATATATACATATACATATACGTTTATATGTACATATATATACATACAGTGAAACAACAATTAAGGTTAGACAATTTTACAAAAAAATATTATTTATTTTATCGCATTTTTATTATTTTCACGTGACATTATTGACGCAGGTTGCGCTTATGTAGATTTAGCTTGTTTCATTTTACACCTGGTGCAGTTGTAACTAATTTCAAACTCTAATCTTTCTTGTTAGGTACTTCTGAAAAAGTCCATTATTTCTTGTTCCTAAGCACATTCCACTTCAATGGTAGTTGAAGCAATCCTGCTAGCGAAATATTCTCAAAAAATACTTTAATGTTCATCGTTTCGAGTCACTGCTACTCTAGCGCAATAAATGGAGTTAATTATACTTTACATCGTTAAAATAAATAGAATATTAGAACTTTGTGGGTTTCCGTTTTTGCGACATGTTTTATTTGAACATAAGAAAACTAAGCTTATGACCTACTTGCCAATTATACAGAGATTCATTATTTTATTTCGTCATTTATGTTAATATATTTATGAATATGAACTAAATACACCTCAGGAGTTGTCTAATTAATAAGAAGGTTGAATAGTATTGTTCAACACAAAGAAAAGTTGGAGCTTGTGAAAAAGAAGCTGACCTCAGAATCCTATTTAATTCTAGTTTAAAATTTGTACGCTTATCTTTCAACATGTTACTTAAAGGAGGATTTGAGAAAATATTTTGGCGGACTATTTAACTTGAATTTTTTAATATATTTTCCTGCCATAATACATGCTCTTAAAATTATCGACTAATACTTTACTAAGTGTTAATTATAGATTATTTTTATAACTTCAAGGGTAATTTTGTAACATTTCAATATTATGGCAAATTTTCATAACTTTTATTGATTCTATTTTTTATGCTATATGGCATATCGTCCCTTAAACATCTCGATATTTTTGCAACTTTCAATTATAAATATGAAAAAAAATTGTAATAATTTCAAAGAACCAAAAGATTAAGTAAATTTTTTTTTAATTATAATTTTGTAAATATGTACTGATCAGGATAGAACTCCCTAAAATTACAAAAAATAAATAAGACATTTTCTTGAAGAGAAAGCGTACAAAATTGTTTAGGGTTTTGTAGGCAAACTAGGAACTCTAATTTTTCCGCCACATTCGTCTCACTGTCTCTCCGGCTGAATGCTATAGGTGCTTTATTCACAGATTATTAATACCGTAAAGCTTTAACCGTGATATGACACGGAAATCTATGGTTACAAATCTAGGCTTACGAATTATTGAAATCATATCTAAAAAGACAAGTTTTTTGGGTACTTCCCCGACATGTAAAACCGGGCTAAATTTTAATATTTGTAAAAAGTTTGGTAGAAATATTATATACTTTAAATATTTTTAAGAGCCTGAATTTGTACAGGATATAAGCAGTGCGAGTTCTGCCCATACTTAATAAGTTTTATGGGTAAAATTAATTTTAATTTTGACGCAGTTTTCTTTGTGTTTTATTACATGTTTACATTCTATTTAATATCGAAAGGTGCAATTATTTTGTAACGTTCATTATGTTAATGTAAGGTAAATAATTATTGTTTCAAGTAAACAATAAAAACCCGTTTCTTTATTTTAACGCATTTCAATTTCTTTCTAAAATGTACTAATAACTGATTTTTCTAAGTAGATAAAAAACAGAATTGCTGGATATTCCGGCTAAGCTAAAGATTAAAGGAAGTTTGATCCAAATGAAAATTTATTCAGCATATTGAAATAAATCTATCGATTTACAGCTTAAGTTTTTCTCATCTTATCTTTATATAATTTTAAGATAATTTTAAGAGTGTGATTAATTTTACATTTTACCTCTTTCTGCATAGAGTAATTTGCGTTTTAAAAAAACACGCGTCTATACTTCTACATGTATTTTTAATAAAAGAAAACATGTCATCATCTGTTTCACAACGTTAATAATTTGTTAATTTTTTTGTGAATTTTTATTAGAGTATCCTTAATTGTTCCCACGAGAGAATAACTGGAACTTTATTTGCAGAATTTTGTAAAACGCAAATGAATTTGTCGCCAATCTTATAACGCCTCTATGGTTAATGAATATATCGCCTCCATTTGTCAGAGCGTGAGAGACAGTACATTTTACACATTTTCTCACCCATTTCAAGAACTAAGTTTTTAATCGACCAGCAAATATTAGGAAATATTTCTTTTAACTTGAAATTTAATTCGTATGAAATTATTTTATCTTAAAAATTCACAGGTCTGAAACGGTTCTGAATTAATAATCAATTTATTCAGCATTTGGACTTTAAATCATCTCCTGTCATGAGGTTTATTTTTGAGTGGATTAATTTTTTAACGCAAATATTTGCACCATTTAGAATAAAGAGTACTAACTGGAGTTTCAGGAAAATTTCGTTACTTTTGGTGATTAACTCACGCATTCATATATGGTGAAAACTTTTGAAAAATGAAAAATTTTGAAAAGGTGAAAATTTTAAAAAATGTTTCCTTTTTATATATAGACAACACGCTATGTTTAGACAAGATTCCCTATTTTTAGTCAAAGTAATTTTTTTTCCTTTCTTATACCCAATAAACAATTTCTTTCGCAGAATACAAATATGATATAGCTTGTTTGTGTGAAATAACAAAGGAAAACCCTGTTGATTAAATAGAAATGCCAATTTCCAAATGATTTGTAGTTTCGAAAAAAAACACAATGTTGATACAAACATAATAGATGCTACTTATGTTATGATAACCAGAATAGAAGGTGTACGCATATCAAAATGTGTAGAAGGAACTTCAGTTTAAATAATTATATATGCTAAGAGTATTATGAAGCAACGAAGTTTTAAAATGAAACATATATTCATGTTTCATTTTAAAACTTCGTTGCTTCATAAGTGATAGAGTTCAATATATTTTTATGAAATATTGCACAGACAATAAAGGAAAATAATATTTAATATAACATGAAATATTTTAATGGATCTCAAATAATTTAAGCTCGAAAGTCATCCATTTTAAAGCAAGTAGTTTAAATATATCTATATCTTTTAAAAATCGACTATATATGCAATTTAAAATTTGTTAAAAATATTTAAAAAATATTACTTTTGTTATTAAAGAGTTCCGTAAGTTTTTGTCTTAAAAACTATTTAATAAATAAAGAAAAATTTGGACACATTTTCACAGCTACTTTTTTGATCGTCTTAACTAAAGACGTAAAGGGAAAGATGTAAAACCACGTAGGCGTTACCAAATTGGAACTAATTGATTGTTCTGGATCGTCTGAGTGCATCGACACTGTACGTTATGTTTTCAGGGATATCTTAAAGTTGGAACCTTTAGTGTAACAACTATATTAATAATTAATGAAAAACCTTTATAAGTTTTCAGTAATAAAAATAACGTATATAACAAATATGAACAGGAGATAAAATTTGAATTTCAAAAATTATTTACGGATAAATATTAGTTGTTTTAATAACGTGGTTATATTATTCCCACGAGAGCAATTTCTTACACTCGACCTGAACACCATGCTGTAATAAAAAAATTAAAATTTCGTACAAAATATTGAAATATTTACGTGTCAGGAGTATTGAAAATACTCCTGACACAAATTTTTCACTAATGATTACCCATTAGGTAATCAACCTATTATGTATTTACACATATGTGTGTGTATATATATGTATATATATATATATATATATATATATTTACATGTACAGGTATTACTCATAATTTTCAAAGCATTATGGCTTGTTCCTTCAAATGATATTCCATACAATATATGAAACTCTGATTGTTTTTACGTCTTAAATTTCTGTGTTACACAGCTGTGTCTAACGTGTAGAGTATGTAGTATTTTATGGGTGATCGGTACATTTTTTTTTCTTCTGGGTACGGAACCCTATTTAATAATTACTAATATATACAATTAAAATAAATACATACGATATATAATAGAATGAAATTCATGCTTAACTTAATATCTATCCGAAAACCTCTAGCATGTAGCACAATATTTAAAATATTGTAGATTCACATACATTCATTATGACTTTGCGATGTGAGAAACTGCTGTCCATTTTTTCACAGAGATCCTGTGTATTGAAAAATTACATAAATTATGCAAGTATACATACGTTCGTCCACAATCGAGCTTCTGGCTTTGAAATATATAATTATATCTTTACTTTTCTACTTAAAAGTGTTGCTCAAATAAATACTCTTTCTAATTTTAAAATTTAATTTTCTGATCTTAGAAATATTTTCTAATTTCATAATTTAAATAAAGAATTTACCTAAATTTATATTTATCCAAATATGATCCTGATTGCATAATTTTGGAGTTTATCCATGTGTAAAAATGAGTGTTTTTCGGTAAATACTGCTATTTTCAAGGTTGCTCTATTTTAATTGCAAATAAATTCAAAGTAATATTTATATTTTTTTATTTAAATTTGCCAGTGAAAACTCACTGAAGACATTTTGGAATCGAATAAATAGTATAGCCTACAGTTTTGAAATAAATATCCTAGGAATTAAACAAAATCAATAATATTTAAGTTGGTAAATGAATTTTAATTAAATGGACATTAATATTTTACTCTAAAATTTTAAACTTGCTTTGCACTTTCGCATTTATACTGTTAATTAAAATTATGATGTTAGTATGGATACGTTTTCCCGGGTTAAAAGCATGTGACTTCTTCCTTCAACTACATCTGTGAAAAAATAATATCGATCCATTGCTTCTTTAAAAAGTGAAAGAAGGATAAATAAACACGCTTTCGTATTCATAGAATTATTTGGAATTGTAACATTATTAAAGATTGTAATATTATTTACGTAGATTATTGTAGTGCAGTGGTCTATATAATTTTCCAGTCAACAAGCCATTAGTATGCAAACGGAAAAACATGCATATTTGTAGCTTCTTTGTAATATGAAAGAAGGGCAAAGAAACACAACTTTTGCTTTTATAATCTCACAAGTAGGACCCTACATTAACGATTAAACTGATTGATTCTGTCATTTCTTTTCATTGCGTTGTACCGATTGCAATAATCGTTATTACTCGTTGCAATCTTTATTAATTTTGTGTACTTTTTCAGTTTCAAACAGGAATTTTGTTAGGATAAACATATTTTATGTCATTTTCCGGAACCCTATTAATGTGAAAAAATCGCGTTAAGTCTTTGTGGCGCCGCGACGTGAAAGAACGACAAACAAAATACCTTGTCATTCTGTTAGTTAGTACATAAAAACTGTAGAACTAGTCTGTCTGTACATTGGAGACATTTCGAAAATAATATTTAGGATAATATAAAAAAAGAAACAAAAAAATATTGTTTTTGAAATGTGTGCAGGCTTGTATATTTTTTCATACTAAAGCAGGTAAAATAACTTCGATTAAGTATTTACTAGTGGGTTTTGCTGGTTTTAAGGTAACACATAGGCTATGTTTTATCGATATTTTTCAATTAAAAAGAAAACATGGCAAATTCACACATACAAATTATAGTCAAAAAATTACTGTTGTAATTTTTATAATAGTTGGCATTACATCTTAATCTTATAATAAACATAATAAAATTTTTTGAAAAGCAAAACCTGGTTAGATTCTAAATCATTAACCACTTTATTTATGTGCAGATCGTAAATTTAAAATATTTTTGACTTTACTGCACGTATGAATAAGAAATAAGAGACATCCAAAATATATAAATATTTTGTTGTAGGTTTTATTATTTAAGATTAATTAATAAAGTACAAACTTATTTTCTGGCATCCAATATGTGATGAGGTATTATTTTAAAAATATTTCAAAGTTAGCTTAGGCAGTATTCACGAATGAAAGGAACACATATCGCATTTGTCGCCACTGTGACGTCGGTTCATCAAGACGTCCTTTTGATGAATCCTGACCAACCTATTTTGTATTCTGGGACATGTTATTTTAAAAGAGGCTGGTTCTAAAATAATTTGACCCTTATTTGTCATAATTATCATTGGTACTCAATTCAATTATTCATATTCAATAGATCTCAAGTCCTTTACTTCAATACTAGATGCATTTTTAAAAGACGGAGAGGAAGCATGCTTTTATATTATTATTTACGTAGAATGTTAGATTGAGCGGTTATATTTTTAGCAGTTTTGTTTTAATTTACAGAAGAAATCAATTACAATAATTAAATCACATGTCAAAAGGCAAAATAATAATAGACACTCATTAGTAGTCACGAGTTATTGCTCTTCGATAAAGTCATATATGGAAAATATAATCTTTGTATACAGCCATTCTAGTTAGTTAGGGTAGGTCAATGGATGAAATGCTAATTAAAACTGTAATAATACTAATGTGTGTCAGTGTTGTATTAATGTAATTTTAATAATACAAAATAAATAAAACTGGTTACCAAAGAAATATTGAACACGTGTTTTCATTTTAATTATAATGTCGGGATTAAGATAACGTGAATAGGCTATAAATTTGTTGCACACAACAACGGTGTTGCTACGCGAGTGTTTTAAGACTGATAAATATCCGTTGTCGAGCGACGGAGTTTTGTAAATACGTCCATAATGATAAATTTTTAACCCTTTGATATTTTTGCGTACCAGTGCAATATTATGTACGATGCGATAATAAGTAAAAACAATGTGTTATAATCAATAGTTTTTTGTAAATATTTTCAACAATTTTTTGAAAATCATTTATGTAAAATTCTAAAAAAATAGTTTTGGAATACTTACAACTCATTCATCTTAAATTTATCTTTATTCCTGTAATATCTCCACATCATATTTCAAACAAAATTAAAGAAAAACTATCACATATGAATAGGATCTACTAATTTATATGTAATAGTCGACCAATTAATGACCTGTGGCGGGTCTGTAAAAGTTAATACCGACTACATAAAAATGATAAAAATAAACTGGAAAAATAAGTTTTATTTTGATATGAAACATATAATGGCGCATTTCGAAATGGTTTAAAAGGTTTTCATGGCTCTTCGCGATATCCATTCGGTCTCTTTCTGACTTAGTTCGAGCAGCTTCGCGTCTTGTTTGTTCATTTGGACTTAACGCTTTTCTCTCTACCACACTACACACACGCAACTTTATGTATTGTTTCCTGTATCAGCATGGTTTTTTATTTACTAACGTTTACATCTTAAACTCATTTACGTCGGTGTATTGCATTAAACTGTCCTAAAACGTGTGTTAACTTGAAACATGAGTTACAGTGATTATACAAGTGATAGTGAAAATATATCTTCAGTAAATGGTCAAGAAATATTACTGTGGTAAATTATTTCATAAAAGCAAAATAAAATAATTAATTATTTATTTAATTAAATGTATATATATATATATATATATATGTATAAAATTAAATTATTTCACACCTCTCAGGCGTCCCTTGATGGCTCACATTTTTACAAACATATATTTAATAGTTAATATACATTAGACCAGTTGTGAATGTACGCATGAAAAAAAGAACAGCTAAAAAACTTACTTACATGAAAATTTATCGAAGGATCTGTGAGTCTCATCAGCCGCATCGGATGGTTGTCTGAAATATTCACGATAATATGTGTATCCCTCTACCTAATTATGTTAATATTATTTATATTAAATACCCTAGAAATTTTTATCCTTGACAGCTTATGAGCCAATAATATCTCTTCCACGAGACTGATGGAATCTTAAATTATTAGTAATGTATTAATATATGTTCATACTGCAGTTTTACTATACCCTTACTGAGATTATAACTTGACAAACATAAACTCAGGAAGAGGTGTTGTGTAATCTCAACTTATATATGACCAAACTTAACTCTATGTATTTAATAACATGATATTGAAGAATAGAACACAAGGTACATTAAAATATATATCAAGTGTCATATTTATCAACCGTTCATATTCGATGAGTCTAATATTACAATAACAATTTATTTGCAAAATGCAGTGTTTTATTTACAAAAGTTAAAAAATAGGCAAGGAATTTCAGTTAAAATAATCATATATGCTAATAGCATTGTTTCATGATACCGGGACGTGGTTAAAATGAAAGATAAATAAAATGAATGAGTTCAATATTGCTTTATGCAATACTGCACAAACATTTCGAAAATAATATAATAATGTAAAAATAATATAATAATATTTAATAATGATTCTAATACTAAATTATAAAGATAATATCAGAAAAATTCAGGGCTCTATCTATACACGTAAATTAAAAAGTAGGCGAGGAATTTCGGTTGAAATAATAATATATGCTAATAATATTGTAATATAAAACTTATAAGCTTTTAAATTGAAAGACTAATAAAAGTAATGATAGTATTCAACATTTTTATGCGATATTGCATAATATTTCTAAAGAAAATAATAAGGAAAATCGAAGCATAAAACATTCCATTAAATTTCCAATAATTCAAGCCCCAGGGTTAATCGATTTTGAAGCGCGTAGACGAAATATTTCTATATCTCCTAAATGTCGAATTTAAATACCATTTAGTATTTGTTAGAAATATTTAAAATTAATATTTTCACTAATGGAACAATGCCTTCCATTTTTTTGCTTAAAACCGTCCAAAAATAAAAAAAATAAACACGTTTTCACAGTTACTTTTTGATCGTCTAAACTAATGACGCAAAGGGAAGGACAAAGCCCGGAATAATCCGTGGGCTTTGCCAAAATTGAAACTAATTGGTTGTCCTGCGCCAATAAATTGTGTTATTTATTAAAATGTCAGCTCATCGCATCCTTACGTGGTACTTTTAGGGACATCTTAAAAGTGGTACAATCAATGCAGCATGTATTTTAACATTTGTGGAAAATCTTCACATTTTTTTATTAAAATAAATGATGTGTATACTGATATAAAAAATGACGTTTATAATGATAATGAAATAAATAGGAAGAACGTGTGATAAAATTTTTATTGTCAAAACTAACCGGTAAGAATTAGTTTTAATATAACCTCTACTGGTATATACCAATAAATATGTGTGTAGGTATGTGTACATATGTTTGTGTGTGTGTGTGTGTGTGTGCGTGCGTGTGCGCGCGCGCGCGTGTGTGTGTGGGTGTGTGTGTGTGCGTGAGCGCGCGCGCGTGTGTGTGTGTGGGTGTGTGTGTAAAATTTTATATACAGTATGTTTCCTATATAAGTATGCCCTCTAATTTCAAAAACATATATTATTGTTACTTTAATAAAGAATTTACTTAAATTTATATTTTGATCTATTGTAATATGATCCCGATAGTATTCTTCTGAAATTAAGTAGTGCAGAAATGTATGATTTTGAATAAATGATCCCCATACCGACTATTTTATATATTATTAATCTATCCGAATTGTAAATAAGTCCATAAAATTTTGTATATGTTTTTAATAAAATTAACCAATAAAACTCACTACAATAATTTTGAATTCCATTATCTAGTATAACTTAATATTTTTGAAATAATAAAAATGTTAAGAGAATATTAATATATCACAATACGCAGCATTATTTAGACACTAAAACGTTACTTAGAAATTTTAGAATACTATTTTAAGTAGTTTAAAATTATTGAATATTGAATATATTTGGCGTTAATTTTGTAGAAATTCATTATTCACAATTAAATGAAACTACGTGATGTAGTACTATTTCCACTTTCTTTCATTTCTTTACCACGACCTAGGTTTCATTGTATTACAACATCTTCAGGTGGGATATTAGCAAAGATCTTTGCTTGATTTAAAAATAAAACATGAAGTAAACAAGCAGATGATATATTAACGTTCATTTTCTGGTGCTCGAAAGTGTAAACATTCAAAGTTTATCCCTTAAATATTTGATAAACATTTATTCTTTTTGTCTGGTGCTGATAGATTTTGTGTAGATCGTACCACTTGTCGCCAGCATTTTTGAGGACTTATTGAAAATAATGCAGATCTTGAAAACGTGAAAACATCTGGAGTTTCAATTTTTTTTCTACATCCTTGATATAAAATATATACTTCCAAAATACCACGATATTTTTTTATTATACCCGATATTTTCTCAGGGTTTGTCCGAAAGTTTTTAAGATGCAAAAACGTGTTATCAGCGACATTCGTCCAAGAGTTTTTATGTGACCTTATTGTGATGTGAAGCGGATATTTTGTTAAATATGAAGAAGTACATGGACGTCAGCTTGATAATTTGAATATACAAAAAGAAGATATCCCTTTGAATTTATCACACTTATATTACGGTTCATTGCCATCTTCAAGATTTTTACGTAAACTCCTTGAGGTAATTCTCAATGTTTTCTAACCAAGGTGTATTTGTTAGACGAGAAACGGTATTAACTCTAAAAAGTTTCATATAAATGGACTTTGGATAAGCTTTAACAAATATTTATTTAGAAAACATTCAAACAAACAAAATTCTGCTCAAATCAAAATACTGTTTTGAAAGTTTTGCTAACCTAAGCGATAAAAACGGTATTAAAATTGCAAATGATTGCCATGTTTTTATTTATTTAAGGTAGCCTAATATAGTTAGTATTTGTTAGAAGTATTAATATCAGAGAATGACGCTTCCAGCCACAAGAAAGTGTATCAATTTCCCGTGTACGGGAGGGTACCTCAAAAAATGATTCAGCCTTTTAACTGACTAAACGCAATAATCTGAAAAATTTATCTACATAATATTAAAAATTGATATTATTACAGTACTATGATATATTTATAGAAGATGGATGGAAGACTTGACGAAATTGTAGAGTTCCTTGTTTGCTACGGAACTTTACAAATCCAATGCCTAAATTGCTATTGGTGTAAAATGTTGTTCAAAAATATTAAGCCCAATTAATTTTATCGACAAGACTCTTGGTAAAGTGATTAATCACCAGCGTAACGTTAATACACTCGGCAATTTATGTTATATTTACATACATTTAATTTATGTGTAATCGAGCATATCATTTTCTCAATAGTCAGAGATGGAACCGTTATTTCTGTACGGGTTTTGTGCAAATAAATACAGAAAATATTGTACCCATTCTTCACAATTTACCAAAAAAAATCATTATTTCTATGTGCAGTACCATAATTAAGAATATAACAAATTACCATTGCTCTAAAAACATTTATATCAACGCGATAACAACTAATAAATTCAAAATCGCCAAACAAAATAAACGGAATTCACTGCATGAGGATAAATGACCCGACTGCTGTGTAAAAGGGTCCTAATTTTCCTTATTTTGCGATTTATTTCTAACATATTACATGGAATAAAATGAATTTTTATTTATATCCGGAATATTTTATAATATCAATATAAAATGACATGTAGTAATCCCGTTTTATACTTTTTTTAAAATCAAAACTATAAACACTTATAAGAATGTCGTCCCTTTTCTTATAACGTCAAATCAACAAAAAAATTATAGATATGTCAAACCTTCGTAATATAAAATGCACTGAATGGAAGTATGAATTGCTAGTTCTAGGCTAGCCTTTTACAACTATTTTACGTCCTTGAACGATATGATTAATTACGGATAACCTGACAGGATAATTATATCAGATGAGACAGAACTTTTCATAAGACATCCATATCGGATGTGATTATGTTTCAATCACGGATAAAAGTATCAACACGTCTTTTTTATTTACGCAATGGCAAATAACGTAAACTCAAAATAAATCATCTTGTAAAGTTAGTTACTGTGGATATGCCCACATAATTACATTTATATGTGTATATATATATATATATATATATATTGTGTGTATATACATATAAATAAATAGTGAATTCAAAAGCTGCAATATTAATATTGCTCTGTGCTGTATATCGACACAAAATAGGAAGTTTTTCAAATGTACGTAAATAAAAACTACTCCTAGTTATTTATAAAATACCGACTATATTTAGTTTAATTGATGATAGCATAAACTGATTCATATCACCATCATATCTACTAATTTTTTAGGATTACGTACCCGAAGTGCAATTTTATTATAATTCGACTTTGTTGTTCGGTAGTCCCGTTTGTCATCTATATAGCTTTACTGAAAAGGTGTATTATTTTAAGCTTGATTTTATTGAAATTTTACGCGAAGAATTTTTTTTAATACACGAATGTAAAGTTAATGTTTTTAACATGTAGATTAAACTCAGGTGTGAAATGGACCATACATTGAATTTGGAGATGACACGGACACTTTCAAGTGTCATACTTTTCTTAAAATGTTATCAGAAATGTCGGGAGATTTAAATATTCTAAAAATAAAGATAATATGTAAATAAGTTGCCATACCTCCTCCCTCTCATTTAATAACTTTATACCACGTATGTTAAAAACTTTAAAAAGTTAGGATGTTAATTTTTTTAATAAAACATTATAAGTCCTAGAGTAGTATATGCAACCAAGTTATTGCATGTAGTCGACTGCCTAGGAATTTATTGAAAGGAGTATTATGGTAATTCATATATAAAATAATATACTTAATGTATTTAAATTGACCAAAATTTAAAGAATAAGTATAAGCAGCAAAAGGTAATTTTATCATTTATAATAATAAAAATCTTATTTTGACGACATTAAACATATTACATTAAAAATTTTACTTTATCTTTTCATTTCAAAGAAGTAACCAGCCAGCAATACATAGGCTTTTTAATATCCGAATATTTTTGTGGCTCCCTATGCATCGAAAAGCTATAACAAGTGAAAGTGATTTAAATTACAATTGTAATTATAATTATAAAAATTAAAAAATGCTGAAAAATACATCGACATAAAAATATCCAAAATGAAAGTCAAATATATCCTTAAAATTAAAAAGGCAGAAATTACTTAAAGAGGCTTCTTTATATTTTCTTAAAAATTAACATCAATTTAGTTACCATATTATTAGATTACAAAAGGAAGAAATTATTATGATTATTGACTTCTCCAAAATTTTAATTTAATTATATAGAATTATATCCGCCTTGACACCTGTTCAAAGTTTCCTCAACGACAACATCTTATCAATCTCGTGTTTAGTTATACCAAAATTAAACAATTATTATACTCTAATGAACAATGATTTAAAATGAATTAAAGATTCAAAGACTGTGTGAAGAAAGTAACAGAATCCTTAAAAATAAGTAATGGTATGGCGACGTTAACAGTGAGTCATGGAATCGAGTTATAGATTATATCTACGACAAATATATTAAACAAAGGCAGTCAGAGAATGTACATTAAGGAATTTATAAAAAAAAATATGCGTGGAAAATATTTCTTACGGGGAATTGAAATAAATTAGTTCAAATCTTATGAAGATTTCGTTTAAGTTTTTGTCTAAAAACCCTCAAAGAATTCTTCAGTTTGATGTTAAATTTGTTTTATTCATGAGCAGCAAGCTGCTCTCAAATTACATACATCAAGCTGTCGTCGTACGAGAATAAGGCGGACATATCCTAAGATGTGCGCAAATAAGATCCACTATTTCCCGAAGGAAAATCACCTAGAAGATTTATGTGAAAGGAAAATATTGATTATTTGAAGTGAAAATATAGAAAGCAAATCTAATATAATAATAATGGATACAATATTTTACTGTTATCTGCTTCAAAGATATTAATACGATCGTTTATGTCGATACATAAATAAAGCGGTTTAATATAAGTTTATACAACATATGACACTTCCAAGATGTAATTAAATATATAAATAATAACCCTTTTAGCATAGTTTATTAAAATTAAGTAATCCAACGATTATTATATGGAACTTTCCGTGTTACAAACGACATAGCAACAGATCTATAATGTATTTAAAAATAAGCATCTGTTATATTAAATGTCGGTTGTTTCCAGTGAAATTGCAATAAAATTGTTAATTTCATGAGCCGGTGTAGAGAGATTTCTTAATTTTGAAAAATAAATATTTGTAATTGAAATAATATTTAATGAAAATTAAAGATTACAGTTACACTCAAAATTTGTTTTTGTTAAATTTTTTCCATAAACTTTTGAGTTGAATTTATAATTTATTCACAATTTTTTTATCTGATAAAATTTGGAATCACAGGAATATTGTATTTAAAACTTATTATTGTAAGAAGACATATTTTATACATTTTTATATTTTGTTACGTAAATTCTGCACCATTACACAGATCACATTCGGTCTGTATTCTAATAGCCGACCCATTGTTCTCGAGAAAAAAATTATTCCAAAAACAATCATCACAGCACGGATTATTAAAAATAATATTATCATTATCAACACAGCGACGAAAATACGGTAGACATCCTCTACTGAACTCACTTGGCTTTGTGTGAAGTAGCCAATAATTTCGAGTTCATACAATGTAATTGTCAAATGGTGTCTTTCACAAAAATCTTAAACTGTCTCGAAGAGCGGATAAGGATATTGTACGTTTATTCACTATTTTTATGGATATCATATATATTTTTGAAGAAATTACAAAAAACAGTAATAAATAACACATAAATATACTATTTTGTCAATAGTATTATGAATAGCTACCAATACACATTTTCAAGAACTGAAATCCATTGCTAGTATAAATCAAAACGATCATAAATCGAACAATTTATTTTGAAACGTTTGTGTCTATTTAAAGGCTTCATGATGAAATGAGGAAAAAAAAATAATCTCTCTATATATAATCTATATTTAAATCATTTTTCAAAGAAAAATGAATCCTTGTACGAAAAAGAAATGTTTTATAAAAAAATGTTCTACAAATTTCAGTTATATATACTAAAATATAAAACTGTACAATGAATTCAAATATTACTCAAATTATATTTTAAAAGAATATCGATGCTCCATAAAGCGATACCTATGTAAATTTATTACCTATGTAAATTTATCTACTAATAATATCTATGTAAATTTAATTCTCCAAGTATTATGCTCCATAAAGCGATTTAAATTAATAAGCAGCAAAAATGGTAGAAAAAAATAAACTTAAAGTAGGAGCAAATTATTTTCACAATTATTTTCACCTCATTAATTACGCCTAATGATAATTAAGGCGAGTATCATTGGAGGGGTCTTTTAAAATGAAATTGAGATTTAATTTCCCTTTTTTTATTTTTAAGCGCGTTTCAATTTATTTTCGTATAAATTTCGCTTTGTGCTACTTAGTGTTTATATCTTTCTTAAATAAAGGTAAAAGATATTCAAATTTAATACGGTGTAAAATGTATATTAAATATAATACAAAGAATGTATATGTGTCAATAAGAATGTAATTGCTTTCATTTTAATGAATCTTACATTTTTATTATTTATTATTTTAAAGTCAGTTTTATAATTACGATCTTTTCTTTTATATAATTTTGTTCCGTCTAATTTATACCACCTATATTACCACCGATTTGCCTTAAAATTGTTTTCGTCGCGTAATTAATACGTATAAGATTTTATTGAAAATTTATTTTTTTTTGTTTACTTCACGCTTTTATTTAATTAAAAATACTATATACACATACTATATATTAGCTTCGATTTACCACCTATATTACCACCGATTTGCCTTAAAATTGTTTTCGTCACGTAATTAATCATCATCATAATCATCATCATCACATATATTAATACGCTAAGGTTAAGATGTTACATTCCCTTTTTAGAAAAAACCTCACAACTAATCCACATAAATTATATATCATTTTGTAGATAATTGCTTGCTCTACCGGCATCCACAACTAAAAAATTTATTATTGCTATTGTTTTTGTAAATTAATTAATTATTAAAATTATATACACAAAACAGCAATGCTGCCATCTAACAGCTCAACGTCAATATGATTGACGGTCGGTAAAATTTTTGTTTAATTTCAAATCCACTCACGTATAAATAAAGTGGCGCTTTAGCTCAATGCTTTTGATACTTGCGCCTCTATATGTCAATTTTAGTAAAATATTTGTTTGATCTGTCATCTGAGCTTCATAATGGAATAAATAATGCGAAGACTTCGCACGGGTCACGCTAGTACGTATAAGATTTTATTGAAAATTGATTAATTTTGTGTTTACTTCACGCCTTTAGTTAATTAAAAATACTATATACACATACTATATATTAGCTTCGATATAGGTAATTAGTTACATTAAGTAAATACAGCTAATTGCCTACGTAGACCTTGATATGAATGCGAAACTCGAAAGTGAGAAAAAAATGTTCTCTCATTTTACATGTCTCGTCATCAAGTCCAGTTTTGAAGATCAACAAGATAAATTAAAAACTAAATGTTTATTTGAAATACATATCAAAAGATTGCAGAAAGGTATTTTGTCAGTAAATATTTGAATACGGACAAACTTCAACATTGTCCCATAATTACGATTATTTCTGTTTTATACATTTGAATGTCGAATAAATATTAAAAGAAAGTAAAATTTACGAATATGTCAGTGTAAGTGCAAACAATTAAAATATTGAGTAAATTTAAACATTAAAACAAAATTTCCTTATTATTAAGAAAACCAAAATATAAATTTTATAGCTTTAAAATAGATCAGATAGAAGTATGTTATTTGCAAGTGCGTAAGCAACGGCGACATGAAGTATAGATTTAGTATTTTACTACATTTCTGCTGTAAATATAATTTTCGTATTTTTGAAACTTTATTCAAGTGTCTCTAAAATAACAGCAAGTTTTTAGCAAATGGAAAATTTTTAAATTTATATTTATCCTCCAAATTAAAATTCATTTATTAGCGTAAAAATAAGCGTATAGTTAAATTATTTATGTCAAAATAAATATTTCTCTAAATTCATAAATATCTCAAATTAAATGAAACAAAATAATAAAGCTCGCAGATACAAATACATATTTTTAGGAAATTAATTTTCCTTTCTTTGAATGATTCCGAGATAAACAATACTTGCTTTTTGTCTGTTAAGCACACTTCGCGTTTTTAAAATAGTATTATTTCTAAAGTGTTAAAATAAATTAAGGTTTCATCTTAGAATTTGTTTTTACACACTGCCAAATGTAGTCTCAAGGAATTTTTATGGGTTTTTAGGAAGCTTTGAATTTAATCGTTTATATTTTATTATCAATATAGATAGAAGAATTAGGTAGAAGTAAGTAAACTATTATCACATGAAAATGCAAATAATTTGTAGCAGTTTACAATACGGCAAAAAATACAAAGTAAAAAATGTTTAAGTCAGAAACAAAGTTATAATTCGTAACTTATCGGGGCCTAATTAAGACGAAATGAGTTTTAATTAAAGACGTGCAAATAATTATTTCTAGCTAAAAATCTTATTTTATGTTCTGTAAAAGATTGCGATATAATCATCAACTTATTCTATGTAACTAAAAGGAAGTGAAAAGGTGAGTCATCTTTCATACCGGTTCCACATAAACGGGGAGACTTGGTGCCATATCGTCGTCAATGTGCAATATGGCGCTATGTTATTGCTATTTATTTCTCCTTAGTGATAAATGAGATTAAATAAATAAAAGAAAGATAACATGAGATGTGAATATAAAACATATAACAGAGTATGTTTTTATAGTGAAGCATAATATAATAAAGCACAATATAACGTAATCAAAACATATTTCAGACGTTAATACACTTGTTGTTAAAGAAAATTTTAATACTTATCTGTAATTATATTTGACTAGCGCTTTGCTCGCGTAGAAAAAGTTAAAAATGGCATTGTGACTCTTAATAAATATTCTGGGATTCCGAAGTGGTGAAATGAATTTTAAAATTTAAACAAATTACTTTTTTACGTAATCCTAAAGGAGTTTTCTCTTAATTCGAAGTTGCATAGTATTTAATTAATTTATGGTCAAAAATGTTAGACTTATCCGCTTTATCTCCGAAGTTTGCCAGCCAAAAAATCGGAAATAATTGAAATTGATAGAACGGTTTGTACACATTAGAGGAAAAAATTTAGTTATTTTTATTTTGTAACAAAATTGGAAATAAAATTGTTGATATTTATATTACTCCTCACTCTGAATCCTTACATTCTAGATTATAACCATGTTCCTATTTATATATACATATACATATATATATATATATATATATATATATATTTAATAGATTATTATAACGATAAAATAATAATTTATAACAATATATATCCTCTAAGAAATTAACAGAATACTTATAAATATCAAAGGAGAGTAGAAAGGTAAAAGTGTGTTAGAAAAAATATGCATGCAGAGGACGTAACAATTATTGAGAATGATTTGACAATTAAACAAGCACTGATAATTTTTCTTGTGCATACATTTATTTACAAATACAAAGGCTATTTCTCAATTGCAACTTTTATTGGGGAATTGTGTTTTATAGTGGTATTGTGCCATATATTTTGTGAAGGTAGACCGTACGAAAAGTCGGGTGTAAGTTATGAATGAATTCATCAAAGTTTCTCAGTAATTTGTGGTAACTTTGATTATCGTTCTTTTACTTTGGAACGTAACAAGGAAATGTCGAGAAACATTAAAAAAAATTGGAATATTGAATTTTTTTAACAGGCTTGTACTAAATTACATATTTAAAAATTTCATTCATATTCCAAAAGGAAATTTTAATAATATGAATTTAGAGAAATTATCTAACGCTTTTCAAAATAACTCATATTTCTTACCAATTAGTTTTCCAGAGTAGTTATTTCACCACGAATGCGCTAACTCGGGCATGCAGGAAATGAAAAGGTAACTTTGCTGCATTTTTTGCACACATGTAAAACTGTATGTTTGTTTTGTCTAATTATTGAGACAGGTAATTAATAAAAAAGTATTTACGTCAAATATAATGATATCATAATCTTTCGCAGATATAATTACAACATTATTTACTCCTAATTTCACTTTTAACTAGAATAAATTTATATCTTAATTTGACCCCAAAACGTCAACAATCAAAACTTTATTTGAGATTCTTATATTCCATCCAAAATAAACAAAAATTAAAACTCCCATTTTGACATTATTCTTTTAGTTTGCTCCTCATTATGTCGTTAATAACTATAAAATACACAATTAAATGAAACTACGTGATGTAGTATTATTTCTACTTTCTTTAATTTCTTTACCACGACTTAGGTTTCGTTGTATTACAACATCTTCAGGTGGAATATTAGGAAAGATAGGTGGGATATTAGCAAAGATAGAATCTTTGCTAATATTCCACCTGAAGATGTTGTAATACAACGAAACCTAGGTCGTGGTAAAGAAATTAAAGAAAGTAGAAATAATACTACATCACGTAGTTTCATTTAATTGTGAATAATGAATTTCTACAAAATTAACGCCAAATATATTAAATATTTGAAAACTATAAAATAATTTTGTTTCATTTTTTTATTAGTACTTCTGTTGAAATTTTATTAGAAACTATTAAATGTAATAATAGATATAAAGGTCTTTACAGTCATGAAAACCAGTTAAAGGTAGAATTACATTCATTAAAATAGATTTGATTTTATTAGAATCAATTTATTACTTCTCTATGAGTTTAAATAACCACCGAATAAGAACACACAGACAGACAGACAGACAGAGTTCAATATTGTAGTTTTAATTTGAGAACAAAAGTAATAATTTAAAATAACTAATCCTCAACTCTCACGATTTAAGTAGACACTATCCCCACAGTGTTGAAACTGAGAAGTTAGAACCCAGAATTCAGCAGACTAGCCCTGCTTGAGACACATAATAATACAGAATCATAGTACATTCTCAATTCTCACGATTCAGACAGGTAGTACCACTGAAGCAACAGTATTGAGAAGTTGGAACCTAGAATTCAATAGCAGAGTCTCTGCTCAAGACCCATAATACTAATATAAAACCATCAGATCTTTATATTTCAAGATTTAAACAGGCAGGACTCGCAAAGACCGTCAAGAATGCAAACTTGAAACCAGGAATTCAATGGCAGAGTCTCTACTTGAAATCTATAATACTAATTGAGAAACAGTTGATATCCAAATATCAAGGTTTAAGAATACAATAACCCACAGCTTCAAGTCTGAATAGTTACAACTTAGAGTTAAATATCAGAGTTTCTAGAATCTCATTACTACCCAGAGTCAACCCTGGGTTGTAACTCCTTGGTTCTTAATTTGCAGAGGCACTGCCAGCCTAAACCGTAAGATTTGAGGTTCTACTATTTTTAAATTAGTATATTGAGGCTAAACTAATCAAATAAAAAATAGACAATTTATATTGGTTAAGAAATACCAAAAAGGTAACATAGTGAAAAAAGTTGAATAAAAGACCAAAAATAACGCTTTCTAATAATATATTTTTTAAAACGGTTAAAATACTTACCTTTTTTGCGACACTTGGTGTCATGAAAACGAACAGTAATTTTAATTCGTAACGCAACTCAATTCGTAACAATTTGTCTTAGCGTAGTATAAAAGAAATGGTATGAAAAGGAAAAGACGAAGTCCATTGAAAGCAATTATGGGCCTGAATAGCGTTTGCTGTATTTTACTTATATATATTTTCTTTCAGTCTATAAAAAGAAAATAAAAATAAGATTTATTCCAATACCAGAATTTTGACTTCGGAATCCAGTGCTTTGTTGTTGCGCCATTGACTTTCTAAACTTTTATGTTGTCATTAAATCAAAACGTCAACTCAAAGGATACGGTACTAATATCGCCATTTAGCGCCGTCTTTAGTTGGTAATTTTTGGTTGCAGTAGGAAGAAATATAAGTCAATGCAGTGAGTTAGGAAATTCGACGTACGTATTATTTTCAAACTTACATTCAAGTCTGAATTTAAATGAAAGTTGAAACATACAAGATAATAGATTTCATAGAAATATAATCCGTTTTTTTCCAGGTCTGAAACAAAAAATAATAACTTCTTAACATTAAAGCTTCTATCTTATTTGAAATTGATTAAGTATTCATTTCCATTCAAGTTAAGAAATATTTTTTCACTTTTCTTTAGTACAGAATTTTAAATGATGTTAAAAATATTACAGTGATCGTTATTGACATGAGATTGCTACCGAGACTTATTTCGTAATTCAATACTTTATTTAAACATGCATTTAACAATATTTCATTAAATTTTGAATAACATTTAAAAACTAAAACAGAATCGTTGTTACTTTTTGTAGCAATCCTCTTGTATAACTAGTGAAAAGTCTAAATTGAATCCAATGACATCATCGTAACAGAACTCTAAAGTTTTTCTTTTTTCAATTAGAATTAAGATTCATTAGAGCAAGTAGCAAAAGTTCAGCCTTAATATTTAAGTTGGGCAGTTCAATTTCCAAAATGGAAAGTTAGCAAACAGAAGATTTAAAATTGAAATGCAGTCATTAATCTTTGTCTACAAAGACGGCAATAGCCATTTCTTTAAAAAATATTCGCTAAGTAAACAAAGGACTTAGGTCATCAAGATCTTTTAAAAGTAAAATTTTAATCAGGAAAATGACAATAGCGATATCCATGACAAAAGCGTCAATCATTTGTATTCAATATGAATAATTCTTCAAAAAAAAATAATATATAATAATCAAGTATAATTGATTTATAAAATAATCAAGCATAATTGAGTAAGTATATTTCATGTGAATTCATTTTATTTTTATTCTTTTGGTTCCTTTTAAAAGTTTCATATCTCAAGGATAAACGAAACAGTTATAAGTTCTCTCAGGTATCCAAATTTTTTTTTTCTAATTCCATATGGAGCGTTAGGTTGGAAAGGACTAGTTATAAAGACCTAAACAACTTTTCGTGATTGTAAACAGTATATCTTCGGCAATTTATTAAAATATATTCAAAAGAAATGTGCCCATAACCCCTTTTTCCCAAAAAAAAAACTTAAATGACGATAATTTTAGATATCAAAATTTTTTAAATATTCATGACAATTTATTATGTAAGATATTTATATTTAATTATATTACCAAATGTTTATTGCACTAGAATATTCATAGTAGTGATGACTTATGATACATAGAGTTATTTCACTTCAATGTGCGGAAATATTAGGGGAAAGTGTGCTAGACTCTCATTTCAAATGATTTGAAGTGAAATTCAGTATATAATGTTGCCTAACTAGTATATTTAGAAAGTACTGAGTATATATGATGATAATGCTACCAAAAAGGATGAAACAAAAACTAAGATTAAAAACAAAAACCTGATTATGTCAAAAATAAAACTGATAAGTAGAAAAACAAGTTAGGTAATCATAATTTCAGTGTTCAGATCAATAGCTAAGTAATTGAGGTGTGTCACTGCATTGTGAAGCAATATATGACGTTCAGTTTTGTTTTACTGGAAAAAATAATGACAACTGACTGAACCCGCCCACGTATTCACAATTTAATGAAGATTAACTTTCACTGAAATTATGATTACCTGTCTGGTTTTTCTACTTTACGATTTTTTCCGACCTCGTTGTGTTTTACTTTTCTATAACTTCGTTATATTGTTAATTATGTTTGTATTTATAGTATATTCTGTCGTTATATTGACAATTTTCGTCAGTCTAAATTCTCAAATATAAAATTCTTTTGCTTAGAGTTCTAGAGTGGTCCCTACTAAACCAAATAATATTTGTGGTCTAATCTCACAATTCTGATCAAAGAGTAACTTTTATCTACATTAGGCAACTCCTAATGTACTAATGCAAAGAAACTTATATTTCATAATCTTTTTGCAATATTTCTTATCATCAGATTACAAATATCTACTTTGCATTCGCATACTACTATATAAAATAGAAAGTTTTTTTCATTTCTTTAACACGCCTGCTTTCATTTAATGTAAACTTCTCAATAGTATTTTCTTTTCAATTGATAGTTTATATTATCAGAATTACAATAAATATGAATACACTATACGTATATATATATATATATATATATATATATATATATATATATATATATATATGTATATGTTACTATTATAATACTGTTCAAATATAAAACAATCGTTTGAAAGATGTTGAGTTTTGCAAATTCCGAATTGCGAAATAGGCTGATTTTTAAAATTTATAAAAATCGGCTTTACACACCTACATCAACGACATCTACTAAAATAAGAAACATTGTCTGTAAAGCCAAATAACATCGCCAGTATATTTATAATAATGTAGCTATACTTTTAGGTTCATAAATTGATATTTCAGCTTGAAAATCCAAAATTTTAACGTTTCCTTTCTTCTGACAATATCAATATATGGCAAATACCCGAATGACCAATTGATTCTGAATGAAGGGTCTCTAAATAAAGATAGTAATAATCCATATAAACGCAGAAATTATTTAGAGCCAACTTCTTAATTTTATTATTATATTTATTGTATTAAATTCCCATTTCACGTGTTTCAAAGACTGGTTAATAAATTTATTAATTTTTCTATACTCGTGGAGTGAAGATGAAGAATAATTGATCGATATATTCAATACTTAGATAATATTTGACGTTTATAAAATACTAGCTTTTCAACGATTTCACTCGCGTCAGAAATGAACTTTTCAAAATAGTCCGCCTCTATCTCCATATATTCTATGCAATTTTCCAACATTTTATATTTTTCTCTAATAATATTCCATACCCCTTGGTGCATGTTAAACACGTGCAAAATTTCACCTAGAATAATTGAATAATTGAGGCGTGAAAAGGAAAGAAATAAAGAAAAAAAATTCTTTTGAATGCATGATATCTGTTAAAGGCAACAATAAAATAAAATTAATGATTTTCAATTTACCAAAATTATTTTAATTAATTTTTAAAAAAAATTTTAGTTTAAAAAATTAAAAAAAAAAAAAGAAAAATATATATATATATATATATATATATATATATATATATATATATACTTAACAGGTACAAAAATAACGATGTAACAGAAGTATGGAAAATGAAAATTGAAATTTCCGAACCAAGTGGTTCTGAAATTTTTTTTGTAGTATTATATTTTAAGAGCAACTTTCTTAATGACAAAGTTTACAAATTATATAAAAAAAAATGTGATGTATTTGAGCAAGGCAGAAAATTATTTTTAAATTACATATACCTTGATTACTAATATGCAATTTATTTGATAATCAGTTATATCGAAATTTCCACCAAAACGAAAAAACAATAAATCTGAATCTAACATGGATTTAACTTATATAAAATATTATCCAAAATTTTCTCAAATTAATTTCTTACCGCCTAAACACGTTATTCTCGAAAAGTTTTTAATTAAAAAAGTGTGCAAAGATGGGGAATAAAATTGAATCAGACTTTCATAATAATTCTAATTAGTTTAAAAAAATCAGTCGAATTATTTTCCATTGTTACATTTCAATGTAATCTCGTGCAATCGCCCACCCTCTAAAAGTTTGAAGAAATATTTTAGATTAAATTCCAATGTTATTGAAAATAGTTGCTTGCATTTGATTGATCGATTATACATAAATGCGTAAAATTAAAATTCGATAAATTCTCAAATTTTATGTAATTAAATGTGAGAAACAAATTTCAGCACAACATAATAGCTTATTTTCGATAGCTTGGAATAACCAAATAAAATGGAATGTATTTTTCCATTTGCAATAAAGCGACCTTACGATGGATATTTCTAGAAAAATATTTTCCTTTTCGTTTGAATACATTTCATATATTCGCAAATTTGCTGAAAGAAAATATAGATTGATAACAGCTGTAAAACCCGTTTTAATTTATTTTTACATTCCGCAACGATGTGGTTTAATTGCCAAATCCCGCGAATTCTAAAAATAAATCGTTAGGAAAACGACTTACTTTTACAACTACATTTGGTTCACTCTCCGTTAATTCCTACTCATATTGGTAAATAAATGTATCACTAAAGAGATCATTTATCCATTTATATTTTTAAGTCACTCGTTTCCCATTAATCTCTTAAATAATGAAGTTAACAGTAGAAACTGGTGAGAGGGCACAAAACATTGTGGTTTGAACAAGTTTTGGACGTATGAAGACATAATGAATTTTTATGAAACGTAATAAAAACAATAAATATAGTAATATATTCTGCATATATTTTCCTTTAAAATTACATTACTCGATTATAAAAATGTTGAATAAAAAGGATAGAAATAAATACAAAGGAATGAACAAGTTCCTTTCGAATTCTTTTTAATTGTTAGTAGGAAGCGTCGTTTGTCACGACGAACGCAAGCTTCATTGGCGAGTTGGACCTCGCCGTCGCAAATTGATTCTGCGTCGCTTCATTTTTCGCTTCACGCATTTAATTTTCACAAATAAATGAAACTACGTGATGTAGTATTATTTCAACTTTCTTTACCACGTCCTAGGTTTCGTTGTATTACAACATCTTCAGGTGGGATATTAGCAAAGAATCTTTGCTAATATCCCACCTGAAAAGGCATTGCAACTGTTTGGGCGGTATAACAGACGATTTCATATTTTATGCAAGTTACCTAATAAATTATTTAATTTTTTTCAGGCAAACATTGGATGTAATTAATTAGCAAAATTGGGAGAATATACAGTGGCACTGACATCCAATTCCTCTCATGGTGCCATGGCAAATCTTGCTTCAAAGAATGCTAATGGAATTTATGTAATTTGGGGCGAGTTTATTCCTTTGCACTTTCATACTCAAATATTAGAACAATGTTTGATCCACTGGATATTCTTTGATAAGTGTTCTGCAATACCGCGTACAAAAGTAGCTAGATTAAATTGGTTTTACATAAAGTAAACTTATACGACACGCTTTATGTAAATCGAATATATTACCTTAACGGAAGAAAGGTTATATTTTTCTCAGCGTACCAGTCTGATTATCTTCCTTTTTATCACCATAACCGTTTCCTATTATATTTGCTGGCTGTGAACGTAGTACACGTAGAACGTGGTAAATTGCAGAATGTGAACGTAGTTGGATATCAAACCGTGAACTTTGAACGAATGCAGGATATACCAATCTATGACGACATGAGGTGCAAGTTATCGTACATCATTATATTGAAAGAGAAGAGGAAGGAATTCTGGCTTAATTTTTTTAAATTGTGGTAGTTTTCATCTTATAATGAAAATATCTTTGAGCGAAGTAAGATTGATTAGATGCAACTCAAAGAATAGTTCCAAGTTTTAGGTCGATTGGTCTTGAATTCAACCATTTAAAACCATTTAACTGCTAACATAAATAACCCGGGCATCTCTTGACTACTGTCCATGATAATATTTTTAATTGAACAGACTGCAGAGAAAGAGTCACGTTAAGACATTTCCCAAAGCAATATAGATGAGAACGATATATTTATTTCTGTAGCTGCAGATGGTTTTTTTTTTTTTGTATAAACTATCATATAGTACAAAATACAATGCTCCATCTGGCACTTCAGAAATCGTAAGTCACACTTATATGACATGCTTCTTAAAGAAGCGTCTCTGGAAAAGTTCTTTACTGAAAAAGAAGTCTGGAAAAGTTGTTTACTTGGATGAAAATAATAAATATTGCATGTCACATACTCGAGCTTCTAATAAAACCGCTGATCCGTCTGCACACAAGTTCTATACAAGGTTTGAATCATCGTCAATTGGGATGAAGTTGGCTACATTTTTCGGAAGGTTCAACATTTTATTAATTAGGGAATTATATAGATAAACTAATTTTTGATGAGAGGGACTGCAGACGAGAAGCCGTTATTAATATTACAGTTGAAAAGATCGAAAGTAAAAATAATTTATTACATCATTACTGCAGTCATTTTTGCCTCATACCCTATACCCCTTGCGATTGCATAAGCTTATATTAAAGGATTATTTACTTTAAATGACTAGAAAAATACCAACCATTTGACATTGAGTTAAAGTGATAAAATTGAGGCCTACCAAACCACATCTTTAATGATCCTCAACACGTAATTGGCGATCATTCATTCCGTGAAAATTAATGTTATGCTCCTGCAGCGCGTACTGTTAGTCCGTTATAAGTAAATTGTAATTGAAAGAATTAAGTAAGTAAAATTCAGACATTCGGTAACTTTAATTTGCAAACTAATGAGCAATGAAGTAGAAAATTTTAATGCTTGAGTTGCCAAATTCGTCGCTGGAAAAAGAATTAATATTTCCTTGAAAATGTGTTATAGTGGGCGCTTTGCAGGCTCACTTATGGCTTTCAATACACAAGCACTTCATACCACCGTACATGAAGCTGTTTTTGCTAACAAAATCTGTAAACTCATAACGCGGCTAGAAAATAAACGTAAATTTCATGATCAAATCATTACTAAAACTTTTCAACGGAAAATCCAGAAAGCTATATTGAAAGATCAAGATTACCACCTATTCTCAATAACTTGACATGGGTATTCTCAATAGCCTGAAATGGATAATAATTTGATAGAAAGAATAAAAGTGTCCTTTTTAAACGAAATGTCATTGATTTCTTTCCATAATCAACAGTTGGAAAGAGAAAAAAATGACGGACTAGGAATGTTTATTAGCTGTAATTGTGATGTAAACAGCGTTCTAAAATTGGTTGTGTACCTCACGTTAGAAGCAAACTGCTTGGTTCTCGGTTGGATAATATATCATCCATAAAATATGGTGGCGACATTGAAAAAGTCGGATTATGAAAATTGTATCAAAAAACGGCAGTTCGTTATGACTAATGTGGCTTGTTTGTTGATGTAGATTATTATTTCTTAGGAGTTACGCCGGTGCGAAAATATCCAAGTGGCTTAATTAAAACTTAATATCCTTCCCCTGTCTCTTATATGTCAATAGAAGATGCCAAATGAGCCAACAAAATTAACTTCGAAGAAAGCTAGCGTCGAATAGCTGGTCTTTAAACAAAAACTAAGATTGGTATGACCAAGCACAAGATCAGCTTCACATAGCCAGAGACAATCTATGCTATATAGACTGGTGAGTGAAAAGTGGATATGTAAATTTTTGAGAGGGACGATCGATTTTGGAACAAAAATATGGAAATCATATTGATTAACTTTTATTAATATTGTTGATTTCCAGAGTTAATTAATCCACGGCATACAACATCGATGAAAATAAGAAAAAAACATTTATCCCAAATGCTATGAAAGGAAAAAATTAAAATGCTATTTAAAATAGGATATTAAAAAGGATTTTATATTTATGTATCTTTTACAACCACTTTTATACAACTTTTTTAGATGAATTCACCTAATAAGTTTATACTATATATAGAAAATTTTCCATGTGAGCGTACATAAAATATTAACAATTATTAAGCTTTGGAAATAGCGTGACTATTGTGAAGTATCTGGGACGTTAATTGCGACGACTTATTTGCTTTCCGAACAACACCGAACATCATTTTCCGGGATTTATTTCGCAAAAGGAGTAATTGAGTACCGCAAAAGTGCCCTCTTAGTGTCCATAAAATTTTTGTAGTTGTTCTTCAAGCGTAAAGCATAATCACAAAACTACGGTAAACATTGACTTCGTAAAAAGAGAAAATTTAAAAATGTTTTCAAACTTTTTGCCTCAAACAGTTTATTTGGTATCTATTATAGCTTTTATAATATTTACATGTGTATACACGTGTGTGTGTGTGGGTATGTGTGTGTATGTACTTACAATAAAAAGTGGAATCTCGCGCATAAAGTATTTATCGAAATAAGTAATTACAATGTACTAAGATTATTTTATTCAAAATGATGTTACATTTCGAGAAAAATATTTTTCTTTTTATTAATTTGTATTCAAGATATTTTTTTCTAGGGTAAAGAGATATTTTTAAAGCAATCATTAAAAGTTTAAATATGGTGATTAATTTACATCAACAATTTCAAGAGTTATGCGTACATTTACAATATCTTACTCTGTGCACTTTCCGATATACGCGTGGACAATTTTTATTTTTAGATTTTATACGATTAATATAGCCATAATTCCTATCATATAATGCATATAATGTTAACCTGTTAAATTTTAAACAATATTTTTTTTCTATATATAAGATTTTTACATTTGAATTTTTATGTTTATTATGCAAATATAAACACGCATATATTATATTTATAAAATGCATTTAAGAAAAATAAGCTATAAAAATATTAAAAAAACTATCATAAACACTACGAAACGATTAAAATAAATAAACAATATATATAATTTTTTGAACCAGTAGCCGTAGTCGAAAGAACTAATAATTATTTGTTAATTTTCAATAACAACCAATTTTATGTTTTTATCAAAATTAATATGGTTTTTACTCATTTTAATTTTACTCGGCTTATTTCGATAATCTGTTGGGCCTACGAGTTACGTTACATCTCTGAATAGAAGATATAACGAGGTCCATGTAGCAGTTTTGGCTCATTTTGCTGGTTCATGAAGTTCTATAAAAGTAATTTAAAAGCTAACTTAAAAAATAATTTCACTTGTCGCAAAATTACAAAATTTCTCATTTATATGGTTGACGATTTGAATAAAACTTTCAAAGTCCTCATTTTTGCTTTTATATAATTATATAATTTTTATTTCCATATCCTGGGACATTACTATATACACTCCTGACGGTTTCCTTTCAAATTACAAAAAAAAAATTGACCTTATCTAATAGTTCTATTAAGCAGTTTTAAGGAAGTCACATGAAGCAACCTTGATTTTTTAAACCCTAGTCATAGTTAAAGGAATTTACTATTTTAAATATGTATAGAGTTTAAAATGAAGATATATGACCTAATCCAAAATATCACTGATACGGTAAATCCCCGACTTGAGATGGCAAGATGAAAAATTTATTTTTCTCTTATGCAAAGACATCGAGATTCAACTGAAAGGTTCATCCTTAAAACGATGAGTCTCCAGCTGAATCAATATTTCTCCGCTGACTTGCATTTGCTTCAAGCGCAGGGTCTCTTATTAAAAGCCTGATAACATCTTCTGTTGTTTTTTAATTTAAGGATATGAGTTCTAATTTTCTATTAAAGATTTAAATGTAATAAAACAATATTTAATTTCTTTAACGTGCCTTTGATATTTATTTAAATAGTGATAAAAAACTTACAAACTGTAATAACGTGTTTAAATCTGAATCCAAGTTCTTAAAATATCAATTATTTTTTATATTGAAATTTATTTATGATCTTTCAAGAGTACGTGAAACAATACACGACGAATAATAAAATTAGTATGAATTTAAGAAAAAAACATGTTTTCATTCCTACATTTTATTATTATTCATACTCATAGGATCGGCCCCCTAATAACATTAATAAATATTTGATTCTTCACACACGGTACACATCATTCACCTTATCCGTTCCCATGAATAGCATTGCTTTAAATAAATCTAAATTCAAAACCATTTAGTAGTTCGATATAAAATAATCAATGGTTTATTGTCGCCATTATATATTATTGTGGCGCTGACAATATTTTGTATAATAATGTGACTTATATCGTTTTAAAATTCGGTTCGTTGCATTGCGGGTTTTAAACCACTTTCAGATCTCACTTGAACTCTCGCAACGTCACAGCAATCGCCACTCAACCACAACTTCTGCGAACATTTTTAAATTCGTTAAAAAAAATTTAAAATAGAGGGTCAATAAAAAGAAATGGCTTTCGACTCATTTTAAAAAATATATCATAAAAACTAAAACTATCGAATAAAAGTAGGCAATATATTTTCGTAATAAAAAATTAACATTTTTGAAATAGTTTAATAGGAATATTATGAACCAATGAATACTTATAAAAGCCTTAATGTGTACGGAACCCTCGTAGCGTGAGTTTCACTCGTGCTTCACAGAATTTTTCCATCTATTATGTTTATTTGTTTATTTTCCATAATTATGAAACTTGATAACTTTTTGAAAGAGTTTTAAGCATTAATTCTCAATCTTACAATTTAATCTGGATAGTTATATCTTTATTATTTTATTGGTCGCACCAAGCTTATAAATTTGTCTCTCATTAAGTTTAATAATTGATAGTGATAGATCTAAGGACTATCTATTTTAGCTGACAGGTTATATTACATTCGAATCGGCGTTTATTGATAATTCTGCAGATCAAATTTTATATTACCGTTTGTTACATTAGATATATATAGGTTTTTTTTTGTAAAACAGCTTTATGTAAAACAGACTAAAATTTTATGTAAAACAAACTAAAATCAATATTCCGTCGAATTTCCCAATATTTTTTTTAATTATTATTTACTTCGAGTTGCTTCCAACTTAGGTGATGTAAGGTGATGACATATACAACAAGTCATTTTTATTCGCATATTATTTGGCTAAATTTAAAAGCAAAATTTTACATTTGTGAATAATGCAAGAATAGATAAAACAAAATGTTTAACACGAAAAGTTTTAGAGGAAAAATACGCAAAGTTGGAAAAAGAGAAGTTATGAAAAATTAAGTTAAAAGAAGCTGGTGTAAAATATTAAGAAACGGCTTATATTGATTGTAAACTTATTTTATTCAATTAACTTACTTGTTTTTCCGCCTTGTTAAAATATGTATGAGGGTATTTTAACTGTTGTTAAATTTCAGTATTCACAGATAAAATATCTTGAATTAAAAAAAAAACGCACTAACTTATTTAAAAAAAAACATCGTCACAAAAAAATAATATATTCCCTTTGAATCTCAAAAAAAATACGAAAATTATTTTGAAAGTAAACTGGAATATTTTGAACCATTTAAGAAAAAGTGGTAAAAAAAAAGTGGTCGGGGAAGCGCATTAGACAATTTCGTAATTGCGTATATGCTGTAATATTTGGTTGGCAATTAATAAGCCAACCAATTCAGTTCACAACAATATTTTAATTTTTGAAGTAAAACTTCTTTACGCACGCTTGCCTTAGGGAGTAAGCTGGTGAATGCGTGACGAGAGCGTTAGGAAAAGTGTGATAGGGCGAGGCGAACGGAAGTTGAGAGGGATATATAAGTTATTGAAGACAGAAAGAGAGAGAGGTACGTTTCGTATATTACTGTAGGGACAAGAGAGAGAGGTGCGAGCACACATTTTCTTTTTCTCTTTCTCTCATAGCCAGTTATGTTTCGTATATCTAAGACACAGTGCAAGCCTATTGTCTTTATCACACTGTAGAAGCAAGAGAGAGCAGTGCACGCGCACATTTTCTTTCTCTCTTCCTCTCATAGCCAGTGCATGAAATATATATATATATATATATATATATATATATGCGAGTTTGCTAGCGTTATGCGAACGGTGATTTTTTTATTATTTTGTAATTTCATTTCGTTCTTGAATAATTTTATAAATTATTATTTTGTTTAATTAATATATAATTATTCTACGTTTAAAGTGAATAAAATTGTAAATTCATTTTAAATTTCATATTTTGTGAATTTGAAGTTTTACTTCAGTCGTGTGGTCTAAAGCACACTCGTTTTTTTTTGTATTTATTTTTACAGGTTTTGGATTTAAAACATATCTCTCAACAACATTCGTATACTTCCTAAAGTTCCGCTACGTCCTAAAATTTCCGCACTTTTTCATACACTTGCTGAAACTCATTTGACTGAACGAAAGATCGGACCCATATTATATATATATATATATATATATATATATATATATATATATATATATATATGTATATATATATATATATATATATATAGATAGATATATATATATATATATATATATATATATATATATATATATATGTATATGTATATATAATATTTCCTACAAGAGATGCTCGAGAAATTTATGTAACATTTCAGGAATATAAAAAAAAGTGGGCTGTTTATTAGTTGTTAGTTTAAGGTATTAGCAACTGTCATTTTGAAACGTCGGTCACTCAGTTGCAGTAAGAAATGTCGATCACCATTTCTACTGTCATTTTATTTTTATATTTTATTTCAAAAATTCATCTTATTGATTGAAAAAAGAAAATAAAAATATAAAATAAAAAGATAAAGAAATAATTATCCTCACTTTTTATCTACACACTTTGCTCATATTTAACTTAATAAAATGCTTTATGAAATTTTAAAAACGTAAGCAGTAATTTTGATCTATGCTAAAAAAAATTCACAATTTGTAGAATTGAGTACTACCCAACGATATTATAATTTTCAATGATAATCAGAGGGCCTATTCATGTATTCCATTAAAATGACTAAGTGATTCGATGATTTCATGTTACAATACATCCACTAATGTAATTCATCCACCGGTGTAAATGAATCTCCACTAGTTCGTCTTGAAGTCAAATGATTTCACCTACAACATTTTTTATCTCTTCCTCACTAAACTCTTTTTCTGAACAAATCTCTAGATTCCTTAAGCTGTTTTAATGCGGCTAGAAGCCTGTGTTCCACCTCCAGAGCTGTTACTATGCGAATCGCCATGATGATTGGAGGCAGGCAGAAGCATCAAAATTATAGACTGATCAGAAGTTGGGACAAGTAATAATATTTTAAATAAACCGGCGATCTTCACTACTATACGCAATCAAAAAAAAAGTAATGAAAAAGACGAGGTCACTTGTATTGAAAACGGTGTGCAAACCCGTATCGCTGCACCGAAAGGCAGCGCACGCCTCTGCACCGACCGAAGACAGCTGCTGAGTGAGCGGTGAAGAATGCGGTCGATACAGATGCTAGTCAGCAGCGCTGTTGCTGTTATCGTTGTGACGTCGCACTTTCCATACAGCCCATTTTTTCATTATTCACTTAGTTACTGGTTAAATTTCGTATAACTCACTTTTTCTTTAATTAACACAGATTAAACTTTAACTTTGGCTGATATTGTTAATAATTAAATTTCAGTTCTAGTATTTTTAACATAAAAGTTTTCAGTTATTTTTACACTAATTCACTTTTTATTATCGGCATGAACCGCTTTTGAACACTAATTTATTTATTTAGGTCTTTTAAGTACTGTTTTTATTTAATTAACAACGGTGCATTTTTAAGTATGGGCCAACGGAGAGAGAGAATATCTCAATGTACCACATAAAACGCTAATTAGAAAATTTGGAGATAAATATATCATCTCTTGGCTTGCCATATCTTTAAGAGTTCTATTTTGATATTGACTGCTTTTCTTTTTTCTCATTATTCCGTCATTTTAGCCTGATTGACAGCGAAAATCTAAATCACTCTGCTATTTCCAACTACGCAGCAGACTACATATATCTGTTCATAGGAGTTCATTTACAGTGTTAAATGACTTTATTATAATTTTTACTACATATAAATTTCGACAATCTTAATAATTTTATATACTCTTGTCAATATCTCCTCAAGTATACCGAACTTAACAAAATTATCCATTGTATATAAAACAAGAAACTTACTGAGTGCTCTGTGTTCTAGAAATATGAAATTTTAATATATGTTACCATATAATATGTAGGCAGTGGACAAAGAGGCATATAAAAATTTCAACCCCTGAAAGGATAAAATGAGAATTCAAACATAGTTTTGGAAAAAAATTCAGATTGAAGCATTAACCCAAAGCATGATGAAAATATCCTAAAAATAAATAATTAAATGAAGGTTTATTCGTTTTTCAAATCTTCCTACATGGGAGCAAAATTTGGTTTAAAAAAATAATTATAAAAACATATGATTAGGCTTCAAAAGGTAAAGCATATTTAAAACAAGCTCTTATGGAACATAAAATAATCGTGTCATAGAGCTATGACATATAACTATCGTATAAAAATCGCATCATGTAATTTCGCAATAAATCAATACTGTGTAGATTGTCGCTAAATGGCGCTACCTACATTTTACACTCCATTTTTCTTTACTCGGTCAAGATCTAATTAAAATTAGTTTATACGTCTATGAATTATATAATATAATCTTTTTTTTTTAAATAAAACTAATTGCAGGCAAGCATACGAGTACAGGAGAGCAGCAACTAAACTAGACTTAACTTATCTAAAAGGCATATCAATGTTAAATTAATAAATAAATAAATTTCAAATTATATGATAGTTAATTTTGGAACAATGTTTATTTGTTCAAAAACTGTTTTTCATAAAATATGATTCTTTATTTAAGTACAACAATTAACAACAAATCTAAGAACAACAACTAACAACAACTTAACAAATAACTTTTATTTCAAAGACGTTTTCGTATAGGAACGTTTGACGCTAGTCATTTTCATGTAACATAAATTTCAATGAAATAAAATAGATATATGTTATTTTAAAAGACTCTGGAGTTTTAAAGAATACAATTTCTATTAAATAACTACGACAAAAAGGTTCGTGAAACGCAGTGATAAGGTTCAAAGCATATAAATCGTTTAAGAAAACGCAATAGATCGGAATTGAAGACTATGGAGACATTTACGTTTGTTTGATTTTTATTACAATTTGTGGTCACGCTAGTAAAAATAATCTTTTACGAAGAATTTTTTGAGTATATTAGATAAGAACACTGGAAAATGTCGGTTCGCTTTATTGATAATATTTCATGTACATATCACATAAAATATTTCATACAGGACAATTGTTCTAATTCTTGTTTTGGGCGGAATACTTTCCTATTCAATATGTAATTAGCTTCCACGGAAAAATGGTGGTAAAACAACAAAAAATTAAAAATTCTGATTTTAGCATTGAAAGTGGAAAAATGGTTAGAATGTACAGAATCAAGGAAAAAGCATTAAGGAAAAAAATGTCTATTCTGCTGTAAAAAGTCATATTATTAATTATATTATATGTTTATGTTCACCTTTTCTATTTATTTTCACCCACTCCTTCTAACAAAAGTATTGTTTATCAAAACGGGAACGGGGATTACCCAATAAATAATTTACATGAAAATTAATAAGTCATTGGATGTCCATCTCTATGACACAGGCTATAAACAAAAAGATTTGTCCAGTTGTTGAGGCATAAAAACAAAAGTAATAAACAAACTCATTGATGTTAGTGCGGATAAATGTCTTTATTGCATTTATTTGGAGTTCGATTTAATAAGAATGGCAAAAATTTAATAAAAATATTTTAAATTTAAGATTTCCTAAATAAATTACAAAGTAGAATTAACACATTTATTAACCTGTGAGATTAATAAGCTACTGGTATGAAAAACTAAAAACATGCTTCACGATCGAGTAAACGGAAATAGATAGAAAAAAGGAAAATCCATTGATTTAAAGTTTAAATGTTTATTGATTGATAATTTTAACAATCGCAAGATATTCGATTAATTAATTTCTACTTTAACTTCTATGTGGTATGTTGAAAATTGATTTAGTAATATTAAATTGATAACCATTTCCTATTTTAAAAATCATTTCATTTAACTGAATTTATTATTTTTATATTTATTTACTGGTTTTTTCCCTAAATTTGGCTACCTTTTAAGGGCGACTTAAATTGAAAAGTCTTAAGGTAAGTACTCATATGCAACAGTAGGTCCTTAAAATTGTAAATATAAATATAATTGACATATATCAGATCCGTTTAACAAAATAATTCTTGTAAAATGAATTATAACGTTTAGTCGAAAAACAACCGTTTTTAACCGATTGCAAAAAAGGTGGAATTTCCCAATTCGATGCGTATATATTTTTTCATGTATTTGTAGTCACACATTTTTGTTTGAAATAAAATAATTTTGGTTAAGTCGTATGTAAATATTGTCAAAATCTAAAAACGTACTCCGGAGATATCGTGAAGAACTGTTGAAAAGAAACCTGGTGAAAAGAATTCTCTAGTCGTAAGTTATACATATCCCTGTTATATAACCTATGGGTTGAACTCGTTTGATTTATCTTAACGCAAACGACAGACTAAATAGTTAGGTGCATGTGTATGTAGATGCATACTAAGAACTTAAAATGCTATTAGGCAGGTAGGTTAGGAATTATTTACAAAACTAATGCAAACAATAAAAAAAACAAAAACTGTCTTGGAAAAATTATTTACAAAGTAATGATGATAGTTTTATGAAAATCACTTTAAGTAATTAAATAGTAAAAGGAATCAAATAATAAATGTCCAATCGCTTTCAGATTTGAAACGTTACAGATTTTTGGATTCAGTGCCATATCAAAAGTAATACTTAGACAATTACCAAGTATTATCCATCTCTCTCTTATTATCTCTTTCTCTTTTTACATATATGCATACATCATAGACACGTAAACGCCACATCCGTTTTGACAGCGAGTCAAATCTTCTAAGGAGATTTGACTCGCTGTCAGCACGGTTTAGAAACTGATTTAGAAATTGATTTATGTTTTAATGATGTCAATATTTTGCAAATAAATTAATATACGCAAACAATATACAACTACAAAAAAAGTTTCAGTTAACGCTCTTATATTTAGTATATTATTTATTTAAGTTAGATCGATTTTTTTTATTTCTTAAATTCAATTTGTTGTTTGTTATTATTTTCATAGTAATAGGGTACTAAAAATAAATTCACTGTGATCCTGTTTTATCAAAAATACATATATAAATTTTGGGACTAAACCTAATGATCGATATGAATTTTACTCTGTAATACAAATGTTCTGTGATTGAAAAAAATATCGTATTATTGTATGTTAAGTAAGCATTTAGTAACCAACATAGTTAATTTTTCTTACACCGATTTTAATATATTATATTTAATTATCAGAGAAATTATGTTCATATGATAAAAGTACATGAACAAGTTCATAGAGATTCAAATAACAGCGTATACTTTAAGCTGGAAATAACTGTTAAATAGAACTTGAATTTAACAATAAAAATATCCTGAATCCTCACGAAATTAATCAGTTTTTTAATAAGTCAAAGTATATTTTAATATAAACATAAGTGGTAGGTTACGGTAGTATATATATTATTAATTGTGTCGTTAAACAATCAGGAAAGGCAAGCAATAAAAATGTTTATTTATCAAAACAGGTATAATAAATTTTAAAATGCTAAAAATCAAACAAATTATAAATAGCTTTTACGCCATTATAGACAATATAATAATTCACTTAGAAGTATAATTGGTAACATTTACGATATAATTGTTTGAATTACGGCAAAATCGTAATAAAATGAGACGTTATAAATAAATAAATCCAAATGATTTTCAAACGAGCTGTTAATTACTTTCATAGATTAACGAGTCCTGATGAGCTAATTCTTGAATAGAATATATATATATATATATATATATATATATATATATATATATATATATATTTTCAAAATTGCTATGAACACTGTTATTAAGACTTAATAACTTTTGAATGAAAAAACTTAAGAGAGAACGGCTCGGGACAGGAAGAGAGAGAGGGGAAGAGAATGGGGGAGGGGAGGAGGAGAGGTGGTGATGGGATAGGGAGCGGGTAGGGGTGGGGGATGGGGAAGGGAGGGGCAGGGGTGGGTGAAAGGGGGGTTGTAAGAGGAGGGGAAGGAGGATTGGAAGGGGAGGGTAGGGGTAAGGGTGGGGAGGTTAAGTGTGGTTAGAGGTGTAGGGAAGTGGTTGGAGAGAAAGGGGGAGGGAAAGGAGAGGGGGAGGGAAAGAGAAGGGCGGGTTTCAAGGGATGGGATTGGGGGCGGGCTAGGGGAGTACAGGAGGAGGGGAATGGGAAGGGGAAGCGAAAGGGAAGGGGAAGCGTAAGGGAAGGGGGAGCGTAAGGGAAGGGAATAGGGAGCGGTAGGGACGGGGAAGGGAAGGGTGAGATGGAGGGGAGGAGAAGGTGAAGGGAAAGGGACAGGGAAGGGTGATATTTTTTTTTCTTTAATATTTATAGATGAATTTACACATTTGTAATGATTAATCCCTCAGATATTGGTTACATATAAAGAAGTTATTACATAATTATTGTGTTGTTTAAATTAAAGACATGTGATTTTCAAAGCAAACAATAACGTCTGTAACTTCCTTCCCTTCGCGTCTGTTCCCTTCGCCTTCCACTACACTTTCTTATTCCTCTTCACCACTTCTCATCTTCACCGCCCCTCCCCATCCCTTTTCACATACCCCTTCCTCGGCCTACGCTCACCCACCCCTTCGTCTCCCCTTCACACCCTCACCACACCCTTCTCCGTTCCTTCTTCCCCTTCCCCTGCGAAATGTTATGAAATTGTTAAATGGAAAATTATCTCCTTAATCCTTAAATGATTAAAATTGTAGAAATAAACATCTTGAGGTGTGAACTAGTTGGGGTAAATCATTACATCGATACATCGAATTAATTTTAAACTGAATAATTCATCCGAAAAAAAATTTCCTTTAATCTTTAATATAATTATCAAAAATAGTTATATTTTTGCAGAAAACACAAATAGTTTTAAGCTAGTAATAAATATGGAAAATAATTACACTTTTCCTACTTCAAATTGAAAATAAATATATAATAACGAACAAAACATGTAAAACTACTACAGCAAATTACCATTCGCTATATCTATTAAAATGAATTTGATGCAACTTATATTCTAAATAAGGTATATTGGTACATTATTGGAGAAAGTTTCGTTTCGTTTAGAACATTGAATAAAAACTATTCAAAAAATTATTTTTTTTTGGCTAAATTTCATTTCATAGTTGCATTAAAATGGTTAAACTAGATAGCGAGTTAAAAAGTGGAGTCAATAAAAGCCATGAGAATCTGCCACTCTATTGAAATGTTATAAAGTGACAATTTATTGTCAGTTTTCAAAGTAAACACATGCCTTTAATCAAAACTTTGTAAACCCTAATGAAAAGACCTCTTCCTTTTTATATAGCGCTGTGCCCCTGTTGTGTCTCTCATTTTGATACAAAGCTACCCCTTTAGATATTGTTTATAAAATGTACTTCCACATATATGCTAAGAAAATTTCCGAAATTGTATTAGTATGTTGCTTTTATAGTTATATTACCGTTAATTTGTAACCCAATTAAAACGATAGTAATTATGAAAAGCTGTATTCTTATAATATTTATAAATTTAGTATAGGAAGATCAATTGGCATAGTTCATTAAAAAAGTAGTTTCTTAAAACCGACATTTGAAATCACAAATACATTTTCAATCAAATATTAATATTTTCTGTAATTTGAGCTGGGTAGCTATTATAGTATGCAGTTGTTTATTTATTTTCAATGGCTTTACGAGGCTAAATTGCGACGTCTAATGAAAACGGACGGCAAAAAACTTCTAAAGCTTAATTTTGAATGCCGTGTATGGCTTTCATAAATTTTGACACTTAATCTCCCACAAGTTTTCAAGTACTTTTTTACATTTCCAACATTCATCAACATGTATATGTATATCGATATATGATATATCAATATTGGTTGCCTTTATTTCCAGAATGACAATAGAACATAGACAGGACTAGTGGAGCATGAGCAAATCATGCATACTTTGGCCAGATGACGTGATTAAGATGGCCAGCAAAAAATGGATGAATATGACAGAATTCATTGGACAAAACTGGAAGAGGTCTGTATATTGCGGCCCTTGATTTAAAAGCTTTAGTTCAATAACACCAATCCATTTATATAAATATATATATATATATATATATATATATATATATATATATATATATATATATATATATATATAATTTTATAACAGTTTTAATAATAAAAAGTATGTGAATAATTTAGTCAAATACATATATAATAAAGACGCTTAATAATACTTTATAATTATAACCATATTATTTTAAAAATTTTGGCGCAAACTTTCATAAGTTATGCTCATTACTTTGTTTGTCTAGAAGTCTAAATTTCATTCTCAATTTATGGGCTACTTAATGTTTATGTAATTTATTATTTTTATCGCCTTAACTATACCTGTGCGTCAAAAACATTTGTTCTTGAAGGTAAATACATTATTCTGGTAAGAAGAGTAAGAATTAACACCGCTTATTTTCTATGCTAGTCAGCTTATCTTATCTTTAAGATAAGCTTAATTTAGGCTAATATTTATAAACTTACAACATGTGCGTTTAAATGGCCGATTATACTACATGTAAGATCATTTGCGCTTTATTTATACTTAACGTAAATTTACTTAAAACATCACCGTATTATTTATTTTAAACTTTCTGAGGATATGGATATAATAATGAATAATTGAAATCTCTGAAACTTTATAAACACATCTAAGTGTACCACTTGATTTATACTTTTCGACAGTAGTATCTCGGTGGCTACATAATTCTCATCACTTGTAGTTGACGTACGTAAATTGTAAGAACTTTACTTCCAAAAATAGCAGATTTATCGTTTAACCAAATTAAATGTTTACGCCAAGATTATAAAATATATCTAATTTTACAGTATTTTAGTACGGTTCCATCGATTTCGTAAAATTAAATATTAAATTCACTTATTAATTTAAATAATATTTTAAATTAATATAATAATTTAAATAATACTTTAAGATAATTTTCAGTACAAATATCAAAGTTTATAACATACTTAAACTTATTCAAAATTTACACAAAACAAAATATTAACCAAATATATGTATTTAATAAACATTTATATTTAAGTAGTATACACGATAGAGAAATTACATAAATATGTATTGAAATTGATCCCAGAAAACTCTGTGGAATCATTTTCCCCATTCTGATTTTAATAAAAATAATAATAGTCGACATTAAGGGAAATTCTCCCGAGAGAAGTTAAAATAATAAGAGGAGACCTATAATGGCTGATATAAATTTTCTCCAAATTTACATTTAAATTAGGGGTTACAGAATTATTCATTTTGAGGAATGTTTTCATTTCCATTTCTTATGAATAAAAATACACAGTACTTGTTATAAGTACTGTGTATTTTTATTCATTATTTTTGTAATACAAATATTTTTTTGGCAAATATTGTTTTTGTAATTTTGATTTTACACTGAGTAAATCAAGATTTAAGTTCTTCGCCTCAATATTTCTGCTTAGTGTAATTTTTAAATCTGAGTTCAAATATCTAGTGATAAAGTTAATAGTTACAAAATTTTATATACTCCATTATTTATAATGCTTCCTTTTCAAATATTCTTAAAGTCTTCCTAAATTATATTGAGTAGTGAAATGTTTAAGTGTTGGGTATTTAATTCTCTGCTATGAGCGCTTAATTTATTTTGCCGCTCGTTCTAGTTTACTATAAGTTATTCAATAGTAATTCCATCAAATCATGTTTTCTTTCTACATATAGATTTAGGCTTCATTTGAATGTTCTATAGCACAAATAAAAGTATGAATAGTTTATATTTATCATCTTGTCTATGATGTCAGTAAAATGTGTTCGTGTGTTTCAACTTTTACTTATTTTGTGGCTAAAATAGAGTGGTAGAATGTTTAATAAATTAAAAGGCGACGCCTTCTAGTAATTATTTTACAAAACTTACACACAAGAAAAGAAGGTACTGCCTTTTAGATACAAGTATATAAAATGAGAACAATGAGACAAATGTTTTATTTATTAACATCCAAAAAAAAATATTTCCAAACTATAATTAACTGATGCGGTTTATGCGCTTAAATTTTACTCTCAACTTTGCAAGGAATTTGGTAAAATATGTTACCAAACATGACACGATATTATATTTGCGACATTATAAGAGCCGTGTAGGGATCAGTCGAGAGAGTGAATGACTGAAAAATTCTAGTGTTTGGCAAACGGTGATTAGCGAACGAGTAATAAACTAATCAACTCGGATCAGAAAGCAAGTCGAACTATTTCTGAAAGTTCTTTCGTTTGCCGAAGTATTCCTTCGATCTAGTTGGTTCGCTAACTACACGTGTCATGAATACTTTATTAATCAAAATTTTAGCATACACGCGCACCAATAAAACAAAATCATAAATTTAATTTCAATGCATAAGTAATTATATTCGCTAACGCTTTCTCGCTTTAAAATGTTTTATTACGTCAGTAAATATTAATGCAAACATTTTTTGAATAATTACTATCCAATGATAGACCATATTTGTGTAATCAAAGTCAGAAAAAAATATCGAAGTCAGAAATTATGAACATGGGATTAATTTTTCCCTATTTAATGGAAAATAACGTGTACGTTATAAGTAGAGAGGATGAAGTAAAGCAAGTATGTAAAATGAGAATACTGTAAGTGGTATATAGCAGATAATAGCGTGTATTGAAACAAAGAATATAACATAGATCATTGGAAATATGCATGCAAATATTTTTTAGGTATCCTTCACCGAAAAATAGTATGCTTTTACATAAAATAGTAACACAAAATTATATAATAACATAAAACCTTTAAAAAATTATCGCAATAGAAGGTATATTATACGAGGAATTATACTTTAGAGGTAAAATCAGCCTTCATTTGAAATGTAGTTGTATCGTAGAAGATATAAATTATCTACGCCGCATGAACTAATAACATTGACAAACTCATTTAATATTCACTGACACTTGTTAATTTTCTTTAAATAACATTTAGCTCACAATGTCGAATTTATGATTTTTCCTGATTTTTCAAACAAATTTAATACCTTAAACAAGTATGAAGGGATTTTGAACAGACTGTCAAATAAAACATTTTCCTGGAAAATTACAACGCAACATTATATTATCGACATAAATAGTTGGCGGCTGACAATCATAAAAGCTATCTTGACTGATGATTTTCGCATCAAGGCTAACTTTTGATGAATAATAATAAAGTGGTCCTCTTATTGTAGCATTCTCTCCATTATCTACTTAGCCACGAGATTGTGTCTCTTTTTGTTTATGCCACTAATAAAAGTCAATACTGAGTATAACATCTGACCGAAAGATGAGATTGGTATATTTTTAAGTTCACTTTCCGACAGAATTTTTATTATAAATATGTTATTCATAATTATTTGAATACATAGAGAATTTCAGTATTTTAAATATTTTAATATTCATCATTTTCACAATAACGGAAATAATGCAGCAGAAAATCAGATTTAGCACTTAATATCGTCACTAATATAATTATTATTGTACGTCATATCCTTGATATGCTTTTTATAGTGATAATTTATAAGTTGTAAAATCAAAGGGTCGCAACTAAAATGTGGTGGCATTTCTGTTGCAGTCGTCTTAATCAAATTACTTATTTAATAGTTAATTAAAAATTTATTTCATTTCGAAACAGATAAATCCTTTTTTTCATCATGTTATATTTTATCTTTGAATTTTTGTATAATTTAAATATTCCTAAAATACGACTTCACTAACTACTCAATTAGCTACATTATAACATCATAGAGCAATAAATGTAAGACCGTTTTTGAGAAATAGTCATTATCTGAAATTATTTGTTTTTACTTCATCTACCGCATACATATATACATCTATGTGTGAATGTGTTCGTGGTGCTTGCGTGCATGCCGGCGGGCGGGCGTGCGTTCGTGCATGCGTGCATGCATGTGCGTGTGTGTGTTAAAACAAAAACATTTTCAAAATTTAATATCTTAATAAAATATAACTACACATATATGTGCGTCATTCTTATATACGACGTGCGTCATTCTTATATATGACGCACCTCGTATGAAAGTGAAAATATACCATTAGTTAAAAAGTTTGTCAGCTAGTCTATCTAATTGATAAAAGTGAATCTCTTCCATTATTATATTTCCCTCCGGAAATCCAATTTCGACTCTAAAAGACTCGCGCAAATTTATTTCGCGGAAGTCCATTCTAGATCTCTCCATAGATTTGCCCAAACGTCAACGAATATCGCCGTTGATATTCCACCAGTTGCTCAGTATATACTTTTCAGTATTCAGTTTAGGTTTAATGTATTCAAATTATTGTTTTCTTACATTTGCGTGTTTGAATAACGTAACTAACCCATTTCTCATGACTAATTACTAATTATGTTAGTTAATCAAATTTGTGGTTAAATGTCAATAACTGCTGACAAATATTAACTCATAAAACAAACAAGTTCGTACTTGGTATTAATGTAAGCATGCACTCTGCGTGCATAGTACAATTTTATTTTTTTCAAACCTATGGTTGAAAAATTCAGCTGGGTGTTTATGATAAATGTATAAGCTTTCCTTGTAATAATTGAAAAAAAATTTATTGACTATAAAGTACTATGAGCCTCTAAGTTTTATGTGCAGAATAATTTATGCAGGTTTATAAGCGTAATATAATGTTGCTGATCTTTAATATTCGGTTTGTAAAACAAGCCTGTTTTAATAGGATAATACTCGGGAGTTTGCACTCCCTCAGCTTACTAATGAATAGAAATAATTATATTCTGTCTATTATATAATAAACAAAAATTTAAAAAAATATATAAACAAAAATTTTCAATTTTCTCTCAATTTAATCTCAATTTTTTTAAAACTATACTTTTTCTTTCTTTTCTATTTTAAAAAATAATTTTGGAGTCCCTATGCCTATTTGAGTTTTTTGCATTTTATAAATGATAAACAAATGGTAAATATTTAAAATAAATAATATACGTGTTAAATGAAAAACGGTTAATATTTAACGTAGCGTTTATTTCACTCACGAAGAATATCATTTTTGAAGATTTATATTTGTGAAAATAACTTGTAACAATTTTTAAAATTCGAATAACCTTTACATATGTTTATCAAAGTAATTTCAGTATATATAAAGTCATAAATATAAATAAAAGCATGAACATTTTTGTAAACATATAATAAAATATTCCAGCCCTACATCAACTAATGGCTATCTACTCTAACGACTTCTTTCTTTCTAAAATATTCTCTTATTACGTATTGTTTCTGAATCTTATCACCATTATTTACCTTTTTAATGTAAGCAACACCGTGAGTCAAAATTAATGTAAACATGTAATTTAATAAAACTACCAAATCACTTTCAGCAGTGCTAAATAAAATATTAAAGGGTAAGTTAAATTACCCAGATTTACTCCTTATTCGTATTTAAAGTCATTTAAAAGCTTTATTACCCTAAAGCTCCATTTAAAAGCTTTATTAGCTTTATTAAAGGCAGATGATAGATACCAAACCCCGGCATGGATAATTAGGTATTATATCATTCGATTAAAGTGCGTCTAAAACCTAAAAGTATTGTTTTAATGATTCAGAACTCGAACTGTTATTTACTGTTACTTATTTACGAACTGTTTTTTTTATTTATTTACTGTTATTTAATCGATTTTACAAATTTTTCAAAACTAAATTTTCAATATCTACGAAATATTTCAACTATATATTAAAACTAAATTTTCAACATCTACGAAATAGTCTAAACGAAATATTTCTGACGTAGTTTCAGAAAAGGCGTTAAATAGAATGTATTTAAAACGATGAAACATGTATTTTCAAACAAAAATGTATTGTTCGTGGTAACCAGTAATACCAAGCTCTAAAACTGTAAAATCTAGCTTGTTTAAAAATGAGATGTAATAAATCATTATTAATGAGATGAAATTGTATGAGGATTTTTCGAGCTAAAATACCAATAAGTTAAAAGAGATTTACTTTTATTATAAACTTCTCAAATTGGCGGTTTCTTTAAAACGTCTTTTTCTATGAACATTTTGGACAAAATATTCTATTTAGATCAATTTAAATATGATAATTTTTTTCAGAAGTGATGAACGTAATTTAAAAGAAAACTAACTGTAATATTGCCAAAAAATTTAAGCTTATGCATTTTAATTTCCAAAAATAATAAAATAATAGGTTTAAACAAACTGCGCATTTATTATTTATTTATGTAATTTAATGTAAATGATTGATACATATGGCGGACTTATTCTTACGAGAGCAATGTCTTACAGCTAACCAGAACACCAGTCCAGCCTTGCTCAACGAACCATTATAGCTTAAAATGAGACTAATATTGTCAGTTGGGATGTGGCAATGAGGATTTATTAAAAAATGTTAGTAATATTTTTAAGCTTAAAGGTAGTATAACTATCATTTAATCGGAATATTATAGTAATTACTTATCAATATAAATATTCAGGCAGTTTAAAAGTTAAAAAGTATTGTTTACTTAAAAATACAAAGTGCGGCTTAACATTAGTTCGTTGAGTTTAATAATATTACCGCTTTACGTGTTTTATGGTTTCTAAAATTACAAAGGCTAATTTGACTTTATGCTTGGCATTTGCTTTTCTTTAATTTATCTACATCTTGTACCATAACAATTTTGGAATTTTTAATAGCTCACACAATTTTACATTTTTTTTTATTTTTCTGTCTGTTACATATATGTGCCCCAAGCATAACTATCGGTGTTCATTATATGTGCCCCAAGCATAACTAGCCAAAAACTTATGATATTTATTACACTAAACATATTTACGACCTATGTTAGGTTTTTATACTTCATGTATTTAAGTATTTAAAAAAAAGTTAATGGTGATAGAGCCAGTATATTCATTCAATAGTTTTTCATTTTCACAGTTCACGTTACCTCGATGTCATTCATTGATAAATTATACCTATTACACTTTATATGTTTAAGTGTTTGTTTAGAACCTACACGTTTAAAGAAACCTCGCTTTCATTGCCAATTCGTAACACGTTTTACATTACTTATACTTTGTATGCAAATGTATTTACTCACACTCGCTAGTCCACAGTCGTATATTTGCTATTTGTAAAACGATCTCTTCTAACCTACTAAGGATCATTTAAATATATACGAGGCTTTATATTTCAAAACGACTCATGTAGGCTTATTTAATATTAATGTATATAAATTATAATTTACTTTATCATAAATTAAACACCTCAAATTTATAAAATAATGGAGATTACAGTTGGATCATATTTTACTTATAATTTGCTTCTCTAAGGTAATTTTTATTTGAACGAATTTCGTTTGGACAAAATAATATTTTTTTTTTGTTAAATTAGTTGATTAATTTAAAACTTTGAGTTGTGTAGCACCACAATATTTTCTTCTTTCTTCTGTATTTGAACTTAACCTACGAATTCAAGAGAAACCTAAACAATTAAGAACCCATAAAACTGAAGTTGTATCCGACATATTCGAAAAATGCCAATGATGCTATATACGATCTATTATAGATAGTTAAAATTTAAAAAAACAATTATTAAGTAAACAGTTAAATAATTAATTTTCATTTAAATATTTTATTTTTCATTCAATATTTATAATCAGAAATGTAAACAGTAAAATAACTACACGAATTTAGGCGAAATAAGAAATATATATTTTATTAATTATTGGCATACATTTTTTGGAATAAATGTAGTTTGTAACCAAGAGCTTTTAATAATATTTACCCTTTGAAGGATTAACATGTTAAATAAGCTGCTTAGTTTGCTTTGAATTAAGAATCCTTGCAAATATTTGCAAAAAAAAAAAAAACCTTTAAAATATAATTTACATTCTGTAAATTCAGACAATTCGAGTGATGGCATCATACAAAATACGTATACGAAATATTATGGACATCTAAAATGAAAAAGGATTTTTTGTGTAGAGTATAAAAAATAATTTCTTTAAAAAAATTATCCACACCAAAAGTTAAAAGAATGAATGTAAAGAGTGAAATAAATATACGAATTAACGTAAAATTTTAAGTATATTCTGCAATTATTGGCATGCATTTTTAGCAATAACTTAATTTCTTAACTAAGAAATTAAGTTATTGCTAAAAATATATAGCGTTTTATCTATTCCGTTAAGGGGTAAACATGTTACATAAGCTATGTCGTATGGTTTTAGGTAACAATTCTTGCAATTGTAAAGTAAAAAAATATCTTATCACTGATATATTTCAAATGTGTAATATTATGGTAAAATTTTGTTTCTTAAAATATATTATTATCTGAGGAGGTATAAATTTTCTAGTTTAAAAAAAAATTCTGAATATATTTTCTAAATGTATTGGAAATCATAGCTGTGAGATAAGAGATCCTGATGACATTTTTCACAACCTCATTTAAAACTTTTTTATAAATTAAGCAACTTTAGACCCATATCCATTATTTTCTCACAAAAATAAATTGAAAACAACACTACTGCGGATAGAAATTATTTATGTCAAAATAACCATCAAAAAAATAAAACGATTGTAAATATTATAAATCCTATTATTGAGAATTTTCTGTCATCACTATCTCATTTCATTGTTAAACACTGATCACTACTTTCAGCAAGGGAAGTGTGAAAAGTGCTCTAAGTCCATTAATCTAATTTTCACAATTGAGAAATGTTACCCCTTATGTAAACCCTTACAAGATCACTCCATTATCCAATGGAGTGATCTTGTAAGAGTTTTCTGTCCGCCAAGAATCTTTTTCTCAGGGATGTGTGGAGGTATCAAGTTCAATTTTTTTATCAAATACTTAGGTCTATGGTCCTTTGGACTTGCAAAAATATCAAACTCCTGTGAAAGACATAGTAAGGACCTGTGAAAGGCAATATAATTTCGTTACAGAATATCAACAAATTTTTAAATAGTTTGATAGGAATATTATGAAATATTACGTGTTTGTAAATGCCTAAATATATATAGATTACTCGTAGTGCGAGTTTCACTTAAACTTGAGAGTTATTTTAATGTTTTTACATTAACTCAACAGGAGATCCGCTCACAAATTATTTATAGATATAACTTTCTAATTTAAACTTCAACAAAAAAATATTTTGTTTACTCTCTTCCATATAATTTAATTTTCAAATTAAACTGATGAGTTTGTTTGAAAGACATTTTTTATTTGACGGCAAATCCATTAAATATATTTTTCGGTTATTATTTATTTCAAACATAAAATATTTTTTTTGGAATTTTAGTCATAGACAAGTAATTTAATAATACATTACACAAACATTTACATTTTTAGTTACATTTTTTATGACGTTTAATTATTTTGCTACTGTATTTTAATTGTAAGTTATAACTCGTGTAGAAACGCTTAGTTGCTTAGTTTGGGTACGCACTGAAGTTTTTGAATGAATAAACATTTATTAATAATTAGCTTTTCAAACTTGAAAAATACAGTACAGTTTTCAAACTTGAAAAATATAAGTTAGCATAATCATATTACCTAATAATATCATTATAAAGAAAAAAATGTAAAGACACGTTTTATAATTTACAAATACTATTATTCCTTAGAGTAATTGTTCAATAGAGTGACATCTTACTTTAACCTATTCAATTCATTTCACATCTGTAATAGGTATCTTAATAAACTAAGCTTACGGGTAACTTTTGAAGTAGATTAGGTTTATCATCATATATATTGAGATAAACAAATCCATTTTCATTAAAAAATACCAATTTTACTTCATAAATGTCACGTGAATAGGGAGTTCGATTCGAAGTCCATCACGAAAGATGCCGAAGACATTTCCTATATCTTTAACCTGAGATTCAAACGTTATTATAGAATTAAAGACTTTAAATAAACTGTCAATAATTATACTAAAAGTAAAGGCTATGATCTTAATTACTGGTATATCAGTAACAAAATAACTTTCACATTCGCTAATTTTTTGTCAGACATTATTTGTGTTTAAAATATTTTTTACACTTAATTTATACCTTTATTGAAATTTCTACTGTTTTCATTTGTGTAGTAGAATATACTTTCCTAATTAAATCGTTTCATGAAAAAGTAAGTACGTAATGAATTTTAAAAGAGAATTGTAATGGTTTAAAAAAGTATTTTAGTCACAAAGAAAGTTTATTTTTAACATAAAATGTCCGATTCTTACTTATATCTGTTGTTAGTTTATAAAGCGCCAAATGCAATTATGTGAACAAAATTACAAACAAATCTTCTTTAAAAGTTACCTTGTTTAATAAAACATATATAGTATGTGGGTCAATAGGTCACGATGACTGTGAGTAGAGATAAAAAAGAGAAACATTGTTTTATAATTGACCACACAGAACGTAGATAGTCCATTTTATGCCTTTTGGGATCGTCTTCTTCTTCAATTGCTTGACAGCCCAGGATGGGACCCTGCCTTCCGCAGAATCAACTGATAACCTCTTCTGTTCTTGACCAGAGACATCCAGTTCGTTACACTTATGATTTTAAAGTCTTTTTCCAGGAAGTCGAGCTACCTCAGTTTAAGTCTTCCTCTTTTTTGGGAGCGCAGTGGTCTGGCTAAGAAAATATTTTTTGTTGCCCGACTGTCGTCCATTCTGCTCAAGTGCCCTACCCATTTTGTTCTCTGAATTGCGATATATTTGACCACATCCGGTTCTTTAAGTAGTTTATAAAGTTCATAGTTCGTTCTTCTATTCCAGATGTTCGTACATTTTAGACCACCAAAAATACTTCTTAAAATCTTTCTCCCAAAAACAGAAATGGTATATTTAACTTTGTCTGTCATTGTCCACGTCTCATCAGAGTAGAGAATTATGGGAATGTGGTTATAGTTATATCATGAGGTATTGAATTAATATACTTGATACGTCAAGAACTACTTCATTATCTATCATTACACCGCTGCTAAAATGTTCTGATTATATTCGATGTGAACTTTCTGTACATATATCTTTGTTATAAATACAGTTCTAGAAATTATAGCATTCCATAAAATTAAATCGGAAATAATAATATTTTAACACTATTTTGCATTTTCGACAAAGAAAATAATGTAACGTAAGAAAATCGTTTTCTTCATGACAAATAAACGAAATTTTGAATGCTTTTCCATTTAGGCATGAAATACTGAAATGATTTTTTGGCTGGAAAAATATTAAAAGACTGTTTCCATTTGTTATTGTAATAAAATGTTCAATTCGCAGATAGTTAGATATTTATATATCTAAATTTCTTAATGCCAAACTATACATTAACTTACTGATTTAAATGATATACATGACAAAAAGAGAAATATTTTTTTTATGATTGATGATTCTCGACTTCCATAACTGTTCGGAGCTAATAACGCCTAAATATAATTATAATTTATGTTGTCTTATGCAGGTACTTCAAATGTTAAAACGTTTTTAAAAAATTCTACATAAATTGATAAAATTGAATTTTAAATAAGATTTAACAAATTTATGTCAATTATCAAAAACCTTACCGTTTAATGTTGTTATAAAAATGTTTGCGAACTCTCAGAATAGCAGCTCCGAAATTAATCCACCAGAACCCGCGCGCTTGAAAGTTACGCGAGCACTTGCGAGTACAGCATTTTTCTCACGTTTAAAAAACAGTCAAATCTAAGCATGAAACATACTTGTGATAGTATTAAACAAATATTTATTTTTAGAAAAAAAAAAACACTTATAAACTTCTTTTACGGTATTTACACTGATGAGGTTAAATTTGTTAGTCTTCTCAGGCAGTTTGAAAATAAAAAGTAAAAAAATTTAATGACATCTTAATTTTCATCGTATTTATGCAAATCATATGACAGCATGTTCAGAACACAAAAATTGTTGACAGTAAACACAAGCCTTTTTTGTTTTGCAATTTTTACGTCTAGGGCACATTGCACATTTACCTTTAGTTGTCTCGGTATCTGAAGCCTCTCTTTCATTAGAAAAAACGTTATATAATTTGTTGAAAAGGGTATGGTTTATTTTTGCAAAGTAATTTTACGGTTAATCTGTGACTAGGTTAACATGAGAGACTACTTTTTCAAGTATTCCCTTCAGTGATCACCACATTACATATCTTCAGTAACAAAAAGAAGAAAACATTCCATTATCTCCTTATCATGTTGGGCCACTGGTTTTACCCCTGATCTAGGGTAAATTATATTATACGACTTCGTCCTAACGTTGGCGCGCTGTGGATTATAAATCCATTTATTGACCTTGTCTTTTCCTAAATAAAATAAACCTTGTACAGATTGACTTTAAGAAAACTTATCTTGTTCGATCTTCAATAAAGACTGTTCCATCTCAGTGCATTGTTCACTGTGTTTGCTTTCTTCGTCACTCTCAATACTGTCCGCCCTAATATCTTCAGTACCTTCTTCTAGTAACCACGCCGTAACTTGTTCATCTCTTTTAGCCATCTAAGAAAAAAACATAGGATATATTTTATTACTTTTTACTATTTTTTATACATCAATAAAGAGTTTTCATATAAAAATTGACTTTATAACACGTAGAACATTTAATATTAACGTTCAAAAAAAACGTCGACACTCGCGCGGGGAACAAAATGTCGCGCCATGGTTACTGACCGAACAAACCTCCTTCTACAAGCACACTAGCCAATGTTTTGATCAAATCAGGGAAGGGTCAGGGCTACTTAGCGTACTAGTTAGGTAATCTACCAACAAAATGGCGCCATTCTTAAATTTACCGTGAGAAAAATGCTCATAGCGCGTGTTCCCGCGGGTTAATAAAAATTCAACAGTTTAAAAAAAGTCGGAATTTAAAATGTTTATTAGAATAAAACCCTTAGAAAAAAAGCCACGTTCCAAATTTAGGAAATCACAAAATTATTATATAATTTTTTGTGTGACAAATATACTTATATTTTTATACTCATAAAATGATAATCAATTATTCCAGCATCTTGCACTCTCCGCCGCACCTCGAGTTCGTTAGAAGCGCGCGAAGTTTACTCTAAATTTGTTTAAATTGCACCACAATCAGACCGTTGTCCTGAAAAAAATATACCACGGCTCATTCTCAAAATATACTTACATGGTATTAAAATAAGAAGTTGGAATAAAATTTTTGGACTAGTATTTGGGTAAACAGAATTTTTTAATTTTCTTCTTTATCAATAATCTTAAAGCTCAATTACGTATAAAATATTTATAAAGACTTTCATACATCAAAGTTATCCAATAATTTAGCAGTTAGATAGTGCGGTGCACCTTTGGATTAAATTTTTTTTTAAATTTTGAATTTTTATACTGCTTTAAAGTCAATTGCAATTACTATTTCAATTTTAATTTTTTGACGAACGAGATAATTTATTATTTTCTTATGTTTCATAAACCGTTTTACATTTACTATAGGTTAGTGTACTTGAAGAAAACTTATTTTAAACTTATTAGTTAATTATTTTTTTTGGCTTCCATGGAACCTGGCATTAAAGAAACGCATTTGAAGAACGCTTATATAAAACATCTTAATCGTTGACAATGAATCGGTCTGACAAGTAATTGGCAATAAATTGCAGTTCTATTGAGCCGGTATTATTAGCACCTTATATTTCACCATTTTTATTTTTTAAAACTTGAAAATCTATTCAACTAAAGATAGTCTCTGTTTTGGAACTCGTGCTTAAATTTTCAATAATCTTTTATATTTAACAATATACATTCCGCATGCACTTTAGAAGCTTCACTTTCTTTGTCGAAATTTAGATCATTATTCAGAAATATTACCCGTATACTTTAAATATATTATTCACATACTCTGCTTTCGATATTTTAATCTTTATTACGAAAGTTTGAACATTTTGTAACCAATCCATTTTACAATACCCAGATCCTTTGATATGAACTGTCCTTCGAAACAAATGACGCCAAATTCATCTAATAAAACTGAACTTTTTGACCTCAGTAACTTTCAACCGCATTGAAGTATTCGTAACATTCTTGACGTCCCACAAAATATTTTAAATGCGGGTTCACTGAAGTTGGTTGGCGCGATGACCCAAATGCTCTTCACATAATTTTAGTTACAATCTTACGACAATTTATAAAGTAAAACGGTCTGAATAATTTTTTTTCATTTACCTTTATATTATTTAATCAAGTTGTTTTCAATTATTTGATTTTAATTAAGTTGTATTTTTGCTAATCAACTTTTTAAAATATTATGCCTTAAATAAATAATTCACTCCTACATTTTTTCGATCTTGTGCGGATGTTTCCATCCACTTCCTCCCATTTCTTTATTTCATGAATTATGGCATTTGTTGTTCGTTACGGTATCATTTTTTTTATAATTTTTTTTATGTGTAGTATGCTTCTATAAAAAAAATTTCGGAGGTAATCTTTTTTACATTAAAAGTGGCAGGTAGCGGGTACAGTACAAAAAGGTGACTGCCGTTTGAAGACTACCTTTTTAGGATATTTAACAGCTCAGATTATAAAGGATATATTTTTCTGCTTTAATTCGAATAAATCTGCTGCTTTTGACGTTAAATCCCTTAACAATATGTTTCACGAAATAATATGTTTATCATTAAATAGTTACATTATTATATTTCCATTTACCAAAAACTTTTATTAAAATAAATCAAACATTCGATGAAGGTCTTAACTAACTTAACTACAAACTGTGCGTTTTCATCACCAACAACTATGAGACACTTCGACATATTAAGATAAGTCAAAGTTCAGATAATGACCATATATATTTTCATATTTTCAAAATCATACAAATAGTTTAGTTTTTAAATTTCATAATTCTAAAAAATGGATAAGATAATGCAGGAATTTTAATTATAAATATGTATATAGAAGAAAATCAGAACAGTTTTTCAATTTAACCAATATACGAACGCTGTTTAAATAATTCACTATATAAACATTAAATTATTTAAACAGCGTTCATATATTCGTTAAATTGATGAACTGTTCTTGAAACCCAATCAAAATATTATTTCATTTTTTATTTTTCTTAACCAAAGAATAGTATTAAAATAAATAACGTCCACAAATTGAAACCGGTTAATGAGAGCCATAAACTGAACTCCCATCTATTTACTACAACACTATTCGCTACCTAAAATCCCAATTGAACAAGCGGTCCACTTTATCTATTGAAATAGCAATATAAACCTGTCTCAGCTCACTGTTTGTTAAATTCCTGTAGTACCTTGACACCTTAACGCCGTCCATCACGTTCCACAAAACCTTTTACATGTGGAGCATTTGACATAAGTTCCTAGAAATTTGTTTAGGAAATATTAGACCGAATGTTGTGGTTACTTTGTTTCTGTTGGTGAGACTGTTTGGGATATTATACAGTATATTTAGCTATCTACATCATTATTAGCAATAAAAGCATATGATAATATCTTTACCGCAGTAATCATTTTCCAGCCTTGACTTTAGAATAAACAACGTTATGAAAATATCGTAAGTCTATCTAATTATAATTTTTACTTCAATAAATAATAATTTTTATTTTAATTTATAATGAGATGTAAACTTACGAAATTTAAAACGAAAATATTTACTATTATATTACGGTTATTTAATAAATAACGATGAGAAAATCGTCTGTGACAGACTTACAGATGGAAGCGCGGATACCGAAGTGATTCCATTAGTGATCCGTTTTGGCAATTTTAAGACGAACAATTTAAAACTCGTATAATTTATTTGTCTCCCTAAATTTCCGTGCGAATATTTTTAACGCTGACTACTTGAGTATATACTGGTCAATTTATAGACTTTATCAATAAGTCAAATTTCTAGTTTCTGCATCTAAAGGTTTCTAGGAAACAATTGTGGTGACAAATGGATAGAAAGTTTATACGTTATTTACCTTATAACTATCCCGTCTTTTTAAGGTACATTTGATTTTTGATTTTTTGAATTTTGAAGGAAGAATTAAAGAATAAATTAATTACTTTGAGTTTTAATAACTTTGGAGTAGATTTTCATGCCACGTGCCCAGAAGTCTGTGAAACCATTCTGTTAATAAGAGTTTGCGCCTGTCAAGTCGTGTTTGCACCTTAATGAATGTCTTGGGATTAGCTCATTATATAATAACAGCTTCTACCAATTTTCTTATAGCTTAGAGTGTCCCTTATTACTGCGATTTTATTTTCTGGGAAAATTTGATGTTGTTAGAAATATTTGTTTACCTGGTTTTGTTATTAATTTGCTCTTCATTACTTACTTGATTTCTAATGGTTTACTTGTTTGAATATTTTGGTAATGTTAAATTTGAAAATAAAAAAAATATTTAAAAAAGAAAAAGAAATATATATATATATATAAATATATATATATATATATATATATATATATATATATATATAAATATATATGTATGTGTGTGTGTGTGTGTACAATTTATACAACCAATTCTATAATAGGTTAGAAAAATCATCTAAGTTATGTTATATATTATTTTGGTAACTGCTGAGAAAAAAAGGGTATTGAAGAAATAGGTGTACTGAAATCTCTAAAGAGTGATAGGAGCCAAGAGTTTGTTAATATCGATGTTACACATGACGGAACGCCGACAGTTTTCTGTGCTGAACAAAAACCGAAACTTGTCAACCATCTAGGTAAGTTAAACACTTACCAAATTGCAGAATATATTAATATTTTTTATTGCTTTAATAAAGGTAAAGAAATGACTAGCAAGCATTATTTCCAAGCATTTAAGAATGGTTTTCCACAAATAAGTGTTGGAAAATCGAAGAAATTCACCCAATGAAATAAAAGGATTTAACTGTGAGAATATGTGCATTTTTACGATTGACTCTAGAAGATTGTAGGCGATCATTCAATCCAAGCCAGCAATATTTTTAATAGCAATGTGACGGGAATTTCCACTGTACAAAAAAGGCTCAGAAATTTGTGACCTTAAGAGGTGAAAAATAGTTTGAATCAGTGACAAATGGTGAGCGTGGCATCAGCATAGCTGCAGTTTGTTGTATCAATGCAGCTGGTTAATTTGTTTTACCGATTTTGATATTCAAAGGAGATGTTTTGTAGAAGTAACATATGGTGACTCGGTTTTTTTGCGATATCAGAGCCTACATTAATTTGTGGCTATCAAGCTAATGCCAGAAAAAAATTAGTGTTCCTCCTAGATGGTCATACAACATATACAAGGAATTTAGGAGCCCTACTATTGGTAAGAGAAAAAGGAATAATTATAAGTCAACTTCCTGGGCATAGACCACATTAACTGCGTCCAGTATATGTGTCAATCTTTAAACCATTAAATACCTATCATGTAGTCGAGAAATGGCTTCGATCAGACGCAGGTAGACAGGTTACTCAATATTATATTGTAAAGTTGTTTGGTGAGGTTTACGAATGAGTGGCTACCATTACGAATATCACAAATGAATTTAAGGGTTGAGTTTGGCCCGCAGGTAGGAATGTGTTTTCATTAGGTCTGTTTGAAGTAGCTAATGTTGTTAATGTTAATCCAAGAGAAGTGTGAAAATAATTGACTCGGCTACGAGTGCCACAAGAATATCAGAAAACTACTAAAACAACTTCGAAAATATCTTGGAACCTAAGCCAAAGATGCTAAATAAGAAAATTCAAATTCATTAAATATATTGTCACCTATTTTAAAAAATAAGCTAATATAACTAGAGATTGATACACATAATATAATATTCATATTTGCTTGAATTAATAATATCAAAAGGGCTCATAAATATGACCTTTAATCAACAGGGTGTTGATTAGATGTATTCATGTTGAATATTTGATGTTATTCTATTTTATGATAACTGGTTCTAAATTAATATTGTTGAACGTCTAAAATGATCTTGTTGGTGTTCATGTAGATTACAATTTCAAAAGGCTTCTAAAGATTCATTACAATGAAAATAATATTATTTTCGGAACACTGATTGTACTTAAGTACAAAAAGAACTATGAAGTCCCTAAAGTGTGTGTAATTTAAATTTTTTATATATTCCATAGATAAGGTTTTCTTTGGTAAAATTTAAGACACCGGTTACCTGATTCAATCCAAAAGGTAACCTTCATTTGATTATTATATTTACTAGTTACAACGTAACCATACTATTAATAGCTTGATATTGTGCAGCTACCATATCAAGTTACCGTGTGAATAAATGCAAATTTTCACAGCTTGAAAGGATTCGTTGATATTTGCTGTTATATTAAATGTGGTCTAATATGATCGATATGATGACATAAGAAATGGACTGCGTTTGTCGTGATATAAGAATTTGCTGAGCTTATGTTGCATTTACTTCATTCAGAATAGTTCTTACTGTATCTTTGTTAAATCCACCCTCTAAAAATATAGATGTTTTTAATCATTCACGTAAATTCACTTTTTATATTAATCCTCGTATTTCTAGAATAAATCTGTTTATTTCTTTATCTTAAATTTTTTTTTTATGTAACAAATAAGCTGTATTTATTTATACAGATTCCAGAAATATAGATAATTATAAGCATTCAAGTCTGTAATAAAACAAAATAAAATAATGGTTAGAATTTTACATTCAGATAATCTTGCCAGAGTACCTGTTTAGCGCTCACTCACTCTATATATAATGGTTATATAGAAATAATAGTAGTAATTAGCAATATAAATTTAAAGAAATTTCTAATAATGCCAAATATTATTCAAAATATACTAATTGCAACAGTATTTATCTCTTTTGAGTTCTCAAGTAATTGTATGAGTTCTTAGGTAGAAATTGAAATTTGGCATAATGATAAAACATATGAACCCCCGCATATTTCAATAGAATAATATGGTTTAGAAATTTAAAAGTGACATTTTAAATAAGCATACTAATAAGTTCTTTATTATTTCCATATATAGTGTGAGACGTCAGTTCAAAACGCCAATTATAAAGATGTCAAAAATATTGTACATTTTTTTGGTATAATAACTTCAGAGATATACTGAAAAAGATCCAAAAATAATCCCCTTATTTCCGAAAACACTCACCGTAAAATTATGAAAAAAATGGGTTTTAGATGCCCACGCAAAGATTGTAGGAAAATTATAGCGATGATTCTAGATATTATATTTTTTTTAAATATGCACCATGTATATAGATTTATGAAAAGCGTAATAGACAATATATTTATATATCCGATGTTTACAACCGATTTTCTCATAAACAATACCAAGTAGAAATTTTAAATGTTAAAAATTCAGTATGGTAATATATATTTTGGACATTTCAAAAATGAATTATAGTAAAGGTGAATAAATCTATGTATATATATATATATATATATATATATATATATATATATATATATATATATATATGTATACACACACACACATACACACATATATATATATATATATATTGTCTTGAAATTTATTTTAATTTTATGTAACATATGAGTTGATACGAAAAAAACAAAAATATATCTTTCATAATTTTTAACTATGTATTTAAAATATACATTCAAAGAAATATATGAAAATAAAACATTTCGGCTTCATTCTGAAATTACTTAGCCAAAAACAGAAAGATAACAGGGTTTAAGATCCTGACTAGAGGATTACAGAAAAACTAAAGCAATAAAATAAAATCTAGAATAACTATTTTAGATTTTATTTATTTTGAAATACGGACCATGTTTTATGCCTGTAGAAGATATATAAGGAATATATTTAGTTTGTGCAAATTTTTCATTTATGTTTAATTCAAGCAAAATATTATGAATCCTTGAATATTTGTAAGTGCTTATATATATTCGAAAGCCTCGTAGTAAGAATTCTACTTGTGCTTGACAGGTTTTTATTATATTTATTAATTTTATACCAAGTTCACGTTTCTTTTTATCAATAATGCTGTCATTCCACTACCTCTCACGAACAAAGTTTCGAGTACAAATTTTGTTCATCTAAGTAATCCTAATAATTCAAACCAAAGTTTAGATATAATAGAAATAGTCGTATGGTTTTATACCAACAATGATATCGTTATCGACAATGACGATCACTATCGGCAATGACAACGCATCGATAATAACGATTTAATATAGACAACGGTATCGTTTTTAGATTTTTATATTGTGAACCATAATAATATTTGTTATCAAGGATTAAAGAGTTATGATGGTCTCCTAGTAGCTTAACGTGGTTAATGCAGACTTTTACCTATTTAATCCACTTTATGTAATTTAATGTTTGCTAAGAAATAAAACATATCTTACAAGTGAATAGTTAATAAGGGGATTTAGTTTTTATGGATACAAATGCTTTTCAGACAAATTTAGGTCTTAAACAATTTTTAATAACACATTTTATGTTTGCGAATAATTCCATTTGTTTGGTGAATATTATTAAATTTTTGTTAGGCTTTCAGATAAAAACTGCTTTATCATATTATTGCTATTATGAAAAATCTTATTTGAAGACATATTTTTCCATTTAATTATAATTCAATCGGAAAAAATATGAGGTTACACAACAGCTAATAATGTATATTCCTAATTATAAGTTAGTCAAAGTGAAACGCTCTGTTTATTTGTTGGTTTGTATATATGCTTAAAAGGCCTGACAGATTTAAAGGAAGATTTGCACATAAATATTACAGATCCTAGATTAAAAAGTAAGCTTTATATTATTACATTATAATTTTAGAGAGCAGAGAAGTGAATCTTAACGCTAAAAAAAATTATCTCCACACACCAACAACTAAACACGCTGCTATTAATTTTACTTTTGAAAGTGCAGCACGTTATATTTTACAAGCCCAATTTATGAGTTAAATGTTAACGCGGCATTTTTGTCGAGACTCCACACTGCACCATAACAAGTTAAACATTAGGTTTGCAAATTAAGTTCCAAACAAAACTTATCTCATAAATATATAAGCGGCCTAATTAAAATCTTTTCCTGTTTTTGCGAGAGAAAAAGGTTTTTACAACCCCCTAATACCACGCAGCGAATCACGGAGAAACGTTAGTTCATTTATAATCGTTAATACTCTTAATGAGATCTTATTAGAAAAATGTGTAAAAATGGGATTGTATATGTATATTACGTATATTCGGGCAGTGAACCTACTTGATAAACGCACGCAAACGTACATTAAGAACATATCACACCGAGGTCTGCTTCGTGATGAATCGTGAATCCACCGCATTCGAAAAGTTTCTCGATCTGGTGTGTGCAATGTCATCGTGTTAACGAGGACTTTAATAAACGTGAACAATGCAGACATTATTTTGTCGATGGAACAAACACATCTGCGACGTAGGGAGTCAACACCCTGTAATTAAGGGAGAGTGAAATTTTACAGACATGTAGTAATTTCATGAATAATTAGAAGTGAAAACAATACCTTCTTGAGCCCAATATAAATTGTTTCATGTCTTTATGTTAAACTCTAGTAAATTTCAGGCAATTTACTCGAAGATAGATTTTTATATATGTGTATAAATAATTAATTTATAACAATAATTATTAATCAGTGCCATACATTATATTTATATGGATATTCTTCAAGTGACTGAATATTGAAGAACTGTTTTTTATTCAATACTGTCATAGTATGCGATACACAATATTTATAATGGGAACTTTTTCTGTAATCTGGTCCAACGTCCTGCGATTAAAACATTTTTAAACATATTTGAGTTAGTAAATTATCTAATTCCTTAAGTACAATACATCGTCTTCAACTTTTCCACAGTTTAAAATAAATTTTCCCTTCGAAAATTGATAACAATCCCGTTTTGACAATTTGTATTGTTAACATCAATCGAGTTGTGGTAATTGTGAGCTCGTTCTAATTTAATGGTTTTAAGCAAAGAAGTAAAGAGGTTATAATTTAAATTAATATCCGGTTACTAAATGTTGTATGTATGAAAGTATGATTTCATCTGGGAAATACTTTTCTTGACCGGTTGTATAACATAATGCGAAATCGTTTTAAAAGAGTTCTAAAATATTAGGCTTCGTACATTCATAAATACGGATCGAAATTATTATATTGAAATAATTAAAATAAATGGAACCATAACTCAACCATTTATTTTAAATAAGAATCGGGTTATATATTTATTTATATTTGCACCATTTCTTTTTTAAATTGATTAAACAATCGAAAATTATTTATATAATAACTAAAGTATCTGTTATTAATAGAAGGAAAACACAGTAATCGTAATAACCACCTGTAAAACTATCTAACTAATCTGTTAACCACCTGTAAAACTAGTCCTACACACTCAGGCTCCAATATACATTTATTTATTTATTTATCTACTTTAATGTATCTAATTGATACATATGGCGGACTTATTGCTACAAGAGCAATCTCTTACAGCCAACCACAACACCAGTCCAGCCCCGTTCGACGAACGGCCGGGAATCGAACCCGGGTCGCCGCGGTGCGTCGCATCGTCAAAGGCCGTATGCCTTGTGATCAACCCAACACACCAAGGTGATGACATTTACGGGTAACATTAGTTCTATTAAACTTATCACAAATATTAATATTATTTTTATACCATATATCCTATCATATTAATAAAGTTTATCTCATTTCACAAAATGTATATGCTACAACGACATCTATAATATAATATATCCTAATAGGTAATTGTACATACGTGACAATACTGTGACAATTTCCTCAAAAACTATAAGATTTGTGATCATTGCTATAAATTTTGGGGAATTTCCAGATAAACAACTAGTAATGTTATTTTCATCATAATTATAACTATGCTTGTTTTGGAAATTAGGAGAGGGTACATATCTTTGTGAATACATTCAGTAATGTATCTAAAACTAGCTAATATGGAATTCTAAAAAAATTGCAGTCTTTTATTACTTTCCTATGAAATTCTCGTATAAATATTTGTGAGTGTAAAATATTTATATAAATACCAAATAATATGCATAGCTTCAATTAAAGATAAATTATTAATTAAAGATAAGATTCATAGAACAATTTAAAGTTTATAAGCCAAATTATTTGTGAGAAAATTTTTGTGAAATATTTGAACATCTTTAATATTATCTAAGTGAAATTAAAACAAATGTTTTATTATCTTTATCGGTTGCCCTGCCAATTCATGCTCGACACAATAAATTAAATTGAAAAAAGAAACTACATTTTCTGCCTCTATAACTTAATATGAGCATTTTTCAGTGCATTGGGATTATGCGGATTGATATCCTTCGTTAATTTGTAAAACTTCAAATTTGTGTACATAGTAATTTTTGTAAAAATTGTTGTGAAAATCAGATTGACTTGCTTTCCTTTGGAGGCACGAAATCCTTGTAATAAAATTTTTAGATAAAACATATACTACAAAATGTAGGGCAACAAATGAAACATAATTACTTTAAGAAGAATTATGCAACGGTATATAATTCATCTTAAAGTAAAATCAAATATATGTTGCTGGAAAGTTAAGAGAAAGTTTAATCATGTGTAACGATTGAACTATGTTCGACTGATAAATTATTTGAAGGGAAAATTTGGAAAACTGTTAATAGCATAGTTATTAAATTCTTCTTGGGATGTTTATTTGTAACGCATATAATATTAAACTTAGGAGCAGAAGAATGTGTCGTATCATGCTTTAATATCACCGATACTTACCATATCTTGCTCGTTAAATTTACACATTTTTTTGGTCAAAACAAAATTATTAGATACATTTTAAGACCATTTCATGTTAAGACTTTAAATGGTGTAAAAAATATAAAGTTTTTTGGAAAATTCATGTCCTTGTAGCATTACATTTTGTGAAATGAGATAATTTTTTTGAAATGAGATAAATTTTGGGAAACTCAGCACAGGATTCATTTAATGGCCTATTAAATAAAAGGCAATATCTGATCTATATTGCATACATATTTTATTAAATTTCGTTAACTTTAATTATTTATTATATATTCTTATTGCAAAATTATTCAAGAAGGTAAAAGAGTTAAATTTACTGAAATTAATACATCGAAATTACTTTAATATATTTTCTGAAATTAATATACTTTTAATGTAGTGTATTTTGAATGCACACTGCATTGAAAAAAATACACTCAAATAAAGAACTTTAATTGAATAAGTTCAAATATCAAATTTATTTATATCTGTAAGTTACTTCGAAATGTGATATGCTATAAAATGTAAAATATAAGTAAATGTTAAGAGACACGTTTTACAAAATGTAACCGCGACTTTGATATCGAATTTGACGAAGCTCTCTGTATACTCCGCTTTTGATATAAAGCGTATTGCCAATTTCCCCGGATGCCAGTGGCGCCACTTTCGACTTATTGGAACCCTGAAACAAAGTCAAATTTTTCTTATCTGTGTAATTTTTGACCAGCCCACGGGGAATATTTCATAAAAGTGTCTACACACTTAAATGCACGATAACAAGCATGTAAAAATAATGTTCCTGTGCAAATATACGCAGCTTTGCTACACTCATCATACGGTATAAATGATCATGAACAACATGAGTCCATGTTTGAATTACGTGGCTCTTGCAAAGCGACGACGCGCATGATTTAAATATTTCATCCTAATTAAAAAAAAGAGACGAAAAACCGAAACACAGCATGTGGTGAAGAGATTTAAAAATGAAGAGGAATAATGATACTCAACTTACCGAATAAATTAAAATGTATCTTTTTGATTGATATATTTATATATATAGCAATAGTGTATATTTCACAAGCTTTAATACACAGGTTCATGCATGATTTAATAAAGCGTGTAAAAGAAAATTCTATTAAATGGGTCATAGACTCGGTCGTGTATGTAATATTAAAATTGAAATGCGCAAGATAATTTAAAATTATAAATTTTATTGAAATTTTTCCCAAAACAACCTTTACTATGGCAAACAAAATAATGTCAAATCGATTTAATATTTAATTGGTTTAAAAAATAAGTTGATCTTAATATGGAATACACCACACATTAATATTTAAATATTACGCTAATGAAATTATTTCAATACTAGAATTCGCCTCAATCTGGTGTCATTTAGAGTATAATACTAAGTAAAGTGAAAAGAGTTTGAATTACATCAAGAACAACAAGAATTTTCTTCCTTGAAATCAGAGTAACAGATTTGCTTTGTGTGTTTTAATACACGGTCCTCATGAACATTGTTGTGGGCATCGATACTAAATTTTGAAGTTAATATTAAGTTTGACTTGAAGGCATTTTATTCACAGGTAAAACACAAATTCTCAGAAAAATAACTTTCTAAAACCACAATTATGTATGAGATCTCATACCCGACTGAGATGTGGCGACATCAAAAACAATGAAAATGACCTTGAAATCACAGTAACAGACTTGCTTAGATTTGTATTACGTTAATTAAGTTTTAATACACAGTCCTCATGAACCTTGTTGGGGGTATCGATATTGAATGTTGAAGTTAATATTAAGTTTGACTTGAAGGCGCTTTATTTATATATAAAACACAAATGTTTAGGAAAATAATTTTCTGAAACCACAATTATATACATAATCTCATACCTGGGTGAGACCGCCACAAAACACAATAACTTTTCCTGAGTACCACAAAATGCATATGAATCTTTACTTATAGTATAAACTCTTAACACTTTCAAACTTTATACAGGAGCGTTGTAAATGTACTAGTATTTTCCCAATAAAACTATTAAAAGCTGATATATATTTCTTTTTAATAGTCACTTTTAGTTAGTCTTATGTTAGTCAATAATACAAAACATTTGTTATCTCGTCAATGTAATACTTGATTTGCTTTGACTTTTATTACTTATAATTTGTTCTTGAAATCTGTTCTTGAGCAAATATCAAGAAACTGAGAGTTTATACTGTCAATTCGGTATTTCAGCGGGATTTCTACAATAAATATCTTGTTACACATGTTTACGAAAATAGTTTCACAGGCGCATATTTTACTTATATGGGAAGAGTTAATTTTTTAGTTATATTGGAAAATTTAATAATAATTTAACATTACTAATGGTTATTATAACAAACTTAACCTAATGAAAAAATTAGAAATTAAACAAAATTTAACTCGACTACGAAAAATTTTGCATTATTTTAATGAAATACATACTGGCCCATATATTTGCATTGTTAAAAAATGATATAAATACTTGCATAGTTTAAAAAAAGTACAAAATAAACTCACATGTTTGCACGAAACAGTCGCGACTGTAGAACTCACCTTACGAGTCTTAAGTGGTTTTATTTATCCCGTGACACACTGGCTATAGTGTCACAGGATAAATAAAATGGTATCAGTGTATGACATGACACACAGCCTATCTATGAATAAATCTGTAAGTTCTGGAATATTCTATATGAACATTAATGCATTCAAAAAATTAATAAATAGGCAGATTGAACAATGAACATGATGAAAAATAGCAAAGTAATTTTTAAAAGCTGACAAAATAAATACAAAACCATTTTTGAAAAATAATCTTAATATAAAGGAGTTATCTCCTGAAATATTTTAATTTGTTCACCAAAACTAAAATTTTGACAATGTTATGTTAACCTTTATTAGGTACTAATACTTTTTTAGATCTATGTAAAGAAAGTTTTTTTTCTAAATTAAATATATAGCTTCAATTATAATATGGCCTCAACAAGATGCTTCTATAACAACTTCGTCTTTAATACTACCGTAACTAACTAACTTTACTCTTTTAGTTAACAATTTTAATTACTTTCATCAATTAAAGAAAATTTGAAGACTTGTTAAGATGTGTCGCTTCATTTATACCTAATTACTTTAGAGAAAGATCTTGATAATTTCTATATAAATATAAGTAAAATGTTTAGTTTTCGCCATATAAATATCTTCTTTGTTTTCAAATACTAAACGTCTATTGATTTTTATATTTTCATTAATGCCATTTTATAATAAGACCCAATTATTTTTAAAGCTATGTACTATATTTTCTGTAGTTTTTAGAAATTTATATCCAAATATTCAAAAGTTGATTTCGATGTGTAAGAAAAATATAACAAAATAGAGCAACTTTTTTCTAAATTCATAATTGATTAATCTGATTAGCAACTCACAGATATTTGTCCGGATATATGTTGCTGATAAAAAACTTCATGTATCGTTAAATAATTAATTGAAAAGCGGGTATTAATTTTCAGTAATGATATAACAAAATGACAAAAAAGTTGTAATGACGGAGACAGAAAAAATAACTACAGCCACTGTATTTTTTAAATTCAATATGTTGTCTTCAGGAAAATTAAAAAAAAATTGTATTATAAAAATAAAAAATTTATTAATACGTCTATAATATTAAATTTATTTTTACCTGCGTTTATAATTTTACCTCTTTGCAGTCGCTATATTTGAGTATCTTCTCAAGCATAATGGGAATAACAAATAGCATAGCATCCTTATCCTTGAAATCTTCCTTAGCTCGATGATAAAGCTGCCACGTGCCCATATATCGTATTTCATATTCACTGATAAACACCGGCTAGCCACATTATTTGTTTACGCACTTGTCTGCTACTATATTTGGATTACATTGTGTTTTATTTAGATAAAATATTGAGATTAAGTTTCGTTTCTTTACGTTTGAAAGAAAAGTGCTCTTGAGGTAAAATTTTACGGGTTATCCTTATAATGAACTGAACGACAGGAATGAAGGAAATTGCCTAAAAAAGAAAATTTTAAGAATTTTGAGTTACGTAACTTTATCTATACTGAACTATTTTAGAGAAAAATTCTGATAGTTTGTAATACATATAAATAAAGTCTTTAATTTTAATTATTGAAATACACATTTCTTTTCCTATGATAAATGCCGTTTTTCATATTTTCCTTTAGGCCATTGTAAAATAAAACCCATTTATTTTTGATGGTAATTAGTACCTATAGTCTCTTTAGTCAATAGACCGTAACATCCAAATATTCTCACATTAATTTCGATATGTAAAACGAACATAAAAGAAAGAATAATTTTATGTTAAGTCAAGTCCTATACTGTTCCGATTACGATGAAATAGGAGACTCCTTTGCTCTCGAATATTTTTAATCCATACCGCCGAATATATGCCCGAAACCGCTTGAATAAAATTACGAAATAAAGACCTTCGAAGTTTACCTACATCAATTAGTTTATTCATAGAGATATACAGGTAACCTATAACGATTACATTATATTGAATATATTTGGCGTTAATTTTGTAGAAATTCATTATTCACAATTAAATGAAACTACTTGATGTAGTATTATTTCTACTTTCATTAATTTCTTTACTACGATCTAGGTTTCGTTGTATTACAACATCTTCAGGTGGGATATTATCAAAGATACTTGCTAAGATCTTTGCTAATATAGATGTTGTAATACAACGAAACCTAGGTCGTGGTAAAGAAATTAAAGAAAGTAGAAATAACACTACATCACGTAGTTTAATTTAATTGTGGATTACATTATATCTTATGATTTTTTATAAAATCAGAATAATACTCCTGTCTTATATCTTGATAGGCATCGTAAAGTATAAGGCACGGAAAAGAAATTCGGGGTGCTTAAGACAAATACTGTTGAAGTGAATACTTTGGTAATGAATATAATCATACAGTTTAGTTTGGATTCAAGATAAAATTTAAAAAAAAATATTTACCGATAATAGTAGTCATGTACTACGTATATATTTAAATAAACACATGAAGAAACCAACAAAATGTTGTGGACATCCACTGTTTATATTTTACCCACTTTGATAACAAATAATATCATAATTAATATGGTATAAAAAGATCTAAAAATACGATAACATGTATACATAACATTTTTTAATTACCCACAAAATACACGACAAAAAATACATTCTTTAAAGAGAATATATACACTTCCAAAATAAATAAATATATTTTTAAAGAGAAACTCGCTTCTATTCAAAATATGGACTCTGTATACTGAATGTACTCTAAGAGCAGGAGAAAAAGTTTTATTAAAATTCTATTAACAAATAACGTTGTTTTAGAAGAATAACATAAAAAAAAAAATTAGAAAAAACATCAAATTCGAATTCAGACTTCTGTCTAGAACTACTTTGTCCGAAAACAAAATTTATCCGAAGTTTAGTATTTGAAAACAAAAGGAAATTTCTTTCTATTGTTAACTGATTATAAAATAATTCATTGCAATAAAGTATACAAATTTTTGTACACCAATTGTATTATAATTAAGTAATTAACTACGCTGCAGAATCCTGAAATTCCCAGCATAGGTTTTTAGCTATCTATGTATTTTATTTTTCAATACATAAATAACATTCACTTAAGTATATCACACCGGTAATTTTTTTATGCACTTAAGTGTATTAACAAAAAATAACTCATTATTTATATAGGAGACGTACACACAGTTTCCAGACAACATGTGTTTAAGAGTCATAAAAACGGTTGGAACAATTAAAATATCGATAGGAGAATAAAATTTAAATGAATGACAAATAGTTTAATGAAATACAGTGAATAGGATATATAAATGACGACAGTAAAATGTAAAATTTCATAAAAATATATGTAAGTCACAAAATAAAAATTATTTGCACACGATAAAAAGTAATGCATGACATAAAGGTAATAAAGCCTTACTTTGAAAATATGTTTTAAATAAATTTTAATAGTATTCATATCTGAATCTTAAGTTCTCCATGTCAATGGTTAAAACTTATTACGTAGAAAAAAAATTTTAAAATGTTACTTGGAATATGAAATAAACTTATTTACCCATGTAATTATAACAATATCAAAGTTTAAAAATAAAAAATAAATGAGCAATGCAGAGTAAATGTACGCTTAAATCTTTATTCGTAAAGTTAAAAAAACCACTTATCTCAATATTGACATTTATCTCAAATTTGAAAAGTTAAACAACCAATAGAAAATTTCAGTAAACAATTTTTACATCCGATAATGATGCGTACCAACTTAATTTTTTTATTCTTAAATTTAATTGAATTTAAACTCAAATTTGTAAATAGAAACTTAATTCAATGGTCTAATCATCAATATTACGACCCAGAATAGTCGGCATTAGTGTATTTGAACAAGCTTCATAAATATGTGCATTCGAAAAATCTTCCCTTAAAATGAAAAGGCTATATGAATTTGCGGTCACATCCGCGTAATGAAACAGTAAATTTTAATCGTAATGTACTCTCATTAAACAATCACACTCACCTTGACCTATTTACGTTGTCTTGCACGTCCCACAAAACCTTTTAAATGCGTAGTCACTCAAGTGGACACTTAGCAAAAACAAAATTTTGAATAATAATCCTACCTGCCGATGTAAGGGTAGACTGGTTCTTACGTGCAATTTTTATTAACGAAACTGTCATTTGGGAAAATCTTACAGTGCATTTAATATTATACCACATCTCCATATAAGTCACCGAATTCGTTTACGACATAGGTTTTTGAATTTTTCAAAGATTATACCAAATTAGAGAGTCATTTTTTTTCTTTAGCATTAACTCCTTTTCAAATTTCTTTTCGGTATCCTAAAAAATATTTGCTTTTAATTTCCGTTGTGTTTCATCATATTTCTGTATCGTTTAAACTTTGTCAAAGAAACATTGTTTCAAATTTAGAAATCAGTACATGTATTACAAATTAAAATCAATGAAAATTAGTTTCGAAAATCACACTCTAAATAAAATTTGAATACACGCTTGCGGATGGAATTAATTCGTCACTAATCCGAGTCAACAAATGTTTTAGAGTTGCATATTATCCAAACATTTTATATTTTGTGATTCATTATGCATACATTAGAACGACTATGATCCTCATAATGACTGAATGAGAAAGTGATATTTTGAAACGGCAATATAAAAAAATAAAGCGAGATCTAATTTTTATCAAGTACTTCTAAGTAATACTCGTATGCTACATTATTCCTATATCTCATTATTGGTAATGAAAATGTAAATATAAAATATTTTTGCTAAAAAAATATAATTTAGACTGAAATCGTAAAAGAAATTTGTGTTTAATTGAAATTTTAATATTTATACGATGCCATAACACATTCCTAGCTTCTTTCGATTTTTTACACACACACACACACACACACATATACCTATATATATATATATATATATATATATATATATATATATATACATGTATATGTATATATATACATATATATATATATATATATATATATATATATATATAAATCTGTTAAAACTGTGCTTGTATTATTCCATTAATATATAGGAACAAAAGACATGTATCTATCCAAAATATTACAATTATAAAATCTGCGTTCAGGTTGGAATTTTAATTCTGAGAAAATAACATTTATCGATTTTCCAACTTTTGACCACCAGAAGGATAATTATAACATATATATACACAATTAAATGAAACTACGTGATGTAGTATTATTTCTACTTTCTTTAATTTCTTTACCACGACCTAGGTTTTGTTGTATTACATCTTCAGGTGGGATATTAGAAAAGATCTTTGCTAATATCCCACCTGACGATGTTGTAATACAACGAAACCTAGGTCGTGGTAAAGAAATTAAACAAAAGTAGAAATAATACTACATCACGTAGTTTCATTTAATTGTGAAAAATGAATTTCTACAAAATTAACGCCAAATATATTCAACATATATATAATTAGTTAATAAAAGAAAACATGGTTTCGGAAAAGTTAAATTGACAGGTTCTAAGTTTTATTATTTAGGTTACGGTTCGGAATTTTATTAGTCGATTCTCACATGGGATAAAGGATAAACGAATGGGATATACGTTCTATGACATAAAATTAAGTACTAAAGAAATTTAGAAAAAATATATAAAAACAAGTTAAAAATATTCTAGACAAAATGAAGAGGAACTTTTTGAGCGGCCATGTCGATGTACAATTATATTATCGTGCATGTATACCCAGAAAGCTTTGGTTCAAATCGAACCACAATAGAGTATTTTGAAAAAAGACCTGAGATAAATAAGTTTTCTGTTTACAAATCAGCTATATTTTCATTATTTTAATAAAAAAAATATTTTTTTTAGAAAGGTATATAAACATACTTATATAAACATACTTTAAAAAAGGAAAAGCTATTTTTTTGTGTTTGTTTTATTAAAAATCATAATTACTTTCCGATTTTAAGAAACCGCACAATGTATTATATATTATATGTATATATATATATATATATATATATATATATATATATATATATAAGTAATTATATTTTATTATTTTGTTCAAAAATATTTTTATTTCACCACATTTACTATGAAGCTATAGTCTTTGCAATAAATTATAGTTCTAAAATTTATGGTTCCTTCAATTATAGGAAGTGCCAGTTACGATTGCTTCTCTCATAATAATAAATTTAAAAAAACACAGATTTTGGAGAAAAAATGAACTAGGAAAAAGAGGCAAGAATTTATAAGTTTTGTGTTAGTATTTTCGTATCAATATTCAGAGAAAATTAATATAGAAAAATACAGAGCCTAAAAAATCGTTGAACGTGCTTTGAGAACATCACACATATGTACATACGGGCCTAAGTTTCAAAGCTTTCATGTAAAATAAACCTTCCTTTAAGTGCGACATACTGGGTTTAAACTTTATCTACGTGAAAGATTTATTTTCATGTACTTTAATATCATTCTAAGTTAGTTCTAGTATCAAATGTAACATAGGTATGATACTAGAACACCCATTTCTTCAAGTCAACATAGTCGACTTACATTATGGGAATGGAAATACGTGTATCGATTGTTTTCTGTTTCACTGATTATTGATCAAATAAATCTAAACTGTACGTTTTGTTAAGCCAAGTTCAAAGTATTTTTTGTTTGATCTTCAAGGTATTAAATCCATAAAACGTCTAGTTTCACGCTAGCGCCAAATCATTTTGTGGTGGGTAAACAATTAAAACGCCACCTTTCACCGATATGTTGAACTGAAATAACAATATGTTACGAACATACAGTGCTACAAGGAAATAATTTTGGATAAAGTTATATTTAATTTCTTTGCCACGGTAGAATATCTGGCCAATACAAATTTTTGTAATAAAGAAAAAAGTGCAAATATAAATCTGCCTATTAGCAATCTATGTATGTGTATATATATATATATATATATATATATATATATATATATATATTATATATATACATATATGTATATATATATATATATATATATATATATATATATATATATATATATGCATATATATAAATATAATATTGAAAGCAAATTATATTATTTTGCAGAAATTAAATATTGTTCATTCTCCAGTTGAATATCCCTTGTGATTCTGTTTTATGAAGAAACTGTTTACAAAATAAAAGAGTTTTTGAACCTTCAAAATATTAGTGGTTTCGACAAGTAAATAGCGCCTTAGTTTAAATAAAATGTTTATACACTTTTATTTTAATATGAAATCTAAAACCTTATATTACTTTTATATGTAACTTACATCAATATTAAGACATTAACCGTGCTTTGCAGTCAGCATTTTTCGGCAAGTAAATAGCGCTTTGGTTTTAAAAACCGCGGAAGAAATATTTATACACTCTTATTTTAACATGGAACATAAGAGCTTATATCACTTTTATATGTAACTTCCATCGATATTGAGATATTAATAGGGCCTTGCAGTCAGTTTTCCATCTTCTTTTCACAAATGGCGTCGTCAGTAAATATAACCCTGTTCAGTCAATAAATATAATCGTCCTTTGTGGTTTTGGATGAACAGTAGAGCAAATTAATTTGTAAGCCTAATTGCTACTAATAATATAACGTAAATTTCTTACGTCATACCATAATTGGAACAGCAATGGACTGAAGATATTTTATTACGATACTAGATATGCATTACCATAGAAACGAAACATAAAAGAAAATAACGTCTACGAGAAAGCTCATGTATACCGTATTCTGAAACAGTATCTCTTTATATTGTAAATGTATGTACTTAGTGTCTCAAAACAGATCTCTGTGCTATGAACTGAGATAATAAACTTGTTATATCTTCTATGACTTGATCCTTCATGCTAGAACCATTTGTGTTATGGACGCCGTGCGCAGCCAATAGCCGCCATTATCGGCCACAATTGTGACTGTCGAGAGTATTGGAGGGTCCTTAGGTATTGCTGAAGCGTACCCTCGATGTATTTTAATGATTCTGAATTTTAACGTTTGCAATCTCGCTGAAAGAATAATTTGCTTTAGCAAAAGTATATCGTAGTGGAATTTTTAGAATCGATTTGAAGTCAAAGTGCTTTCTGATGGGTATATTAGACGGATTATTCAAAATGGGAACTGTAAAAAATTTTAAAACTTTGTTTTACATATTTATAGAAAAATATTATGTGTTTACCTAACATAAATTAAATCGCAACGGATCTGATCGAATATTTTTATATGCTTAGTATAAATTTTACGGTGATTATATATAAATTATGTTTAAGTATAAATTCTGAAACTAAATTCAATGACTCAAATATACTTATTTTTAATAATAAAATAATTTTTTTATATTTTAAAATTATAAAAAGTGGTCAAAACTCATTAGAATTGTAAAACAATTTTTAACTCTCTAACGCTATCAAAACTTTATGGAGTGTGCTATTGGTTAATGAGTGTGCTATTAGTTTGATTCATTTTACTCCATTCTGCGTCACACGTTAAGAGCAGCGCGGACACAATTCTAAATTTTATTTTCATCTCCGTAATTTAGAAAACTTTGCTTCACAAAGCTTGTAATGTAAGACTTTAAAAGTATTTTATCACTTTCTGGCGTGTTTCGCAACATTTAAATAAACAAGAAAACTTTTATTTTGGTTTTTAAACATGCAAAAGCTCCAATTATCCTTTGCATATTTGGAAAATAAAATAGTTTTGTATTTATTTAAAGAAGGTAAACTAGTTTTAAAACCAAATTAAAAAGATTTCGTAATTGTTTTAATATAAAAAACACCTAGAAAATTCGTTAATATTTTAATGCCATGGCAATTAGCAAAATATTTATAATTTACATACTGTATAGATTGAATAAACATATTAATAACTAATAATATTACCTAATATTATAAAATTAATATCAAATAACTAACAATATTATCATAAAAAAATATATCCTACCTCCATTTGTAATGGCCATTTATAACTGAGCAATTCACCATGTCATGTCTTTCATAGCTAATCTTTACTAATAATAAATAGTTGTGGAAAAACTGAGAGTTTGCTAATTTTTCATTTGCACATGTATATCGAAAATTTGTTAAAAGAGAATAAACATGCAGCACAAATATATTTGTATTTTACATTTTACCGATCAGTCAATTATTTCTCCCTAAGTAATGATTGCCTAACTTAAAAATTAGTGCGAAAAAAATGTAATTAATTTAAGATAATATTTAAACAATTTTGAAATATTTTTCCTCTTTTATATTAATGTTGTTATAAAAATATATGCATCCATGAAAGCTAAAATTCATGTTCATACTTCTCAGGGAAAATAAAACTAATTGATTCATTAAACTAACTATATATTAAATGAAGGATTTAATATTCGAACTATTGTGACAGATTTACAATGATCATTATACATTTGCATATATTTCAAACAGTCACGGTTATCTGTCTTATACTATACTTGATGTTGTATAATCCAAATACTTAAAAAGCAAAGGAAATAAAAGACAAAAATGTATTAAAGTTATTTATGACGATAGTAATTGCTATTTAGTGTAGCCTATGACTCTCTTAAGGATAATGGTCAATTTCCTCAATCATAATTATTCCCCAAAGTCTGGACAGTGGTTGCGGTAATCACAGAAGGGATCGTTATCTGTAAATTTGGACGTATGCATTTATATCTCTATATGATCTTTGGAGTTGATACGATACAAGATTGTTTTAGAGATATTTTTATTTTAATAATATGTAACCTTTTTTCTACACGCGTGGAAAAAGGTTAGGTAATATTCAAACGGCATAATAATTTTCTTCTAAAGTAATTGGAATATTTCGGATATGACAAATAATTCGAATGCTTACTATATTCTAAGGGATAATATTTAGAATACTTTTCCCATTTTACTTAGAGGACGATGTATAACTGGCCGTGTGAGATTATTTTACTAGTTAAATTGACTTTCACAATGAATAGGACCTGGAACTCATTTTTATTAATACGTAATGTAGTTTAAGGAGGAACTGTAAGCTGCCTCCGAATCTTATGACACTGTCTTGATCGCGATGAAAATAAGAACAGGTAAAGTTTTTCACTTCTACTTATTTTTGTTATAAAAAATGTATACCATCCTTCAAGTTATAATCAAGAGATTTTCTGAGCAAAAAATTTGAGTGTGGAAAGCACACATAAATTGACGAACAACTAGTCAAAAATTTTATTTTCCGTATATGGTCTTGAAAACACAGAAATCAGGTTTATGTACTACTACTGGTTCACCCTGTAACATTACGTGAATCTCTGAGGGTGTCGGCACTCTTAAGTATCAATTCGTTGATCTCGTCTATGCTGAAGTTAGTTAGTTGGAGCAAAAGTCGTTTTGCGGAAGCCTCGCTTATTGTGTAAAATATATCTTCAGAACACACTTAATCTAGTAGATCTCTGGCTGCATTAATATATTTAATATAATTTAGAGTGGCTGTAAGAATTTTTTTCATTTATGGTCCTCCGTTGCACATTACATCTGTGACTTTACTATCCCGTATATCTTTGGTCTCTAATTCCTATTTAATGTAAAAAAATAATTTTAAAAAATTAAAATATTTTATCGTGTCTTTGTTTAAAGTTTATTGTTATTATTCAACTCCCAGGTCCTTCAAACAAGAGAGAGTAGTTAAATACTATTTTCTCCCCGAAATTCTACGCTATGAGAACAACAAGCGTAAGTTTTTTAGACCTTTTAGTGAATAAAAGAGCGTCAAATAAGAGTATCTTTATCGCCATAGACAAGGAGTTAAATACAGGCATGTGGGATGACTATCTTTTAAAGATCATATAATTAGAATTGTCTTACCATTGCATCCAGATTTGTTTAAAACCATACCTCGTTAGTTTTACTTTTATTAACTTACAGGTCGCCGTAAATCCTTACTATCTAACCAGCTAGTAAACTTAAAGGATTTCTTATAGGGATTACTTCATAGAACTTTTAGCAGTTGTATGTTCAAGGGAAACAAACTAAGGCCGGCCGATTTTTTTACGTAAACTTCAAAACACCTTAATTTTACGCCATTGTCTAAAATGATCTATTTTTTTCATTATTTATATTACATTATTTTAGCTGAAGTTACAATCATCGTTTATATGGAATAGACAATTGGCAAAGAGGGGCACTCATCACGAATGTCCTCGTACATTGCAAAGATGTTCTCATATTTTATGTCCTTTTTCTTTCTTATCTAGTAACCATGCTACATACTAAAAATGACTCAATATTGAGAAATAGATCAACGTAATATTTGCAGACTAAGATGTAACTATTCTAAGTTAAAACATCTCTTCAAAGGAAGAGAACATTAGAAATATTGAAACATAACGTTAATAAGAATCCTATTGATGAATTGAGTTAAAACATGGGCTGTTATATTTAGTTGTATTTAAATAAAAGGCTGTCGATAATCACATTTCCAATATATTTTCAAAACTTTTCATTCTACCCATTTCCCTTCTTATTTAATATTTGATAATTATATTCCTTTTTTCTATTTAAAGCGTTTATTGAAGAAAAAGCTAAAAATACTGTAAAAAAATTTTGGTGTTGCTAAAAACAAAATTGGTAAAAAAAATTCTTGTATTGATTTCTTTTTTGGAGATAATGCAATATCCCTTTAAGTGATGCTTGTTCCATAAAATAAAAAGGATTTTTAAAAAAATAATAGTGGAGAACAAACGAATAATAAATAATGAAACGGAATTATCAAAATACATAAAAAAAGCACTAGATAGTGTAGGCCTAATAAATTAGCAAAAATAACACAAAAACGACCAGAGTCTCTGGTCCCATTAGTAGAGGTTTGTGGAAATCTTATAGGGGATTAAAAGATATAGTTTCAACTTTGTCAGATATGCCTACTATTTTTATAGAGTTAAATTAAGATCTGTATTTTACGACGGATATTATATTGAAATCTTTTACATTTGTACTTCCACTATAAACACCTTCCACTCTAATTACGTTTCTAACACCATCAAGCATATGTACACAGAACTTGTATATATACACATTCTACATAGAATGATTTCGTTTAAATTGGAAATGTTTTTTTATTGTGATATAAACAAATTAAATGTATAAATACGTATTGTGATTTCTTTTTTTGTTATCAGAGCATAAAAAGTTTACTATTTGTTTTCTCGTAGAATCAAAAGGAAAAATGCCGGGTTACTATAACAGACGTTCCCAAACGTTTTGATCAGTCAGTCTGCATTCGACAATTCATCTAAATTTAAATAGTTTATTTCCATTACCCTTTTTTGGATTTCGTTGTTGTGATTTTCATATGCATCAACGTGACATAATTTCATAATTTTACATACGGGAGACCAGTAGGGAAAATGATTTAAATTTTCCGTGTGGAAAATTACCTAAATCATTTGTTATGTTAAAAAAATCTGTAAAGTACGAGTGAAACTCGCACCACGAGGGTTCCGTAAACATTAAGGCACTTATAAACATTTAAAGCCACATAATATTACTAAACTATTTATAAAATTGTTTCAAAAATTTTTTTTTATGTATTGTAACCAGAAATTAATAATTTTAAAATGTTTCCTTTACATGTGCTATGAGACCATGCTTCCTGCGAAATTTCATGATTTAAGGTCAACGTGAAGTACCCTATAAAGTTTAATTTATTTGCGAGTGTCAAAAAATGTGGCATAAATGACCGTATTTTCAGGTTTATTCTTGATTCTTGATTGCGTTGATTTAGAAGCTCGATTTTTTATAGTTATAAGGGACTACGGACCTAAGTATTTAAAGTTAATGTGATTCCTCCACACAATGTTGAGAAAAAGGGTCATGACAAACAGACAGACGGACAACCAAGTGATCCTATACGGAACCCTGAAAAATATTTATTTCTTAAGTTTTTTTATCGTCAAAGGCAGCTTGTGTAAATGAATCTTAGTTTACTTCATTCAAACTATTTATCAGTAAATGTTAAAATTTTTGTCAACGTAACTAATTACTTATCACGATTTAATTTGTATATTGACATACGTTAGGGTAGTTAGATCCTCAATTTCTTACATATTTTAATAAAAACATAGTTACGTGCCTATGCTTTATCAGTAGTCCACTTCTGATATATTAAGTTATGGCACGAACAGATGCAAGGTTTATTGAAAATAGGCTTAAAATTCTGTTTAAAAGCAAATTTTACTAGTTTTTTTTAATTAAGGTACGTATGAAGAGAGTTTAAATTTATTTCATGAAAACTATTTAAATTAGCTGTCAATTCAGGTAATATCTACTTATATAGCAAGAATATGAAGCGAAATTACTGAAACTTTTTGTCATCTACCGACTGCATAGAGTTTCATCTTATGAAGAACTTTGATCTTTCGTATTTTAATTAGTTTGTAACAGATATTATTTGCATTTTTCTGAAGCAGGTGAATTAAGTTTTTTATATAATAAAATGTGATTTTCTTTCCATCAATGAAAGATATTCTCTTGGATACATGATTTTGTCTACGTACTTTTATTTATTTTCGTAGTCAACTGCCATGTAGAATTGTAAAGGTGAAGCCTTCATAGGTCAAAGATATACATGCCGATGATGAGTAAACATAATTAAACTGCAATACCATTACACACCTTTTGCTATGAAATCCTTGACAAGTTAATATTCTTACGTATGCCCAGTCCTTCGAGTCACAATAATTGCACGTTTTCCGTTACCAGAAAATATCAGTAACATGATTCGTTTGCCTATCTTATTAATTTTATCACAACATCATAAGGATAATTTCATAATATTCCACAAAAGTACCATCCTGCTAAAAAAGATAATGGCCATATGTGGTTGTAGACGTGGGTTTTTTATTTCTTTGCATTATGAGAAACTTTCTTGTAAACACTTGCAAAATATTTAATACTTTATCGGTAGGGTCAGAGTAAAATGCTTGATATACGTTGAAAAATTAACAAATAATATAAATTATGCACAATAATATAATAAATAATTACAAAAAAAATAAAGATTTGTTTTAAATTTAAAAAAAAAATTATTACAAAAGTAACATTATGACTTTTCTAATTTGTGTGTGTGTGTACATGCGTACGTGCAATCGTACGTGCGTGCGTGTGAGCGGGTGGGCTAGCGTGCGTGTGTGCGTGCGAGCGGGCGGGCAGGCGTGCGGTCGGGCGGGCGGGCGTGCGTGCATGCGTGCATGCGTGCGTGCGTGTATTTGTTTGTGCGTGCGCGTGCGGGTGTGTGTATTTATTATGATAGAAAGTAATATTCTAGAAAAATAGTTTTCTAATTTTGAAAATGTTTGTGAGAACATCAGTCTTTAATGATTTATCCCATTGAACTCCCTTAAATATAATAACAGATGGAGTCCACATTCAAACTCGCCCAAAATAAGCCAAGAACCTTTGTACTAGACCTCGTGCAGCTTTTGTTCTTTTATAAACATATTTTTTTCTAATCTCCGGAACAATTCCAGATGATGTTAGTGCATAATATAGGAAATTTCAAGTAAGGTGCGGTTTGTCATTAATGTTTCATTGCTAGATGGTCTTTTTCCATCTAGCTTTTTAAGAAAATCTTGAACTACTGTCACATTAGTCGTAGAAACTCTATATACGATTATAAGTTACTCTTAAATATATATTATATCTGCATTTAAGCTGTTTCATCACCATTTGGTAGAATTTTGTAAAACGTAAATATTTCTTTCGACTTCATGCTGGAGTGAAGTCTTTACGCCTTCGTCACGCTCCGAGAAATTCTTTGGATTCAATTGGTTATTGGAAATATTTTATTTCATATCTAACCATCTACAAAGCTTGTTGGAAGTGATTGGCAACGGAATTCTCATAGATTTTCTTTACCTTCGTCTGTGCTCTGTACGCAAATTTACTATAAATTAGTTACTGATGGAGGGAAAATATTGTACACCAATTTGATGGTATAAATACTTAAATAAACCAAACAGTGTATGTATATTAAACTTAAAACTATACACACCTATGTGTACTGGATTTATTTTTTTCATCCCTTAGTTACACGCATGAATGCAACCTCTAACATTATGTTTTTTTTTTAAATTTCATAATTTTATTGCGTAGCAGTTCATAGAGATTGGGGTTTAAATTTAATTTACATATTACCAATAGTCCCCGAGTAAAATAGCTGTGACCTTCGGAAAGACAGATGAACAAAACAAAATTATAAGGTCTCTGTTTTTGCCATTTGGTTATGGAAACATAAAAACGGGATAAAATAGAGACATAGCAATAATACGAAAAAGCTGAAAGATTTTTTTTATTCAATAATAACAAAGGCCTATGACCATTTTCCAAGTAACAATTTTTTACAGTCACAATTTTAATAGAAAAAATAGATCGATTTTAAAGTTCAAACTTAACTATGTTTCTATATTCTGTGACTATCGCAAGTGCTAGTCACACCTTTGTATCAACAAATGAATGATTTATTTAAATTTTGTTATAAAAAGTCATTTGTTTTTAATTTTTCAAAATCATGTACCAATTCACAAATTTAAATTATGTTTACAAAATGTTAAACACATTTTGTAAACATAATTTACTGCCACAATCATACTTTAAAAAAATTTACTATTTCCATTTCAGACGGCTGGATCACAATTTCAAATTCGTCGTTCTCTTATATATATTTTCAAGTGTTATTTTCCTGTATTAAATTTTTAAAATTTAGGTTATACAACGTCATTGGCTTTTTTTAAATACATAAAATATGTTTTATTAATTCGAAAGTTCCTTTTGAAACAGTCCACAAATAAAATTTTAATTCAAACCATTACGCAACACACACAAAAGAACCCTTGAAATGCTTTAATAACGTTAATTATAACTTTTCTAGCACAATACTAAGCCAGTGAATAAAACATAATTGAAAACTACCGACTATGTGAAAAGACCAAAAACATTTTTATATGGTCATGTACAAAAGTGAATTAAATTAACAAAGATCTAAATGAACTTCGAACGATTAGTTCCCAAGGGCTCGATGAACTAATTACACGAATAATTAATATCCTCTATTTCACATATTGACGTAAAGCAAAGAAAAAAAGACTATTGCCAGTCGTATTCAAGGTCCGATCTCTTTTAAAGCCTCAGATAAAACTGCTATTAACAATTACAAACCAATCTCATAGTTAAATGTACTGAATAAACTCACCGATAAAAGTAAATTTGGAATCTATATCGATTTAAGAGATGAAGAGGATGGAGTAATACGGCACACAGAATCTTATTAAGTTTATAGCCCAACATATGGAGAGGATATATATATATATATATATATATATATATATATATATATATATATATATATATATATCCAGCTGCATTCCGTGATCTCTTCAAAGTCTTTGCATTCCGAGTTTCACTTTTGAAGAAGCTCTTTATTTCTATGTCAATCATATTAAGTACTTGGGCGTTGAACAATATTTGCGCTGGTATGTAGGTATTTAAAAATAACTGAGAATCGAAACGTATAATATATACAATGAACTGTAGGATAGTTTTATATCTTTATCTTCACTTGATTAATTTTATCTTTCAAAAACCATTTCGTAAGGTTATAATAACTACGTTTTTTACTGTATTATTAAAGATCACGTCTTAAATAATTTATCGAGTTGCCGCAATTTAAAAATTCTACTAAAACCGCTTTCTTGGCGAAAATTTTAAAGCAACATATCCCGTGAAACATTGGTACTATGCCAAAAATGACTAAATAACTTTTTGTATAGCATTATAATTTCCATAATTTCCTTCGTGGAGTCCTTTTTGTATAATGTGCTATTTACGAGTTATATTATTTTCAATACTGTTTAGTAATAAGTTTCTTTAATTTTTCTTCCATCGTTATTTCTGCAATATGTTAATACAATTCAGTGATTGATCGTAAATGTTAGTTTACATATATACAATTTCACATATATTAGAGTATTATAAATATGTCAATATGTATATATATATATATATATATATATATATATATATATATATATATATATATATATACGTTTTTAATTTTTAAATATGAAATTTCAGTAACATAAATTATGTCAAAATCAGTAAATTTTCCCCAAAAACATCAAATTTGCTATATTAATATTTTATTTAGGCTATTTTAATTTTGTTTATATTTGTTTTTATTTAGTATTTTTTACGTTATTTGGATAAATGGTAATATATTAAATTTTGGTTCTGGCGACTTAAATTTATTACTGAAAATATAAGTTGTTCTAAGTATTTCAGTGAAATTAATTTATTGTTTGAATTTCCAACCAATATTTTAAAATTAAATACATTATTACTATATTCACGATGCGTGTTGCATAAACGCGCTAACGAAAACTTTCCTGTGTATGATGGTACTGCTTAAACATAATTAATATTTGGTATGTAGTTTAATCAAAGAAATTTCTGCAATTATTTTATATTTCTTACATGAGGAATTCTAGAAAACATTTTACGTACAATTTATTCATGGTAATAAATGAAATTCAAATGTTTTATACTATTCCTGAAAGGTCTAATTGAACTTTTAACTAGAAAATGGTTAGCATACTTTTAATAACTGCCTACGTACACACTTTAAATAGACTGGAAAGGATATGAAAAGCAAAATAGTTAATTGGTTTTATACACTTTTACGGGTGATCGGATAACTACACATCTAGCTTTGACATGTACGCTGAAATAAATCAATCGTAATCCGTGATGGGGCTTTAACGAATGATTTGTTACACAGAAAGTATGATTAAAAAATTCTGCAAAGTGATCTCTAAACATTTGTTTTCCTTACATACTTTAAATTAATCAGGTCCTGAATGACTTCTTTCTTATTTGCATCGCAGGATTGGTATGCATTGATTACCATTGCCGCAGATCAAAATATTAAGTTGTATTATTTTAATATGAGAAAAGACGTGCGTTTTTTTTTGGTTAGTTTGAGAATAAATACAATTTACTGCTTACGAGAATTATATTATTACATATTAATATAATATTACTATAGAAAAGTAAAACAAAACTTGAAGTTGGTCTAAATATTTCCGAAAAGGAAGTATGATTACGATCAATTTAAACTGTTAAACATTTTGGGAAGACTATTCCCATTTTGTAATATTGTTGGTAAATGATGGCAGAATAGCTTAAATGTGCGTAAAATTAAAATATACAAGTACCGGGAACCCTTTCTGAATATTGTGCTTGTATAATTAACGAGATATTGAATGGTTAAATACTTCCCTGAGAAACTAAATATTAAAGACAAACCTCAACTCGTTTCAAATTTTCATGAAACTCTTCTATCTTGTGTGGCACAGCCATCTGGAATTGTTGTACATGTATGTTTATATATGAACATTTATATGTTTGTGTATTGGTATGTGTGTACTTACGCACTTACATATCTCATTTTTATCAGGTTAATAGTAATTATTATTGAACAAAATTCATATTTGGGATTTCTCACCATAAATTGAGTATTGTTTCAATAAATGGATGGCTGTTTTTATGTATTTATGGTTTACTATTATGCTAAGGAATATCGTGCGTTTCTTTTCCTTTAAAATAAAATATCCATATTACAAACAAAACAGTACGTAAAAATGTTGATAAGCTGTTGATAGACGAGTAAAAGGTAAAAAAATATGAAATGCCAGCATTTAGGAAATGTTTTATCTCGTATTATTAATTCATTACCTATCTCTATCTACTTATGATAACAGTACTCCTTTTTTCCGTCTGTCTTTCACCGTATAACATACTTAGAATTCAAAAGGAAATAAGATAATGGTTTTAAATTCACCCATATTTTATAATTCCTCGACAAAAAATTAAAAATGATATTTAAAATGACTTAAAATTGTATTAAAAGGATGTACACACACAAGAATATTTCTGAAAAATTAAAATTTACTATACTTCAAAACCTGTGATAGACTTACAACTTTACATTTATGTATATATTATATATATATACATATATATATATATATATATATATAGGTATGTATATATATATATATATATAGGTATGTATATATATATATATATATATATATATATATATATATAGACGATCTCTGCAACCCCTATCAGAAAACGAATACTAATTAATTTCCTGGTTGTTGGTAGTAGCGAGATAAAAATTACCTCTACCGTTATGTTGCCACTCTCTTCTGGTTTGTGAGAGCAAATTCGTGGTCAAAGTAAGCCATTCATTTAGTCGATTGCGAAATCTCTTTGTATTCATTTGCATTGTGTCACCGCGCTCCGTTGTCGAAGTTAGAGACAGGTTAAAGGAAATGTTTGGCACCCAGTGGATAGGTCGATTTGGACCTATAAGTTTGCCTCCACATGTACCAGACATCACGCCATTGGACTTCTTTGTGTGCGGATTTATTAAAGACGTAGTGTTTGAGAAAGACTGTGATAGTGCAATAGAGATGCATGTGCGTTTTATCGCCGCTTTTGGCAAACTTATAAGTATCATTCACCAAAACATTTCTTTATTTAATACAGTTCAATAACAAACAAAAAAACGTATACAAAAATGTGTTGAAACCTGGGGCAACATGTTAATAATGTTGTCGTTTAATTTATTCCTTAATTTTAATTAAATTGTAATTTCACAACTTATTTTTAATCGATTGCAAAATCAGTGGAACCATAATTTGATCTATCGTCCGTGCATGCCCGTGGCAATCATAAGTGAGTGATTACTGATTTTACTCTTAGGTAACTACAAAATATATAAATACTTATTAGTGGTGAGCACTCATACATAGATTACCACGGTAAATAGATTAATGCTATTATATTACAAAATACTGCTATTAAATATAAAATGAAATCGCCAAGCGCAAACGTTTTCCTTTGTGAATTTGATTTCGTAATAAGGAAATTATGAAATAATTATTGCAAAAGTAACCCATACATAATGCACATAATTGTAAAAACTCTCACATAAATAATAACCAATTTATGCGTTCGCCTCGCCACTCCTTTGAGCTTGATCATAAAACCGCCATCGATGTGAGCGTCACGAGTGACAAGGTGAGGGAGGCACGTGGCGAATGGCGAGCGGTCTACTGCGAAGCGGCGCAAGTGTTAAAATCTTAAGCTATGATCAAAATAGAGTTTCTGTTATTTATTGAAAATCTAACATGTCAAAATTTGTCTGAAATATATGCTGTTTTGCAACTTTCTATATACATATACCTTTCATATACTATATTTATATTTTAAATAAAATACAGATGAATTCATTACTTCCTCAGCATGTGCGGAATATATTCGGGGATATCTAGTATCAACGGATAGCCCATTGATTTACAATTAAACACAGAACATATTTTACTGTGAAGTAAAATAGTTAAAAGTTTTTATTACAATAGATTATAATTTAGAAACTATTATTTTTTTAATTAATGGTAAATATAATGTAATGTAGATGTAATGATAAAAAAAGATTTATTTTTTCATTACCATAGTCGTATTTTAAGAAATTAAAAAAGATCGGTATTATATTATGACGAAATTGGTAAAATAGATAAAAAAATCATGTTACCTGTTCTTTTTTTTTGGTCATGTAAGACAAACAATAATTGTAAATGCGAAAATTGGCATGCAATAGGACATATCAATGGCATCTTAGCAACGGGTGTGTATTGATTACGTAGTTTAATCATGGGAATGTATAATTTGTATCGCAAAAAATATACTTTTAGTCATCGTTGAACTTTGTGTTCACGACCTATGAAGGCTCCTTATAAATCGACGTATCGGTCGAATACAGAAATGAATATCAGCATGTAGACTGTCTCGTTATCCCACTCCAGTTTAGATATGGTGAAATCATGACCACAAAAATAGAAACCATGCTCTTACAAAATTCTAAATCAGACATGTTTCTAACGGTTCTCAAAATATGTGAAACGTCAACAAATGGGTAGAAGAGAATATCTTTTCTACAACACAATATCTTTTATTTACCTAAGAAAATTGACATATCATTTTATAAAGAATTAAATACATTTATTTTAGAATTTTTTACATAATTTATATCCCAAATCAAATAAAATACGACAGGCCAAAGTTCTTTGCAAAATAAATGTTCTCAAGGTTGCAGGTGAGTGTCAAGTATCTTGATACCGTTAGCTTTACTTGGTTAGAGATAGTTACTCAAAGTTTTGAAACTTTTTTTAGTTAGAACGTAAAGTATTTCAAAATTCTATGAAATATATGTTTACATGGCAACACAGAAAATAAATATATAAAGGAATGTAATTATGACGTTAATTTGCCAGCTAATAATTTCCATCTATATCAGTCTTTAATAATTCTATGAAAAAATTGATTTCTGTAAATATGTTAATTGTACAGGTAATATAGGATGGTATAAAACACTAAAATAAACCTGAAATTTAAAATCAAGACTTGCCTGATTTATTTTCTTCTACCATTTAGACTTAATATCGATTTTATTACAAAATTTTTATTGTTGATATTTATAAACTGAAATATAAAAAAAAATAATCGATAAATAAATCCCATGGTTTTAAAGTACAATCACTATACACTTTACCTAAGGATTCAGAAATGAAATGTGGGAAAAGCAACATATGCCCAATGTGATTTTTACTAGAGTAATTAAAGTGATTTAAATTGCATAGGAACAGTTTTTCATGGAGATTAACATAGACACTTAGTCTTTGGAAATATTAGTCTGACATGGACAGAACTACGGACAACAGCTTGTGAAAAATAATAAAAAGCTGCACTTGCTATAGTTTGGCCAATACAAGTCTATGTACATATGTTTCTTTGATGTTGCGATTAAATTATGTTGCTTTAATTTTTTAGACTACAAGGTATCACTGGATTAAGAACTTGGAGCAGTAATCATCGCGATATCGAGTGTTTCCTGCATCGCCATGCATTTGCTGTGTAAAGGCGTTTTAATTATTTTAGGTATGCATGAGAGGAACCCCAATCAGATGTTTTTCGAAAAAAGGAATTAGCAGGTTATTTGATTTATAAAGTACTAATAACATGAAATGTTTGAGGAAACTTATTGGAATCGTTTTGGAACTTTGACGTTTTTAAAGTGAGATTAAATTTGTTTAAAATAGTGAAAACATAAAAATAGCTGCATTTAAGTAAAGATATAAAAAATTTAAAAATACAATATTTATTCTACCAGATATTGTTCATGCTCATGCGTAAATCATTGAATGAAGTACACTATTTGTTAATGCGTAAATCATTGAATGAAGTATACAAGCAAACATGCATGCACTCGTGCAGGTACGCATATTCTAATTTTTGGACGATATCAATACTTCCATTCTGTTTTAAATTACGAGAAAATTAAAATATAAATATATTTACCTAATGAAGTTGTTTTGTACAAATCGAATTTTTGCAATTTAATGTAGACATTAAATTGCAAAAACTCAATTATGTCGACAAACGTATGTTAATTTTTTTTTTTTACCCAACGACATCTTCATGTAAATTTTCATATACCATACATGTACAAAGTGAAACATTGTCGTAACAAGCATATAAAGTCTATGTAATTTCGTTTAATGTATTTGCTTTCTAAATTATTTGAATTACCAGTAGTTTGAAATTATTTTCATGAAATACATTTACACTGTTGTCCATTCGTCTGCTAATTTAAATAACTAGTACAGTTTACTTTCACGTAGAGTTTTCCAGCCATTTTCATTAATGGTGGGTGGCTGCATAATTTAATGTCATGAGTTAATATGGAAATGTAAATTGGTATGTATGCAAATATAAACGGGTATGTACGGTAACAATGGTGTACATTTGTCTTTTTCAGGAAGAATAATAAACATTTTCTCGTCTCAACATAAGCCCGAAAATAAATAAATTCCCATTGAGGTTTCCTTTTCAGAGAAGTTTATGAATGAAATATTAATTTTCGCTTAAGTGAGTAGTTGTTTCGAATACATCCCATGCGACGGGCTGACCTATTCAGCCTAATATATGTTCTACAATTCCATGAAGCCATTTAGTTCGTATTAAATATTTAAATGGCCCCGATGTTTTTTCCATGAATTTCCATTTAATTTGCATAGAATCAGATGTTCAATGAACTACCGCAATGTAAGTTAATTGTTTCTTTTTTAAAACAAATTGAATTCGAGCCTAGAGTAACATATTTTATGTTAAAATTAGTAAATTTTTCTAAGTAATATAAAATGTGCTGTACTAACATCTTATTTATGTTTTTTTTTTTAATTTCATCGAACTTTTACATCATTTGGATAAGTGGCCAAATACTAATTTTTCCTTTACGCAAGTTCAATTTGTTATTCAAAATGTAATTCGTTATTGCGTATTTCATATTTATTTTTCTAGTTCCTAAACATTATCCTAAAATAAAGCACAGTAATACTGTGTTCACAATATTTAGTTCATCAATGCTGTAACAAAAATATGGCTATGTATGATGGTACTTTATAAACATAATTTCTGTTTAGTATGAACTTTAATTAAAGAAAATTCTGCAAATATTTTAAATTTGTCACAAGAGGAATTCTGGAAAATGGTTTACGTACAATTTATTTATTTGATAAATTAAATTAAAATGTTTTATTCTATATTTGTGTAAGTTTTAATTGAACATTGTTTTAAGGGTTGCTTACGTTTAAACGTTATACAGACTGTAACTGTGAAGAAGGGGAAAAAATTGTATGTATAAACTTTATTTCATTTGTGGCTCAATATAAACTTCTTCTGCTGTTACGTTATGAAAAATTGAATGATAAATTTTATTATATTTGCATCTGAATTTCATGAAAAAGAATCCCAAAATACATTAATTCCGGTATCTCGGGACTGATTATGTCAATGTAATTGAAAATACCTGTCCCAAAAATGGTTTGTGATTCCGTATGAATGTTTTTTTATTGTTCACCGTGTAACTGCCCAAAAAACAATCATGAAATTACGCGAACTATTTTTGATTTCGTAAAAAGGGAACCACCAATTTTTTAAAAATATTCTGTCACTAACATTTTATCCGGTATCTCTCTTTGATTTACTTTTGAGTATATTATTGTCATATTCTTAAATAAAATTCCTTTTTGATACTTTGACACAAAGTTGCCTTTTGTGTGTTGTCTTCAATGTAATAAATAACCGCAAAGTACGTAGATCGTTTTATCCACAATGATAATATTATGATAGATAAAATTTTCTTTTGACATCGGCCGTTTACATCGATATAATTGATAACCGTTTACGATGGAACCGTGGCTATTTACGTTGTAATAATAATGTGACCTTAGCGAATGACAGACAAAACTTTTGAGTAGTAAACTTTGAAGAGTTATCTCTGTGAGAGTTGAATCAGTCAAGTCATATATATATATATATACATATATATATATATATATATATATATATACACACATATATATATATATATGTATGTATGTATATTTACATATTTCTTTAAATATATACGTACACACATGTATGCAATTACGTACGTATATATCTCAAGACTGTCGGGCTAATAATTCACTATTGAAAAACTTTCTTTGACTTTATTTGACTGGTCATACAATTGTAAGAAATTTTTAAATGTAAATGAAAATAATTTTTTTTTAAATTTTAAATATATTATTGAACGATATTAAAATTTGGGAATTCTTACAATAAAATGAATATTGTTCCAATAAATGCCTAGCTGATGTAATGTCTATATGGTTTACAATTAGCATATTGTTTTTCATTTAAAATAATATTCATATTCTAAACGAAGCAATTTAATGTCGAATATACCTACCGCTATTTTCAATACTCTTGAAGCCATATGCGTAATAAAGTTATAAATTTACATAATTTTAGCTTCAAATATTCAGTCAATATTTTGCTTTATTATGTTATGAGTTAATATGCAAGTATAAACGGGTATGTATGCAAATATAAACGGGTATGTACGGTAACAATGGTGCACATTTGTCTTATTTCAGGAAGAATATTAAACATTTTCTCGTCTTAAGACAAGCCCGAAAATAAATAAATCCCCATTGAGGTTTCCTAGTCAGAGAAGTTTATGGGTGAAATACTAATTTCCCCCTAAGTAAGTAGTCGTTTCGTGTACATCCCATGAATTCCTGATTAATGTTTGATAGGCAAATTAATGTGGAGTGTGACCCTTTAAGAAATATTTTATTCAGTATTATAAATAATTAATTATCTACCTGTGGCCCCTGATGTAATATAATTATAACTTCCGATTTACATACTCGATTAATCAAATTAGAAAGTCGTAAAATATCCGCGTCACCCATCCGTCTTTCTTTCCCTATATAAGAGACTTCTAACACAAACCGAAATAAGTTTGTGATTTTCAATTCACACATATATTTTTTTTTCTTGGTCGAAAACTAAGTGCTATTTAACATGACTTAAAATTGTATTTCAAGTGGCACTAGTAATAAAACCAAAATATTAAGTTCGTGAAGAAAATCGCCTTGAGGGACATTGTAATGTGATTGAAGTACACGTTAACGTCAAAAGTTAATTTTGCCGTACGTAACTGCTATTTATTAAGCACATAAGTATAATATGGGCTCCGTTTGAATTACTTTTTTAGGGATATTTGCTGAAACTTCTGAAACGTGAAATTACAACGTAAATTTTCTGTAATTAAATTTGAAAAAATATTCATTTATATGGGAACATATGAAATAAATATACAAACGAATAATTCTAGTGAAGATAATTTTATGAATTACTAATTTCGATCTTTTTAAGTTTATAATAATTCTATGAAAGGACTCACTTCACAAAGTGTGTTAGTTGTAGAGAAGAATAGTTGTAAAAAAGAATAAAATACGAAAATAAGCATTAAATTTGAATTTATTATTACGATTTGCTAGATTTGTTTTTTTTTGCCGGAATTAAGACTTAATGTTGATTTTATTATCAATGCTTATTATTGATATTTATAAATTGAAGTAAAAAAAAATAATGAATAAACAAACCAATGATTTAAAAGTACAACTAATTTAGACTTTACCTACCGTTATAGAAATTTAATGCGGGATAAACAACATATGCTGAAGGTGATTTTCCCTAATATAATTAGGGCAAAATTGAGTTCATATGTTCATTTGTTCAAGTTTTATGACTGATCTATTCGACCGACATCTAAAGCATATATATTGTATTTGTTATGGAGATAAACATAAAACCTTTATTTTAGAAAATATTAGTTTAACATGGGCAAAACTGTGGACAGTAGCTTGTGAAAAATTATAAACAAGCTGCACATGCTATAACACTAAAGAAACAGAAATCTGTTTTGTTCCTTTGACGTTGTGATGAAATTATGTTGTTTTAATTTTAAGACTAAAGTGTTAGTATCAATAGGTTGAGAAACCAATTATCATCGCAGCGCCAAGTACTCCATGCATCACCCTGCACTCACTGTATAAATTTGTTAAAATTATTTCAGTTTTGTTAGACAGTAATCCCAGTCACATTTTTTTCGAAAGAAAGTAATAAGCAGGTTGTTTGGTTTATACAATTCTAATAACTTGGACTGTTTGAAGAAACTTATTGGAGTCATTTTAGAACAGTAAACAGTTTAACATTTTTATTATTTTAACAATTGCACAGGTACCTGTAATGATATTAAAAACTGAAAAATACTAAGTTTGGTTGAACCAGATAGGACTATTTGTTTTTATTGTTACATTACCCAATATATAACACGCAAGCACACAAACAAACATACATGAACTCATGCAGATATGCATTCAACACTAATTTTTGGACAATTTCAATACTTTGTTTTTGTCATAAGGTACTTGAGAAAATAAATATATTTACGTAATAAACTGATTATATAAATCCATTTTTAACAATTCAATGTATTAAAACGTGCAAAAAAATTATGTTAATTTTTTTTATTTTAATACGCAACAAATCTTGACATGAAATTTCATAAACCACATTTTTACAACGCGAAACATTGTCGTAACTATAACGTAAAGTTTCCAAAATTTTGCTTTTTGAATAAATATTACTTATTACCAGTTGTTTTAAATAGTTTTAATAAAATAATGTTATTCATTCGTATGCTAATTAAAATAACTAGTATAGTTTACATTTACTTAACATTTTCCGATCAATTTCGTTAATGGTGCATCCACCCACATTGGTGGCTATGTAATTTTACATGGAATGTATCTGCTATGTTATTTTAAATATTCTTGAAGTCACCTAACAAAGTTATGTATTTACATAATTTTTGCTTCAAATTTCTAATCAACATTCCGTATTATTATACCAGAAACTAATATGCAAATGTAAACGTTTATTGCAGAAGAGAACACGACTACGGCTACTGTATCAGGAATATTACAGACCAAGACAAATAACTACACCTCGATTCAAATGTCTATGGGGCGAAGGATCTTAACACAAAATTATATTAATCAACAAAATAAACAGTAGTGCGTAATCAATCATATTAAGGAATATTTATTGACAAAGTGGTTGAACGGAGTAAACCACAAATGAGGTTTATTTATACTCAGAAATTACTCAAGATAGGTCAGGCTCAAAAATGAGAAATTTAGATCATATTAACATATGTATATGTAAGTTCTAAAACTAAATTATGGTGGTGTAGTACGACGTTCAATCATATCCGGAACTATTTAAATACACACTGTGTTTTGATCAATATATTTGAACACTTCCGCCACAGCTAGTGACCTAGAATTTGTTTATTCCTTAATACTAAAGAACAACCATAATATTTTTTTTTTCTGCGAATAGAAAAAATTTCAATATTCATTTTATTCCATAAAATATGTCCCTAATTTTAAATGTAACTTAAATGATATCGTACTGTATACAGGGTATGTACTAATTTTGCATACGTATAAATGACGTTAGTGATATAAATTTATTGTGGAAGCAGAAGTGTCATATATTTCAATATAATACTAGCAGCGAAATACATCGTCGTAGGATTCGGGTGGATAAACATCATAAACAACCTCTTATCATGACTTGATGGATATAAGAGTGAATGAAATATACTGTAGGAACCAAAAAACAACTATCATATTGACGCGGCCTACAAAATTTAACACATGCTTCACCTTAAAGTTAGGGGCATCTACATAAAGTAAAAAAAATATCAAATTCGTTTCTCTGCTTATTTATCGTATTTGTGTCTAGATGGTATTTATCGTTTTTGTGTCTAGACTTATTAAACTGAATTTTCCAATGCTATATTTAAGCGTTTTATAAATAGTATTTCATTTTTTTATTATATTTTTTGCTTAATTTTTTTGGAACCAGAACATCTTATTAAAAGTGAATTTTTGCACTAGTTCCTGAATTTTGCACAACAAAAAAAAATTATGATATTTTATAACCTTTTCGATTGAATTTACATTTCTTTTAACTTAATGCTTAGTATATAAATTAGAAAATAAATTGTAAAATATTAAAGATACAGTGAGTAGTTTGAGATAAAACCAGACAGAACTTTCTTCAACATGGTATTTAGTAACTTTTTAAAAACAACTTTAAACTAAGTTCGAACAAAAAGTAAACATTTTTTTTCTTCTTCTTCTCATAACGGTTATAAAATAAAAATGATTTGATAATAATTGGCCTTTATATCCGTAAATTTTTTTCGATTATAAGTATAAATAATAAGTATTATCAATGGAGAAATATTGACGGGAACATTTTTATGCAATTATTTTGTCAGGAATTTGTAGGACGTAGGTTTAAATTTTCGGTGGAACAACTTAAGGCGCTTGTTGGTTCTGTTGAGTTTGCAAATCAAAAAAGACCATAATAAATCGTTTACATACCTACCTATATTTACAGACTCCTATGAGATTCCATCCCTTAATACTTTCTTAGAATACACTTCTTCCCTAACTTTCGTTGACATCAGTCGTGTATGGCTATATTTTCATCGTTTTTATTAAATAATAAAAGGACAAGTAAAAAGTGAAGTTTTGAAACGACATTCGAAATTTGATATTCAATAGCGATTTGCTTATAGACAAGTTGCTATTCTTATTGGTTTTTTTTTTCAATAAGTTCATTATTCGTCTATTTCATTGTTATATACATTATTATTACGAGGAGTTATTGCTTTAACGTGACTAAAAGAAAAACATTGACTTATTTACTTTTTCTGCCGAAGTACACTTTTTAGGATTTTTTCCATACATTATTTTTTGGTCCGATCGGTCTTTTTCTTCTAAGTTTATTTTCTTTTTTTATATACATTTATTGGACTCGAAAAATATTTATTTTTTTTTCATTTAACATATATTTTTGTGAAACGTTTTCTTACATGACGATATCAACAACAGGTTTTTTTACCTTTTAGGGGCTAATATCGGTTACCAGATTCATTGACAGGACATTGATAAAAAAATAACCTAAAGATTTAAGATGCCACTTTTTTATCAATATCTTAAGGATTACGTGTATATTGAAAATCATAGCATTCAGATTCCTTTCACTGGGATTATTAGTTTAAAATACTTATAAAAAATTGAACAATTGCTATATATGTCGTATAAATCTGGTTTATCCATTATCTAAGTTTACTACGGCATTAATATTTCTCGTCTCCTTTTTCCTTGAAAAAATATTTTAGCTCAGAATGCTCTCATCTAAGTTTAGAATCTTTATATTAATTCAATTCCCATTATGAATAAAACCTACCATAAAATATGGGGAATATATACGTGCTCTAATGGACAATAAATATGATAAATATACGTTCAAGGTGTAGAAATTGTTTTTATGGTGTGTGCCCTGTCTACATCAATTACTTGTAGGGTTTCTGCTGGTTGTGGCCACAGATAAATCATTGTACAATCAATTTTATTCGCGAATTGTTGAGGATTATAAAAAAAATATATTAAGAATGATCTAAATAAAATGCTTTTAGGCACTGAAACCAAATTAAGATCTGGAGCACAGTCGTGCAAAGAATTCGGTTCATTCCAAAAAGTGTACATAAATTTGACTGCGAGTTATTAAAATTATTATAAACATTTTGTGAGGAGATTCTTATAAAGGCGGGTCCAAAAATTAATAGGTCATTAAAAATAAAATAAATAAATCCCACTTTTACATAGATGTAATTGTTATGGCAGCACTTTCTTACAAAATTACCTATTAAAGTGGGTCACTGTCGATTCTATATTTTAAATTATTTTTGAAAGATATAAAGGATAGCTACCACTGGTCGCTCGTCGCTCGACGCTCGTCGCAGAGACCTGTAATGATTATGCTCGCTGTTCTAACAGCCAGTTAAGAAATATTATAAGAAGAAATCAAATAGAGACTATTCAGAGGATATTAGGAGATTTAATGATGGAGTAACAATAATTAATTAGGAAGAAAAAGTGTTATTCGTAGTAAGTTACACGCAAACCCAATTCTATTTAGTCACCACGTCCCAGTTGATATATTACTTGTTTTGTGAATTATTTTCATGTACAATTAATATATTTTGGATTAAAATAAACTTAAATAACTTGGAATATATTTAATAATCTATATAATAATATCTGCGATGATAAAATAGCAGGTATGATATTCGATAAAGTTGGGATACCCAAAATATTAAAATTTTATACAAATAAAAATAATGTATTATAGTCTTCATGATACCAAAATTTTCTAAGTTACTACTAGAGTACTAGGATCGGAGTATTAGAGGTATTACACTTTACAATTTTGTTCGAACTGCTCTTAAATTTCAACCTAGAGAATGAGATAAAAATCCATCAAATTCACTGTACATTTGTATTTGTAATTCGTTTAAAACATCAGTTCATACACTCGTTTTCATGATAGCATTTTACCCTTAAAATTAATTTTATGCATTCTACTATTTTTACAACAAAAGCTCTCTGACTCAAATATCACAAAAGCTCCCTGATTCAAATTTATTCCCAAGCATTCGAAATGTTTGCCCCTTAGATATATTTTTTCCCTAGCAAATTATTCTTTCGATGGGAACTCACTCGCGGGATCATATTAGTAGAGAATTGAAAATTTATTTTGAAGTAATATAAATATTTCAGTATTATTAAAAATTACGTAGAATAGTAATTTAAAGTATTGACTTTCATTTAAAATAAAATCGATATAAAGAACATAGCCTCAGTATTTTTTTAAAATCAAAATTTAATAACTTGCTGAAACCAGTGATACTTTATGGGTAAGAAACATTATCAAAATTTCATTTTCTGAGCAATATTGTGATAAAATTGTCCTACAAACGACATTCAGTAAGAGAATGGCTATTATTTAATTTCTGAATATAATGTAGTTAACTTTATATATTCAACCGAGTTATTTTTTTCTCGAATTTTGGGAGAGTTTCATTCTACAAGCATTTAAACCATGGTAAATATAATTTTATGGACAACTACCTTTTTATAGTAAAATTTTACCTATCGAAATCTCAGTTCATCAACATATTGCTTGAATGAGATACAAATTGTAATTTTAACTGATGTTTAACGCTCGTGTGTAACTACATATTCTCCGCATTTATTAAAATGTTCTACAGTCGAACTACAAATCCTTTGCACAAGTATTAATCAAGCTTGCAATTAAGATTGATACCCGATCAGTAGAAGCGGAATACCGTTACTATTCATACAATGTAAGTCGATGAAATCGAGTTGAAGGTTTGAGTATTCTAGTGTCAAGGTTGTATTGTATTTGTTACTTGATCGGTTAGCATTTGTCAGCATTACTCGCTGGACTTTGAATGATATCGACATAGACGAGAATAATTGTTTCAGTCAGATAAGAGATTCAAATACAATCTATTCCTTTCAGAGTAGAATTTGTTTTACTAGAAAGCTTTGTTAGATGGGCGTGAGCGCGTATATGTGAGAGGTATTAAAAAACGCATTCAATCATTTTCTTAAAACTTTCTCCCGTGTTAGTTTTCCTGAAAAAAAATTTGATACCAGGGTAAATAAAGAACCACTCGTAAAACATTTAAATGAATTAAGTGTCATAAATATGGAAAACGCGAGAGCGACTTTTTAAAATAGTCAATATTTTAAAAATTCTAGCAAATAAATATTAAAAATATTTAGAAAAATTTACTAAATTTAAACTTTACATATAAACATATTTATATTTATACATATATATATATATATATATATATATATATATATATATATATATATATATATATATATATATATAGATATATATATATATATGTATATATATAAATATATATATATATATATATATATATATATATATATATATGTATATATATATATATACATATATATATATATATGTGTGTGTGTGTTTGTGTGGTGCAACCATTCCCCAAAATCTCTATGCTTTTATTTTGTTAACAGTTCCTTAGGGGGTTAGTGGAGGTGGTTTATGGAATGAGTCGGTGGCACTATCTCTTTATCCATAAGGCCTACATACTTGAAAATTGGCATGTATGTTCCTTGCATAACATCAACATCTACTGAGAATGGATATTACCGAAATCAACCCCTAAGAAAATTAGTGAGGTGAATTGATGGAATAAGTTCGTGGCATTATCTCCAGACCTATAATGACATATTTCAGAGCCTGAGAGATAAGTGTAGGCAATGTTATGGCGATTTAAAAAAAAAGAATGTTTTAGAGGGAAACATTAAGCATTTAAATTTACATTTTCAAACTTTTTTCAGACATAAAAAAATTCGAAAAAATAAAATAATAACGTAAGAAAACCTATTATTTTTTTTAATTTAACATAATTATTGTTTGTGAGAATTTTTGTATCAAATTAATTTTCAAATGCTTTTTCTTTATGTCCTAAATATATAATTTTGATAGAACACATATACAAATAATATGGATATATATTGAAAGATAAATTCTATTCAACTGTTAGCTATTTAACCAAGAGCTATTCAACTTTGTAACGTTTTTCTCAATAATAAATAGCTGATACCTTACAAAATAATGAGAAATCTAGAACCTAAATGTATGGTCAAGTATCTCATTTAGATATGACCAGTGAAATGGGTGGGTACCATTAGTTAAATTATAAATATGAATTTGTCTTAGATTTGAGATAATTATGTTTATGTAATTTTGCTTTGAACCATGCAAAAAATATTCTTAGAACTCTCTTTCCAGTCATTTTTTAAGCAATTAAGTTACTTTAACGTAAGTTATGTTTAAGTTACTTTCATTTATTTAATATAAAAGAAAAACTTGTAAGAAAATATCCAGTAGAAAAAAAATATTTTGCAAATGTACAAAATACACACCCACGCAATTTGAATGCGTATACACAAATTTCGTTTTATGTTTTTTTTAAGTAATTGTCACTGAATTTTTTAAGTAAATTTTGTCATGTAATATTAAAAGTATTATAAGACAAAATTAACATTTATTTCTTTCTAATAAAGTTTCAGTAACACGAATATATGATAAAATCACTGAAAATAAAAAAAATATATACATATGAATACCGTGAAAAAAATTTAAAATAAATGTGAAAAGAGAAGAATTTTTCACGTTCTTAATTTATAACAATCTTCGAAATATCCAAAACATATAAAGTAAATGAAAGACATGACGTTTATAGCAACAGTGTAGGCTGTTAGATATACTGTAAGTTTTCCCAACTGACAATCTCACTAATGCAAACAAAGTTCACATAACATCCGGTTTACCCTTACATCGGCAAGTGTGCTAAGTGGATCCACTTCAGTGGCTTCACGTTTAAAAGGTTTTGTGGGACGTGAAAGATAAGGGAAATATGTCAAGGTACTGCAGTAATTTGTTAGTTAAAGAGGTCAGCACGGTTGAAATTTGCTGTTTTATTAGGAGGATTTGATCGCATGGATAAGTAAATTTGTATAATACATCAAATGACGCCTTGAAATGGTTTATATACATAAAATAGAATAAATAATTAATTTTGGATCCGAAAATAACACCACTAAAATTTATTTAGAAAACTACTGAATATTAGGGGAATGTTGTATTTCATTTTCTCCGAATTATTACTTTTTACCTTATGGTTTATTTTATATACTTTGTCCTTTTTTTAAAAATTTGGAAGTTATAGACATTTCTTGAAATATTTAATTCCAATATAATTATTATATATCACAATTTTAATATTTTTCATTCGATTTTATTTAATTTTGCAACCGGTATTTTAATAGTTTTAATAATCTTTGATAATCACATTCACATAATTTCCTCTTTTTTGTTTCCTGTAGTGATATTGAGTTATTTTGTGTTAACACACTTACAAGTAGTTAATGTGATGCTTAAGAGAAAGTAACTTAATTATCTAAAAATAAAATAGGTAAATTTCTATTGATGCAAATTAATGCAAAAATTTTTAGAAATTTGGAGGATAGTTAATAACTTAATTATATCAAAATTACTGTATAAAACCATTTCATATTTAATTGCGTTAAATACTGTTAAAACAGGCAAAATATGTTGATATTTCTATCTTATATCAAAACAAAAAATAGGAAAACAAAATATGTACGGTAGATAAATATCCTCACAGTTGAAATAATTTAAAGTGCTCTACTTTGAATTATTTCTTGTAGGGTTTCAATCATAGATACGTACTAATATTACGAAATTAACGAAATTTTGCAATGGTTGATTTGATTTTGGATAAGGAATTATTATTTATTATTATTTTATTATTGGAATAATGGTGACTAAGATATTAAGTGCTGATTTAAAATTATTTAAAAATAAAAATCAAAGCTTTAAGTATTTCTTTAAATACCATATTTCAAATAGTTTAATATTTTCATAAAATTATTTAAAAGCACAGATATTTTACATATAAGCACAGATATTTTACATATAAGATTTTCCTGTATGTTTGAAAAAAACTTGAAATTACTGCAATGTAAGTATATAGTATACAATGCGATACTCATTTCAACTTGATATCTCAAATTCCTGAGAGGAAGTGCTTTGAGAGAAAGCCAGACTCTTTTTTTTTCTTTTTGAAATTCACACAAAATCACAATAAGGGTTATCCTATGACAAGGATAACCCTTATTGTGCTTAAGGCCTTGTAATAGGATAACCCTTACTGTGCAACATAGACTTCTTCTTTTTTGAGTCCTTCTTTCAATTTTTGTTGCTCAGACTACATAAATTTTCAAAACTTGATTGATGATTTTTTTGCCATGCAAAGCAAAACCTGTGCCGTGGATAAAAGCGAAAGCTAGCCGTGGATAATAATTAATGTTTTAATAATGGTAATGCTATCAAGAAAAAACTTTTATATTTAGGGTTCGGTCCATCAAAAAGAAAAAAAAAGAGTCTGGCTTTCTCTCAAAGCACTTTCTCTCAGGAATTTGAGATATCAAGTTGAAATGAGTATCGCATTGTATACTATATACTTACATTGCAGTAATTTCAAGTTTTTTGGGTGTACGTATAAAGAGATATGACTCTTTAAAGCGTATTTCTTTATTCATATTATAATCATATTATAGTCAATTGGTCCATGAGACTATAGCATAAATAAAATATACCTTAAAAAGTACTTACAATCTTGAAAGTTGGCTTACGGGAAGGACATATAGCACATCTAAAAATTAAAATTAAAAAATGAGTGATGTCCAGTTGGCAGTAGAGGTTGCTCCCGTAATAATAAATCCTCAATATATATCATAATATAGAAATTACGAATTCTATGAAGAATTTTACATTTTATAATTGGTTTTTCGTCTTTGAACAATATGGTTTGATTAAAACTACTATCTACCCTTAAATGTTTATAAGTGCCTGAATGTGTATGAACCCATCGTAGTGCGATTACTACTCATGTTTTTGCTTTGTTTTTTTACTAAAGCATATTCGTGCAAATTTTCAACACTTGTGCCACTGAGCAGAGTGATTATTAAGTCAATTTATTAACACCAAATAAGAGTCATGAACAAAATTTTATCAAAGAGAATATGAGATCTTTGAATACATTCAATGATATTTCAGAGGACTACAATATAACTTAAAAAAAATATAGAGATTTTTTTATGGGCTTCAAGGGAAAATAGCTGATATTTTGTAAACAATAAGACTAATAGATTTGAATATAAATATTTTAGCAGCTACGTCCTCGTTACGTGTGTCAATTTGATACTTTTTATTTCAAGGGATTGAATTGCGGGGTTAAAAGTAAACTAATTATTTGGTCTAAACCAACAAATAGTTTTCCAAAGCTCTAAATAAGCCAAGATCTTATAGCTGTACCGTCATCTGAGTTTTTTGTTTTGACAGCACTGATCAGAATGTTTGCCCCTGTTTATTTTCAATCATATTTGCTTTGTTGTTATAGTTGAATTAAATTTTGAGTTTATGTAAATCAAATTCTTGTGAAGTAGTATGTGTTCTGAAATTTAATTTGGAGCCGATGGTACACAAAGCATTTGGTTCAACGAAACGTGCATAAAGTGTAATCTTACAATCCCAGTCGCGTGAACATCAGGACTAGTGGAACAACATCCCACCTGAAGATGTTGTGATACAACGAAACCTAGGTTGTGATAAAGAAATTAAAGAAAGTAGAAATAATACTAAATCACATAGTTTCTTTTATCAGTGTTAATGAATTAAAACAAACCTAAATTTCCACATCCAACTAGTTATTTTTGATATTGAAAACAATTATTGGTAAAATTCGTTTTTTATAATAATTTGGATAGAACAAAACCTGAGATTTTTGGTTTATCTTAATAGGCACGTCACTTAATAGGCCGCTAAAAAGTGATAAAAGTTTTGTAATAGAAAACCATTTGGGATGGTCACTAAGCTTGATTTGAATTATTCATAAAAGCAGTTCTAAAATATTAACTAGTTATTGCATTGATGAATATGAATTCACGAAGTTAAATAATAATAATGTTGATTCAAAAAATATACAGGTACAAGGCCGAAAAAGTTCGGGAAATTTTTCTGTAAATTATTGAAAACGATGACTTAAATTTGCAATAAAATTATTCCAATTGAACGGATAAAGTCAATTTTCTTGGTCTTACAGCCTAATAAATTGATGGACATGTTAACATTTTCACGCCATGCATCGCGTCCCATTAAACCCTATTATGTTGTATCACCGAAATGAAAGACAATTGCGGTATCAGTTACTGACAGAGGATGGTTCATCAAGTAATCTTTCTTACGTAAAAATAGGCAATATGTTAACATGTGTGTATTTCGCCCTAACGAGACGATGTCCTAACAAAAGCAGATAAACTTCTCATTTTACAAATTTTCATACCGTAATCTGAGATTACGCGCTATTAATAAATAATAATGAACATTATGGTTTTCGTCATAATTATCTAAAATATTACGTTTAAAGGTATTATGGAGTATTTTACCGGTTTTGTCCTTTTTAGTCTTTAAAATTTTCTGAAAGAAAAGTCCTTTGATTAACACGTCACATTTTTTTAAAGCGGGGAATTAGTTCATATTATGAAATAGTTAAATGAAGGTAAGTGTGTTACATTTAATTGATTTTAGTATATCATGATTTGTCAATAGACTATTATCAATTGTTCGAGCAGTTAAAACAAGAAATTATAATAAGCTATGGTTTTATAAAAAAATCGTATGCCACTTAATATTATTTTCGGACTTAAATTTTAATGCAAATAAAAGTAAAATGTATTTAAGTAATTTGATTACTCTAACATTTGTAATAAAGTGGTAAATGAACATATTTACTAACCTTGTATTGGATATCACATAAATAACAATTTTCCACGATGTTAGTGACCTTTTGTGTAAAATAGCTTAGCAAAAAGTTAACCATATTTATATTAAAATCTTCACCGATTACTATTGAGTTATTTTATTTGCCTAGAAGAAGAGCTCACCAACTACCACACATTCTTATATCAACTTCCTGAGCGAAGCCGGGTACCCCAGCTAGTGTTGTATAAATCCAAAATTGTTTTCTTATTCCTATTTTACAGTTTTTTAACCACATATAAGACGTGACAACAAAAATCAAGATAAACAGCAATCATGTCATGATTGTCCCTATTATTTAGCAATAACAAGTTTCGCAAAATCTTTGGGCAATCTTCTCCTAAGCTCACAAAATAATTTCTTATGGCTTTTAAATATAACGATATTGTATCTATACAAGGTGGGAGAGATAGCCATCTGGTTCTGAAATGGCGTTTGAGTTCATGAAAATCTCCGTCTACCAATTCTATGATATTTTTTAATTTTTCTCTCCGGACAGCCGAGTGGGAAAAATTAGCATAGATTTTAAGGATAACATTCTCAATGTCATAGGACAACAAATTTGGGGCATGTTTCGTGCAATTGTATTCTATATGTGCATAATAATTACTCTTAATCGATTCTGGTATCGCAAGTATTCATTTTTATATGTTGTCCTTTTTTCAGATTCATAAAAAAATCCAATAATAATTGTTAACCTACAACAAGATACCAACAATGTAATTCTATAAATATAGAATTAAATATGTTTTACGGAAAATTTTCATTTCAACAATAAACATATATACTTTTGAAAACAAGTCAATCGAAAATTTTTTACCAAATATGAAATATATTTGCATTTTAAAGTTTTCCTAAAGAAGGGGTTTTTAAGATAGACCTGGTAAAGAAATGTACCTGAAAGTGGCAAATTTTATATTCAATTAAATCGTTGTTTTTCAGAAAAAATAAATTAAAAACATAATTTTTACCCATTTTAAATACCATTCGTTTATTTTGGACTAGGAAACTACATTTCATGTATTAATTAAAAATTTCTTTTTTCGATGTTAGAAGCCCGTGACCGAATGACAGTTGAATAGAGAGACACACGACGTTATGGGAAAAAATAGAGTTTTGTTTGGAATCTTTGAGAATGGAATAATATGAAATGAATAGGTGAAAACAAATGTGAGAATGAAAGAAACATTTTCAGAAGATCTAATGAAGCATGTCATGAATGAAGTATTTTAGAAGAAATACGAGTAAATAGAGCATTTTATTACCACTGCTTTTATTAATTTAATGAAATGAAGGCGACACGAATCCAATCTACAATGGAGCGAATAATTGCTTGAGCAATTAGCAGCAATTTTAGGTAATTCGTTTTTCGATAATATATTGTTTGATTTTTCAAGAAAATTTATCTATTTATACAATTACATAGCTTCAACATATCACAAATTCCTTTCTAAAAAAAAGTAAAGCGTAATTTTTCATACTCTGTTCTCTTATCTATTTTTCGGAATTTTCTTTTTAATTTTCGATTCTGTAACATAAATAAAAAGTTAAGATAGATTTGATAAAATGTACGTACAAAACATTTTTCCTTAAATAAAATATAATGGGCATATGGTATTATTTATTCTAACAGAAATACCACATGACAAGGTAACGAATTTATTAGTATATAAGTATTTACTGCAATATTGCGGGCTTTTTCTATTCTTATTCCATTTCTACTTTCATACAACCCTGTTGCTGGCCGAACCAATTATACATTATCACACGATCAGAAGTTTCAGAATATGTATATTCCTTAAATACGGGTACCTACAGAATAGCAAGTGACTAAAAACAAAGTTCAAGATTTATTTCCATGTATTACATTTATTGAAATTTCAATAATATTTTATTTGTTGAAGAGGATTATTTACAAACTCAGGTTTTATGTCGTAAAAATATATCAGCTCTTTATTTTTAATAATTTAACTAGGTATCGTCAATACGTTTACGTTAATTATGGTACCGTAAACAATAAAGAAAAGTAGCAGATGATAATTTCAGAAAGGTCACAATTTAATTAACACGACGACCTGGCGATCATAATCGCTCGACCGTTGACTGCTTTATTTCCAAATGTCAATTTTACGAGGCCGATGCGAAGGTCTGTTGTAGACATTTCCTCGTAAATCTTTGTACTAACTAATGAATTAATTCAAATTTATTACTTAGAATATAGCCATAATTCCATTTCGTTTAAAATATTGCCTTTATTGAAATAAATTTCCTACAACTTTTCCCACAAATTTTATTGGATATTTCATAAACGTTTATTGGTCTAGTTAATATGTTTTACAGTTTACATTATTTTTGCAAGAAATATCAAATATAAAAAGTATGCAAATGTATTCGATTTCTCGTAAGTATTTTATAAATTAAACTTTATTTCTCAAAAAAATGGTAGTTATCTATCGCCAAACTTTTTAAAAAATTTATTAACTATTGCAAATTAATTTTTTTTAAAGTAAACTGAAATTCGAAAAGATTTTTCTTCTACATTGGTAAGTATTATAAAATAAACGCTACTTTCATTTTATAACATTTACCGACTCAGTCAGTAACTGAAAATGTCATTAATTAAGAAAGGTTTTTAAAATATTCATAAAATTAACAACGGTGCATGACGTGAAACATCTTATTAATGAATTAGGAAATTCCCTACTTTTAGATTTCCGTAATATATAATAAAAACAGAATAATTATAATTATATCACGTTCATCTGTTTATTCGTTCACGCATATACTACGGCATCACAGATCTTTCTATTGAAGTTGCAATTAAATTTTAATGCTCGATACGAAAAAATATGATTTTTGGTTACCTCTCTATACACACATCCATCGAGTGGGTTGTTATTGAAAATTATTTTTTCTGTCTTATAGTTTAATAAATAATTAACCTGAATTAAAAAGTTTAAAAATGCCTTAAAATGGATTTAAGAAACTTAAAATAGTTTTATTATGAATGAGAGTAGAAGATAATCGAAGATGGGAGATAGTCTAGTGATGAAAAATTAATGGTTCATTTTAATTAAAAGTTTATAAATTAAAACTATGAATGACCGTAGCAAAATCTTTCTGTTAGGAGTGAGATTTAAATAATTACTATTTCAAGCTTTATGTTTTGACATCATGAATTGAAAGCAAACGCATACTGCGTTTGCTTACAATTCATATCCTAGTTTATCAACTAAAAATATACTTAATATAGTAATCTCTTAACATTCAACGACTAAATAAAAAAATGAATTTGTAAGTCCTAACGAACCGTAAATGCACGTTTTTGGATATCATTATTTTGGATGACGTTCGTTTGGAAATGATTCCCTTATCTGTTTAGACCAAAATATTTGTAAAATGACAACACCAGATTCTATATTACCACTTATTACAATGTACATTATAATAAGTGGTAATATAGAATCTGGTGTTGTCATTTTACAAGTACTTTCATTAATTTTAAAATAGAATTATTAGTATTTTAAAAATTTACAAATATATTTTTTTGTTTATCCTACATTTTATTATGTCTGTTTTGTATCAAAAATAATGAATAATTTATTATATTAGATATTTTAATACTGGTCCATGACGGTGTATTTCAATTTCTTCTTCTTCTCGGTCGTTATGTTTTTGGTAGAGTGGTCGTGGTCATAATGTCAAGTGTCTTGCAGATGAGTGATGCGCATAGTATATCTATCCATTCCTCTCTATCAGCTGCTTGCCGGGTGCACTCGTGTAGGGGAACATCCATGAATGTCTTGATCTGATCTGTCCAACTCATCGGTACTTTCCACGTAGTCTGGTACCATCCACTTTGTCCTATCACCAGGTGTTCAATATGATAATTGTTACGCTGTGACATATGCCCTATTGATTTTAATTTAGACATCTTTTTAATGTTTTATGTATGCCATCTATACGCAGATAACGTGGAAGTGCAAAAATAACTACTCATGAGGTGAGCACTAGATGACGCTCTATTATTTCAGCCGTTCAAAAGTGGGTTTTTAAATAACTTGTATGTGAAATGTTTTTTTCCTCTGTACTGTTACCATTAGTATTTTTGGTCATTTTGGTCATAAATATTATAGGTAAACACAACTACAAATAAAAAATTTGCTTACCCAACTAGCTTTCGGCATCAGTTTATTATATTATATGGATACTATCATAAGTTTCTATGGCAATTCTGTGATCTGTATAATAGAAAAGATTCGATGAAATTAAAATTTAAATAAGTTTAAATTCAAACAATGGTCAATACGATTATATCGACTGCCATTATCCTTTCCATGAAAAAAAAAATTTGAGTGGGAATATTCAGTCGGCAAAGGTAAATTATAATTTATGTTCGGTAGTAATTTGTTTTTAAGGTACTTTATCTCAAAATAAAAAAAAACAAACGGAAAGCTTGTGATATAGTCTTAGTCTGCCTATTTTTCTCCATATTTGTCCATGTAGAAATGTAAAAATTGATACTGTATCAAACCCGCACATATCTCAAGCGATAACTTTCAACAAAGTGTAAATGGACATTTTTTATTTCATTTAACGAAGGAGTGAGTTATAAGGAATGTAAAACTGTTTCTTGTTCAAAACTCATGGTCCTGGAAACATTATTGATAATATCCATAAGAAATAAGTTCTCCATGTCAAAAGTTGCTTATCCAAAAATTATGAAACAAAAAATGGTCACTAGAAATTTACCTACAGACTTTAATTTACTTAAAGAGGTATATTCAGGAAATTATAACGATTGGACTACACTGCATAGTTTTTGAGAAATTAATAATATTTATTGGCCTTGAAAAGTTTATTACGAATATCACATTCACATAAATGTTTATACGTGTCTAAGTGTGTACGAAACCCTTGCCAAGTGCTATTTCCACTCTTACTTACCACATTTTAATTTTATTTTTAAATTCGTAATAATGTAATGTTTGTGATAAGTGTAAGTATTATCTAATATGATCATATGGTAATCAATATCTTAACATGAGACGTGTATAGAATTTTGTAATTTCGTACGCAGCTGGGATTATGACAGTTTGAGTTTCTATCATTAATATCGGTTTACATTCTTTTATACATTTATCAATGGTATTAGTGTGTACTGATTTATCTAAGAAAGTTTTATCATCTACCTAAAAATATTCCTATATTCTTCGGCAAAGTTCTCAAGTTCTCGATTAACATTTTAAAGTAAATGTATAAGTATTTCATAATACATTCGGAGTAATTATATATTTATTTATTTATTGACAAGCTCATAAAACGACTTACTGTCGTGTAAATGTATAATAAAAAGAACAAAGTGTAAAACTAGACTATAGCTCTATTTATGCGTGCACAAAATGGTTAGAATATTTATGTACCCACAATGGTTACTTGTGTGTTTCAATGGTTACTTGTGTTAAAAATGTATTGATCAATATTAAAATCAGTATTAACTTACAATAATATTATTTTAAACATACCGAAAAAGACATTAATCCTATCGAAGCTGGTTTTAATTTATAAATAATATAGATTGTGTGTCCTATTTAAATGATAATAATTTCGGTTTAATAATGTCCAAGGACGTATGTTAAGAAAAAATAACGTAATTGCTTTAACTGTCTTTTAGAAAGGAGATAATTTGTGATATAATTACTGTAAAAATATAGATTTTACGAAATAAAATTTGCAAAAATTCTTAAACTATTCGTTCTCGAAATATACGAGAAAAATAATTTATCACGATTGAGGTTATGCAAATTTACTCAGGTCGCACTCCTTTGTATTTATAGTTATAATAAATCAACTAAAAAACCCATGCACGGTTTTTTTTCAAAAATTTCCCTGCTGACTACGCTGTATTAATCTTAGTTATTGTTAATTTATTAACGATTTAATGAAAAACTCGATTTATTTTTAGGCATAACTTATTTATAGCCAATAAGTGTAGTTCATCTAAATATATAGCCTATTTAAAATATCTATTAAAAATAGTCAATGGTACAAAAAATTTCCATATTTCATTTTAATTGTTAGCACACTGTTTGGCAATAACGAAATCTGTTTTTAGGGCCTTTTAGGGATTTTTCTTAATTTCACTTTGGTGGAGGAAAGCGTAATATCCTAAAGAATATTATACTAAAAGGGTCATGCTTCAATTTATAATAACTTCATTAGTCGTACTATACCAATTATTTTAGAAATATTCACGTAAAATTTATGTCCGTAATACAAGTATATGAATATAATGGAGAAAATATCATATAATATTAGCACCGTGAAGGTTATACCCCAATCGTATAATAGTTTAAAAACTTATTTATTTACCATTATTATTGTTATATATTAGTTACAATTTTTAAAGTCATTAACAATAAATATAATTGAGTATAAAAGCGAAAACCAGCTTAACGCCTATCGGACAAGCATTAAGTTAATATTCTTTTATCAGTTAAAATTACAAGATGGTAAAACTGTACCAATATGAGAAAGTAAACACTAAATAATACTTGTTATTCTCTATTTTACTCCTATAAATGAGAAAATATACACGTTTTAGATTCGTTAAAATTATTAATAAAAATCGTCTCAATTTTTTTGAAATTTTTGAACATTCGAATGGATAATTATATAAAATGTATTCCAAATCACTTTGGCGGCTTTCGTTATATATTTGACCATTCATCTGACAAATAATAAAATAAAATAAAAAAAATGTGAGACAGTATTATATATCGATAAAAAGTGGCATGTAGTATAAACATATTGTAGTTTTAATATGGGAATGGATAAAACTATTCATAAAAACTTAATTTTTACAAAAAAATGGAAAATAATCTAAAAAGGTGAAATAAAAAAACAGATTTACTTTCATTTACCATTCAAACAAAAGCTTATATTACATAATAAAAACTAGAACAAAGAATTGAGGTATTTTTCTTTCATTAAAATTCAACATAAATTTTGCATCCACATTTTTCGTTTTACATGAGTTAACACGTAAACAACAATGTAACACTAATATAGCTAATAAGTACATGCGCAAATAATGAGACTAACCAGTTTTTTTTAGCGAATGTGAAATGCGATATGTACCTAGGCACGTGGCAGCTCAGGTAACGAACAACATAGGACTTCAAGGATAAGTATACTCTGCTATTTGTTATTCTGCATAGTAAATATTATGTTAAAGTATTCAAATACTATTCAAATACAGCGACTGTCAAGAGAGAAAAATATAAACACGTAAGAAAATTTAACATAAATACCTTTGTAACATAAATAACTTTATCGTTTTGTAATAAAAAAGTAATGTGTATGTTGAAGAAACCATTCCTTTTTCATTTTTACGAAAAATATCATGTTAAATTATAAAAATGTTACTGGATATTTAGTAATTTTTACCTTAGGTTTTTTTTGTTGATTTTTTATAAACATAAATAATATTATTAATTTTAATAGTGATTTGTTTTATCCCCATCATTATGATTATTTTTTATTTTGTTATTTTTTATTAAGAACAATTCACACAGTTATTTAAAAAGTTTTTTTTTAATTTCAACGCAATTACTTCGAAATACTATTTCAAAATACGTCACGGTTTTTATTAGCGGAAAATAAAAAATACCTGAAAATTTATATTCTTTTCTGTTAATGAACCATACATAGCAAATTTGTGTCCATTTTTTTATTTTTATCTTATATGTACTTCAATATCAATATTTGACCATTTGGATATTACTATCCTATCGGTTTAAGAACTTAAGGCGTAAGAACTTAAAAATACTTAAGATGTATTAACAAAACATCCTTAAAGTACGTCTAAAAATAAGTGTTAATAATAATATCGGATAAGGAATATTGCCAAGATTTAAGATTGATGAACAATTTAAAATAATTCGCGGGATAGCTCCTTTATATTAAGGTCTTATTTTAAAACCGATTCTGTCTTTGCTTTACATGATTTTCTTAAAAACTTTGCTATTTTTCGGCGTGTTGTTTGTTAAATTAGCCTATTTACTCATTTCCTGAAAACTTCAATGTTCAAATAGAAAACTCTACTACTCACAGATTAATTCAGAGCTACGAACACACACACAGGAATTATTAATAGAATATAAAAGCTAATAATTATTAATTGGAGGGTTCTATAAAAACTTAAGCATGTAAATTTAAGAGCACTTGCTATTTTTCTTTTCCGTAAATTTAAGATTATTTACTTTTCTTTTAAATTATATAAGAATTCATTTCTTTTTTTCACATATAATTATATTGGCTAGTGACGTAAAAACACGGTGAGTATTTTAAAACTACAAAATTTAGAATTATTGCTATGGTTTTCTGGTAAATTTAAGAATAATTTGTAGTAAAGCTTTTTCGTAATTTTTAAGTTAGCAATTTTGTATATACAGGAAGAGACAGATATTTTAAATATTTCTAGAACTACCTTATATAACATTCTTAAATAATTTTTAATCCTTGTAAACCTTCCTTTTAATTAATGTCCCACTTGATCCATAAAATAAGAAAAAAATCTAATAAAATTTCTGCCCCTTTAAAATTTATGTATGAATTTTTTTAAAGTTAAATAATTAGGTATATGCGGGTTTAATTCCCATTTCCTCATCTAAATGTGAGAGACGGACCGACGGACAGAAATGCGAGTGATCTTATATCGTTCCTCTTTTTACTTTTAATGCACATAAATCTAAGAAATTTCATTATATTCCTAAAACTTCCTAATAAACTTCCTATATTCCTAACAGAACGACCAATGAACAATTTCGAGTTGCTCCTCTGCTCTCGTTATTAAAAGAGAAAACAAAAATTTTAAAAGTGAACGCGACTCGTAAGATTTCAGTTACTATAGTCTATATGTGTGCAGTATAGTCTATCTGCAGTAATTATGTTCATAAACATTCAAACTAGGTGAAATGAAAGATAATGCCACCCTAAAATGAAACAGTCAGAAGCAAAAAATTATGTTATTTTCATTTTCATAAATTTACTAAAATAGTAGTTGGGTATAATAAAACTTATGTAAAATACCAAGTTTAAATGCAACATATTTAAGTCTATGGGTCAAGAAAAAAGATATTGGGAAAGAATATCAAAAATTCTACAATATTTTATCCTTCTAATGTCTTAAAAATATATACTCTCCCCATCGTAGTTTTAAACGACTTTAAAGGTAAAATCGGACAACCTACCCCAGAAGACTGAAAAATTGTAGGTTAGTTAGGATACAGTACAAGGAATGAAATAGGCGAGGGTTTAAAAGAATATTTTCTTAAACCTAGCGGATGTTTACTAAATTATATAATAATATCAGGGAATTAATTAGTAAATAAACCATTTTAAAGTTTAAAATTACTGAAAAAGATGGTAGCCAAATATACAGTGAAACGCTTTAATGAAACAATAAATAAAGGAGAAGACTGAATAATATATCTTAATAATAAAGTTGGAAATATGGTGTTAAATAAAAGCAAACTAGCAGTTATCGCAACAAATATTTATAAAGAATTATATAGTAAACTCCATATTAAAAAATGTATAGTTAATATGAGGCTATAACCATAAAAAATAGACATGATAAGGCAAAATAGGCCTCTCTTAGATAAAAAGGTAAAAGGAAACCTCAAATCTCTGTAATGAAGAAAAAAACTTGGCCGGGATAGAGCCTAAAACGAAATATTAAAAATTATTATTGAACCCCTAACTCTAATATTAACAAATCTTTTTAATAAAAATACTTATAAGTGTTGTATACTAAAAAACTAGAAAGACTGTGTTACTTCGCTAATCTATAAAAAGAATAATCCCTTGGACATCAGTTGTTTCAGATCTATTAGTCTATTACAAAGCACTGTCCAAATAATAGGTCGATATAATGAATTCAAACTACTACTATACATAGTGTTTATGGATTACTCTAAGACGTTCAATTCACACGAAGCCTTGTGGAATGTCTTAAAATCCATGATTATAGAGATTAAGTGTCAGCAAATAATTTAAGAGATATGAAGAAAAAGCAACATTTACTGTTAAACTTGAACAAGTTGGAGATTGCTTTGAATAAAAAGAAGTGTAAGAGGGTAATGAAAATAGTTGACATGGCAATTATATCAACATCTTATATAAAATATAACCAGTAGAAATAAACTAAAGACATTTCTTTACTTGAACACGAAGATTTTAACCTGTTGATCTGAAGATGAGTACACAAGTGTATGCTTGATAAGCATACGTGTAATTATGGGTGTATTGCACGCTTAATTAACATGAATGAACGATTTATATGTATAAACTTGCTTGTTTGTCTATATGACAATTTTATGCAAATATTTCGATTATATTAGCAGCGTGACGTTTAATTGAAGCTTACGAAATAAACATCATCACCAGGATATATTCCAAATAGTTTATTTAATTAATATGAAGATAGCTTTTTCTCGGTCTTATCGCTACCAGCTATGTTTCTTTTACGTCTCTTTTCATTTCAAAACTAGGATAAAAATAGTTCAATATGTGGGTCTTCGTTCTCCAAGAGCTACACTATTTATACACAGACTTGTTGTTTAGGCCGATTATGCCAAGTGATTGCTATGGGAATGCTGCCTACCTTAGGACTGAAATATTATTCATGTTAAGCTGGCTCTTAAGTACATAAGTACTTTTATAAAATATCCTTCGCTGGTTGTTAAAAAAACCACATAGGTAATATACGAAATCTAGGCTTTATTTCAGGTTTCTACTAACTTGACAGTGATGCTACTTACATCAGGAAAAATTGGCAAACTGCTTAGTAACAAAGACTGGGCCTAGAGAGGGTCGCGTCGAATTCGTTGTAATCTATGTCTCTTGAAATTCTTCTTCAGGTTTGCGTTTTATGTCATGTCGTATTTCAATATAATATTTCCTATAATATTTTATAATTACAACCTGAAATATGACAACGTAGTGATATAATATAGCAAGCATAAAGCTGACTTAAAAAAAGTGAGTTGAAATGTTGCTACAACAGAATTTTAAAAATAATTGACTATGGTACATTTGATTTCGCTAATTTATAAGTTAATATTCTAAAATGATAACTTAGGTATTTCATATAATTAAACATTAAGAAGGGTATTAAAAGATGGGAAGTATTTTTTAAGAAAGGAAAGAAAAAAAAATTGGCCATGTGAGGGTGACAGTTACCCGACGAGGTATCCATAATAAGCCAGCGCCATTAATTTTGAAGTATGTAATTTTTCTAATTAATATGTAATTTTCCCATTGATTTGATATTTAGGAGAACCACGTACTCTTTTCGAAGAGGTAAAGTGTGGCAAGAAGTTATATTGGTCGATCCATTATTTATTTCTTAAATTTACCGAGATTTAATACAATAATTATATTTTTTCAGTCAATATTTAAATTCAATGAAAAATGGGATGAATGATGAAAAATATATTTGGAATCCATGTATATTGTAAAGAATTTCCTAAGGTTTGTTTAATATTGAACCATCTTTCCTTATAATTGAAGAAAACTCAAGAAATAGCACAAAACTGATTTTAACAGAACGTTGAATTCACATTTATAAAATAATTTTAATAAAATTTAAAAAAATAAGTCAATACAAAATATTTTCTAAAGGTGGTATTATTACTACGTATTAACACTAAAAATAATTTCAAAAATACACCTGGTGTCCTAAGTAGTTGCAAAACTAACTCTGTCGTGATTGATGGTTTGTTATCCTACTTGTTGTACGTTATTTACATGCCAAATACCATAAAAACACCTGATCACAATATAATTTTTTAGTATCTAAAATAACATATAAATCTTCAAGTCACCGTTTAATTAAAGATACGTAACTATTAATTTCACATATATATGTGAAATATCATGGATATATAACTTATCCTCTACTTATCGATCATGAAATCGATAGTAAATCGAAAAATAATATTCTACACCAATATTAGTACTGTTATTATATTTTGGTTATTATATTATAAGTGTGTCGTTTGAAACAAACATTCTATTCACGTATTATTATTTTTATTTTTAATACTTTAGCGCTTAGCTCACCGAATAAGTTTAAATAATAGTAACACAATTACCTGTTATTACTAATTGAATTTAATGAAATTTGTCTGCAGAATATATTAAAATGATCAGGTACAAGGTTTTATTTAAATGAAATAAATTGAAATACATCTTAAGATTATATCATTTCTAAAGTTTATTTAATTTCATATCGTGTCCTTCCTGCAATATCGAGTATTTTTTTACTTTTTACACTACTTCACTTTTAAACACAATTTATTTATAATTTTTTTTAAGACAAAACTCCACTTAAATGAAACTACGTGATGTAGTATTATTTCTACTTTCTTTAATTTCTTTACCACGACCTAGGTTTCGTTGTATTACAACATCTTCAGGTAGGTTTTTAAAAACCTACACTGCGCTCCTGCAATAAACTCACTAACATAAGCAATGGAAAAATCCGTACAAACCAGGCTTCCGCTATTGTGTTTGAAATATATAAATGCTATTGGTTGTTCCTAAGAGTTAATCTTTGCTAAATCCCACCTGAAGATGTTGTAATAAAACGAAACCTACGTCGTGGTAAAGAAATTAAAGAAAGTAGAAATAATACTACATCACGTAGTTTCATTTAAGTGTGAATAATGAATTTCTACAAAATTAACGCCAAATATATTCAATATTTGAAAACAAAACTTCCTAATATGTTGACGTCTAAATTTTTATTCTACATTCTACTAAGGTATGAAAAGTGTCGACTCCAATAAACCATGTGACGTGAACACCGAATATTTTATTGCCTTCATTTCATAAGCTTTACTGTCACTAAAACCTCAACTTATATTAACTTATCTATATTCATTTCAAGTTCATGATTTTCCATGCTTCGAATTCAAATAATTTTTCAATCAAATACAGTTTAATTGTAACGTGTGCCTGAAAAATTTCAATAAACCTTCAATGACGTCAAGTATTTTTGACATATGAAATTCATCCTTCGCAGGAACGACATTACATAGATATTTGAAGTTTGACAAAGTAATCAGTTATGTCGACCGTATTTATCTCAATAGTGATGCTTAAAAATATTGATACGGAAATTTCAGAAAGAATAAATTGAATGATCGCCTTTTTGATTAAAAAATTGTAATATATTTTACTTAAATATTACAGTTTTGTTATATTTATGACGTTACTAAAAACATAGAACGGTATTTTCACAAATCAGTAGATGTTAAAACTTGACATTAAGTTTATCCGGCATATACTTTAATTTTCAATACTCGAAACTCTTCTAATGGAAATTTTAGAGTGGGAAAAAAGACTTCAATTTAGTTTACAAAGATATTATGTACTCGTATACGTTTATAGGTCTATCCGTACATTTGAACGGAACCCTCGAAGCGCTAGTTTCATATGTATGTGTATATACATATATATATATATATATATATATATATATATATATATATATATATATATATATATATATATGTATACAATTAGATTAGTATGCTTTACTAAGTAAAAGAAATGCAAAAAATATTTTAAGTCGAAAATTCCTGATCAAGTTCAATGACTTTACCAACAGGAAATGACCAGTCTGAAGAAAGTGACCAAAAGTGGTCAAAATAAAGATTTTGAAAGAATGAGTAAATGAGTACATTGACGGTATTAAATAATAATCAATTCATCAATGATCTATCGTTTGAATAATACACCAATAAATACCATATTTGACACTGCTTAACGTTGACTATTTTTGATTAATTACCTAAATACTCGTATAACCTTTTATTTCCCACTAAATTGTCTAAAATTTATTAGAGTTTAATATAAACACCTCAAATAATTTAAATTGAGCTCAAAAAGATATTGTCTTCAATTCTAATTACTCAGGAAATTACGACAAGCGTGTGAAGTTTCATTCCCCCAAACTAAAGGACGTTGACTCCCAATATTGTAGGTGTACTTGTTTTGTCTACGAAATAACTTCTCCAAAATTCACGATTAAGTGTTGTCGCCTACGCGATGGCATCGGATCCAAAAGAGCGATGACCTTTTTGTCATACGGTGGATTCACGATTCATCGCGAAGCTGAATTCGTTACGATATGTGCTTCATGTGCCTTTGCGTGCATTTATGTTTTTCCAATTAGTTGGATCAAGAATGAGTAAATGAGTATTGTAACTGATATAAAAATAATCGCATTTTAATAAAACGTTTTAATATAGCATTACCATGTTTATTAGCAGTAAGTGAACACTTTTGTTCGTGACTTCGTTTGCGTGGTATTAGAAAGTTGTAAACAATATTTTTTTGGAAGGAAGATTTACAGATGGAAAGTTATCTGCAGACTTGACAGTTAAGATATGTTATGATATGGTATGATAGTCTGTGCAAAAATGCAGTGCACTAATTAACGTATTATTTCAGCACGTGGAATGAAATGTTTTTCATTATTACCCACGACGGAATGGAGGAGATACATGCGTTTAGGGTGAGAGATTATTTGTTTCTTTCTGTGTGCAATCCACTGATTCCATTTATCTCCAAAGCAGTTTGGTCGATTTAGATACGGTTTTCTGCATAATCGAAAAAGCATGCTCTGCCTATTCCTAAGATTTTGCGGTTTTATCAGTTCGTGGCTAATTGAAATTGTCTTAGGTGCGCAAATAGCTTTTTTATGCTGGTACAATGTGATTGATATTGGGAACGAAAATGGCAATGCTAGCCCAGATAGATGTTTTTGGGTTTGTAATTATATTAATAGGTTCTTATTTTCTTTTAGTCTTTCCAAAAAAGTTATTTAATCGTTGTTCAATTACAACGACTATATCCATCGTGGATTTTTTTTTTAAATTTTAAATTTTGCCTTTATCTTTAGAAATTAAATTCATAGCAGCGTACATATATGTTCGTGCTTGATAATTTTTTCAACGTTTATGTTCACTGTTCAGCTTAGACCTTTGAAGAGTGAAAAAAAAACAAGTTAATTTGTTATATTAATAAAGTTCTTAAATATAATCCTTTCTGGCTCAAATGGAGGAATCATTATCATGTATGTATGTATATATATATATATATATATATATATATATATATATATATATATATATATATATATATATATAATGTGTTTCTAATTCTTATCCTTGGATAATATGGTGAACAGTAAAACTATAGCATTGAGTTGCTCTGAAAAGAGATTTATTACATAAACAAATGTTTACACTTTTACAAAACAATTTATAACTTTAATTAATCACAAACTCACCTGAAAAGAGAAACAACATTTAAAGCTATTGCTTCACTAGTTCGTATCAATTAAGTATTAAAATATTATACTATACCATATTATAATTTATTGATCGTTTCTAAGAACATAACCTATTTTTCTATCGTGGCGTGGCGACATGTCCAAGTGACAGCTAGCACAGCTCATATGCAAACTTCATGCTGAATGAAGTGTCACTCACTTCGTTTACATATATATGTATATATATATATATATATATATATATATATATATATATATATATATATATATATATATATATGAACATTATGAAATAAACCGCTTCGTCTTAATGTTATTACTTATTGACATCGTACTCATTAAATATTTCATTTAGAAATGCATTGGAAAATATACTTTAGAAAGACATCTAAGTGTTTGTTTGTGAAAAATTGTTTTCTTCACCAAAATATCTCTTGTTGATTCGTTTTCCCAATCAGGTTGCAAGGAAACCTTTAAATTATAATATCTACTTTTCCAAGTGCGAAAATAACTAATAAGATATAGAGAACTGGCTAATGAATAGTCTTGAAAAAAATCTGTTAATGTTTCGAGATGAATTACAATTTTAAAAGTAATCTCCTTGACACACTAGAAGTATATAGTTTAGTTTTGTAAAATAATAGTGGTAATAAAGTTTCTCTAGAATTTCCTTCATTGACAATATTCTAATAAGAATTCAATTAAAGACAACCCTTAACTAATTAAAAAAAAAGAAAAAAATTGAGCATCTTACATATCATAACGTCACTATTTTTAGTGAGGTAAGAACAAAATATATTGTAATCGATCACAAGATTATTAGTGGCACCAAAACCATTCTCGAATTGAAATATACTCATATTGGGTAAATGAGCTGGAGCAAACAACAACACTTTGTGTTAGTGAATTGTGAAGAATAATGTGTAGAAATTTAAGAATTTATTAAATTTAAATACATTCTAATGTATTGCGTTACAAAAGATTGAAAATAAAGTTTTCCTCCTTAAATAAGTAACTTGTTATTATTTAATTTGAATAAATAGCAAAATCAATAGTTTCTTTGCATCGAAGTGGAGATCTCTTCGTTGAGTTTAATTCAGTGCTTTATGATATATTTTGATGATAAAATAGATGGAACTTCATTTTGATAAAAATACATATGTTTGACATATAAATTATCAGAAAGTTTTCAGTGACATCTTTGTACGTTTATATATTACCAGTATAATAAATAGTAATGGAAGTACTGTGTCATTTAAATATTACAATCTTCTTAGAACGGACAGTAACTGAACTTATTTAATTGAAATATTGCTGATAGCACCACACTAAACAACAGTCCTTGATATCGTCTCTTTTTATAATAAATTTAAACAAATTATAATTTTAAACAATATTTGAAAGGCAACATAAATTTTAGTTTGTGGGTAGTACATTTTAAGATCGATAGTACATTGAAATTACAATTACTATAATGAAAATAACATTAACGATTATGTTGTAGCCTTTACTTTCAATGAAGCCGATGGACTTTTAATTGAGATGAAAATAAAATTAACAAAGCCTTGATAAGCCACTTTAATGTATATAGTTTTATTTGTTTTCCCGAAAGGTAACCGATCTCCTAACCTTTAAGGTTATTTCTGAACCTTCTTATTAATTGTCTAGACAAACAACATAGAAGTTGTAATAAATCTTATAGATTTAATCTGATTCTACTGGATTCTGTTAGTGTCGTTATTAATTTATATATCGTGACCTTATAGTTCATTGTTTGGAATTATATTTTTTAACCCTAGTTGGTTAATCGCTTGGAATAAAAAAATGCTTTAATAATTTTTTTTTCATTTATTGGTTTAATTTTAGCAAGATATGTAATGTAATAATTTAGGGAGATTTTGCGCCTCTTTTATTCGGGTGGATTTCTTTCAACAGCGCAAATTACAGGTTCAAAGAAGATAATTTCAATATACTGACCGCATTGCTAAAATTTAATCATTTTTGTTTATAATATACAATGCTAAAATTGACTAATACTTAATTTCAAATTGGAAACTGAAAAATAATTTAATAAAATTTATTCGAAAACTTAGATAAGACTGTTAACTGATTTATTCACTGTAATCTAACAAGTGGTTCTTTTGTTTGCTGAGTTATCGAGAATCATTTGGTCTTACCAGAAATTGTCGACAGTGTATATGACCAGCAGTTACGTAGATAAAAAATTCTGAAGTATATCAGATGAATCAACTTGCTGCTATAAAATAAAGGGACTACATTTTTTATATATATTGGCTCAATATTTTCTCAATCTTTCGTTTGCTATTTATCTTTTCGTATGTACAAGCAATAACATGATTCTTATTTTGTTTTTAACTATTATTATATTATTTAGTCTTTAACTATTATTAACTATTATTTAATAATTATTATTTAGACACAAAACAGTATTTAAACGTACTCCATTCAGTTAAAATTTAATGAAACTGAAACAAAACTGGGCGTATAAATATAATATTCAATCAAAAGCTGATGTATGACTAATTTTCCTAACCAGTTCTTCTATATTTTAAAATATTTATATTTTAAGGGTAATTATTTATATATAATTTATTTTTCTGCCAAAAAGTAACAAATATTTATGACCTTTTAGAGTAAGAGTACCTGTTAAAACATAAGAATTAGTATTAATATTTTTAAATTAAATTTAACACTGAAAATCCTGGAAAATAAGTAAAATTATTACATATTTCTTGTTTAATTAAGTAGAATTTAGAAAATATACCTTAAATTAAAACCCTTAATAAAGTAGATATACTAAATGACTATTTATGAACCAAATTATAAAGTATGTCACTATTACAAAAGTTTAAGTCAAAATTATATCAAAAACCTAATTCAGCATCCTGTACTTAATTCTATTAGCTCTGAAAATTGTAAGCATCTTAGACATTTTTTTGTCTATATCTTTTTTATAATTTTAATCTTGATATTTTATGGAATATTTCGTACATTAATCTCAATGAAAGGCTTCTTGATAGAGCAACCACGTAAGTTATGTGAGCGTTTGAATTTTTAACCCTCAAAGTTTCATAAAGTTATCTCATTTCATGATAATTTTCAATTTGAACCTACATATTGCATATAACGACAATGGTACTGAAACAATTTAAGCTTCAAACGGCTTTTTTAATATGCAATTTGTAAATATTCTTTAAAATAAACAGTAAAGAATTAAATCTAAGAAGTTCTTAAAGATCTAACCTTTACAAAATTGTATAATACTTCGCCATCTGGTCTTATTATTATCTCATATTTATATTAATATACTTTTTTAAATAACGCTGTTTATCCACTATAACTTTTAATACAAAACTTGCAACATCCAAGTAAAATTCACCATCGGGGGTTTCATAAATATTTAGGTATTTATAAAAATTAAACTTTTAATGATACAAAATATTTCTACTAAAAATATTGACATTATAATATTTTGTACTGTTGTGATATAATGCTAGTATGTCTTCCATGGGTGTAAAAATATCAAGAATTTCTAAACAATTTTAAGATTAAAATAATTGCTATTTATATTTTTTTAAATTGTAATAACATTTTATCAACCTGGCCTTTTTTAAATTTTGTATAAAATAGTTTTGGAAAAAATGGGGATGGGAGGGGAATGCACTTTTTCTCAATATTTTAAAGCTTATCTCCGAGATATGGTCTATTACTGTGCTATATTTCATTTTTCCGCCTCAAATGGTTTCTTAGAAAAACAACTTTGATAGCCATCAGGCTTAAATGTTGTGATTTTTGAGTTATCGAATACAAAAGTGGTAAGAACGAATTTATTTTTCGCAAATACAATTTTTTATGGAAAACTTGAATATTAACAAATTAACTAGTAAAATTTTAAAGCACATAAACTTTTACTATAATTATTGTTAAAACAATAATGATTATATAATAATAATAAAAAAAAAATTGTTCCGAAACTATTAGCAATCTGGGTAATTTTAAATATCGATGCACATGTTTAATTTAAGGCTGAGGGCCATTTGTAATAAATAAATAACTTTAATCACTTGTAAGTTTAGTTATAATTTTAATTGAATTATATTTTGATGATAATTAAAGAGAACAAAAAAAAATCATGTAGACTTGTCAAGTAACTTATAATTTCATTGTCGGTATATATCGCAAATTTCACAATGACTATGAATTTAAAGATAATTACGGTTCGTGAATTTTTTATTAAAATCGTACCAAGTTGTATTTTCTTGATTTTAAGTAAAATATATATAATATTTCCTACAACAAAATAAGCGAGATATAATTACAATATTTTTCTTTTTCTTTTAAAGCGGTTACATGAACAGTTTCATTTCTAAGGCGCGTCGATGTCGTACACAAACACCTTTTTTATTTAAAAACTAAGTCAATTTTCAAATCCGTAAAAACTAAGTCAATTGAAAACCGTAGCTAGTTAAAGATCCATCGAAATGTATATTTTATTTCGTATAATTTATTAAAACAGTAATTAAACTGGACAAGATCCCAAAATTGAAACGAAAAAAATTTAATTATGTTCCAATATATTTCAAATAGCCCCCAGCGTGCCGTATAACCCTCACATAATCGCACGTTGCCAAATTTGTTATGTTTGAGAATAAATATATGTTTGATTATTCTGTGGTTATTTCAGGAGAAACTTGTAACATAAAATTTTTAATTTTTCTGGAAAATTTTAACAGAAATTAATGTGTAAAATAACACTGTTTTATATATAAAATACAAAACGAATAAATTGCTTAAAAAATAGAGATACAAGTATAATTGTAAAAAACTAAAAAAAATTATGAAAAGAAAGTAAAAGAAAAAAGTCGTAATGCGGAAAAATTATCCTAAAGAAAAATAAAAGGAAAGAATATCAACGTCCGTTGACTTAATTTCATTTGTAATTAAAGAAATAATGTAAAGTCATTGCGCAAAATTTCTTTTGTCAATATTTTATAAAATGAGAAAGACTGCAGCGCCAAGTAATCTCCTCTCGTTTAAAGATATCATATATTATATTTTCTGTATTTTTACATTCATAATTTACTAGTTTTATGAAAAATTCAACGTGTTTTCGGATGTCGGATTTTATACATAATACGTATTTAATCCCCCTTGTCAAGAAATAATGAAAAAAATATTTATATGGCAGCGTAAAGACTCGTTTAGAGTTAAGCGTCGTTTGAAATCCATCAGATTTAATAAACTATATATATATATATATATATATATATATATATATATATATTTACCAAAATGTATGCGTGTATGTCTATAATGAGTCAGTTAAACACGTAGACGGTTCAAGACATCGCATTTTCCCGGACAACCGTCCCACTGAAATGAGAGACCTTACCATTAATAAGGCAATTTGTCTAGCTACAATATTGCTAAGGAGCTAAGTCTAAGTTATCAGGTGCCTTTAGGTGTAAATAATATGGTGTATAAATGAATGAATGAAATACAATTCCTAGTCTTTTTTTTCAAGTGTCGTAGGTTTCTGGCACGTGGAATGAAAGGTATACTCCAAAATCAAACAAAATATTCATATAATTACTTATATTGAAATGCACTCGTATTGTTAGACTTAAAAAAACTTCCTATTTAGTATTAAAATTTATTATGTCATATTTTATTAAACGATACATTCTTGCGAAACTTTCTTTAAAGTGAGTTTTATGACAATTTGATCTATCAAGATAATTTTAATTAGATTATGGTTGGATTATGGCCAAATATGCTTTCAAAGTATCCAAAATCATATATTGTTTGCCTATTTCGGAACATAATTTAGTAATTCCAAAGGCTGGAAAGATAATAAAAATAATAATTATTAATATTTATTTAGACATAGAGTGACTAACGTGAAAAGGTTTCATATATTGAAAAATAAAAATACTATATTGTATTGATAGACTGGTAAACGGATTTTCCATTATTCAAAGATCAATATGTCTATTAAAAGTAAACAATGTATATAACCTAGTCAATCGAAGTCGTAAAGTATTCTATAATCGTAACCCATCTATTTACTGCAACACTATTTGGAAAACCGTAGGCTACTTCTGCAAACGGTCAAATTTATCTATTGAAAGGGCAACATTCGTCCTGTATAACCTTTTTGCTTGATAAATTGCTGAAAAACAATAACATATTTACGTCATATATTACGTTCCATAAAACCTTTTACACGCGCAGCAAATTAATTAATTTCGTCCTACAATGTTACTTAAGAAATACTAGACCCAATGCTGTGGTTAATTTGTTTGTGTTAATGAGATTGTTTGGAAACTTTTACAATATTTTCAACAATCTACTAATTAAAAGTATTAGATGGTGATTTTTCTACTAACATTTATTCATTTTATAACGTTAAGTTTACAATTTAAAACATTAGGCAAATATAGTTAAATAAGCCTTTATAGCTAATTTAATAATTCCATTATGGTTGGAAATTAGAAGCAAAAATATTATGTAAATTTTTGCTAAGGTCAAAGCGGATTGTCGAGGGTGGAATCCCTCTCTTCTGCTATTCGAGTTCTTACACACTAGTTTTGTACGTTACGTACCACACGCGTTGGCGCCATAGTAGAAGAGTCATCAAATTTTTCCAAAAAACAATACAGTTTTTTAAGTTCTACAACTTCTGGTGATCAGAACTATGCGTTTTATGTGTTACACATATTATAACGTTATAAGTTCTGTCAAAGGCGACTACTCCCTCTCGAATTCAATGTACAGCTGAGTAATCAGTAATTAAAAACAGCGCGCAATGGTAAATTTAGTTCCGAAATAGTCGTGCTACACGTAACTGCAGCGTCATTTATGCCAGCGACAGATTCGTTACCAAATAATGGCTTCTATCCTCTAAATTATGATACTAAATAACCGAATATATTTTGGCAAATCGGTTATAACTTTGAAAAGTAGTTGCTACACTTGCAAAGTTATAAGCGATTTGCCAAAACATATTTCGTTACACATAGTTTTTGCAAGTGACTCTCCTCTAACCGAAATGAAAAACGTTTCACGTATAAAAATGTGAAATTTATTTAAAAAATATATTACTAAACAGTTAGTTGATTTTAGATACAATTTATATTAATAATAATTGCACAATAACAGTATTGGCATTACCCGGCCGATGTCAGTTTAGAATTTAACACTTTAATAGCTTTAGTTCAAAATAACTTAATTTTAAATGGAATTACTTAAATAACTTTAATAAAGTTCATTCGGGAATAGAATGAGACGGAACTAGAACTGAGCTTGAAGTAAAACTTGAATTGAAACTGATTGAGCTGGGTTTATGTACCCGGTTTAAATAGACATAAAAACTCTGGCTCAGCAGTGGAACATTCTATGAACTGATTGCGTCAAGGTGGTAGAAGCAAGCGCTCCTTATTAAAATGCTGGTTCAGCAGTGGAGCATTCTACGAATAATTGCATCAGGGTGGTAGAACAAATCGTTTCTCATGAAAGTGCTGGCTCAGCAATGGAGTATTTAATGAATTGATTGCGTCAAGGTAGAACAAAGTTCTTCTTATGAAAGTGCTAGTTCGATAGTGGAGCATTTTACCGAGTGATTGCCTCATGGTGGGATAACAAAAGCTGCTTAGAAAATTGCTGGCTCAGAAATAGAGCTTTCAACGAATTGAGTGCATCAGGCAATATTAGTGTTGTTGTTAGCAGAGCAGGGGTATAACAGCTCGCACTAAGAATTGAACCTCGTATTCGATAGTTTTCAGTTGACTTCATGCAAATTTATAGAAAAACTTTCATCCATAGTTTTGAATTAAAGAGTATAAAAAATGAAGAGGTGGGAACAAAGGGGCCGTAGTATATTTTTGTGAACATTTTTGGCGATATCTCCAGGACCATCTTGAGTAAAATTGAAACAAAGAATTAATAATTTCGAACTCCTCGCAAGTCGTTCTTTCAAGTTATACCCTAAACGATACATGAAATTCGAAAATGAAAAGTTCATGTACCTATATTATTTACCCCTGTAAATTTCTATACGAACATTTTTGACTACTATAGCTAGGTTAGTATGCTTTTTTCTATCCTATATTTTACATATGGATTCATTTATTTCCTTACGAGGTACGGAACTTCAAAAGCGATCATTTATTTAACTATATCTGTCATAACTAACTCTTATATAAGTAAAGTAATCACAACCTAATTGGTGTAATTAATTTACACAGTCACAGCAATTTTATCTGTTTAAAGATTTAAATGATTATGAAGTTTTTAATTTGTTGGCATGATTTTTATATGACTCAGGGATAATTTTGATGTATAAAAAATACTTGCTTCGTGTAAAGAACTATCCTGTGCTAATCTTATTTCATTATAATTTTTCATTTCATTAATCATAATTTTAATAGAAATTAGATAAGGGTTTTTTTTTAAATATTATCAATAAGATAAATTAGAAGCAAAGTCTTAAGATATTAACAAATGAAATTTTTAAAAAACAAATTTTTCATCTCGCTTAATGAATACTCTTCGGTGGTGAATTATTAATGGCTTCAAGAAAATAACTTTTTAAAAACGACTTCAAAAGACGAGAAAACGACTTCTTAAAATCGACTTGATAAAGAATAATAAGAATCGAAAAGCATAATAAATTACATTAACATATCGACGATAACGAGTTTTTCAAAATTTTCACAAGAATTTTTTTCTTTTGACATGAATTTCATCATTTAAAAAACTAATTAAAAAACAAAATAATTTTCTCTATTAATAATCTGAAAAGTATCTATGTGTCTGATTATATGAAAAAAATTGTAAAACTTAACGATACATTTTCTTTTCAAATTTGCTTAATTGGATTTACTCTGAAAATTTTGAATATCGGACCAATTTTAGATATTTTAAGAATATTGTGTCATTACACCTATATTTCATTTTTTTTCTTGAACGTGTGTTACTTATTTATCATCCCTAATATAAGCAGATTTTTCCTAATTTATGACATTGTACACCTTTCCATTATTATTAGCTGTTGAAAGACGCTTTTTTATAATCATAGTATTATGTTAATAATATATAAATTTTAAATTCACACCCTAATTTATATTTTAAAATAATCAATATAGTAAATATATATATATATATATATATATATATATATATATATATATATATATATATATATATATATATATATATATATATATATATGTATATATACACACACACACACACACATAAATATATATTAAGCCAGACAGACGAGACGAAACATCATATACATTGATGTAAAACTTATTATTTCAATTTCCAAATAAAACCGGTTTAGAGAGAAGTTGAAAACTGTAAAATACTCTCGACAACAATTTTAAGTATAATTAATTTGGGCTAAATAATTGTATAAAATCGTAAACGTAATCCATATTTAAAACACGTGTAAGATTTGCTAAATTCAAACATTTACGAGGCTCGCGCAAACATTTTACACGAGCCTCAAACAAACAGTACCAGTAATGATACTTTATCGGTACTTATTTACTAATACCTGGGTATATAATTATAATATTATATTATTTAACTTAACGTGTATTATATATTTAGATATTAATACTGTTTAATAACATAAGAAAATACTAGGCCAAAATCGAATTGAAATAGCAATTTAAATTATTAATCACAATTAAATGAAACTATGTGATGTAGTATTATTTCTACTTTCATTAATTTCTTTAACCACGACCTATGTTTCGTTATATTACAACATCTTCTGGTGGGACATTAGCAAAGATGCTATCTTTGCTAATATCCTGGCATGATGATATCTTTGCTAATATCCAACCTGAAGATATTGTAATACAACGAAACCTAGGTCGTGATTAGAGAAATTAAAGAAAGTAGAAATAATACTACATCACGTAGTTTCATTTAATTGTGAATAATTAATTTCTACAAAATTAACGCCAAATATATTCAGTATTAAATTTTTAAGGTAGTAGAATAAAAAATCAAATTGAAAAATATTTGTCTCCACTTACGTCACACATCTAGCGACTAAATTATTGGATCAATTTATACGAAATGTAACGTGTGACGAGATGTTTTATGAACATTTTCATACATCAGTGCTAGTTCTAATGTCCAAAGTTAGGAGAAATGACAATGAAGAAATTTAGATATTCCATTTACTTAAATATTAGTCGTATCTTTAATACACTATATGTAAAATAATGAGCTGTATTATATTTTTAGGATAACAATAAAATTATTGTAGATTCTAATCAGATATAAATTAAATTTGTCGCATTCCTGTAAGGAAGTCGATGTGCGGCACAGTGTGTACGATGCTGTAATAATTAATTGTTGTTTTATGTATCTAATAATACTTGTATCTGTCAGTTATACTTATATCTGTTACCCAAACAAAGAGATAAAATAATGTAGTTTTTCCCGAGACTGCACAAAACATGTTACTCTTCAGGCCAAAAATGTATTAATTTTCGAAATTTTCAATATTACACGGTAAGGTTTTTGAAAACTCTTTTTAGACGAGCATTTTTTTTAAATTAATAAGTTTGCACGTTTATTCGAAGATGGAAATATGTTAAAATTATTAATTTCAACTTTACCAATTTACGCGTTTTGAAGTTACATTACGAATATTTTACCGAGACGAATGTCGTTACAGCTCATTAATTTTTATAATATCTGTCTAAAATACCATAAAATTTCATTATATTTTGAAGTTATTGGCTCGAAAAAGATAAGTCTAAAATCATCGATGAGAAAAAAATACTTCCATTTTTTTTACATATTTCAATTAAGGTATATTCAATCGATAGTTTGGCAAAAAGAAATTTAGATACATTTTATCTCACTATCTACGTACTTAACTTTAGAATTTTTTGATAACAAATGGGAAATGAGAAGAAGACCGCAAGGAAAGTGTTCTGATAACATAATACATTATGCCTAAATAAAAACATTCACAAATCAATTCATTCTTCATTACAGATATTCTTAGGATATGTAATGTTGGAAAATTTATATTTTCCAACATTATGTACCTTAAATTTTGTTAAATAGTGTTAAATATTAGTTTTTACTACTAAAGTGTTTCTAAATGCTATAATTATTACAATTATATCTGTATTCAAAATAAATTTCCATTGTTTTGTTTATTATTTACATTAGACACACAAACACACACATTTTCGTCCTTACTTATTCATAACGATAAAAAATGATATATTTCCATACGAGATGTGAATATAAATGTACCCAACAACTACAAAAGACAAGCAAGTAGTGTGCAATTTCAGCGTAATACTTTTTTAAACCCTAAATTAAGAAAAGAAAAAAATGACAAGTGTAAAACTAGCCTGTTTTATGATTAATGGCATATTAACATTTCAGATTAAATCGATTAATTTAGTCTAATTACGTAAAATTTTGATTTTATATGTAAACCATGTTTTATTGCAATCGACCACCTAAAAATTAAATATGGTAATTTCTTATTCCAGTGCAAAACACACTAATTTAAAAAAGTTTACTTTTATAGTTATTGTACATTACGTTACATTAATACACGCAACAAAATTTCTTATCTTAAAGTCAACTTTACAAAAATTTCTAAAGATCCACGCAAAAAAGTCGCGAGCAGAGCTAGTATTATATATATTATGACCGGGTTAGTTTTCTGAGAATGAAAATAAAAAAGACGTATAAACCAGACTTCGCGATTTTAAACGAAAGAAATAGTTGGAAGTAACAGCGCAACTTTATAATTGGAAATTTAAAACTATGTTCAATGTAATTAAAATTCATAGTAATTAAAGACATCGCAAATTTTCTCACGAAAATTTACTGTTTCTATCTATATAAGTTATATATCTATACATATAAATCTATTCGACATACTCCTTATATAAGCCAGTTTATCTATCATATCATCTTAGTGGTTCTACGTGTAAAACATTGTAGACGTAGTGATTATATTTAGTTACTATCGAAACTTACTAAGTAAAATGTGGAGATGAAATTTTAAATTTATTTTTTCTATATATAGAACAAATATAACTGCAAAAACTTTTAACTAGGAGCTTTTACATCAATTAATCATCGGCTTACTAAATTCATACATTCACGAGGTTCATGCAAAAATTAGGTAATATTAACAAGTGATATTTGTCTATATATATTAAAGCCTAATCAGGTTCAGTATCTTTAACATATTTATAATTGGATTATAGCTTTTGTTTCATATGTAGCCGCTGATAGCCACGGCTGTTTAAAATCACTATATATTCATTCGACGACATTTTCTAATTTTGGTAGATACTATATATTTAAAGTAATACGATACTTATTTATTAATAGTTCAACAATACATTTCATAATTTTGCACGTCCTGAGTTATTGAACAAATATATATCAATACTCTAAATCCGCCAAAATTGATTTTAAAACGTTATTCTTTAAAAGTATGGCAGACGAAAAACCGTAACATCGAAAATTTATAGAAAACGATTAAATTTAAGGGAAAGAATAGCAACGTTCTTTGATGTTATTCTATTTGTAAATAAAGAAATGATGTAACGTCATCGCACAAAGTTTTTGTCAACATTTAAAAAAAATGGAAAGGTCTGCAATTTCAGTTAATTTCCTCTCGTTTAAAGATTTCTGTATTCTTTATGTTCATAATAAACAAACTGATATTTCAAAATTCAAAAAGTTTTTTTAAAAATTCAAAGTGCTTTCGGAATTATGTAATCTAATTGTCAAGAAAATATGTAATGAATTGAAAAAAAAATTAATATGGTCTCTGCCATCTTAAAATTAATTTAGAGAGCAATATTTTTATTTGGCACGATCTGATTAAAACGACAACTTTAACTCCTAATAATTAAAAGTTAATAAGAAGAAGAGTTTTTGTCAGCTGATATCATGCCACATGAAAAACACGGCTCAATTAAAAAAATATCAGTATTATTTTTAATGACGTATAAACTATTCACAATTTTAGGAGATAAGTTCATAAATTAATATAGTTATAAGTTATATAAATAACGAATGTATTTTAACAAATTACCTCTTAGTTTCATGGACTAGGTACTTTTGATAACTACTCTAAATAAGTTTGTTAAATATCAATACGTAATCAAAATAGCTAGGTAAAAATTTTAATCTTTATATGAAATGGAAGTCACAAAACTATTTCGTAGTTTCTTTTAATATTTCACACGTATTTCTTACTCTGAACTAAAAAAATTACAGGTCATTTAAATAAGAAATAAATTTGAAATAATTCATTATTTTTACGTTATGTTAATGTCAAGTCTAAAACTGAAGGTAAACATATGTAAATGGTAAAATATTTTATTAACTAAGTTCATCGAGCGTTCAACAATAAGCTGTTAAAATATAACATTTTACCTATAAGCTCATAAATAGTGATACTTTTAAAATGATTATGTAACGCTAACCTAAATAGAAATGCGCCCAAAATTTCTTAGGAAGTTAAATATTAACAAAGATTTTTAAAATCATTAGATAGCAACAGTGGCGAGAAGACAATTGTATTCACTGAATACCTCTCAAAAAACTTTTTTCCCTAAGCCATGTCTAGAGTTTAGCATCAAATGCACGCAATTTACCCCAATGAGATTGGTTGATTTAGTATTAAATGTGTACTGTGTCATACTTTTACTGAATTACCCGTTCATACAAAACTTTTATCAAAATGAGGCAATATTTTGATATAAATTTAGAATATTAGTACTGGTTGGAAATTAAAAGTAAAATATTATCTATGATTATCTAACTCGAATTACATTTAAGACCACTGAATTATATTGCCCATAAATTCGAACGTTCTAAGATATCAAGATAAATCTAAGTTCAGACTAAGAATACATCTTCACGGTCTCCAAAATCGCATATCGTTTGATTATTTTAGAATATTGCTTAAAAATTCCCTAGGCTGGAAAGGCAATAAAATGCAAAGTGCCTAATATAAAGATCTTGCATATATTAAATGAAGGATTTTGAAAACGGAATGAAAATATTCTATTATTATTCATAACTTGCTCATATTGCTAGACTAGTAAATATATTTTTCATTACGTCAACTTTTATATGTATAATAAAAGAAAACAAAGTCAATAAACTCAACAATAGAAGTTATAACCTGAACACCAATTTATTTAAAATCACACTGTTTGAAAGCTCAAAGCCCACATGAAAATGCGGTTACCCTTATCTATTAAATAGCAATATTAAACCTGTCTCACCTTTCTGCTTGAGAAATTGCTGTAGTAACTTGACACATTAACGTCGTCCATCACGTTCCACAAAGCAGCAATTGAAGTAATTTCGCCTTACAAATTTACTTAGGAAATAGTGGGCCGAGTTCCGTGGCTACTTTATTTCTTTTAATGAGATTGTTTGGGAAACACATATTTTTAACGATCTACTAATAATTATAAGTAAAAAATGAAGTTTTTTACCCCCTTATTCATTTTGGAGCCTCAACCTTATGTTTGCTAATATTATGCAAATATCGTAAATTATGACTATATAGTTTGTCTTCTTAATCCATTATTATAACTATATTCTTGGAAATTAAAATTAATAATATCATTTATGATTATCTCTAATTCGAATGATATATTTAAAAGTTACACAAAATGTTTAAAAAGGCGATGTTACAGTCACATTGATTATCATTGTTAATTTTTATATATAAGAAAATTTTGACAGATATAATTAGAAAATCTGTAATTTTTAAAATTTGGTTCTCGCGCCACAAGTACATATAATCTCGTACTCGGTAGTTTTTTTTCAGTTAACTTCATGCAAAATTTCTAATAAAACTCCTTTTCCCCATAATTTTGTCTTTAGCAGTTTTAGATATTGGAGGGACAGCAGGGGAGGAGCCAAGTATTTGATGTTAATAATATTTCAAATATAAAATAAATAGTTCGGAATCCTTATAAGTATGATTTCTTTCCAGGCACTTTAGTACGATTTCTTTCCAGGCTAAATTTTGCAAACGATTTTTTTCTATTATTTTGAGGTATGCAACCTTAAAAATGATCAATGACTTTACTTTGTCTCTAATAACTAAATTTTAATTAGGTTAACTCTTTGAAGTAAACTAATTTGATCTTAAACTATCTTGACCAAACTAATTTAATAAAATATTCTAGTAATGTTTCGTTGTAGTAATGAATAATCAGTTTAAGGATTTAAACGATTAGGAAATTTTCAATTTCCATGACATGTATTTTTACATATCACTCTTCGGTCATTAAGGAATATTTCTTATATATAAAAAATATTTGCCCAGTGTCCAGAAATATCTTAGGATAATCTTATACAGGTGTCCAGTGGCAGATTTCAATGTTTGAAAAATTGTAAAAAAAAACTACACCTCTAATACAAAGTAGGTTTATTTTAATTTTATAACAACAAATGCGGATTTTATTTTTTAAGAACCACGTTTTCCAAATGGCGGCCATCGAGTCTGACACACTCTTCTAGTCTAGCACGCATGTTTTCAAAAACGCGTTTACAGAGCGACTGGGGTATCCTACTGACTTCGGCTCGAATATTTTAAGTCGTGCCAGAGTGCTCGGATTTGTTTTGTAAACAACGGATTTTAAGTATCCCCGTAAGGAAAGGTCACATGGTTTTAAATCGGGTAACCTAGGTGGCCACGGTACGGTACCGTTTTGGGATATGTTTTTTTTCTGGAAATAACTACCGCACTGCATTCACGGACACATTAGCAGTATGAGCTGTGGCCCCGTCCTGCTGGAACCATGTGTTTTGAATGAAGGATGGACTATTCTGTAGTTCTACTCTGAAAAAGTCATTTAACATCTGGCATATCTCTCCGAATTCACAGATACAGTTTGGCCATGTTGATTTTCAAAGAAATAAGGCCCTATGATTGCAGATGCAGACATGGCACACCAGACTGTTACTTCAGGCTTATCTAAAGGCTCTTGATGCATTTGTATTGGGTTGTGGAGATCGCAGTAACGAAAGTTACTGGGATGTCCACAACCCAAGACAAATGCTTATTCACATATCCTCCAATGTGAAAGTGAGCTTCGTCACTAAAGAATATCTTGCCCATCCGGGTAGCAGTACGAAATCTCAACAACATCACCTTCGCGTAAGTTTTTCTTAATTCAAAGTCAGAATCGTGAAAAACTTGAACAATTTGAGTTTTACATGGACGGAACTTGAGCTTTTATTGCATTATTACCTGTAAAGTTGATTTCGGAATTTCCAATATCGATGAACGTGTACGCAATGATAAACGGGGATTTTCAATGACAGAAACCATAACACGCCCGACATTTTTATCCGTGGCTACCAATGATGTAAGTCCTGGCCTAGGCCTATTTAATGTTGATCCTGTAACTCTGAACCTTGCTACCCATGACTGAATGAGGTTGATCGATGTTCCATCACGTAATCGACGAATACTGTAACGATTATTAAATCGAAGGCTTGCTACATACAGCGAAAATCCACTCCAAATGTACGCCTCGACGGCAAAAGCGCGGTGCTCTCCACTCCACTGTTCCATGGCTACTAAAACATCCGCACCGCTTGCGCTTCTAACGACGCCCCCCGCGCCCCTCTTATATGTTGCGTTCAGAAAATATGTTTGTTCAAACTTTGAAATCTGACACTGGACACTCTGTATAATTATAACGAGAATTAGATTCGGAGTCTTTTGTTATTGTCATAAAAACGGATTTCGATTTTAAATGTATGTCGTAAAAGAGGAATATATAAATATTTGAAATTTAAAAAAAATAAATTTTTGATCTGGCTTAATAAGTACCCTTTTATAACGAATACTTTATGGCTTCAAAAAAAACAAACTTCCAATTTGATTCGAAGAGCATATTGCTATATTATTGCATAGACGAAAATTAATTTTGTTCAATATTTTTACAATTTGAATTTTCTTGCGATATGGATCTAGCAATTTGAATTTTTTTTTATGTTCAAAATTAAAAAAATAACTGTGCAATCGTGGGACCCCCGTCAGGAAAGAAGATACTTTTATTATATTTTTATTACTATAAACGTGACTTAATATGTAGATTTCTACTAATTATATTAGTGTATTTTTGTCACGTCAAAACGCGCAACCCTCTTTTATTCAACTCTCTCTCTCTCTCTCTCTAATTTGTCTATTTTATGTTATTTTTAAAATTTTTTCAAAGCAAAAATATAAAGTAAAGATTTAAGTTAATAAATTTCATTTATTATTTTAGTAAAAATAGTAATTTATTAAAAATAGTGAAATATAAATTACATATAAAAAAGTTCATATTTAGAATAATCAAATTTCATGTTATCTCATTATATTATTTTCAAATTTATTTATTAAATCAATAAAATTTAAAGTTAACTTGAAATTTAAATTTAATTATATAAAAAATTTATATTTCATTATTTTTATTTTTTTAAGGTTAGTTATTTAAAATAACTTTTCGAATTAAATTTAGTTGTGTTAAACATTTTTATTTTTATTATTTTATTTTAAATATTTTAAAAATTTGAATGAAAATAATGGATTGTTATATTTACTGAAACAATCTAATTAAAGTTTAATGAATTAATGAAAATAAATGAATACATACCGAATTGGAAACGGTCTGGCAGATGATTGGCTTATAATAGAAAGCCAGAAGAATACAAAAAAATAAGTTTAAATAATATTTACGCTTCTTTAGAAAAACGCTTGTTTAGTAATATTTACGCTTGTTTAGTTAAACAGCTGATCACGCACAATGCTTGCTGCTCGAATGTCGATACTCTCACGAACACACACATAGAGCCGTATATAATTGAAAGAGACAGAGAGAGAAAAGGGAAAGGTCGCCTGGAGGAGGCATAACGCGTTTTCCTTACGTGACGATTTATGCCAATTCACTCTACTGTAAGCCCGTAAAAGAACTTCGTTCCAAGACAAAAATGCTATTTGTTTTTGTTTGCAATTAAACGTGAAAAAATCATATTTTTTTTTAATTCGACTAAATTACACAGGTTCACACTGAATATATTTATTATTGGACCAACCTTATGCATTTTGATAATTGTCTAAACAAAACCACCAAGTTCTTTATTATTATAATATTATGTCGATAATAAATAAATTTTAAGTACACACCCTACTTTATTAACTTTTAACCCTCTTTGTTAACTAATAGACGGGACAAGACATCATATCTTCTCAGAGACAATACCACAGAATTAAGTGATTATAATCAATAAAAAAATTTGTTAGAGCTACAACATTAAAAATGAGCTAATCTGAAATCATCAGGTGCAAATAGGTAGCTATAAAACCTTTAAAATGAAATAATATTTCCAGCCTCTTAAAGTCCCACAGTTTTCTACGCACGTGGCATGAAGATTACTGCCAACATTGAACGAAATATTAAAATAATTACTGTCTATTCTTGAAATCGTACTTATATTATTATATATAAGAAAGGTTTACGGAGTTCCTAATTTTGTAAAACTTACAATTTTCAAGGAAAACCGTTTCCAACCACATTTGTTGTGAAATATTCTCGACCACCAGTTTAAGTATCATTAATTCGGAACAAAAGATTGTATAAAATCATAAACATAATCCGTCTTTAAAACAATTGAAAGACTTGCTAAATTCAAATATTTACGAGGCTCGTGCAAAATTTTAAATTTGAATGAAATTTATTCTCACCGATTGCAATGACGAAACACTCCTAGTTTATTTTAGCGTATTGATAATTATATACATTATTCTATTTTTTGGCTCCTGTTATTACCATCTTTTAAAGGTAACTTATCAACTTTCTAATTTTTCTCCCACAATTTTCAGTTATTTCTTTTGTCAATACATTTTGATCCATACTTTAAAAATTACCTTAGGATTATTTTCTTTATCTTCATAACTTTCAAAACTAGGTTAACTTCTCTCCTAACATTTTATTATATGTCTATATAAGTATATATACTGTAGTTAGGGTGCTAATTTGCGTTTAATTAAATTAATTAATTAAAAGTTAGTTACAAGAGATATAATGGAGTTAATGATTAATTTTAGTGTTCAGCGCTTCAAAAAAAAAACAAAATTCACGTGTTTTTTTTAAAAATCGTTTGTTCAAGGAATTTGGCACACAAATAAAATGGATATACGTATGTCTCAATAGGAAGCACTCAAATATGTTTACTTGTAAATTTTTCGAGGTCAAGTAAACTGGGTACTTAATATTTTTTTTCATGTTTCATGTATTATGTTTTAATGTCTCATGAAGAAGTATCTTACTGGGGTTCCAAAACTGCTATTTCAGAATTTATATAGGATACTCATAGAGATATTTTTAAAAATACCTGCAAAAAATATGTAACGTAACCCCTTCACCCCACCACGTTCTATCACTTAAAGTGTTGAGGTCAAAAATATGGAAAAAACAACATTAATAAAAATTTGCGTGAAACAGTGAACCGGAAAATTAACTAAACTTAATATATTTTTATTTAATAATGTTCAAGTTCACTTGCACACAACAATCTGCATTTAAATTTAATGCGACTGTAACATCGCCTTTTAATGGAATCACCTTTAAATATATCATCAAATATAATTAGAACTAAACTTACATGATATTTTTGCTTACAATTTCCAACCGTTTTATAAATATAATATCAAATTTAAATGGAAAGTTAGCTATATAATCTTAACTTAAGATATTTGCACAATGTTGGAAATTCTAAATTTTAGGCTGCATAAAAAATAATAGGTTAAAATCGTCCGTACACCTCTAGGACTAAAAATTAGTAGATTATTAAAACTATTATTAAATTTCCCAAAATTATCTCACTAACACAAATGAAGTAAAGACAGAATTTGGTCTAGTATTTCCCAAATAAGTTTATGGGACGAAATTAGTTCAATTGCCCCGCCTGTAAAAGGTTTTGTGGAACGTGTCAGTCGACATTACTGCGTCAAGTTACAACACCAATTTATGAAACACAAAGGTCAGACAGGTAGAATATTGCCATTTCATTAGATAAATTTGACCGACAGGTGAAGTGCGTATTGAGGTTCCAAATAATGTAGTAGTAAAAAGATTTTCAGAGGTTCAATTTATAATTTGTGTTCTCGGTTCTTATTTGTTTACTTTTAATGGGTATATTAAGCATTATGTAACAAAAAAAATACTCGTACCAATATAATCGAGCCACGAATGATGATAGAATAATATTCTCATTCCGTTTTCAACATCTTTTCATTTTACTAAATATGAAAGCTTTTATATTAGTTACTCTGTATCTAAACAAATATTATTATTATTGCCTCTGCTACCTCTGGAATTATGAAAATGGATTCTGAAATAGTTAAAAGATATATGATTGCACAGAATGTGAAAGTAACTTCTACGAATATTACTAGTAGAAAAACAGTGCTCTAGCCTAAAGCCGTAGAATACTTTCATTAAATATTGCTTCATTTTCAAGAAAAATTTTGCAAATATTACACGAATAAAATTATAACATAGTCATACTTTCAAACTAAATTAGCCAACCTCGTATTGTGTCATAAATAGGATTAAATCATTTCTGATTAATAGTAGTGCACTTGTTCCAATGATAGCAAAAGAGCGTAAAATTTAAAAAATCATCAGCCACCAAAACTTGTAGCTACGGTAACGGTTACTACAAAATGTTTAGTTTGAATGAAAAAAAATTATCACCGAAAAAACTTTGAAAATTATAACAAAAAACCATGGGAAACCTTAGGAAATAATAAAATAATTACATAATAAAGTTCGTAGTCGATAAAGTACCAATTTTTGGTTTTAAAAGCCTTTGAAAATACACATATGTACATGCGTATGTACCTTCATATGTATATATGCATACACAAACATAAATATCCAAAGGTACATAAATGTCACAGAAAGGGGATCGTGACGTATCACTCTTTTTTTACTTTTGTTGACACCTTCCTGGAGGCTTATATTATACTTACATTATTAGGATAAAAGCCAATAGGAGGAAGACTGACCATTTGAACAGCATCACAGATGTGATATAAGGCACGCAGTGTAAGACACAAACGAGAGCGGGGTTAAAACAAATAAATATATACTTTCATATTTTAACAGTAAAAAGGTGAACAAGTCTTATCGCAATATAACACAATAAATTTTTTTTTAATTTTCACCAATTTACACAGCTTATTTCAAATTTTCTTAAAACATTTGATCTCACACCGTTTATTTCTGTTAATATTAGATGAAATTGTTTGACCTACGAACTTATTTGATCTGATTTGAGTTGATTAATTTATTCGCTTTGAAGTCATTAATTTTTTTAGAAGTTCTATTCACAGCGAATAGAACTTCCATAAAAAGGTGAGAAAATGTTTCGGTTTTAGACTTATAATGTTTTTTAATAAAACATTATAAGTCTTTATAACCAAGGTAGTTTTTATTATAAAAGCAGACGACAAGCTTCAAAAAATTAAATTGAGATAGTACTTAGGAAGTAGCATAAAATCTCAAAATTGAAAAATGTTTGTCGTAATGTACGTCGCGAAACCCAATGGCTTTATTATTGGGAATTCTGGCGAAATTTTATACACAAAACTTTTTCAAATTATTCCATTCTGTGAAATGCCGTAATTTCCAGAACTACTTCTATATTGAAAATATATATACATACTATACTACTTGATAACATTATTTTTGATATACGTCAATATTCGTTTACTATATTCATATCATCTACCGCCAACACCTCACTGGCGGTAGTATGGTGATGGATCGAGATACCTCAAGCACTTTAATTAAGAATGTCAATAGCCACATTTCCACATGGATTATCTAGGTTAAGTGTTGTTAATCACAAAACAACATTTCTAATTTTTATGTCTACTCACTACATCACAATCTAATTAACCCAGTTACCATCAAAATTATGTTAGAACAAGGTAACTTTTAGAGAACATGTGTTTGTAACTTTGTTCACAGCGTTTTATTTAAGGCTAGGGAATTATTAAACGGAAGCGAAACATTTTCAAAAGTAATATTTTTTCCAAATCCATTATATATTTATTTGTTTATAAATTCATTTAATTAGAAAAAGGTACATCTACTACACGTGTAAAAATTATAAAGCAGAAGACGGGATTAGAATTTCATCTCAGATTAGAGATACGAAAAACAGTTATTTGTATCTATTTTTACTTATATTAAGTAAAAATAGGCATTTTGTTAGGGAAAATAAATCTATTTATTGCATTAAATATGTAACCGTGAAGAATTAATCTACTTCAGTAGAGTTTCAGTAAGATTAGTTTATTTAGATATCAATAAGAGATATGAAACGAATTTAACGAGTAGATTAAAGTAAACATATTTTGCTGTATTGAACAATCTTGTAAAATATATTTAGTAATATAATGTAGCATGTTTCATTATATTACGTGTTTATTCTTAAATACGAGGCGCTTCTTCATAAAGCTATCAGAGAATATTGTGTTTACATAAGAAAGAATAAATATGAGGAACTGAATTTTTGTAAAACTTTGTTTATTTAAATACTGAAATGGATAACCAATGATGAACAATGAACTGGATATATCCGCATAAGTTATCTTCTTTATTTAATTAAATGCCGTGGCAAAACAAATAAACACCATATTTAAAAAAAAATTAAACAATTTTATTAATAATTTATTTATTTCATATTAAAATATAACATAACATTAAATTATCTATGCAAATCACTAGAACTCACATAATAAATGATAAACAAGCAATTGCGGAGAAGTGAGTAAAAGTAAATATATTTGCATACAAAGCGTAAGTAATTTAAAACATTTTATACAGAGGAGGTGAAAACAATTTTTCTTTGAAGGTGTGGGTTTTATATAAACACTTAAACAGACAAAAGGAGGTCTTGAAGGTAAGGTGATCCGAGACAAATAAAAGACAAGGGAATGAAAATACATGCTCTATCACCATTACCGTCATCCATAAATACTATAATATTTGACGTTGAAAACCTAAAGTAGGTCATAAATATGTTTAGTGTAATAGATATTCGACCGTATACAAAATGTAAACATGTGAATTATTTAGATAAACCTCTTAACGGTATTATAAACCTCTTAAGTAAAGCCTAAGAGAAAAATCCGAATACGATAACATAACAGTTCAGAAAGAAATATTAGCAACTTCCACAATTTTGTATTTTTTTTTGGCTTTACTTCCAAAAATCTTACGTGTGATGCCTCTTATGATGGAGTCAGATAATTTTTTTTTAATTTTCTTTTTAGTCTTTCAAAAACCTTATTAGTCTTTCAAAACCCTATGGTTTTTGTGTGGGGACCGTTCATTGATAGAATAAACAATGTTTTGCTCCATTATCCCGGGATTTACTACGGATTGATAACTAACAATTTAAGGTTAAAAACCAAATTTCTAATTCGAAAATTACCGAAAGGACTAAAAAGAAGTTCTAGGCAATATTGCGTGGTGAATTTTTCAATGTTTATTTGATTAAATATACACACATGCCTACACTCATGCAAGCGCACACGCAAACGCACACGCATATGCACACCCACAACTACACGCACACGTACATACAAACGCACACGCACATACACACACACATATATATACTGATAAATAAAAACCCTCCTTGACATGCCCCATGAAACGAAAAAAATTTATTTTTTGCATTTTTGTAATAACATTCTTGGAAGCCAATATCCCTATAAGACATGTAGAAAGGTAAAAAAACTCTTTTATATTATTTTGTCATTAAATATTCCAAAATTATTTACAAACCATTTCCTATCCATTAAAAAAAAATTTAAGCATTCAGTGTCTATTTTAAAGACATTTCGTGTGTTATATTGTTTATGATCAAAGTTTAGTCAGAAGATCCATGTGTAGAATTGAATAAAATGAGGTACTCGTCGCCGTGGTGTATTGGGTTAATCACAAGGAATATGGCATTCGACGACGCACCACGGAGACCCGTGATCGATTCTCGACCGTTATGGTTGGCTATAAGAGATTACTTTCACTCTTCTTGATTAGTATCGATTAGATACAATAAAGTAGATAAGTAAATAAATAAATAGTTCTTTATTATAGTTTTCATTCTGTCGGAACTATAAAATATAGCTTCTAAACTTCAAAGTCGCAGTATATTTAAATCGATATTTGTTATAAACAAATTTGTCAAAAAAAAATAACAATGTTAAATGAAATTTTTGTCTTTAATAAAATATATTCATTATTAACTATGTCAGTTGGATTTTGCGTCAAATATGTGAAAACAGTTGTATTTTTATTGTAGCTTTGTGTAAGTATCAAACTAGTCTCTATTATTATAAAAACTATAAAATATCATAGACAATAAGAAAAAGATATTGTTATTAAGCTCATTCTGTTAAAGAGTTATTGTTATTTTTTTAATGGGATAACCTATTACCAACAAATGATACTTTTGATAAAAATATACCCTTAAATTCCACGTATATCCAGTTTAATGAGTAATTACCTATTACCTATAAATTGCTTATAGATAAGATTTAATCATAATTAGTCAATTCGATTGGAATTAATTTTGGCGCAACGCAAATGCCCCAAAAGTTAATTGCAATAGAAAATATTTTTTTGTTATTTTCGTTCCTAAGCTTTAATCGACAATATACAAAAATTTTAAATGTTACCGGGTATTAGGCTGATGGTTTACAACTATATTTAAAATCAAAATGTAATCTAATTGCCCAAATATTTATACATATTTTTCCATACTTTTTGACAATTAAAATGAACGAGCTTGAATTTTCTATGAATATGAATAAATCATTATTCCATTATTTTCATTGGTCAGGAAAAACTTCGTAAAATAGAAAATATAAAAATATGTTACGAAATTTAGAAATAACAACATATTTTTGATGAACCTTAATTAAAGCAGATTTTGATCGATGTAGATCATTTTATCTTAGCTAAAATTTTACGAAATATAATAAATTTTTTTTTCTTCAAATTTATACTACTACTGCAAACTTATCAGTAAATAAAATTTCCAACTTTTGTTCTTTTGATCCTGGTATCGACAGAATTAATCAGACTGATTGTAGTATGATAATTTTTATAGTAAAACATATCTCTTAAACATTTGAATGAGCATAGACATGTTTAAAAAGATAAAAAAGCAACCAATGGAGAAAGTCACTTGGAATATATTAAGAATATAGGAAGTTCATAATCACGTACGAACTCAATTTCATACACCACTTACAGTCGTCTTTAAGTATAAAATTCTAATTCATTGAATTTTAGACCTTTTAAGACCCTTGAATATTGCATTAATCTAACAGTATTAATAATTTAAAATTCTTCATAAAATTTAAATTCGAATTTAGTAACATCTGAAGTCCATCGGTATCAGATTTACTTGCCGCAATTTTTACTTCCTAACCTTTAGACTTTGAAGAATTTTGGCTTGATATCAGCTAGAATTAGAGCTAATGCTCAATGTCATAATTTTAATTGTTATTGTACTTCATATGCCTCATATATTTAATAATTGAGTAATTTCATATGTCCTATCTGTGTAATTACATCCTGTTATTAAATCTAATATTATACAATTCGCAGTGGTTTTTAAGTATAAGTTCCTAATTAAATAAACCAATAAATATTTTAAGATCCTTGTATATGGGGATTGTATCACATTAATCTAGCGGTATTTGTATTCGAAACAAAATATGTTTTAAAAAACCGACTTCAAAAAAAGTAAAAAAATACATAACTGAAAATAGGTACTTATTTATTTGCAATAAATAACTAATTACTTATTTTTGAAGTCGGTGCCAGAACTGTCGATCAAGTTAAACAAATTCATAATTTAATTTCTTTAGAATTTACATAAAAACTTTAACTTCTAATGTACTTCCAATGCTAAATAGATTCACAAAGGGCGTATTTATAACATTAAATTTACATCTGTTCGGTGGTGCAGGCACCAACTTTATATATAAGTAATTAAGATATTTATTGCAAATAAGTAAGTACCTATTTTGAATCAATTATTTTTTACTTTTTGGTACCTATCTTTTTTGAAGTCGAAGAAAGGTTTTTCAAAAATTTTTCAAAATTTTAATACATTAATCACGGAAAATTCTAAGATTTTATTTTAGAATTTTCAGTGGTAAATATATTAAAATTAACATCACAATTATTTTGTTTCTTACAATTTTGTGCAATTATTAAAAGTCACGGGCAGAAGCTAGTATGTAGATAATTTTTTCTCGGTCTAAAGTTGATTATCGTCGACACATAGCAAAAGAAGCGATCGTAGTACTCGCCAATGGTTAGCTGTTAGCCGTTAAGGAGTTCGGTTCTCCATATCCAAAGTATAATATCAGATTTTGCAAATTAAAAACTACCACTTGAACAGATCCGTTCTCCATATCCAAAATCCAATATAAGATTTCACAAATTAATAACTGAAGTAACGACTAACCAGTGACATATATATATGGATCACCACCGATTTACTACCATTAGTTAATGAGTTACATTATTCATCTTCAGATTTCATTATCATGCACTGACCTGGTCGATGGTGCAGTTATTTTGCAATATAAATAGTTTATAAAAAGATTCAGTAGTAAATATCTCGAATTACGTTTGATTACTATCATCCGATAAGGAGTTTCATCGTTGGTCTCCAGGTCTTTTCATCAGATCATCATCATATTTATATAGGACCATACCTATAGCACTACTAGCAGTGAGCAGGTACCAAAACGTAAAAAATAATTGACTCAAAATAGGTACTTACTTATTTGCAATAAATATCTTAATTACTTATATATAAAGTTGGTGCCTGCACCGCCGAACAGATGTAAATTTAATGTTATAAATACGCCCTTTATGAATCTATTTAGCATTGGAAGTACATTAGAAGTTAAAGTTTTTATTTAAATTCTAAAGAAATTAAATTATGAATTTGTTTAACTTGATCGACAGTTCTGGCACCGACTTCAAAAATAAGTAATTAGTTATTTATTGCAAATAAATAAGTACCTATTTTCAGTTATGTATTTTTTTACTTTTTTTGAAGTCGGTTTTTTAAAACATTTTATTTCGAATACAAATACCGGTAGATTAATTTGATATAATCCCCATATACAAGAATCTTAAAATATTTATTGGTTTATTTAATTATGAACTTATACTTAAAAACCACTGCGAATTGTATAATAATGGATTTAATAACAGGATGTAATTGCACAGATAGGACATATGAAATTACTCAATTATTAAATATATGAGGCATATGAAGTACAATAACAATTAAAATTATGACATTGAGCATTAGCTCTAATTCTAGCTGATATCAAGCCAAAATTCTTTAAAGTATAAAGGTTAGGAAGTAAAAATTGCGGCAAGTAAATCTGATACCGATGGACTTCAGATGTTACAAAATTCGAATTTAAATTTTATGAAGAATTTTAAATTATTAATACTGTTAGATTAATGCAATATAAAAGGGTCTTAAAAGGTCTAAAATTCAATGAATTAGAATTTTATACTTAAAGACGACTGTAAGTGGTATTTGAAACTGAGTTTATAAAGAAGTCGTACGTGATTATGAACTTCCTATATTCTTAATATATTCCAAGTGACTTTCTCCATTGGTTGCTTTTTTATCGTTTTAAACATGTCTATGCTCATTCAAATGTTTGAGGGATATGTTTTACTATAAAAATTATCATACTACAATCAGTCTGATTGATTCTGTCGATACCAGGATCAAAAGAACAAAAGTTGGAAATTTTATTTACTGATAAGTTTGCAGTAGTAGTATAAATTTAAAGAAAAAAAAATTTATTATATTTCGTAAAATTTTAGCTAAGATAAAATGATCTACATCGATCAAAATCTGCTTTAATTAAGGTTCATCAAAAATGTGTTGTTATTTCTAAATTGTTTAAGTAACTTATTTTTATATTTTCAATTTTACGAAGTTTTTTCGGACCAATGAAAATAATGGAATAATTATTTATTCATATTCATAGAAAATTCAAGATCGTTCATTTTAATTGTCAAAAAGTATGGAAAAATATGTTTAATTATTTGGGCAATTAGAATACATTTTGATTTTAAATATAGTTGTAAACCATAAGCCTAATACCCGGTAATATTTAAAATCTTTGTATATTGTCGATTAAAACTTAGGAACGAAAATTACAAAAAAATATTTTCGATTGCAATTAACTTTGGGGCATTTTTGTTGCGCCAAAGTTAATTCCGATCGAATTAACTAATTATAATTAAATCTTATCTATAAGCAATTTATAGGTAATAGGTAATTACTCATTAAACTGGATATACGGGGAATTTAAGGGTATATTTTTATCAAAAGTAACAGTTGTTGGTAATAAGTGATTACCCATTAAAAACATAACAATAACTCTTTAACAGAATGAGCTTAATAACAATATCTTTTTCTTATTGTCTATGACATTTTATCGTTTTTATAATAATAGAGACAAGTTTGATACTTAAACAAAGCTACAATAATAATGCAACTGTTTTCACATATGTGACACAAAATCCAACTGACATAGTTAATAAAGAATATATTTTATTAAAGACAAAAATTTCATTTAATGTTGTTAATTTTTTTTTTGACAAATTTGTTTATAACAAATATCGATTCAAATATACTGCGACTTTGAAATTTAGAAGCTATATTTAATAGTTTAGACAGAATGAAAACTGTAATAAAGAACTATTCATTTATTTATTTATCTACTTTAATGTGTCTAATTGATACATATGACGGACTTATTGCTACGAAAGTAATCTTTTATAGCCAATCATAACGGTCGGGAATCGATCACGGGTCTCCGTGATGCGTCGTCAAATGCCGTATTCCTTGTGATTAACCCAATACACCACGACGACGAGTACCTCATTTTATTCAATTCTACACTTGGATCTTCTGACTAAACTTTGTTTATTATTAATAACACAACAAGACTCCATAACAAGAGGTATCACACGTAAACTTTTTGGAAGTAAAGCCAAAAAAAAATACAAAATTGTGGAAGTTGCTAATATTTCTTTCTGAACTGTGTTATGTTATCGTAGTCGCATTTTTCTCCGTTAAGAGGCATTAATTAAGAAGTTACTGTTAAGAGGTTTATCTAAATAATTCGCATGTTTACATTTTGTATACGATCGAATATCTATTACACTAAACATATTTATGACCTACTTTAGGTTTTCAACGTCAAATATTATAGTATTTATGGATGACGGTAATGGTGATAGAGCATGTATTTTCATTCCCTTGTCTTTTATTTGTCTCGGATCACCTTATCTTCTAGACCTCCTTTTGTCTGTTTAAGTGTTTATATAAAACCCACACCTTCAAAGAAAAGTTGTTTTCACCTCCTCTGTATAATATATTTTAAATTACTTACGCTTTAAATACAAATATATTTACTTTTACTCACTCCTCCGCTCCATTGCTTGTATATCATTTATTATGTGAGTTCTAGTGATATCTAGGCTGTTCACGTATTTCTGTTTAATCCAAATTTATATAACTGTTAACTGAATTTATTATGAATTGGTATATGTTACGTAAGAAGTAGTAAAATTCGTACTTCAAAAATTTTGCAGGTTTCCAGCATAACTAATTGTGGTTAAATTGGAATATATGTATGTGTTTTTAATTACCTATTCAAAATTTAAAAGCGAATTTGATTTTCTCGTTTTATTCGTAGATAAATATATATATATATATATATATATATATATATATATAAATATATATATATATATATATATATATATATATATATATATGCACATGTAGATAATTTAATATAGCATTATATTTTAATTTGAATTAAATAAAGTATAATTAAAATTGTTTAATTTTTTTAAAATTTGATGTTTACTTCTTTTGCTACAGCATTTAATTAAATAAAGAAGATAACTTATGCGGAAATACCTAGTTCATTAATTTGGTTATCCGTTTCATATTGGTTATCCGTACTGATTTTCATCATTGATCAGTTCCTCATATTTATTCTTTCTTGTGTAAACACAATATTGTTTTCCTCGTATCGTTCTTTTTCATCATCCGATAAGGAGTTCCATCGTTCGTCTCCAGGCCTTTTCATCAGATCATCATCATATTTATAAAGGACCATACCTATAGCACTACCTTTCAAATAAAAACTATTAAAATCGAGCTACTCGGTAAAGAATTATCGCTGAACATAGGTATACAAAAGGTAATATTTTTTTTTGAAGTAGATTAGTATAGGCCGGGAATTTAACCTAGGTTCCCGCGGTACACCGAGACGTCAAAGGCCATAAACCCTGTGATCAATCTAACATGGTGATAGCATTTTATAATGCAATAAAAAATAGTGTGAAAGAAAGAAAACTTTGTCTTTCAGTAAGTAGCCATAGGCATGGACATATTGCCTTGAATTGTTATAATATTTTTAAGAATGCTTTCAGATGTGTTAACACTGTTATAACTGCTTTTTTAATTACCGAAAAAATAATTGATATATGCACACACACACACACACACACATATATGTATATATATATATATATATATATATATATATATATATATATATATATATATATATATATATATATAGGAGTAGAAGTGTAAAGCAGAACAATGTCCAAACGAATATGTTCTCTGTTGCAATAGACATATTATATAACGTTTACATAAATATAAATCTTATAAAGTTGTTTTCTCACATACATGACTAAAAAAAGTACCTCGTATCTGTATGAAAAACGCACACATACATTTCTACATTTATACTATACTATTGTCACTGGTATTTATATTATTTATCATAGACGTTTTTTGCAAAACAAAAAGTTTCATGCAATTGGGCAAAGGGATTTCAAAATCCCACATAAAAATTTAAAAGAGAAGTAGGATATAGATATATACATATAAAACTATTTTTTAACTTGTTTGTAAAATTGTAATCCTTTGTTTCAATCTAACATACTTTGATGTGCCTGTGGGATGATACCACATATAAATTATTAATATTCATTAGAAGGCTGAGTCAGCACGAGCTTGAGAACATTACTTTATACAAAGAAAAACATTTTTTACGCCAAAGTAATTTATTATAGAGAGGAAACACTTCCTTTTTTACATGTTAATAAAAAAAACAATGATCAATTATTACTTCCTTTTTTTATTCTTGCTTATAAAACGGGTAACTATGCTATGATAGTAAGTCTGAGCGGTTTAAAAAATTTCCTAAAAAAACTTATGCTTTTAGTCTGTTAGAAATATTACTTGTTGCTTTTACTTTACACATGCATGCAGGTGACAGGTTTTATGAATATATTTTAATTAAGACGTAGTCAAGAAAATAAATATAATCACTGTTCGATGTTTATTAGCATAGCGCACATATCAAGTGGAAATTAATTTGACGCATGAAAACAAAACATGGTTTCAATCCATCACCACTGAACGCTGAAGCTAGCGAATCTAGTCCAAGGCGAGGCTTATTTAGTCCAGTAAGTACATAGTAAATTGATCGATCACAGGGATAAATTAAATTCCCAAGACTGTTTTATGGTATACTTATAACACAGTTGTTCTATATTGATATAATATATTTAAATTAAAATAATTTTATTCATTACCTAATAATTTGTTAGTTTCATGAATCATTTTATACGAAAGATAGGTTTAAACGATTTACAGTTTATTACGGTGTTATATTTTTTTACATGTTAATAAAAAATAATATATTTAAAATAATATTTTTTTCCGTAGCTGCGCTCATGTTAGAGGTGTGAGGTTCACAATTTCCATGATTAACGTTTCAAATTAAATATTTCTATGACCAGATGATCTCAAAATAACTATCGCTTCTTGCCTGTCCACATTGAAAGACACGCCTCATAAATTTTCACGTACAGAGTAAACTATGAAATCTAGTTATAACCGAGCATATAGGGGGAAAACAGGTATAGCGTTATATACCTGAGTCCCTGGATCATAGGTCCAAACTAAATCTTATGTAAAACAAGGTTACACAAAAGTGCATACTTTAAAAGTTATTCATTATTTTCGTAATATCTACATTTGTCATTCCATGACTCATATTAATTTTATTATTGTATTATGAAAGAAATAACAATGATATTTGGTGAACGCACAACGTATTAGTTTGGCTATAAAATAACCTCTTATTTTATACCAAAAAACAAGGAAAACACTCTGAAATTTAAATAACTTTTTTATAGAATGTGTAATTAGAAAAACATTTGTCTTACGCTTTCCAAAACCCACCGTGTAAAAAAGTTGCATAAAGATTACAAGCAAATTAAAAGAAATTCTGTTCTGGAATATTTTGATAATTTTGCATTTTTACCAGCATCGTAGAAAAAATTTAAAAAATGTGTAGTCGGGGGACCCTCGTCAGGAACGAAGTTTCTTAAATTATTTTTTTAACTTTAAACGTGATTTAATATATAGATTTCTATTCATTATATTAGTGTATTATTGTCACGCCAAAAAGCGCAGCCTTTTTTATTCAACTCTCCCCGTCTCTCTAATTTGTATATTTTATGTTATTTTTTATCATTTTTTCAAAGCAAAAATATAAAGTAAGTATTCAAATCAATGAATTTCATTTAAAATTTTAGGAAAAATAGTCATTTATTAAAAGAATTAAATATAAAATAGTGAATTAAAAATTACATGTAAAACAATTCTAAATAAGAAAAGAAACAATAACAAAGTACTTAAAATTCATAAATTACAATAAATTGCAGTCATATTCACTAATTAAATTTTATGTGGATTGTTTTTATGAAATAGAAATAATTTTTTTTTTTGTATAATTAATTCATACTAAATTTAAAATTAATTTTAATATGAATTAATTATTTCAACAATTTTTTGTTTTTATTTCATAAAAACAATCCAGATAAATTTAAAATTCATTTTAATATGCGCATGTTCTTCAAAATATTATAACAATTCAAGGCAATATGTCTACGCCTACGGCGATTTACTGAAAGACAAAGTCTTCTTTCTTTCACACTATTTTTTATTGCATTATAAAATGCCATCACCGTGTTAGATTGATCACAGGATTTATGGCCTTTGACGTCTCGGCGCACCGCGCGGACCTAGCTTAAATTCCCGGCCTATACTAATCTACTCAAAAAAAACAACCTTTTTTATACCTATGTTCAGCGATAATTCTTTACCGAGTAGCTCGATTTTCATAATTCTTTTTTATTTGAAAGGTGATGCTATAGGTATGGTCCTATATAAATATGATGATGATCTGATGAAAAGGCCTGGAGACGAACGATGGAACTCCTTAATTACTTGCTACTAGTAGTTATTATTTTGCAAAATAACTACGCTATCGATTATATCAGATTTTGACGATGCGTTTAAGAGATGAACAATGGAACTCCTTATCGGATGATAGTAATCAAACGTAATTGGAGATATTTACTACTGAAACTTTTTTTAAACTTTTTACATGGCAAAATAACTGCACCATCGACCAGGTCAGTGTATGATAATGAAATCTGAAGGTGAATAATGTAACTCCTTAACTAATGGTAGTAAATCTGTGGTGATTCAATATATATATGCTACTGATTATTGTTACTTTAGTTATAAATTTGTAAAATTTTATATTGGATTTTGGATATGGAGAACGGATCTCCTCAAGTGGTAGTTTTTAATTTGCAAAATCTGATATTATACTTTGGATAAGGAGAACCGAACTCCTTAACGGCTAACAGCTAACCATTGGCGGACACTATAATCGCTTTTTTTGCTATGTGTTGTCGATAATCAACTTTAGACCGAGAGAAAATTATTTACATACTAGCTTCTGCCCGTGACTTTTTATAATTGCACAAAATTGTAAGAAACAAAATAATTGTGATGTTAATTTTAATACATTTATCACTGAAAATTCTAAAATAAAATCTTAGAATTTTCAGTGATTAATGTATTAAAATTTTGAAAAACTTTCGAAAAACCGACTTCAAAAAAATAGGTACCAAAAAGTAAAAAAATAATTAACTCAAAATAGGTACCTACTTATTTGCATTAAATATCTAAATTACTTGTATGTAAAGTTGGTGCCTGCAAACTTAAACAGATGTAAATTTTAATGTTATAAATACCCTTTGTGAATCTATTTAGCATTGGAAGTGCATTAGAAGTTAAAGTTTTTATTTAAATTCTAAAGAAATTAAATTATGAATTTGTTTAACTTGTTCGAAAGTTCTGGGATCGACTTCAAAAATAAGTATTTAGTTATTTATTGCAAATAAATAAGTACCTATTTTCAGTTATGTATTTTTAACTTTTTTTCAAGTCAGTTTTTTAAAAGATATTTTATTTCGAATACAAATACCGCTAGATTAATGTGATATAATCCCCATATACGAGGATCTTTAAGTATTTATTGGTTTATTTAATTAGGAACTTATGCTTAAAAACCACTGCGAATTGTATAATAGTGGATTTAATAACAGGATGTAATTACACAGATATGACATGAAATTACTCAATTATTAAATATATGAGGCATATGAAGTACAATAACAGTTAAAATTATGACATTGAGCACTAGTTCTAATTCTAGCTGATATCAAGCCAAAATTCTTCAGTCTAAAGGTTAGGAAGTTAAAATTGCGGCAAGTAAATCTCATACCGATGGACTTCAGATTGTACAAAATTCGAATTTAAATTTTATGAAGAATTTTTAATTATAAATACCGCTAGATTATTGCAATATTCAAGGGTCTTAAAAAGTCTATAATTCAATGAATTAGGATTTTATACTTAAAGACGACTGTAAGTGGTATATGAAATTGAGTTTATAAAGAGGTCGTACGTGATTATGAACTTCCTATATTCTCAATATATTCCAAGGGGGACTTTCTCCATTGATCGCCTTTTAATATATTTTTTAAACATGTCTATGCTCATTCAAATATTTGAGGGATATGTTTTACTATAAAAATTATTGATATAAACAGACTGATTGACACTATCGATACCAGGACGAACAAAAGAAAAGTTGGAAATTACATTTATTGATAAGTTTGCAGTAGTAGTATAAATTTAAAGAAAATGAAATCAAAAAATTTTAATATGTTTCGTAGAATTTTAGCTAAGATAGATCATTTATATTTACATCCATCAAAATCTGCTTTAATTATGGTTAAAAAATTACATATAAAACAATTCTAAATAAGGAAAGAAACAATAACTAAATATTTAAAATTAATAAATTGCCGGCATATTCACTAATTAAATGTTAATTAAATTTTATCTGGATTGTTTTTATGAAATGAAAATAAAAAAATAATTAATTCATATTAAAATTAATTTTAAATTTATTTCCATTAAAAATTTAAATTTAGGCATTTTAAAATTAAAATATTTTTGATTTAATTATTTCCAAATTTAATTAAATTTAAAATTAATTTTAACATTAAATTTTATTATTCTACCATTTAATTTTCTTCTTATTTCATTAGCTTTAATTAGCTTTAATCTTAATTATGTTATTTTTATTTCAAAAATAAATTAAATTTATGATTAATTTGACCATTAAATTTATTTATTCTAAAAATTTAATGTTTTCTCATTTTACTATTTTAAAATGTATTTATTATACCAATGAAATTTAATATTACATTTAAGTTGGTATGTAATTTTCTTGAAAATTAATTTTTCATTATTTATATTTTTTAAGGTTAGTTATTCTAATATTTTAATTAATTGATCAAATTTAGTATTACTTTTAAAATTAAATTTAGTTATATTAAAAATTTAAATATATTCATTTATATTTTAGTTTTAAATATCTCAAAAATAAGTTGTTAAATTTATTAAAACAATCTAAATAAAGTTTAATTAATTAATGAAAATAAATCAATTTGCTGAAAATTTGTTATAATTTACAAATTTTTAATATTTAGTGAAAAAATTCGACAATCGTAAGTTTTTAGTTATGTGACATACAAATATTTTTTTAAATATGCACCTGTGAAAGACATATCAGATAATATATTTTCGTTCTAAAAAATTAAAATTTTGTAAATAGTTTAATAGGAATATAATGTACCATTAAATGTTAATAAATGCTGAAATGTGTACGGAAACCCTGGCTTGGCGGTTTCGGAATTATTAGAAACATCGCAGAAAATGGTAATCAATCTATTTCGATATGCGGGGTTTGCGAACGTAATAGCAATAATAATAATTAATTAAAACGTAATATAAGAGGAAAGCAATAATAGCTATAAACAAAAACGTAGTATAATAATAGTTATAACTTGTTTATGTTAGAAAAAAGGGAAGTACTTATTGATATGTGATGAATAACACGATTGTTTTAATTTTTCTATGTTTTATTTGTTCATCTCACTAGTTTACCTTTCGCTTTTACTACCTTCAATTATTTCCATAGTTTGATATTTTATAATCTTCGCGTTCGTATGGTTTTGCCTTTTGCTACTTATTCATCTCATTTGGATTGATTATTGAATATAATGACTATTCTTGCTATCTGGATCGTTGTAAAGTATTTACACTTGTTTATTTGCCATGGGTCAAAATCCAAACAGGTTACTTATTAACTGCGTGAGTACGCTATGATGCATACTTTGATATTGTACATGGCAATAGTCGGGAAACTAGTAGACTCCACAGTGACTACGCCAACCGACACGGAAGGGAAACGGCCCAACAACTTTCTGACCACTTAGTTTTTATCAGGAATACGGAGGATTGGGTTTTTGAAGGTCTTCATGGTTGTAAATAATGGTGAACGAATGGACCAGTTACCGATTGAAGTTAAAAATGATCTAAAATTCATCGAAGACGACGCTCTGTTATTCGTCATGTGAAAAAGCCAAGGAAAGATTTAAATTCATATGATATTCAAATAGTGCAGAATTTTTTGTGATAAGATTTTTTAAACAGGGTGCAATTAGATCGAGAAAGAGATATGAAAGCCCTTAACTTTTATGACAAGACAACGTGGACTAATGAATTAAAATTTAAAACCTTTAGGAATATTTAACAAGCAAAATATAAATTATTAAAGTATTGTAAACTCCCACTTTTCGGCAAGAATCTAATTTCCACTATCCGCTCTCGGTGAATTTGTGGAGCGGAATTTAAAACAATTTACTGGTCCGATCGAGCTATCCTAAAATTTAAAATTTTTTCACATCGATTGATTGGGCATGGTAGTACGATCAGTTGGCAAGCGCGCTCCTTGGATTAAATTCTGTTGATTTTTTACTATTTAATTTACTTTAATTATATAGTTAACTCCAGGAAGATTATGTTGGAATTGGATTTGTGAATAAAAATCAGAACTACAATTGAATATGTCAGGCAAAATCAGCAACCCTTTGTTTGGTTCCGGGGTAATATTCTAAGGCGACGTAAATTGTGTTTCTGTTCCAGTCCATCATTTTGGACGTTCTATGTAAATAAAGCATTACACTTTGCAAAATAAAAACTTTTAAGTACTAAACAAAATTTAAACGAGAGAAAAAAAATCATAATAATTTTTTTATTGTTTGACGACCTTACAAAAGACATACATTTTTAAAGTAGAGCGATTTAAAAAATTATATTATTAAAAAAATCTATTATTCTTAGTAGTTTTCAAGATCATTTTCATGTTATCTTTAATATGCTTTTTACACAGCGGGTTTTAGAAAATTGAACGTATTTTTTTAATAGGATCAACTAATTTCAGTCATGATATGGAAAATATAGATATTTTGAAAACAAAAAAAAATGTATAAATAGTGCACTTTGTGCAATCTTATTGCAACTATATTGCTTTAGATTAATTGCTTATGACATCCTATACCCATAAGTTTAATTGAACTACTGACGTAGGGATAACTGTATATATAGACTCAAAGAATACTGCAAATTATATACTACCAAACAAAGGACTTTATAACAAATGCATCTCAAAAATATTTCCTAGTTATCTTCTTTCTAATTCAGCATTTACCCACGACTTTACTCTCGTAGAAATACGTTATACCTGCTTTTTCTTCTTCCCCTGTTTTATGGTAGATACTTGAAGGCAAAGGTTGCTCGGAATATTTATTTATACTTTTTTCAGTCAAAATATTAGCTAATATTAAGCAATAAGTTAAAAAACTATGCTTCCCTCAAGCCATGTTGAAGAGGGGCAAGCATATAAACTATTACGGAAAGGATTTTTATTTTAGGCCATAAAATGAATAATTTAAGGGGGCTTAAACTTCGTTTGCACGTATCCCAGTGGTACAATATAATAAATTTTGTAGGTCAATATAAAAGTCATTATCGTCATATTTGGTGCGATGAACATATTTTATATCATCCCTTTTTTCTATCCGTGGGGAGTAAATTTGTAAAATCAGTATTCATTACTTAGTAACAGAAAATGCAATATGAATTTATACGCCTGTAACTTTAAAATTCACTGAGTTCCGGTACTCAGTTTTAACTCTTATTTCTCATCCTTAGGCACTTGATTTCATAAAATCCTTTCTCAGAAGATTTTTAGGTAGAATAAGGAACTCACGTTCTAAATTTAAAGTTTGTAGTTTTTACAGTTTAGAAGATTTTGTGCTGAATGCAGCAGTGGTATTTCCGATATAAAAATATTCTTCTTAGTCGCTACACTTTGTGTCAAGCATGTTGCAGATGAGTGTTGTATCTCAGGATACGTCCTCATTCTTCTCTATCATCTATCTCATCTATTTTTTTGCTGCGCTCATGTAGAGGAACGCTCATGGTTCCTCTGATTTATAGGTGTGTCTAGTTCCATTTTGCTAAGTGTCACTAGGCATTAAATATTATCATTGTTACGCTGCGACACATGTCACATAAATATATATATATATATATATATATATATATATATATATATATATATATTATCTATATTTTTTCAACTACATATTTTTTTTAAATGCACGTGTAAATGTTCATTAAATGTATTTTTAGAACTTACACCTCCATCCCGAATTACTACTACGTTTCCACAATTTAGAAGAAATTCGAGAAAAATACGCTATTTCTCAATTAATGTGCAGAAATTTACGTACAAATTGAAAATAATTTATTGATTAAATATTTATTGATAAATTTATATATTTGCAGTTCAATTTATACAGGAAACGAAACCCTACTATATTTATAACCATTAATATTTCAATGGAAACTTAAGTGGTGAAAATTTTCGATCGTGTCAAATTCAATAACTAGATATATTTTGTAACAATTCAATAGATACAGTCTGGTCAACAATAACGTGACCGTTATTACTCATAAAAAATACAGCACATGTTAGGAATGTGAACGACCTGTCAGTCAGGGGATCAAATTGAGTGACAGCAAAAGAGCAGGATAGAGTTGCGTTCTGCCACTGTGTTCTGCCAAATCAATACTACGTTAGAAGGGAATATATGCATTACTAAATACAATAAGCAATCGTCTGCATGAAAACAATATATCTTTTCGGGCTACTTTGAGAACTTTTGTTATCTGAAAAAACACGTTCAAAAACGACTAAACTGGGTAAAGGAAAATTTGGATCATTGGGGCAACGTTATTTTTACAGATGAAAGTCTGTCAAAAGCTTGGAGAAGTAAGCATAATAGGTTGCTTCAACGTACAGTAAAACGTCTTATAAAAGTACATGTTCGGAAATGCTTCTGCAAACGTGGATTTGGTTGCCTTTTTGTGTTTACTGGTATTTGGACGTTGAAAGAATGTGCCAAATTTATAAAAAATGCTTAATGAAGACTGCTAAAAAGTTTTTTCGATCAGACTCAAAAACCTGGGTGCCGCAAGAAGGCAATGACCCAAAATATCTAGTAAACTATGCAGTGCGTGGAAACGGCAAAATAACATTACAACCATGGAGTGGCCACCGATGTCTCCAGATGCAAATTTCATAAAAAATGTATAGTCTTATATCAAAATGCAACTCAGAGCAAAGCCAGCGTACACTCAAAAGCAACTCTATTATCAAATTAAAGAGATATGAAAAAGGAATGAAAGCATGGAAAAAGGTATCAAGCTATAATAAATAATGATGCTAATATTACAAAGTATTAATTAATTGTGCAATATCCAATATTATGTACTTCAATATATATAAAAAAATGTCTGATTTATTTCTTCCGAATAATAACGGTCAGGTTCTTATTTAACAAACCGTTATCTTGTTTGTTTTTTTGTTTTCAGATAAGTATAAATATGTTATACGCTTTGGCTTGTAGTTACCGGAAATCATAGCATACAATTAATATGTATATTTATTTAATAAATAGTAAATTAAATGAAGTTATATATTTGTTTCATTCACTTTACTAGGTGCAAGATTTATGGTGAGCTTTTGTACCAAAAATAGAAACAAAACAATGACAGCGTATTATTTAAACTGCAACAATAGATTGATTTTTACTGTGGGAATTCAAAACTGACTAAATGTAAGTAGTTGAGATGGCTAATGGAGTAATAGAAAAAAAAATTATTTTATAATATAGATGCAATAGATAACTCTGCTCGGAAAAAACATCTTTCTTTATAATGGAAACTTTCTGAATCAGAGCGAACGGCAGTGCGCAAGCAACTTTTTATAGGCATGAGCGTGCCATGTAATTATTTACACGATGCAATTCGGACCACTTTTAACGCCCCTATTACATATTGTGATTTATTTTCCGTATCTACATGATACGGAAAATAAGTAACAATACACTATATGAATGGAAGAATCGTGCATACGTCACAGAGCGATTTAGATTATTTAAAATATTACTAGTTATTTTAAATGGAGAACATTTAAATGAAACTTGTGATCATAATTTCATTATTTTCATGTGAGTTCACAGATATTTGTGGCGCTTGTACCAGATTAGGCTGTAATAAGCTACTACTTAGATCAAGTTATTTGCTATACATCTGTAAACATTCCACTATTCCTTCTAAATAAATATATTTCATTTAAGTCACAATATGAGCGAAACATTCCTTAAAATATTTGAGTTACTGCTACTCTTGACAAATAAATGGCGGTACTTATATTTTTCATCATAGTAATATTATTCTTTTAAAATATATATATAGCAGACGAACATCAACTCCCTTCTTTCTACGGTATTAGGGCATTTTTATATTAATTATAGGTGCGGTAAACGATTTGGAAAAATTTGGTTTATTTTATTGTAAAGATTATTGATTTTGCTTTATCTTTTGATTATATCAAGTAGACTTGGGTGATACGAGTATTTTTAGATACTAAGAATTACAAATACGAGTATTAGAAAATATTGGTAACAGATAACGGAGACAAAATAATCGACGAGTATGGGCGTCGTAATTTCGTTCTGAGAGGACTATATTAAAAATCGACCGCTTACGGTTCCTGGAGATATACAATGAGTTATAACTGCTACGTATTATTGAGGGTTCAATGCTCACATTTATTTTTTGCAGCTAAAATTGACGGAAATTTATAATTTCTAAAGGAGATATTTTTAAATAAAATACAATGTTTTATGTTTCCTTCATACTACCATACATATTTATGGTTCTAGGCTTAGATCTGGTAACTAAATGATGTATTTTAGATAATCATTTAGAAAGCGTATTCAAAAAATGAATCACGTATTTTACTATAACTTCTTTTGATTTGAAATAATGGATAATTAACAAAAATAATAAATTTATACTGTTCCTTTTTTTATTTCAATTATATTTGAAATCACCATATATTTGCTTTCTTTGTCCGTTTATTATTTTAATTTTTTTTCCCTAGTAGTAAAACTTTTAATTTCCCGTATAATTGTTATTTATATATTTATTTGACTAAGGACTTGAAGTTTAAAATCTTATAAGTAATCACAACTCAACTATTAATATTAAAATACGGAGTGTCATCAGATAAAAAAACACCGCAATGAAAACACTTGTCTTAAAATACTGGTACACATCGTATTCGGAAAATATTTATACACCTTAACAACCATGAACGTACTTTATACAAAAGTATTACGATTTACAATTATTCAGATATTTGGTTTGTTCCTTATTTCGTATAGCTTTCAGATATAAAAGAGAGAGAAAACCTGAATACATGCGTAAATGAAATAGCTGTAGCTAGAGCTAGACAAAGAGGGGTACAGTTACGCCGCAGCCCGACCATAAAGTAACCATTGTCCCAACGTCCGGTCGGATATAAATATATTTCAACTTATTTATAACACAAACGCTTCAAATTAATTTTTGTGGGTCAAATTTGTCTATTGGTTCTTATATATTTATATTTGATTAATTTTTTTAACAATTATTTTTAATATTCAATAGTTTAAAATGTTCGTTATTTTGTATAAAATATCAGTATCTTAGTTGGTATAAAGTATCAGTATCTTAGATTAGAATGGCTTTAAGTTTTCTACAAAAATGTATAATTAACTTTTATCCTTATACTTATCCATCTACATGGATGGATAGGGTAAAATTTGAAGGAAGTTTTATTTGGAGTGAAATTAATTTAGTGTATTAATTTATTACTCCAACTATTTTACAGTTCAACATGTTTTTTGCCAATACTTTTAATCATTTGAAGGTTTAGGATATAGTTTTATATTTAAGACTTTAATAATGTTTTGAGCGATCAAGAAAGATTTTGGAATCATTTTGTAAAATTTTCAAATATTTCTCGATATTGCTATATGATACTAAAGATTATATAATGTTCTGTATTGAAAGATGGTAGGATTGAAAGCAATTATTTTTATTAAATAGTAAAAAGAATTGCTTTCAATCAAGAGAATCTTAAGCCATCCTTTCACACCTCTTCCTTATCCTTACAAGTAGCTGCTGATAAACAATATAAAAAAAGTTTAAAATTATTATATTGACCTGAATTACAAAATTATAAACATTATACAGGTTTCCCAAGCAATAGTATCAAGCGAAAGAAGGAAAAAGGTACAGAACCTCAATGCCTATTTAAAGATCTTCATGTATGTTCAGCGACTTTTTGATTATTTTAAATTAATACATTTTTCTATGTTTTTTCTTTCAGATAAATTCAAAGATTATGATAAAAACTTATTATTTTATTACCTATTTGACTAACTGACACTTTGAAATAAAGACGTATACTTATGCACGCCGTATCACGATGCTAAAAAAATTAACAAGTGAATGAAATATTCAAAGTATCAGATTTTGGACTTGTTTTTGGACATTATTTGAAAAAGTTCATATAACTTTTTTAGCACATTCAACTAACAATTTTAATACATTAAATATTGAATATTTCTATTTCATTAGGGTTTTAATAGGAATTGATTGAGATTATTGCAACCTTTCCGGTTTCGCCTTAAAAGTAGACTCAAAGTGTAATAAGTGAAAAGTTATAATTTTGGTTATAATTGAAGAAATTATTATAACTTAATAAAAACTCTCAGTAGTGCATATGTAATAAAAAATAACTTATTTTTCAAAACTACGACCGTCTTCTTCTAAACAGATACAGTATCTATGAAAAAACTTTCTTTTAAGCGTTAAAATCTCATTCGGAAAACTTAACTGAATTTAAGTCACGAGACAACGGATACCATTATATGGGCTAATCTTTGTTTAGTCGTAAATAATTTCTTACGTTCAAAGCATAGTGACAGGACGTGCCATCGTTTTAGAATATCAAACCTCTGCACGTTTGTAAATATACATCTTGTAGAAATTTAGTTCCATTAAAGTTAATAATATTATGTAACGCTTATGTAACATTGAAGCAATCTGAGATTCGAAAAGGATCATTTCTCTGTGTATTTAGTAGTTCAAACCAATTTGACATTATATGGCTCTTGTAAATTGGGTTTATAATAATATTATAAAATTAATTGAAAAAAAAAATCATTTTTCTTTTGGCTTCTTAATATACCTTACCAAAATCAAACTCTTCTGTCATGAAATTTAGGTTCCAGCTACTGATTTTAGTAAAGAGATATGAGTGATATCCCTCTTCAATAACCAATTCTGTAGAATCCATCTCAAATTTTATGACTCCGGTTCAGCATTCTTCTCCTTTGAAACTTGTCGATGAGTTTCTTCCATTACGAACTTTTATGTTAATAGGATGGTCAGGCAAACGGAACTCGGGTCGAGCCTATCTCCACGTTACGTATTTATTACCTTATAGAGTTTTCCTGCTCCTGAGTTGTTCTATTTCATATAGCCATAATAATAATGCATTTCTGGATAGACTCATAGTAATAAATCATGATGACACACCATGAAGAGGGAAGAAAACGTGACGATTTTCCGTTCCAAATAAAAATATAAAAAATATTAAATAATTCAATAACCCCTTAATTTTGTCAAGATGTTTAATTTATGTAATAATATCAAGCCCTTTCAAAGTTCGAGGAGAAATCGCAAAATCGTTAAACAAAAACTATAAAAAAGTGTACCGTAATCATATGTGCAATAGTAGGCAGACAATTGAATAACTAATTCGGCTAGGTTGACCGATATAACTATTGATATTCTAAAATGGATTTACGACTATGTTACTTTGCTACCTTTTATGATAAATTCAGCTGAAACTAAATTCAATTTATATCCAATTTTCACTTCTTTATTTACTCACAAAAATGATAGCCTTTCACTAACTTAATTTTTCATATACGTTTAGGGACACTTCGTAAGGGAGCAATGCATAATTTCTGGCTCAAAAAGCTAATGAACTGAGAAAGGGTTGAAGTAGGTTCCAGTAAAAACCATTACCATAGGGAACTTTTTTTTAAACGACGTGAAAAATTAAGTTCAACTTCTCGTGTTTCGAACATTTCGTTTTTCTGTTAATTTTATATTATGTATTTCAGTAAATGGTTTTATCACAAGCAGGATTGATACAGGAAATGACACCTGTTTCTATCATAGTCGCTCGTATATTACGCCTGCAAATATATATATATATATATATATATATATATATATATATATATATATATATATATATATATATACTTATACATATACATATATATATATATATGTGTGTGTGTGTGTGCGCGTGTATCTGTGTGTATATATATGTATGCTATAACATACTTCTTTTAATATTTTCACATGATTTTAGTGCAAACTATAATTAACCAATGAAAGTCACCAGATGTGAATCATACGAAGGAAACATAATTTAAATTTGTCTTTTAGTTCCAAATGTAAATTTAATTAAATATTCAGTGGGATTTTAGTTGGCCAAGTGTCTTGGTCAGTTTATTTCATAGCAGAAAAAACTACGTTGTCGGGTTTGAAACATTATCGGTAAACTGAGGCATTTGTTAGGATTGGACATTTGCATTTGTATATCCTGACTCGAAAAAGCATTCATGCAAAAAAATATATTTTCGTTTTGAAAAATTACTGATTATAAGAATTTTCCCGATTTAATGTCTCCCTACTGTATAACACAAATATACGAGTATAGGTATATTTTTTACTTCATGTATTTGTTTATTAACACTAAATTAAACATGAAAAAAATTAAAGACTTGAGAATTTGAAAGTAAACGATAACATTTTTAACAGCAATCAATAGCAAATAGAATAAGTTTTAACTTAAGAATTAAATAGCAATATGGAACTAATATGCTCCGAGCGAAATTTCGGATAATTTATTATTTCTTTAAATTTTCCCTCTATCTATTTTCTATTTATAAAGTAGTTTATCAGAACTCGTTTATCTGAAGGGATTATAAATCGTTCGTTTAAGAATCGTTTACATTTCAGTTTTAATTTATTAACTTTCACTAGATTGCTTTGAATTACGATACGAATTAATTCTACAAATTCAAATACATTCATGATAAAACACTATTATAATTAGACTAAAATTATAGAGATAATAGTGTATAATTAAATTATTATATAGAATTAAATTATGTTTAAAAGTTATTACAAATTTAAAATATATGCAAGTACCAAAAACTTTATAAAACTTTACATACTTTTGCTTAAATAAAAACAATGTTACTATATTTCAGTATCTAGTAATTAAAATAATTACTTGTCGACTAAGTGTCATAATTCATAATAATAGACCTTTCTTTGCTCTTGTTAAACAAATTAACATGTGTTAACTACTCGTGTTTGCATTTTTTAAACGCATTATATTATAAAATGTTTGCATTAAATCAAGGCTATTAAATTTAAGAGACAAACCAGTAGATAGATATAATATTAATTCATATTTTGTTGCAATTATTTTTAAATTAGGAACTTATTTTAATGTACAATAAAAAATTCATAAATTCAATTTTTAGGATTTTCTTTTTATGCTATTTCTTTCATTTCGGACGTATCAAACAAATAGTTATTTCCAATGGTAAAATACCACTTCTTCACAAAAACATTTGTTCTTAAATTTTAGCCTCATTTTTCCCCCTTTTGACGCGACTGGATCAAAGCTAGTAATGCAAAAAGATATGAAAGGATATTTAAAATATTTGTCGTCTCATGAAATAAATGGAAGAGCTGTCGTCTATAAAATATTGAATTACCGACGGAGCAACCCGACCTTTCGCAATGTTCTTATCTAAAATACTCAAAGCAATCTTCGAAAAAAGATTATCTTCATTCATGTGACCAGAAACGCTAATAAAAATCGATAAAACTTTTATAACCATTTCCGACCTATTACGTTTTTCTGATAGATTTGTCTGCTTCGAACTTGCCATTGTATTTTACGCGTGGTATATCTCTTTTTTCCTAATTATTTTGTAAGGATTCTACCTATTTTGAGAGTCCTTTAAGATAAAGGATTTATATTTAATTTTACTAAAATATATGGTCATGGGTTATCTGCAAATTTCTTTCGTTAGGATTTCTTTTTATTGATATCTTTTGAAATACAAGGAGAATATAATTTATGTTTATCTATATAAAGGATAAATATAAAATAATTATTATACACACACATGTATATATATACATATATATATATATATATATATATATATATATATATATATATATATATATATATATATATATATATATATATATATATATATATATATATATATATATATATATACATATATATATATATATATATATATATATATATATATATATATATATATATATATTACTGTAATATGATGCAGATCGTGTGACATGTAATATATTGAAGCCTTATGATATGATATTTTTATATAATAGATAAGCTGCTTTGTAAATAGGTTATAGCTTTCGAAGTTTAGAAATTTAATAAAATTATTTAATATCGGAACAAATTTTGAACCCGAATTTCTTCACCTTATGGATGATATATAAAAAAATTGTTAAACCTATCACTTTTATTAAGTTTCGACTTAATAGAACTAATACTTCGAAAGTTTTCTTCAAATATAATTTTAGAACCAATGGCTTGAGGGTGGATTTTCATACAGACAATAATTTCTAAAAAAAAGTTCTATAGTACAAATTTTGGCAAAGCCGTTTTGTACTCACTGCAACAAAGCATTAACTTATTTGAGCAAATGTAGATAGATTGCTGAGTAGTTGTAAATAGCAAAGTGAACTACATTTTTCCTGTAAATCAGGAAAAATAAAGGCATTACGAGGAGAAAGAAAAGTGATCACTACCTTGTAAATAATTTAAAGTTACAGTAAATAAATGGACGACATATTTAATTCCAATTTATTCAAGAGCTTTTAATACATTACATTACGTATACTAATTAGATGAATAGTAATATGAATCTTGTACGCGACAGAGTTTTTCACATTGCTATGCAGTTTTACGCCACTTACCTGGATTTATTATAGCAAATGTATGGAAATTGGTAGATTATGAAGTGGATATGTACAACAAAGTGTTGACGTATTATTCCGTTTAACTTCCTTAAGCAAGTGAAAGTTTTTTTCGGTTTAGTTTGTTTATCTATGGATCGATTGTTAGTTAGTTTGGTGCCGTTCCATTTTTTTGTTATTGTTTATACATTTTAAAATTATGATATTTGTCTTCGAGGCATTTACATTTTTATAATCCTTTCGCTCACACTTTAAGTTGGGTATAAAATATCATAGGAATCAGTAAATAAAAAAAATTTACAAAAATATAATATTATGGGTTTAAAATATTTTGTTATTCTATATATATTTTCTTATCTTTCATTTGTATTTTACTTTTCACCGAAATATTCTTATACGTTATTGTGAATAAATGTATATTTAAATTTCATTCAAAATACTTCTTTTTTTACATAACGGCTCTTCAGAAAGTGAATATTTATCTAATATTTTATCAGTTGCTCGTTTGGGCAACAATTTTCGGAAGGGTAAATTTTTTACTTGCGTTATCTTGACTTACTTTATTGTATTTTTTGATAGTGTATAAAATTGCACGGATGGAAGAAAATAAATAATATCATTACACTTGCTGAATTTAGCATACTATCACTTTATTTGTGGAATAAATGAGAATGACTAGGATTTTCATATTTATTAAAGAATTTTAAATATGTATGCAAAGTATGTAGATGAGGATGAGAATCCATGTTCTTCCATAATTTTCTTTTCATATGACATAATAACTTTTCATATGACTAGAAAAATAGTGATATAATTATGGGTCTTAAAATATAAACAATACTTTTGGAACATATAAATTTTGAAAATAAAAAAAATTATATAAAATATATAATAAAAGTAATAAAAATGACAAAAGGTATGTTGAAATTATGGAAATATGTATATATATATATATATATATATATATATATATATATATATATAATATAACAACAGTGACTACTCACCAAACACCTGAGTAATAAATGTATCAAACCAAAAATTTCTCGGAATTGGTTAATATTAGACTATATCTCAATGAGACCGAATAGTTCGTCGAGACCGAATAGTTCGGCATTCCTTTAGCGATATCTATTTCATTTTGGTGAAGGGTTACTTAGATGATACTATCTATAGTATGATATAAGACTAAAATTATTATACTAAAATATATCTGAAATGAGGCTTGCGATAAAATATCTAAATGATACATCGAGATACTTAAATGGCGTTGGTTTAGTGTTTTTAAGAGTATATAAATAATCTAGAGGAACATTTAGAGTTTAGTTCATCGCCATTAGTTCACTCAATCAGAAGACATGCAAACTTAAAATTTTTACAATTGGGTTGGTATTGCATTGCCATAAAAACCGAAAAAAACGCCTCGTTACCCGACACTTAGTAATTATACAAATGTATAGCATACCAATGTATATAAATAGATGACGCTACGTGTATTGTAAATAGTGCAGTAAAGTTTTTCTTAACGACATATATTGGCAAAATGGTTTGACCAGAGATGAAACAGAGATGATGACGCGCAGACGCATTAGTCTGGACTTGGATATAGGTATTTCGTATTTCGTGTATAACATTTATCGATATGTGTATTTTCTATAAATTTACATCGATAAATATATATTTTTTTTAAATTTCAATATGTTGTAAATATAAGTAGTTTAATTATTTATATATTTTCTATACACCTAATATTTCCCAAAAAATATATTACGGAGAATATAACAAAAGTACTGAAATACAAAACAAATTGTTTTGTGGAATATTTGTCTGTTTGTGAGCCTCTCTATTCGTTCGCGTATCATGTATGAAATTCCAAATATATTCCGATGAAGTTTTTATTCTTTTGCATATGAAATTTATCGCTTTTATGTGTATTCGTTATTAATTTACGGTTTAAATTTCAATGTATTGTAAATATTCCTAATTTAATTATTTCGTTAAGTTTGATATTAGGTTATACGAATTTGATAGACAATTACTGTTTTGTATATACATATAATATTTCCGGAAAAAGTATATAGGAGAATATAACGAAAGTAATTAAATATAAAAACATTGTGTTGTGAAATATCTGTGTGGTTATTTGTGACCCTATTTATTCATTCGCGCATTATGTATGATTAGCCAAAATTATTTCGTTGAAGTTTTTATTAGTGAACTTGCTTCGGGTCTGGGGTAACATATGTTTATCATAATCGACAAACTGAAAAAGAGATTTGGCAATGTAAAGTAAACTTACATAAAAACAATTAAATGAAACTACGTGATATATTATTATTTCTAGTTTTTTAAATTTCTTTACCACGACCTAGGTTTCGTTGTATTACAACATCTTCAGGTGGGATATTAGCAAAGATTCTTTGCTAATATCCCGCCTGAAGATACAATGAACCCTAGGTAGTGGTAAAGGAATTAAAGAAAGTAGAAATAATAATATATCACGTAGTTTCATTTAATTGTGAATAATGAATTTCTAAAAAATTGACGCCAAATATATTCAATACTTACATAAAAAGTTTAATTTAATATTTATTACAATAGATAGCATACGGTGTATTAAGTTTACCGTTAATAATATTATCCAAGTGAATTTGAATTGAATATGTTTCAAGCGTAAAATACATACGAGCGAATAAAGCAAAATAAGCTTAAAACATTGTTTTCTCTTGAATTAATGCTAATTTTTTCATTTCACTTTTATCACTTTATGCACTCTTGGAGGCTCTTTAAGTTTAAAAAAATATTCATAATTAAATGAAACTACGTGATGTAGTATTATTTCTACTTTCTTTAAGTTCTTTACCGTGACCTAGATTTCGTTGTATTACATCTTCAGGTGGGCTATATATACACACATATATATATATATATATATATATATATACATATATATATATATATATATATATACATATATATATATATATATATATATATATATATATATATATATATGTATACATATATCTTTGCTAATAGCCCACCTGAAGATGTTGTAATAAACGAAACCTAGGTCGTGGTAAAAAACTTAAAGAAAGTTGAATTAATACTACATCATGTAGTTTCATTTAATTGTGAATAACGAATTTCTACAAAATTAACACCAAATATATTCAATATAAACAAATCGTATATATTTTAATAATTCAAACTGAGACGGGTTGTGATATTTTGGTAGTTTATGATTTTAATTAATATTTAAAATAAGTGTTATAAATAGGCCGAAGAAATTAAATAATACTTGTAGTTATTATATTTTATACATGTATATAAAATAAAATTTATGACTTCAAATTTAAAAATAACAAAGCATGTTATTAAGCTTTCAATAAAAGAGCTCGAAGGATATGCAAATCAGAGAAGTATTTATTCAGCGGGAGACTCATCGGTATAGAGGTGAACGTTCAGCTGATCTCAGTGCTATTACACTAGAATGAAAATGAATTTTTCAGCTTTCAATTCCAATTCGGGGACTTACTGAAACCGAAATTTTTAACCTATGGGTAGTGTCGAAAATGAAGACTTTTTAACCTATCCTCCACATCAGGATAAGTTAAAAAGTCTTCATTTTCGACACTACCCATAGGTTAAAAACTTGACAATTCCTGTAAAAAACACTACCATATTAAAATTCAAGGTTGTTTCATGTGAGTCTTTAGAACTTATTAATAACACCTTAAGGTAGAGACAAATTCCTTTCGGAATTTGACAGGAGATCGGCAAAAGTCTACATATTGGTGGACCCAGGTGTAATAAAATATAAAAATAATACCGTTATACCTTGTAATATCTGTTATGAATAGATGTAAGGAACTGCACTATAAAACTTCTAGGCCTGACATATCATCTAAATAAGCCACATTAAATTTGGAAGGAGTAAAAAAGTACATTCATTTTCATAACAAAAAAGAACAGATATCATTATCAGTTGACAGTTCGTTTTTAATTCCTTCGGTTATGGCTGTACACTTACAAATAAATCGATATTATGGTCGATTATTATTGTTACTTTTTAATGTTTTTTGCTATATTAAAAATATAACAATGCGCTTTTACGAAAGTTGGTTTTTGTGTTTTACCATAATAACAAATTGTACTTTATTTCTTGTTTTTCCTGATTATAAAACAATGAACTGTTGGATTTTTTAGTTTTTTTTTAATTGCACTCTACTTCCGTAAACGCATATCCGTTTTCAATAATCTTCTTTACTTTGTTAATATTTACGGCACCGATGCATCATAACTACTACAAAAAGATTTGTGGATGGGAAAATATTAAGGGCGGTCTAATCAATAACATATCAGTGAATTTCGTTCCATTAAAGAATAAAAGCAATGTTATTTATTAAAAAAATGAACTGATTCAATTTTAACAGATTTAACTTTATGTACAATATTTAGTACGAATTGTAAGAACATTGAATTATAACATTTAAGCGTAAAATATGTAACCAGATCAGTTCATGTCGGAATATAGACGAAGTAGGATTTTATAATTGTCTATTCTTTTAGAAATTTCACAATTTCAAATTACATTAAACAAAATATATAAATTTTATTCCAAGATTTTTTTTACCATCTAGGTATATACCTAGATATTTTTTTTGACGTATATACATTATTTGATATTATTTGACATCTTCATCTAAAGCAACCGCTTTGAATCGTACGTACGTACATACGTCGACATTTATGGAAATTATAAGTCTATGACGGACTAACGGAGATGACAAAATTGAAAAAGATTTCTTGTTTCGTTATGAAAATATAAAAATAAATCAAAGCGTTTACATATAAAATTATAAAAATAAGAGATATTATAAAATAAAAATAAAATTTTTTTCAGAAATATCTATCGTAAAGTCCCTTTATTTGTCGAGAGTTATTTAAAAATATTCGAGTTCTTTGCAAAAGTCTGTTCCTTTTACTATTTAATGCTGTAAAAATATGAAAATTGATCAAATTTATTTTTTTTTACACACATTCAGGCATACGTATATAAGATGGAAAGACAAAATATTATATTAATTTTAATATAACCTACTTCTCTGCACATATCCACTTATCGCAAGTTTAAAAAAGTTGTAATTAGAAATTAACTTAACATTTTTGTTTATAAATTAAGGACAAGTATCATATTGCTTGCAACATTAAGAGGTAAATCAGTTTGTTCTCTGATTAAAGCGTTGTATATATTTGATATAGCGAGGAATTAGATCACTGGACAATTTTCACTAAATCCTATGTAATAAATCGTTTGATAACTGTTAATTACCATAATTGGACATTTTAATCTAAGCAGAGCTAGGTGGGACAGTTAAAAGTTTAGAATATAATAACGTGATCCTTATTTTAGTTGGTTACTGAAATGCAGACAAGGGCCTTCAATGATACTTTATATTAATTAAAAATATTTCGTTAAAACTTTAGAGGGTAATACCAGTTAATTGTATTATAAAAACGCTTAAGAAATGTGGGAAAACAAAAAGTTTCAAATTAATTTTTTCTCTGAAGTGGTTCGAAAATTTATTATTTATTTTAATAATAAAAACATGAATTTTTATCTATTCAAACATTTTGCTAAGATTAAAAAAAGAACTTATTTAGCAACAAATTAATGTTGAGAGAAATTTTAAATTAGGTTTTGAATATAGATCTGATGACATATATTATGTTTTAAAAACTGGTTTTAATTACGTTGACTACATTATTGGTAAAAATAATTATGAATAATTTTAATAACTTGTACATTAGGCATAAACCAGCAACGAAATAATAATTTTTTTCTGTGAACAATATGAAAACAAGAACATAAAATATTAGTTTTAAAAATATAAGACTCAAAATATTGAATAATTTAAAAAAATTACAAATTCTAATTATCCGAACTTAGTTTAAAATGTGATATTGAAACATTGCAGGTATGTTTCTTAAAGTTTGAAAACTGTACTTTAAAATGATCGTCAAGTATGTGATAAAATGAATTAGTAGTAAAATTTTACAAAAAATAAACATTTTTCCATTCAGAAATCTAAGAAATTTCTTATTAAATAAACATTAATACCGTTTTATTATAATTTTTTTAAGCTGTTAAATCAATATAGATTTATACAACAAAGTATATTTAGGGTAAAATAATGTTTTTTATTTGTTAATGTAGGTCTTTTGTTCAAAAAATTTTAAACTTTTTAAATAATTAAAATTGATTCCTAAAATAAAACAATGCAAATGGAAATTTCAAAATCCAGAGATCAGTTATAATATCGCTATTTTTATTCCTAGTAACTTATTTCATGAAAGTGAAGTTCGATGCTTTGAAACTCAGGGAACTTATTCGTATGTGTTTAGTGTGTATAATTTATTTTTTCACTAACAAATCGCAATTTCCGTTCTATTAAGTTTCATAAACGTTCAATGTTCGTATAAATTTAGTATTTTTTACTATTTTCGTATTTAGCAAAGAATTACATTGAAACTTTTTAATTTACACAATTTTCATTTCTTAGGTCGAAATAAATTTTGATCAAGATTTTTACAAAGTGTAATTGGTTTCTGCTGTAATAACTAACATGTATTGATTGTTGCTTTAGTCATTTCGGTCAATAATTATAACAATTAGAATTTTTATTTCATAAAAAAGTGAGTTTATGTTATACACGATTTACGCCCTGGTTATTTAAAAATTTTCCGTGAAATTTTACGTTTAACTTGTGCCATTGAAATATGTAGATTTTTATGCAAGATACGTATAGAATATAGTAGATAAATAATGATTATTTTTTTAAATGTTCGTTTTTTACGCAATAGCATCGTTGAAAAGCTAATCTTTCATAAAAGTCAAAGAATGTATAAATATTAAATATAGTGCTATTATAAATTATTATCTGTTTTTACTGTACACATTGATAAATAAATAAATTTAATGACCTATTTTTAGCAATATTTCAAATGGATATTTAAAATAAACTCCACTGTTAAAGTTACGGGATCGTGTATAAATAATTTCTATACTGATAAGAATTTTTAGGACTTTTATTTAGAAACACTTTACTCAAATTTTAGTCAGTTGAATGTTCGTCCCTTTATTGATGGTATCTGAAAATTTTAGATATAAACGTTTCAAATTATTAAGTCGTAAATACTCATTTATAATCAAAAATTATAAATCAAATATTCATTATAATTCATAGATATAACAATTAAATTATATGCTTTTGTTTCACCACTACAAGCAAAGATTATTATCATTGCTTCAATAACTCTCATTAGTACAAATATTTTATTCGCCTTTGAACGCAAGCTACGAAAGAGTTAGGAATCAAGAGTAGTTTATGAAAAATATCATAAATTAATATTATTGGTTTAATAAAAGTCATTAGTAAAAATATTTTATTTGCCTTTGAACGCAGGCTACGAAAGAATTAAAATCAAGAGTAGTTTATGAAAAATATCATTCTTCCGCAATTCAACTCGGAGTTATAAGTGTAAAACAATAATTATATTTCGATTATTTTCATAAAATGTTCGTTGTATCATAAATTTCCAAATGTATGATACATTTAGAATGTATCATACATTTGGGACAACGAAAATTTTTGAATAAAAATGTACATTTTTTCTGTGTGAATATAATTTATATTAATTTAAAACATTGCAACAATTTTCACGACAACTTCTACTTCTTATTACTTATTAGAACTGTCTATTGTCAATATAAAGGTAAAAGTATAAAACTTCAGATTTTGTGGAAAACCTTCCGAATTATTTTTGTTTTGGTAATTGTTTACATTTATATCATCTTACCGCTATATAATTTTGTATACGATGAAATAATTTCATCCTTTTGTAATTAAAACTTTAATATTGCATTACATACACAAGCACTAAGAGCCACAATAGCCTACAAAATAACTCACAAGTGATTTTTTTCTTTCAACTCGTCCCTACTTATCGATTTAAGAATTTATTAAAATGATTCCTCAATATTCTTAAATTTTACTTTACAGAGTTATGTGGTGATAAAGAAGTCATTTAATTTCTTTTTCTTCTTCGGTCCGTCGGTCTCTCACAACCTTCTTCTTCTGATAGTTTTTTATTTATATACAACATTTTTTTAAAATTTAGAACAAAACATTCAAAAAACGTAACGTACGTATACATGTACAGTGGAAGAAATATGCTTTTCGTATACCCCAAATGTCATTAGAAAAATAACTATTATTACCATTTTCAAGTCCTGTACAAGAAATATTCTATTTTAAATTGACATGGTAAATGGCTTACCCTCTAATTTTTTAATTATTTCTTTGAAAATTACCAGTACTTAATTAAAATTGCTTCGGTTAATCTGCATCAAAAATTTAAAGGGATAAATGACCAATGATATCTTTGACATGATTTGATTTAGCTCATTTTTTCTCTCTTTAACTCGTGAAGTTTTGTGGCATGGTTTATTTAAAGATTATATATTTACATAAAATATGAACTTACCTTGTATTTCTCACGTACAATTCAACTTTTTATTCCATTTACAATCCTGTGTAAATACGATTGCATATAACATATATAAAAATATTTTCAAAGATAATTTCAAGCTCGTTGATATTACATTACAGGAAATATAATCTACCCCTAATGAAATATCAAGGGATTGAAAATTATCGATGAAAATCTCTTTATATCGAACGTCATAATTTATAGCAATAAATCACGCTATACGGATATTGAACCGCGCTCGTAAAATGAAGCCCGGATGTATTCGCTCAGTGTATTCTACCCGACATCGACCTGTAAAACTGGGTTAACTGCAAGTGTTTGACAATTATTCTTTGTGAAAAAAGCAGTAAAATAACATTTCTTCTTTTATTTGTAAAAAAAAACAATTTAGATTGACGCAACAGCAAAATAGAAAAAGGAAAAATACTGAGATGCGCTCGTAGTCTGTAAATTAAAAAAATGCAATTGCATTCAAATAGAAAAGTTTAGGTATTTTGTTCTTTGTCCCGTACTTTAGAAGACAAAAAAGGAATTTTATAAAATTATTCATTGTCTGTCTATCCCTTAGAGCCGTTTTTTTCTCAGAAAAAACTTGAGATCGGGCATAGTAGTGACAAATATTAACCCGCATATATTTTAATAGCTTACACTAAGAAATATTCTTATGGATATTTCCATCCGAAATGATTTGTTATGAGGTTATTTCATAATTTTGAGTTCATATTTTAGCAAGTAAAATTAATTCTTCCATTCTTAAATATTTTGCCCATCTTTTTGTACATTTGATTTGAATTTCGAATATATACACAAAAACGAAATAGCACGATGGGTCCACTTTTTCATTGGAAGAACAACCTATTTTATAAACGTGATTCTTGCGATCGTACATATGGAAAAGGTATAGAAGTAACCCAAAGATATATGTATATATATATATATATATATATATTTATATATATTTATACATATACATAAATAAATTATGAAATTTTTATTAGTTGAACCTAATTTCTAAAGCACCTACAATGATATTGACTGACATTCGATTTGTGATGCCGTATTATTCGAAAGATAGTTGAGAGATCGTTATAAGGTATTATCCATGTATGCACCCCTACAATGACAACTTATTGAGAGTATACTATACGAACATATTTTTTTTCCAGGATATAATTGAATTTTAGGACACATTGGTTTATACAAGGATACACCGGGGCACATGTTTTTTAATATTTTAAGACAAATTAAGGATGACGGATTTACAAAAATTTAATTCTATCATATTTCATAAGAAAAATCCAACAGGTAGACAGGAGTTTCCTTACGAAATATGACGGACTGATTTAACGAAGTAACATCTATTAAATATTATTCGGAACAAATTGTTTATGACACTAGGCAAATATCGGTCACTTCGCTCTGTTCTCTGAGATAATAAATAAATTAAAAGGAAATTCACACGTGGAAATTTTCAAATGATAAACCTGTCTACAATTATGTTAAGAATAATAAACTTGTTAAGTACGAGTATAAATACATTTAAATATATATATGTATATATATATATATATATATATATATATACATATATATATATATACATATATATATATATATATATATATATATACTGTGATATTGGCATTGTAAATATTATTCCTGTTATAAGTTTTAGAAGTTTAAGGTAAATAACATTGGTGCATATATCTCTTTCAGATATATGACTGCAATTTGACTAAAATAAATGAGCAAATTTTTTGAAATAATGAGGCTTATGTATCTATATCATGAGGCAAGTGTTTAAAAAGTTAGATATTTGGAGACTTGTATCTCGAAAAGGATGCAATTTCGAAAGTATTACAAGTCATTGAACTTTAAAAACGTTTTCACTCTTCATAAAATGGGATTTGGAGAATAAAAAATGACGTCCCTAATTTTTATATATGGATAAATATTTCATAAAAATTAAGTATTTTAAATTTCTTTCTTGTGTCTCTATACGCATAAAGTTGAGTAGTATTTTTTATAGAAAAGGCGGATCCTATCTAGGAACATATGATATGTATATTTTATAAATATTAAATGAAGTTGGATTTCTCAGATAATATTTATTATATAATGAAAATACTGCGTGCTTGTGTCACTATTATTTTTATCGTTTTAAATTAAACTGAAAATTGATAAGAACTACAGTAAATATTTAATTATACATTATTAGTGATTTGTGCAAAAAAGTCGTTGAAATATTAGGGTTTCCAAAATTAAAGCCCAAAAATGTTATGTAATTCCAGTCATTAGATAAAAAATAACTAAATAAATGCGAATATTGAATATATTTGGCGTTAATTTTGTAGTAATTCATTATTCACAAGTAAATGAAACTACGTGACCTAGTATTACTTCTACTTTCTTTAAGTTCTTTACCACCACCTAGATTTCGTTGTATTACAAAATCTTCAGGTGGGTTATTAGCAAAGATCTTTGCTAATAGCCTATCTGAAGATGTTGTAATACAACGAAATCTAGGTTGTAGTAAAGAACTTAAAGAAAGTAGAAATAATACTATATCACGTAGTTTCATTTAATTGTAAATAAATGGGGTAAATAGAAGAAAATAGGAAATGGCGACAATTATTTTCACATTAAGTTATTATTTTGGTATTTACGTGTGCAAATCTTGATATAGCAATGAAAATATTACGAGAAAATTGCAGTTGAAAATTATGTCAATAATTGATTATTTCCTTTGTAGTACAAAAAAGGGGTAATAACCAATTTGCGTTTCAGGTTTTTTTTTTAAATATTAGCCATATTTACTAACTTTACCCAGACGAAACATTATCTTTGCCTAGAAGTTAAATATTTCAACATTGGTTAAACGTTATAATCACGCCTATTTATAATTTCTTGTTTTAACTTAAAATTGATAGTCAAAAGGGAAATATATGTACCTGGAAAAAATCATTTAACATCATGCATTCTATTTAATTTTTTTCATTTTAAGCATGTGTTAATTAATTTAATTGAAAAAAATTATCTCAACTTTTATACATATTTTTCGCTGCGGTAAGGATATAATTTGGCATTTTGTGATACATTTTACGATTTGTGTTGAGAATATTATGCAATAAATCACTTATTACGTATGAGATTGAATGCTTCGATTTAATTTTACCCAACCTCTGGATATCTTTAAAGAGAGTTAACTTAAGTATATATGCATTTATTAGAACACTTGTGATGTATTCCTAAGTTATAAGAAAATACATTAAGTTACATTCATAACAAAGCTGCAGTAGATTATCACAATAAAACGTGTGCTGTTTTATCATAATTGGTAATATGACAGAGCAGCACTCATTTTCATGACAAAATGTGTAGGACAGGGGTGTGTTTGTGTGTGTGTGTGTATATGTGTGTGTGTGTGTGCGTGTATGTGTGTGCGCGCGCGTGTGTGTGTGTGTATGCGTGCATACGTTTGTATATGTGTGTTTGCCAGTGTGTGGGTGTACCTATGATGATGTGTTCATCTTGCCTGTGTTTGTATATTCTCCCACAATATAATAAAGTTTTTTAACCCAAATAGTCATAGTGAAATTTTTCATAAAAAAATATTATATAGCAGGACTAATGTCACAAGTGACAACAAATAATTGAAATATTTTGATGATGTCGTCACTGTGAATACAAATAACAACATAATTCGTTTGTTGTTACCTTTGAAGGCAAATTTCTTGTGTATCATGGCCGGTTAAGGTAAAAGAAGATCTGAATAAAAAAAATTATTGACAGCTACAGATTTGGAACCGATTCATAATTGTTAACTGTAAATGATTAAAGGCAACAGATATTCACATAACCGTCCTTGAAAATACATATAACTTAACAAAAGCATACATTATAGGACTAAAAATGATGGTCCACCTCTATATGATTATACAAATAGTACATCCAGACTTTACTGCGTACTCCATACAATCCAGAGACTCGGAATAGAATTTAGGTTTAATTTTAAAGTTGTATGTAAATTTTGATCAATTTGAAAACGATTTTTTTTGTATGTAGGATTTTCTCTTGGCAATATGATGGATTTCATTAAATACCCTCATTTGGGAGAGAGGAAAAGGGTGATGCGATAACGCCTACCATCGTTAGGCGTTTAGTTGAAGCGCTGTAGATGCAAAGAGCCGACGAAAGCCGTACGTGCGAATCGTATCACTTTGCAGCTCGCGACCGCTGCATTAGCTTTATTGGTGTCTTTTCAACTTGTGTAAAATAAGATTGATGAGTGACTCTCTAATATAATGCGCACTGAAGTAAAAAGGAACAAAACATTACTAAAAACCACGACTTACGAGATATTACAGCGAACACTCTTACTATGACAAACTTACGTCGACGAATTCATGAAAAATATTAATTACGAAAAATGAGCTCAGAAGGAATAGATGCATTGTATTCTCAATTAATTGAGAATAGAGAAGAAAATATTTCTGTTTACGTCTTACATATCTACACGTATTGTAGATACATTTTAAATGTATTTAGTAAATTTATTGGAATAGTCATAAATAACCGACTGACTGCTTTGAGATTAAACAAAAGTATTCTAATAATCGATACAGATTTATAAGAGGAAGAAAAATGAATGATACCGTATTGACTATCACTAGGTATATAGCTTAGTACAAGGACAGGAATGGTCAGGAATACGGTACGTGGATAGGAATGTAGTTGTATTGCTTGACCTTAAAATTACTTTTAAAGAAGCTTTATGATATTGGTGTACGTAGCAAAATACATGACTGGTTCGTAAGCTACATTGAAGACTGGACAAAAAGAGTAAATACCAATATGCCTATAAGTGAACCGCAATGTGTTACTTATGGTACTCCACAACGAAATACTCTTATACCAACATAATTCTCAATTTACGTCAGCGGGATGCTCAAATTTAATATCGCGGGTTATGTTATAGCATTTGCATATTACAAAATTCTTCTATTTTACAAGAACAACTGTGAGAGAGGCTCATGACAAAAACTGAAAAGAAATTTTCCAAAACCGAAAAATGACTTGATGTAAACTCTTAATTCTTAAAACTCATAAAAAATAACTTTCGCACATAAAAACCATATGTTGATACAATTTTATTAATCAGTGAATAGAATATATTGCAATATCCATGTTAGGAAAAAGTAATTAATATTAAATACTTTGATTAATAAGTTGAGCAATATTTACACCGAAACATACATATTTAATACAACTTCGTACAAAATAAAACATTTTTAAAAAAGCGACTTCAAAGATGTAAGTACTAAAAAGTAAAAAATAATTAATGCAAAATAGGTGACTAAACATTCATAATAAACAACTAAGTCACTTTTTGAAGTCATTATCGGCACTATCGACCGATTTAAACAAATTAATATTTTGACTTATTCGATAATTTAAATTTAAAATTTTAACTCATAATGTGCTCAAATTACGAAATAATTTCACAAAGGCTGTATTTATAATATAAAATTTTGCACTCGTTTAAGTTATTCGACGGTTTTGGCACCGACTTAAAAAATAAATAACTTAATCGTCGTAATAATTACTAACTATTCATCGTAAAGAATTAGGTCTAAAATATAATAATTAGAAACTATAATATAAATAATTAGTCTACTTTTTTGAAGTTAGATTACCAAAAATATTTTTATTTTAGAATTGAATAATAACAATATTTAAGCTAAACCTAATATTTAATTATTTCCTTTCTTATAATATTGCATAGTTATTAAAAATCACGAGCAAAAGCTCGTAAATAAATAATTTCCCCTTGATATAAATTTGTCATCAACAAAGCATAAAAGCGAAGAGATAGCAATAGTCGCGAATGGTTAGCCGTTGATGAGTTCTATTCTCTATATGCAAAGTTCAACATCAGATCTTGCAAAGTAATCTACTAGTAGCAAATGTGTTGAATCACGTTTGATTTACTACCGTTAGGTAAGGAGTTTCAATGTTCATTTCCGAAACTCATCGTCAGATCCTAACCTGGTCGACTGTGTAGTTGTTTTGCAAATTGACAACTACCAGCAGTTAATGCCATAAATCACGGTTTGTTTACTACCATTTGTTAAGGCCTTTCCGTGTTTATTCTCAGAATTCATCATTAGATCATGACGTGTAGTTATTTGCCAAAATAACAGCAACAAGTAGGATATATTTTGTATTGCAGTTGATTTACTACCATTCGTAAAGGAATACAATTGTACATTTTCAGATCCCGTCGTCAGATCATCACGATATTTAAATGGACCATCTAGCTATTATACTCTTTGAAACAGGAAAAGAATGAGACAAATCGGTCCAGAAATCTCGGTAAAATCGGTATACACATCTTCCTCTATTTTTATAGTCGGCTAAAAATTTAAACCATTTCAAATAACCACAGTGCCTTGTTAAACTTTTATTGTATAATATCCTATCCGAATATTAATAAATTTGAAATTTACCGAGTGTGAACTTTTTTCCACTGCAGTGAACACGACAATGCACTTATATTTTTATTTTTTTTCAAATAATAATTCAAATCGATTAATAAATTTTGGATACATGGAGTAAAATATACAAAAAAATAAGTGCAGTTGAATTGTGTGCCTTCCCGTTTTTTGTAGTCCATTTAAAGATACAAATAAGAAGAAAGGAGCATTTTTAAAATGTTTGGTATATTTCTTACCGAATTACATTAAAATAAATAGGGTATACCACTATCATCTGCTAATAAATAGCTTGGAGTGCACTAAGTCTGTGAGTAAACCTTTCGTTATTACACAGAGTGTTTTTACAAGTGACTTAAAATAGACTACGGAATACGGAACAATAAAAACAAAAATTCCTAAAAGATGAATTTTTTTTATTTTAAATGCCGAAAGTTTATTTATATTAGCAAATACAGTGCATCTAAATTCTTTGACGAAGATACATTTCAATTGAATTAATGTGTCTTTAGTTTAATCATGTAGGACGTAGAAAAATCTTATCAAATGGCGTAACATATTAACAACGTTTTAATAATTAGTAATCTGAATGTCTTTATATTAAAAATACACTATTTACCTAATTTAGTAAAAAAAATAGGCTCTTGTCTCTTTCGTTACAAAAACAAAAGTATTTTTTGTTTTTAAAATGTCTACTTTACCATTACTAATTTATCAAAAAATTATGAGTTTTAGGCTGTCGAATAAAACTGGTCGAAATTCAGGTAGTTAATTCATGTACAACCCTGAAATTATAAAATATTTCCAGTTTTGAATTTCGCAATTATTTTTGTGCATGTTTATAATCTTGTGTAAAATTTCAGACTTCAAGTTCTAATAGATTGGGCTATTTGTTTACATGTCGCTCAGTCATAATTTTTAAATCTGTAATAGACTGAAATTAATAGGAATTAAAACAAGATTACCTGAATAAAAATAAGCACTGAATTATGGTAAAAGTAGTGTGTTTTGAAAACTAGGCAAATATTTCGAAATATTTTAACAGTATAAATAGAGTTCAATGAAATACAAGTTTGGCTTCCGTATAGAAGATTCCAGTATTTAATACTTTATTACTCAGAACTAATATAAACTTCCGCGTAAAAAATATACAATAATACCAATATAAGTAGGGGGAAATATTATATTATCGTGAATATTTAAAAAACTGTGAAAATTAAAATCATTTTTCTATATGTAAAATGTTACATATATTAAGATAGGAAAAGAGCGGAAAAATATGAAAAAAAAAATGAAAACCATTACTACCAGCTCTATTCAACTTTGAAAGAGCTTGTATACTATACTTCCAACTATTCGATCTATATATAGAAATTTAAAAGCATTGAGTATTGAATGTACCTTAAAACACCCCTCATATTTCTGTCAAATGATAGAGACACGCGAGTGATCTTTTAAAGTTTCCGTTTTTTTGCTTTCAAATGGGGAACCTTAAAAATGTCTACCAATTGACATAAAATTTGATACTTAACTAATTTATCAAAAAGAATTATAAAATATTGCTTTTGAATTTAATCATGGACATCATGGAACTATAGCAAGATGCAGAACGAAGAACCAGCGATGGTCTATAAGTGCTAATGAAGTAACAATAAAAAAAGTCTTCATTTTCAAAAGAATTTATTTTGTTTCTTTTCTAACCTAAATGGAAACGAATTATTTTTTATAAAAAATATTTTAAATTTTATACGTACAAATATACATAAGCGAAGACCGTAATTTGTTACAGAAATATTCACACAAAACTAGAAAAGGTATCAAATAAGTTGAATCATTCAAAATAAATATTTGAAATAGTTTAAAAATACATACATATTTCCAGTAACAACAACTTTACAACGAGTACCACGACAACAATAATGACTTCGACATTGTTGTGATTATTTCGGAAATTACATTTCCATTTGAATGTTTCCCGTGTAAAATTCTTATCACGGTGTCACTCTCAACTAAACATGCTTCATACAGGTTCAAAGGACTTGCTTCAAGATTAGTTAGTTCAGTTGCTCGTAAATGACGAGCATTATTTTACTCCCACTGAGGACGGAGGGCTCCGTCTGCTGTGAATATTAGTAATATGTGTACTCCACACATCCGTTCATATTGGTATCTTATCTTTACGTTAACGCCTAGAACGCTGTGTTTATGACGGTTTGTCTCGTTCGATGTTAAACTATTTTGTTATTATGATTTTAATCACTATAACTTTATACAGAAAACCTGACAAAGTTAAGCAGAATTCACACGGCGATATATAAAATATTAAAGGATAAGACATGTTTCTATTAAACTATTTAAAAATGGTAATATTATTTTCCCTGCAGTAATTATTGTTATTATTTCTTTTATAAACCTATATTAAAACTTTCAAAAATGATAATACCTAGGATTATCACAATTTTCCAGTAAATTTTTTGTAAATTTCTACCAACGCTGTTTTAAATGATGAGGACGGAGAGCTCCGTCTGCTGAGAATATGTGTGCTTAGTAATGTGTGTACTCTACACATCCGTTCATATTAGTATCTTATCTTTACTTTGATGCCTAGAACACTGTGTTTACGACGGTCTCGTTCAATGTTAAACTATTTTGTTATTATGATTTTAACCACCATAACTTTATACAGAAAACGTGCCAAAGTTAAGCAGAACTCATAGATAAAATATTAAAGGATAAAACGTTTTTCTATTAAACTATTCATAAATGGTAATTTTATTTTCTCTGAAGTAATTATTGTTTTCTATTGTTTTCTTGTATTTCTTTTATAAAGATGAATTAAAAATTTTAAAAATGATAACACCTAATATTATCACAATTTTTCTGTATTTTTTTTGTGAATATCTACCAACACTATTTTTTGTAATGTTTGGGTAACTAGATTTGGAAATAATGGGAAGAGATGGAGTTATTCGGTACTTTTTAGGGCATATATTTTGCTTTGCCTAAAGTGACTATGTAAAGATTTCCAAGTATTTGCTGAATTTAAATTCCCTACGTCAAACGGTTCCTGAGAAAATTTGCTGCGGGAGACAGACAGACTAAAAGTTAAGTGATCTTAATAGAAATAAGTCAAAGATTGTGTTTTCTTTTTAAAACTATAATTTCTCTTAATTATCATTAGCTGTAAAAAAATTTGCATATAAACAAATTTAACAGTGATAAGAGTCTAATACTTTCTTGCGCGATAATTTTAAAATATGTTTTTCTTTTATAATAATAATTATAAGAAAAGTTTCACTTGTAACACGTGTACATGTACACCATGGAACTACAAAATCACCATCTAATTGAAAATGTTAAGGAACTTACTCGGTGGGTAGCAAAAGTGATATTTTCATATCACTTTCATATACCAAAAAGAATAACACTTCAAAATTCAAATAACTTTTGTGTGCTTTTTTTCTTATTAACACACGTGCGATAGAATGATTGAGGGTGAAATATATGACTAACTTTTGTACTCATCACCAAATTCACCTCCCCTCTGAGCTACCGTCGTCGTACCCATATAAATTATCATCGATGGCCCCATCAGTACTTTATATCACTGTGGTGTTCATTGTTTTTTATTTCAAAACTAATTCAGCTAATTTTCGAATCGATACAATAGGCATGAAGCTAGTTAAAAGTACATCTAAATAAAAATTAAATTCTACAGGATACTTCAAAATTAATTGTCTTTTAAAAAAAAAACAAAAATATTTCTTTTCCTTTCTGAAATTTTGTTTTCACTCTAATAGAAGGGAATATTCGTATTATGAAATAATTTCATGCAACCATTTATGTCACTATTTTTACAATATCGCCCAAAAAACAAACAGGGTTTTTTTATTTGGACTTTTTAATGGGAAAAATAATAAAACATTTTTTTTATTTTCAACATTTTCTCAATAATAAATACGTTTAAACGTTTCATTTTGAATACGAAATATGAATTTAGGAAAAAAATAAAGTTGGAAAAACACAAAATTACAACAGTTATTAATTTTTTTGACTGCTAAATAATATTCCTGTCACATCATTTTTGGAATCGAATAAGAACGCCGTGTTGCGTCGCATCGTATCGGTTAGATTACGAGTGTACCGCGCGCCGCCCGTTAACGTGCACTGCAGTACGCTTAACTCTTGTGTTAAGGTTTTAAGTATATCTCCAGACACAAACAAATATTTGATTGTAATCGTCTTATTTTTTATCCATCAATTTATAAAATTTGTATGGCTATAATAATTTAAAAATAACCAGTTTCTATACACATATATATATATATTCACAATCGTTTTACGCCTACAAATAAATTTCCATTATTCACATTTTAAAAAAACAATTCATCTAGTTCCTTTATATAAATAAAAGTTGTAAATTGTCTTAAGAAAATTAACTAATAAAAACGCGCATACTATAATATTCAGGCTACTTATTAAATAATCGAATTAATTGAATGTACAAATTTAGTGCCTTGGTAAACACGTTTTCCATGTGAACATGATTGACGATATGGATATATCAAGTTCCTACAGAAACTTATTAAACAAAATATTGAAATAAATATTGTCGTTTCTATATATAAATATAACCGTATGAGTTTTTAACTGAGAGCTTCTTTCGAACTATCGTTTGAATTTAAACCACTTACAGCCACGGCTGTTCTAAATCATTTAAGCTTAATATTATTATTAATATAGCTGCTATGCGATTAGATATGACACTAAGTTTAAACTTAATTTCTGAATAAAAAGTACTGTGATTATTTACTTGAGAAAGCCCTATTGACAGCTTAATAATAAACACCAGAGTTTTACACGTTCATAGTTTTTAAACAAATACGTCAGCAGGCACTTATTTAAACAAACCTTCTCTTTTCTTTGAAATTGTAGTAGAAGTAAATTCGGAAAAGAAACCCCCGCAAAGGTTTTCCTTCTTGTAATTTAAGAAATAACACAGAGCCATTAAGCAACATTCCTTTCACCAAATTTTTAAAAAAGAATTAGAAAAAATTAGTTTAAAATAAATTTCGTCTCAATTAGGGGTATCATATTTTATATTTCCTATATTCTTTATATACCTAATGTATGATGAAAAAAAAGAAATATATATGTACATATATATATATATATATATATATATATATATATATATATATATATATATATGATAGTAAAAATGTATCCAAATTGATAAGATAGTAAATATATTGACTATAAATTTGAACAATTTATGAAAACTTTGAAAAACATGTTGTTATTTCATTTTTTAACTTTTTTCACATTGCCGAAACATGGACAAATTAAATTTTTCCATTCTATTTTTAGATCTTCCATTCCAAAAAATATAAAAGAACTAAATTGATAATACTGTTGTATCTATAAAATACCTTTATGTCGGGTGTATTAAGTTCATGATTGATCATACGGCGATATATAAAAATACTTGTAATTCATATTAAAAATTGCCTAATTATTTAAATCCTTCAACAAATATTCATTATATAGATTAAATAGTTTTATAATTGGTTGCAGACTTGATAATTATATATTTTCCAATTTTTATGGCTTCCGATTATAATAAAACTTGGTAAACTGAATATTTTTAATTATAATTATTCTTCTATATTTTTTCTCTTTTTATATGCACTCTTGAAGCAAGTACTAAGTCAAATATTTTTCTTGAAGTCAGGTGTAGAATATGATGTACTGTGATAAAAGTCCAGCTCTAGCGAACACTGAAACAATTTTCTAATCGTGATATACTATTTTATACTTCCTTTAAATAAAAACTACAACACATGAAACTGGAGACAATCGGTGCAAGAGAGATTGACAACCACTGAGCGAGAAAGAGTACACCGCAGAAGCCTCGCAACCCTCACCACAGGCTGAACAAAAAGGCGCCATCGTCCGCGTGCTTCCCTATCCACCCCGACAGCTGAAACACTTAGAGCTCTCCGTCCACCGAAATTGGGTGATGCCTCCACAGCTAGTGCCGCGCTCTATGTGAACCTTGTCATACGCCGGGCTGCAGCCATGCTTTACAGTGTGCTGTTTTCTCCGATTCCTGTTTTTTTCAAATTTGTCTTGCGTTTCGTTATTTTAATTTTTTTTATGCGGTTAAAAATATGTAGTTATTGCCATTCGGTAGGTAAGTAGCTACACTGTTTTTGTTAATTCATTTCTATAGGTCCAGAATATTTAAAATATTTCTTTTTTTATCTTTATTTTCACACTTTCCACGATGTCTCATTCGTTTCAAATATTACAAAAAATGTTTTACATGAATTGTAAAAATAAGTATATAAACTATAATTAGTGTTCTAATTAATGCGTACATAGTTTGTTTATACAATATTTACTTATTGCACATATAAAGAAGTCAGTGAACATTTTTGGGATTTCGTACCTCGAAAAGAAAAAAATTAACGCTTAGAAAATCCGTCAGCTGGGACGGACGTGTCGCATTCGTTCTCTTCCGTCGTCAAATGGTTCCTATTTGATGCCGAAATTTGACATAGTAATAAAACCTAATAATTCGCACATACCTCCGCAGTTAACTAAAATATTGTATGGAACTTTTAGAGGAGCAAATGAAATACTCGATTTTTTTTCCTTTCAAAGTATTACTTGAAAGAACGATTTACAATGATTACAAATTTAGTTATTTCATAATTTAATGAAAGTAGTCCTACAGATATTGATTCCACTAATGTATGAAAATCCGCCTCCCTCTACCTCTGGAACTACTAAATTTAATTTATAAAAAAAATCAGCGTCGATAAAACTTTGCTCAAAGTTGACCGAAAAACTATTTAGTGCGAGGTCAAATTCGTAGTGAGTATTCTACACGTACGTAATAGGCATTTTAATTTATGAGATAAATATTCATGAGATATAATTTAAAATCGATTATAACATCGATTTACTGCGATTATAACAACGACTTTTAATGAAATCTATGATGCCTTCAATTATATATTTAATGATAAAATTAATGGTAACAGTCGAAAATTTCAAACAATAATATTACGCAATAACTTAAATAATATTTTGATTTGAAATTTTCAACCTGCGTGCAATTATGATATTAAATTAATTATGACAAATTGGATATAGAATTTAATTTATGATATTTGCATATTGCAGTAAATTCTAAAGTTGAAACTGAAAATAAATATCGAGGCCGACAAACGTTGATGTTAACGGTTAAATATTTCACTGATACAAAGTCACCTCAACATTTGGCTCACTATTACCTGAGGAAGTTTATAAGGTGAAGTTAATTTAACCGCTGCGTAGGTAAAGGGTTTTGTATAACGTGTTAGACGAAGTTAATATGTGCTTTGAGGTACTTTAGCTATTTATCAAGCAGAAAGGTCACACAGGTTGAATATTGTCACTTCAATAGATGAATTCGACTGATTGTTCAACTGAATTTTGAGGTTCCAAATAGTGTAATAGTAAATAGTTCAATTCATGACTTGTATTGAGCGGTACTTAGCTACAGATATTACTTATTTTCAATTAATATATTAGTATATAAGTAATAAAACTATGGTCTAGAAATAATAATAGTTCTCATTTCTAATCAAGACCCTTTTATTTTACAATGTATAACAGTGGTCTATGTCAGTAGCTGTAAATATAAAAAAAATATACATTATTGCAATTATTTTTATTAAATTTCTCGAGTTATGAAATTGAATTTTTTAATAAATTTTGATTTATCGTGATATTTCAAAGTGTTTCTAAATAAGTAAAAACTGAAATCAGCGATACGGAATAAGGGCACACAAAGTTTTCATTGTAAATTGCATCATTTTAATGAAAGAATTGTATAAGTTGTACTAATAAAAATATAATATATAGTGTAATACCAAATAAACTAATTATGTATTACGTCACAAATATGATCCTAAAAAACCAATTGGTTATTATGGCACGAATATGGTCCGATAAACCAATTTGGTATTATATTAGTAAAAAAGAATGATCACTAGGACCTGAGTGGTTAAACAAGGTATGTATACTATAGTAAAGATTTTAACTGTATCAATGGCCTTAAAGTGGGAGTTATCCTTTTCTAATATACATGATATGCCGTAGAAATTACCGCGAAAGTTTCGTTTTTCCTTAATTTTTTTTCAATTATACCACACAAACTAATCATTTTTCGGCCCATATGTAATAAAAGTAAATTTTTTAACCTAAAGCTTTTTCAGTTTTATAAACATTTGCAATTTTTTATTTTGCAAGTTTGTAACCTTACGTTTTTCAAAAACTTAAAATTTCACAAAGTTTAATTCATCTTTTATTATGATATCTCAACTTATGACGTTTAATATTTGAAAAAAATTACTCTGTGACTTTACAATTTATTTAATTTGATTTGAATTGATTAAATTATTCAGTTTGAAATCCCGAATTGTAATTGGAAAATCTATTCTGAGTATATTTTAGGGTATATTTCAAACATATTAAAATTCTTTATAACCAGCTTGGTTTTTATTTGAAAAGAAGACAAGACACTTAAAAATATCCAGTAAAATTGAAAAATAACGGAATGGGATATAAACATTGAAAAATATAAACACTGACGCGCATGGGCATTATTATATATATAAAATTAACCCTTCCTTTAGAATATAATTTAGTTCAATTGTATTCATAATGATTTTAACTACATATGTTTCTGTCTACGTTACTATAAATTTCATTTATATAATTTCCTTTTAGTACCAAGGTTTATGACAAAACTTGGTACCCGAAAGTAATGTGTAAAATTTGTGTGAAAATCATTAAGCAATATATTTATAATCTGAGTACCTAATTAGGATGCAAGAAAGGAAAGTGGGCTTTAACAGAATAACAATGAAAATGGTCTTTAATTATCATTTCGTGACATTAAATGGCAGAAAACTGACTACAGAGTCGACAAATTTCATACAAATTATGAATAAGCAAAATTCAATAATATACCAAAAAGTTGACTAGCAAACATACAACATGATTAAGACCATACGTATTGTTGATATTTGTATAACCTAAAGAAATCCGTTTAAATCCTTTTACTTTATAAACACTAGCCTGCTTCACAGGGTCAGCCAACTTCATTGAACCCGCATTTAAAACATTTGTGGAAACTGACAGACGACACAACTCAACGTGGTTGGAGGTTACTACGGTCAAAAAGTTCGATTTCATTAAATTAATTTGGCGACATTTATTTCGTGGGATTTATTCGTGGGTTTGATGTCGAAGGATGTGGGTATATTTCAAATGGAATGGCCACAACATTCCATGAACATCGATCTATCTAAAGCAGAATGTCTACGGTGTTAATATGTTTGAAACGTCTTTTTTATCTTTCCAAGTCTTAATTTAGATTTTATTAATTAAATATTGTTTTATTATTAATTAATAGCTTTTGATGTAAAACCGATGGTATACATGCATGCCGAATAATCATTGCTAAATATTACGTGATTAGTGAAAATGTTAACTAGACACAAAAAATGAAATTTTTCTTGAGTTAAAAAGATCTTCAAAACGGTCTTAATAAAAATTATGAAACACTGAAAAATACCAATAATTTTCCAAAATGACCGAATCGATTTCGGTACCACTTTTTCCTAACATATCTGGTATTTACTAGACATTTCGAGAAGGAGACAACATTATTGTGTTCGTCAAAAAATGAGTAAGATAGTAATTGTAGAAGTTAAGATAGTAATTGAAATCCATTCGTCATCGCACGATCTTGCGGTTAAATTATTAGATCTGTTTAGGATAAACTTGATACATGAGAATATTTCCTAGTTCTAACGTTCCAAATTATGGTAATTCATAGAAAAAACATTTTTTTTTTTAAATATTAGTCCAAAATTTTTGTTTCAAATTTTCTAGGTTGATAATATTCTTTAAGGCAAATAATATGGAGTAACATCACGATTAAATGAAACTACGTCATGTAATATTATTTCTACTTTATTTAAATTCTTTGCCACTATCTAGGCTTCGTTGTATGACAACATCTTCTGGTGGGTAATTAGCAGATTCAAATGTTTTTAAACAAAGTAGAAATAATACTAAATTAACCCCAAATAGATTTAATGGAGTAACATGTTTATTTAAAAAAACAGTTTAAATACGATACTTTTCAAACAAATTTGAAGTAAATTACGCACGTTCATGTAAGGAGAGCGACGAACATGATGCTATACTCACTGATTACCGCAGAATGATAATACAAGTGAATGTGGAAAGGTGTTCGGATAAGATAAGACCACATCATTTTAAATTTGCGATATTATAAAAAACGCACACAAAAACAAATTTAATCACGAAGCAAATTCTTTCTTATGATTTATCCCTTTTTATGAAGTTAATAAATTTTTAGGTTCAAAGGCAGGTGGATACTTATTTAAATCGTAGGTTTTTTCGTAAGCTATTAAGACAAGCTAAGTAAGAGAGTTATTATTTAATAGTCAATTAGTGGAAGACGGATGCGATTTTTTCGCAAGACAACATTTTTTTAAATTACTATATTTACATCCAATTTAATGTCATCGGTTTATTTAGTTTACAGTTATTTTGTTGATATTTTGTTAAATAAAGATATATCCAATATAAATCCATAACGAATGTGTCGATAAAAAAGAATTTCATTTTAATTCCTGAGGTATCAATATTAGCTATTATAAATTGTCATTACTATCAACTTTACTATTACTTCCGGCGCTATTGCTTTGAAAGCAAGTAAAGAAATCTAGCATCATCAATCGCGAAAAAATATTTCAATTGTATATGTACTTTAATTATACATATTTTTAAATTAAGCTGATAGATTTATTAACAGTTCGGCATTAAGAAGTTTAGATATATCAATACACAAGTAATTACGTATTTGGCTATTGGTATTAACATTTTTCTGAATATAGAACTCACTAGGTTAAAAAAATATTTTCATTCTCTCTCAGTTACATCATAATCTAAATATATCATGCCTCAATTAAAAAACGCTCACGACTAAGTTCGCTTATGATTAAGGAAATTATTTTTTTACTTTGTAAGTTTTCTGTCCAAAATACAATTTGGGTTAAAACATTAGTCTTATCAACTAAAGAATAAGCTACAAGAAAGGCTTCAAGAACTTGACTTCGAGAACTAAATTTATATGATAGAGGGTATACAGATTATACGTACTACTCGGTAAAATCACTTTGATATATAGAAGTTTCAATGTCAATTTTAACCAAACTGGTACTATAATCTTTTCATACTAGTATTATCTTTTACCAAGTTAGCATACCGTGTGATACCCGATATAATAGTTCTTTGTGTCTCAAGTATTTTAAAAAAGTATCTTATTATAATTCAATAGACACATTTCCGTAGGGCGTAACATGGATGATTTAATTTCATTATGGTCAATCATGAAACAACATTACTATTTATTATCTATACTCACAGTCACCTATTACATTGTTTCAGCAAGCTAGGTAATATTAAATAGGATTTTTAGAAGTTTCATTCACCGCTTTGCATTAAAGACTTTAGAAACTAAAAACAGGAGTAAGAAGAAAAAAAGTATAATATTATACATAAATAAAACTTATCGAGCAACAGGCAGGTTTCCAATTTTTCTATTAAGCTTTTTTAGAGAAAAAAATATTTAAAAGGAAACCCATAAACACAATGCAAGTTTGAAAGATGATTACTGACTTTCTAAGATTTCAGATAAAACCATTAATTCACTCCAAACATGGACATTTCATTTGAGTTTTTAATTTCACAAAACCCCTATATTAGGTTAGACACGCAGAAAAGATTTGTTTGTATTCTTTATTAACACTTGGAATTGGAATTGTGTATGTTCATATAAACTTCATATCAGTTAAGGTGAGATTTATGAAGTTAAAATGCATTTCGTCAAGGAATTATTTATTTATTGTAATATATTATTAAACCATGAAGGACTAATCCGCATCAAAGGGATTTGTCGGTAAGCTTAGTTTATTAAGATATAATTTATAGATGTGAAACGAATTGAGTAGGTCAAAGTATTGTAGGTACATTTAACTATTGAAAAATCTTATAAAATATATTTAATGGTGTTATATTGGATATTTAATTATAAAACGTGGTAACAATAAAGAGTTGCTTTTAAATACTATGTTTGCACAAGAAAGAAGAAGTTTATTTTAAGATATGAAAAACGAATTATACTTAATTATTTATTCATTCAGAAACGCCAATGTGTAATTTAATTACCTATACAGGTTTTTCTACTTTTTTTCTTTTTTGTGTGCTGTAATGATGCATTATATATATATATCTATAAATAAAATTATGGATAAATAATATTTTAAGCTGGAAGTAAATATTTACTCAAATTATATATATTTGGCAGATTTGATTTTAAGCATTAATGTCAGGAAGACAACGGTCAACTAAAATTGGTTAAGTTTGAAAATTTAGTTATATGGAAGACTGTAAAAGTTTCAAATAATTGAAATATTTGGAAAAAGAAATTTAATTTTTTTCTGTGTGGTTTTAATTTATCAAAAAAAATCAAAAAATGGAATTCTAAACATTTCAAAATAATTTTCATACATTATGCATTGATCATAAAACTTTACTTTTTAAGTAAGTTTTCGTAGTGAAAGAAAAATCCATAAATTTAGGCCATGTTCGTCCGTCTGCCCCGATATCATATACCTCAGAATATCAATAAATTTAGACCTACATATCTACAAATCTACATATATATGTCTACATATCTACATATATATGTCTAGTAGAGGTATATTTCACTTTAGTGGGTAAATATACCTCTACTAGATAATATAATCTACTAGAAATTACTACATTTATTATTATAAAATATTACAATATTTAAGAACAGAGTGTCCCGAAATAAATATAAATATCCAATTGCCCTCTTCGTATTTTCAATTTATCCACAATATTTAATTTATGATAAAATAAATTATATTTTAAATATACTTTATACAATATATATACATATATATATATATATATATATATATATATATATATATATATATATATATATATATATATGTGTGTGTGTGTACGTATGTATATTTCATAATATTAAATAAACATATGCCAACAACCCATTGTGTTTCGACCACAATGGGCCCAGATATATATTTAGACGATCCTTTGCAAATCATATGGTTGAAGAATGAACTTTTACGTGGTAGTAAAAGTAAATAAGGAGTTCGGCAGTAAAACCTGACAGTTTTGGATATGGAAAGCAGCTGCTGGGGGGGCCCTAGATGGCACGGAAGTTTATCCCCTTCTCCTAATGTGGAAGTTTAGTTAGAATGAGCGTTGGACAACTGAACACCGTGCGCTTACCGTCGGGATGTTCTTCACAAATAAGGATTCTGTGACCTTAAACCAACGGAAATTTAGCTTACATTTTAATGTCCCTCCTCGTGACCTAATTCTATCTTGGAACACTATTATTTTGCGGGTTCGAAACTTTCGAAACACGGCTGACGGAACAATAAAGAGAAGAGGGGTTCCACAGGACGGCAAGGTTACCTACAGACATCAAGGTTGTACAAGTTAATTTGAAAGGAGTCCCCGGCGATCAGTTATTAATCATGCTCAGACTCTAAGGATATTCGATAGGAATCTTCGGTGAATAGGGTTCGGTGGATTACGGCACCAAGATTTCATCAAAAGGTTGGCTTTCTAGAAACATGTTAGGGATCATCACCAAAGACACTGAAATAATTATTTTAAGCTCGGGCAAACTCTTGATCGCTTTCCCTTTAATGGTTGTATTAATAACCAAAAGTTTTGTTATTGGGCCAAACATAACCCACAACAGCTTCATTCACAGCTTATAGGTAACCGTCTGGGATGTAATTTATAAGGCAGCTGTGAGAAGGTCTAATTTGTTTAAGGAGAATGGCCGCATTGTAACGGCTAAGTCCAAGTGCTACATAATAATGATCAGTGGCATCCTCGTCCCTGAGTTATGTCGCGGCCTAATTCCTCTTAGGTAGATTTGCTTTAAGCAGGATGGAGCAATTACGCATACTTCACCTATATCTATGGTCCACCTAAGTATATCATTTTCCGGTAAGTTAATCTCACTCCAAAGTGACATTATATGGTCGACATAGTCTCCATTTCTGCCTGTGTGTAATTTTTAACTGTGTGTAATAAGCTTCGAAGTTAGGCGAAACTACGAGAGAATATAACCGACTGAAGCAGTTCAAAAAATAGGGGTCATCATTTAAGTGATATTATTTTTGCGTCCTTAAATCTTTTTTATCAATTTTTTGTATGCAATCAATACTCTTTCCCTTTTAAATATAATTAATACTAATTAAATATCTCAGAAATTCATTGAGTTATCCCATTTCAAAAACCATCAGGTTTCAATGCCGGACCCTGTATTTTTGCATATGAAGTGAAAGTGATATTAAACGTGTTGACAATTGACTGTAAAAACGAGTTTTTATCGATGATCTTACACGTTCAACAAAATCTCATTATCGAAATAAACACCTTAATATGTAGTTATAGTTTATGGCTGAATGTCATTATGGCAAGGTGAAGATTGTAAGACTAGTGATTGAAAAGACCTGCCCTATTATGATCATCGTCATCCATAAGTGGGAAAATATTTCGACGAGACGAGCAAGTTATGCCCCTAAAAAGGAAAACTCCCGACTCTGATAATCTACAAGTTTAGAAAGAAAATTCTTAACAAATTTTATCACCTAATCTTATTTTTTACATATTTTATGCAGGTGTTTTAGATTTGCTGTTTCAAACTGCTTGTATGCTATGTTTTATGATGGATTCACATAATAATTTCATATATATTATAACTTTCATACAATATATATATATATATATATATATATATATATATATATATATATACATTTATATATATATATATATATATATATATATATATATATATATATAATTTTTTTTTAATTTCTGTTATTTTGTTCCCGGCATCAACAAAACGTAAATAAAACCTATGAAATGATAATTCATCCCCAAATATTTGAAGTAGCAAGTTATAAATATTATAAAAATATAACGAATGGCGAAACTTTCGCTTGAAATATATTGAGGCTATTGAAGGCTTAATATTATGCAACTTGCCTTAGCATACAAATATATTACTTCATTATTAATTTACTTACAGTTGTTCTTAAGTAAAGTACCTGATTTAAAAAAACTAATGAACATTTTAAATCAATTTAATCTTATGATCTGTGTATTCAAAAATTTTCGCTAATTTAGAAACACATTACAACATTTACATAATGAGCAAATATGGCGGCCAAAACGTCATAACGACTAATAATATTTCTACGAAAACCTAAAAAGTAAAAATATTTCAATAGTGATTATCAAGAACAGATTCAAAAAATATTTTTAATAATTACTCTAATGTATACATGAAATTGCTTTGTAACAATCTTCTCTTCTTTAAGTGTTTTCTCCTTGTTGGAGGTTGGCAATCAAAATGGATACTCTGATCTTGAATATAGCTGCTCTAAAAAGTTCATTTGATACACTTTCACACCACTCTCTCAAGTTGTGCAGCTAAGATATACTTCTTCCAATACTTCTTTCACCTTAGATTTTACCTTACGTGACGAAATTTAATATGGTGTACTTTGTTCCTCATGTCATATGTTTAAAATATTGTTATTTTCTGGTCTATACATTTGGTTAATATTATGTTTTTGCTTTAAAATTTTGGATAAGATTAAAAATTTCATACACTTTTGCGTATAGGTACCGACAGTAATATTACATGTAATATTAGTAAGTAAATTTAATGTTTAACTTTACGACAGCAATGTACTCGTACCAAAATAATGTGAAATTGAATGTATTTCGTGATGTCATCTCATACATACATTTTATACTAACTATATGTCTGCTATTTTTAGAGATAAAATGCACAAAATTAACTACAATTCATGTGCTTTACATAGTTACGTATTCACAATTAAATGAAACTACGTGATGTAGTATCAGAATAACTTTAGATGTAGATATAGAATTAGATGTAGTATTAGCAAAGATCTTTGCTAATAGCCCACCTGAAGATGTAATACAACGAAACCTAGGTTGTGGTAAAGAAATTAAAGAAAGTAGAAATAAGACTACATCACGTAGTTTCATTTAATTGTGAATAATGAATTTCTACAAAATTCACGCCAAATATATTCAATAGTTACGCATTTTATATATTACGATTATTCATTAAGAGACATGCATAAATGATTAATTTTTAAGTTATAAAGTTTCGGAGAGATGAATCATTGTCTAACATCCACCTGCAGACTGCAATTACGAAAAATAACATTTTAGTGTTGTGAACAGAATGAACTGTAATTCTACACGAAGTACAAATGTGTTTAAATGTACCGCAAACAACCACGTAAATATGTTCATTTTAAGTAAATATTCAACTAACCTAAACTTCTCTAAGGTAAAGTGACTCATGCAGAAAATATACAGTGAATAATCTTTAACTCCATATTATTATTTTCATCCATAACCTGTCTTTGACGTAGAACTAAGGTAACAGAAATAATTATATGTATTGTTAGACATTGTGTTGCGCATAATAGGAAAATCAAATTTGGTCTTCTATACAAACAAAGCAAATCTTATGAAAGTGGATGCAAAAATGTTTGGATAACAATAATTAGATAGTCTTATACCATAACTGAATTATCACGTTTGTTTTTTGTATATTTACTATCGGTTAGTGTTATTGAAATATAATTATAAAATAAAGGTCGCTTTTTTGTATCGAACTCCTCCAGTTTTATAAATTTTATTCTGACCTTAGCGATGTTCATCGAGTTCTTACACCTAATATTGACAATGTCATCCACTCAATATCCGCATGGACTACTTACACTCCGGTGGTCCCGGCTGTTTTGTCGTTTTAACTCGATTCTTGGAACAATGGCTGTCTAAATATATCGGTGTGTGTGTATGTGTGTGCCTATGTACATATGCATTTAAATGCTCGAAAGGTAAAAAGTACTTGTATGATGTATGAAACGTATCCTAAAAGTATACAGTTTATAATAGTTTACTGAATCGTGTGATAATAAAATAAAATCAGTGATAAATAAAATCATATTAATCTCCGCGATAATTTACAAAATTCCTTGTTTTTAAATTAATTTTAAAATGTTTGTTATTTATTACCTTGTGATTAATGATCATACTAAGAAGTATGGGGATTTTGAAAACAGCATCTACGGGTTATGAGAAATCAATAGAGAAGCTCTCATATAGCATTCGTATTAAGGTCTAATTGTAAGGTCATTGACTGCATTTTAAATATTAAAAGTCTATTTTTCACAAGGAAATGTACGAGGGTATTCATAGTATACCTATTTATCTCTTAAAGGATTAATGAGTAACTAGCGTGACCCGTGCGAAGTCTTCGCATTATTTATTCCATTATGAAGCTCAGATGACAGATCAAACAAATATTTTACTAAAATTGACATATAGAGGCGCAAGTATCAAAAGCATTGAGCTAAAGCGCCACTTTATTTATACGTGAGTGGATTTGAAATTAAACAAAAATTTTACCGACCGTCAATCATATTGACGTTGAGCCGTTAGATGGCAGCATTGCTGTTTTGTGTATATAATTTTAATAATTAATTAATTTGCAAAAACAATAGGAATAATAAATTTTTTAGTTGTGGATGCCGGTAGAGCAAGCAATTATCTATAAAATGATATATAATTTATGTGGATTAGTTGTGAGGTTTTTTCTAAAAAGGGAGTGTAACAACTTAACCTTAGCGTATTAATATATATGATATCTCGTATGGAATTTGAATGTTGGCGCTATGTTATGAAAGGACAATCAGTATTAAGCAAATGAGCAGAAATTTTTCAAATAAGACTTAATGCTGAATCACTCGACGAATATTTATAAATCATTTCATACCAATTATGATCTTTTGGGGGTATATTTTTACTTTTTAACAAGCGAAAAGTTTTTGATGGTAGGTTACCTAAACTGAAAAAAGGTAAAATTTTACATAAATTTTTCACAAAAATTTTACACAAAAAATGTATCTTATAATGTGGATGTAGAATTAAAAGATTATTTATTAATAATATATATTAAAATTATATAACCTACCTATCACATCAAAGTATGTAGTAGCGAGCTAAAAATTACTTGTCAGCTATGCTCGCATCGTGTGAATATTTATCTGAAATATTTTAATAACTCGCCGCCTAAAGCTTATTTGTTTAATCCATTTAAAAATTAACATGTGCAGAGAGATGACAAAATTACGTTGAATTTTAATATCATAAGTAAAGGTTTATATTTCCCAAAACAATGACATTCTTCTTCCAAAAAAGAAAAATTGCTAAATTTAGCTGCAACTAACATATTAAAAATACACCTGATCTATATCTGACCGATTTAAAAACATTAATTTAACAGCTGGCTCAGATTTTGCATATTGATGAAAGAAAGAGAGACGTTGGTTAAGGAGCGAATTTGATTCTTTGAAAAATTTTAGAGTTTATTGAAATGTAGAATATTTTACGTGAATCTGGGTTCATTAAATTAAACTAGCGTGACCCGTGCGAAGTCTTCGCATTATTTATTCCATTATGAAGCTCAGATGACAGATCAAACAAATATTTTACTAAAATTGACATATAGAGGCGCAAGTATCAAAAGCATTGAGCTAAAGCGCAACTTTATTTATACGTGAGTGGATTTGAAATTAAACAAAAATTTTACCGACCGTCAATCATATTGACGTTGAGCCGTTAGATGGCAGCATTGCTGTTTTGTGTATATAATTTTAATAATTAATTATTTTGCAAAAACAATAGCAATAATAAATTTTTTAGTTGTGGATGCCGGTAGAGCAAGCAATTATCTATAAAATGATATATAATTTATGTGGATTAGTTGTGAGGTTTTTTCTAAAAAGGGAGAGTAACATCTTGGCCTCAGCGTATTAATATATATGATGATGATGATGATTGTTTTCTGTGCTAGATTAGGCTTGTTTCTATTTTACACGTAGCACAACTGTAACAAATAGTAAATACTGATCTTGCTTATACTGTACACCTGCAAAAATTCACTATTCCTTACAAATTGATACATTTCATTTCAATTTTATTTCAAATCTTTCTACTAGCAAAATATCCTTTAAAATATATTTCAATATTCTTTGTTTAGAGTTACGTATTTTTGTTGAATGAATGAGATTACTTGTACAATATTTATTATCGCTGTTATATTTTATTCTGTTAAAAATGCATCTTTCCCCATATAATATTTTGATCATGAATTAATTTCATATTTTTAATGCATATCTGTGTTATATTTATAAACAAATATTTTACAAAATATTTAATTGTTCATATCCAGTTTGTAATATTTCGATTGAATGGTAGATTACAGTGACCTTCGACTGATTACACTTTTTATGTTATTTGATCAATCATCCCTTACGTGTCGCAAAATGTTTAGTAAGCACTAATATGGTACAAAGAAATAAAACAGTTTTACGGTCTTACTTATCTATTTTACTCTACAATACTCATTATTGCATGCGTGTTTGGTATTAAACGATGGATAGAACTGCACTGATAAATACTTCTCATTTTCAAGTCAAAAAAGTCTTAAAGGACCAATTTACTTTTTTCCTTATCTGTAGAAACACTGGCTAAATTGTAATTAATATTATATAATAAGTTTATTGAAGGATTTACTAAATAGAAATATAACCTGTTTCCATTGGACTGGTTTTAATTATAATTAAAATTTTAATGCATAAACTGTGATTAATTATTGAAAATCATCGTTGGATTTTAAATATTTCTAACCAAAATTACCACAAATTTTCTTTTTACTCGAAGTAACAAATTAATATATCAGTTGTTTTATTTGGTTTATATCTGAATAAAAACATGAACCTTTGTTTTGCATTAAAGCCGAAAAATATTGTATTGTTCTCTTTCAAAACCATCAGTAAACGAATAGGTTTATTGCGGTTAAACAGTTGTTTTTCTTTGTGATGATACGAAAGGGTAATTATACGAAAAAATAATGCATTTTTTTAAAGTTTGCCTAATTTTTTATTTTACATATCTCTTTATTTAGTAATTTACGTTTTCGTAAAAAAGAAAACACTTGTCTCTACCATTACATGTATATTCTGGAAGAAGATATGTCACCGCAAAAAAATTATAGCGTGTTTCATTTCTTCGATTATTCATTAAACCTTTTTTTATATTAATGCATTGTCCTATCTCTTTACTATAGGAAAAATATCTTCTAGACCGCAAAGTACAATAAATTTTGAAATATATTTTTGGAACTATTTCAATAGCATTGTTCTGTTTTATATATGTATATATAGCTTAACACGAATACAGATGATATTGATAAACATTAAATATCAGCACGAATAATCAAAGTAATGGTAGAGGATATTTTTTTTAAAGGAATACTTTAGTTAAAAAAAGGACTTGTTTCTTAAAGGCAAAGTATTTGTTACCGTATATTATTTTGATATACTTTCGAGCTATGAAGTAGTTGGAAGTTATTTCGATTGAGTCAATAGACTCAACAGAAACTTCCCAATTTATTTTATTTTGACATTAATTTTTTTTTAAATAAATCCCAATACATAAATACTTTTCAAACAAGCCATTAAAAAATTTATGAGACAAATCAGATTTTTGAACGGCACACTTTTTTTCCTTAAATTCTAATGTCGCGGCATCTGCTTGTCATGGTAACTGCAAATATATAACGAATTGAATAATTTACAATCAAACGTTTGCACTTAATGAAAAGATAAAGAAGCTTTAAGTAATTGTCAATATATTTATTTTAATAGTTTTTAACTATAATTGTTCTCTTACTACAAGATATAGTAATATCGAAAAAATATTCCACAATAATCTTTTTTGATTGAACACGGTCATTTAATTATACGAAACTTCACATAATTATTCTTTAATTACTTTCTGAGTTTTCATATATTTAATGTTTGCAGATTAATTTACATACTTATAATGATGAGGTTTTTAAATAATTAAATGAACATATATTTTATATGTTTATTTAAGCTTGTGGTAAGTTACATCTTAAAAATATTACTTTCAGCATAGGTATTATGGTAGTAAAAAAGCAAAGCCTTTTGCTTTAAGTTTGTCACGTAGTAACTGCAAGCCAGTTTTATACCAAGTTTGTTCGAATGAATTAACAAACATATTAAGTTGGGAGTAAAATTTTTAAAATAAAGTAGGTACAATAAAAACAGGCCATGTACGCGATATTGAAATATATGGCTAGAAAAACGAATAGGCTAGTTTATATATATGTTATATTATATTTATATATATTATATTATGTTTATATTATGTTTATATATATATTATTATGTTTATATATATCCCCGAATACCAGAAAGACGAATACTAATAAAAGGACGGTGTGTAGTACAGTCGTAAACTAATGTCGCTCTTCAAAAGAATATTAAATTTGTGAATAACATTTTTGTTTTTAAACGTGGCTTCCTCACGTGACTTTTGATAAAGGCGACAAGATTTATATGAAGGTTTTGGGGTGACGAGGCAGGAGAATAATAGATTTGATATACACTTTATGCTATTGGTTGACTTCGCGTAATAATACATTTTTTAATAATGAGAAAAAAATGATTCTCTTCTAGAATAATTATTATTCCAGATTTACCTACACGATACTGGGTTTATGTGCACAGAATTTTACGACGATTAGTTGTGTAGTTAATGTATAAGTACGTAAACAAATTCACTATCGAATTTATGTGTAATATCTGGATATCCGCGTGCAGAAACTATTGCTTCTTACAAATATTCTTCGCATTACTCAATACATATTTCCTTTAGTTTTGTTTAGTGTAATTTCGAAAGAATTTGTGACTACTATTCAAATAAATGCTTATTGTTATTTATTTAATACGTTTGTTTATTTTAATAACTGATCTTCAATGTAACATAAAATGATATGTAGTAATATAAGATACAGAAGTAAGTAACCTGTTTTTAAAACTTAAACACTTGTAAATTTCCAAGTAAATGATAATATCTGTAGCGAGTGCACAGAAAAAATATATAAGTAGAGAATAAAAAATGAATGCAAAACTGCATGATTTCAGGAAAATTTGAGACATTTTATTTCTGCTATAAATCCTTCTCATATATATGTAATATATATATATATATATATATGTATATGTATATGTATATATATATATATATATATATATATATACATATATATATATATATATATATATATATATATATATATATATACATATAAATATTAAATGGCTTGCTCGAACTCGTTTCTCTAAAGAATTAATAAACCTATTATTTAGAATAATTTGAATTTCCATTTTAATTTTATTCAGTCTCGGTTTATTTATTTAAATCACGATGTTTTAAATAATTAAAAAAATTTACAAAATTTTACTCAGTTCTAGTGTTTTTATAGATATATAAATTCATAGGTAAACAATTATGCTACTTTTAATGGCGTGAAATTTATTGATAAGTTGTACAAGTTTCAGCATTTAAAATCCATTATATCCACATGCTCCGAATTTAGAGACTTAGAGTAATGAATACCTGTTCTGATTGTTTAGTGGCAAATTAAACGATCAATAATATTATATACGAGGGTAAACTGTAATGTATGTTTGTATTAGCATACTCTTTGATTTACTGAAAATAAATTTGCTTTAGGCATAGAAGTTTACATTAATTTACATTATTAACGTAGCCTACTTCTGTTTAAGAGTTATTACGTGCTTGAAGCATGGGAATTTGAACTTTATGAACCTGCTTATTTGCTTATGTACACATAAGTATAATTGACGCAACAATTAAAAACATTATAATAAAGTAGGTATAGAAATAATGTAAATTTTCCAATACTCATTTTTAGGGCCCTGTTACTAAAATGATTGCTTATCGTCAATTATTTTAGTTCATCTACCAAAGCTTTATATTTTCTTCTAAAAATTATATAATTTATTCCAATTAAATTATAAAAATTCTGCTACATCATAGCAACAAAATTAAGGAAAAAACTAATAGTTAAATATAATATTAATTTATCTCTTTGTTAGCAGTTTATTTTCACGTTCGAAAATTATCTCTAATATATATAGCGCAATAACTCAGTTTTTAAGAGAATCAGTTTTTTTCGAAGAATCAAACGTTCGGATCGAATGTCCATCGTTCAGAATGGTCAGACAATAATCATTGCTCTTTTAAATCTCTTTTTAATCTTGAAAGATATTTATTCTTGCTTGAGGTTCAAGGTAATGCCGCGGTAACTAAGTAGTTATCTAATCGAGTGATTATACTGTTGATTATATCTAGACAACTATGGGTTTAATACGTGGTTCATAATTTATTGCAATGCTTGCAATATATTTATTACAAGCTCTTTTGTACAAAGCTCCATATAAATTTATTTCTCCGAACTAATGTTTTAAATGAGAAAGTGCATTTGTTGGTTCTGCTTTTACTTTTTATATATAGCCGGTATCATTGATATATACGTATGTATGTGTGTATATATATATATATATATATATATATATATATATATATATATATATATATATATTCCAAAATTATATTCATTATTTAGTAATTAAAAAACAACATCATGGTAGAGATATCGGGGTGACCATAAACAAGGACATGAGCATAAGTCACGGCAACATGTCAGCAACACGAGCTCTAAACACCGCAAGGCACAAGCATTTTTATTTTCATGCTATTACTATGATTACGTGCATCTCAAACAACTTGGCCATTTTCAGTACTAAAGTTGAACTTTTCCACATGAATATTTTCATTATTTTACAACTGATTTTCTCCCTTTTTCAGGTTAATGAATCTGCGGTTGAAGCTAGTTATGTAATAAACATATACGAATGTAATATATCGCCCTAAATAACTTGTAGAAAGAATCTGTCCTGTATAAAATATCCAGTTATCAATAAAATGAATCGACTTTGCGCGTATTTTTACGTAATATACTCAAAAAATCTTTGAGGAATATTATGTTCACTCACGTGGCCAGAAATTGTAATAAAAATCGCAAGAAATTGTACGTCTCGAGAGTCTCAGTTTACGACCTGTTATGTTTTTTTCTGATACTTTTATCGGGTCGGAACCTTGTCATTGTATTTTACGAGCGGTATATCTCTTCTTCTCGCCCTGATTATTTTATAGGGTCGTATTTATTTTGAGAGTCCTTTATTATAAGGGATATGTATTTTATTTTATTGTAATATATGTTGTATTCGAATGGATAGCTTGAAATTTCTTTATTAGGATTTCTTTCCTTTTACCGCATAGATATTCCACATGGAAAAGGGTCCTTCATAATACAAGTAGGAGTTTTATTCGTAGAGTAAATAAATAAAAGCTATTTTCTGAAATATCTTTTCATAAACAAATAAATTTTATTGTCAAATTAACTGACATATAATTTTAAAAGCAATACATCGGGTTATTTAATATCGATTTATGTTTTATACTACTATATTTTTGCCTGTAGGTTCGCTTATCTATAAATGATTTTTTGTTGAAATAATTATATTAAACACCATTCAAAATTAAGCTACGAAAATTAAAAAAAAATAACGCAGTAGCTTTTGCATGTAATATACTAGCTATAACTTGTAGAATTATTTACATATTGTTTTATGGAATAAGTGATATCTCATAAGTATTTTCATGAAGCGGGTTATGTGTGTAACTTCTGAATAGTTAAAATAATAGTTTTGAAGTGAAAGAGAAAAATATAAACTAATAAATGAACTCATTTTCTCGTTTGTTACTTTAGTTAGGATATGTTATAGTTTTTCAAAATGAGATTAAAATGCAAGTCAAAAAGTTCAATATCAAAAGCCAAAGCAGAAACAAATTTGGAATTAACACGTAAAACAAAAGGTCTTATACCGTAAGCCAAATGAAATCAATGAGCAGCAAAATCAATCCAAATTACAATAAAAATAAGAAATTATATGAGTCAATTTATTTTAATTAGGACTCAGTGAAGTAAATCATAGTACTATTTAAAATACTCATAATTTCTTTTAGTATAAATGTATAGAAACTTTATTGATAAAATAAGATCCAGTTTTTTGTAAGATCCAGTTTATCATATATTCTTTTAGAATAATTTAACAAAGTTTACAAATCAGTAAGACTGTGCAACACCTTCATAAATTATGAATCAAAACTTAACATGCTTTTGTTTCAAAGTTTAGTATTAGTATATGTTTTAGTAAACGCGACTAGTAAAAATACGAGTAGGTCTTTATCACAAAGTCTGTAAAGGGCTTGCATTGTTACAAAAAAGGTCATATTTCCCCAATTCGACTTGGAAGTATTAGTATTTAATACACAAGTTGATGAACTTAATAATATTCAGGAATTGAATTTAAGGATAGAAATGTTCAATTTGATTTAATAAAAATGACTTATTAATAGTATACTGCTTTTTTTAGTTTAGTTTTCTTTAGTTTTAAACAAAAGTGCATCACTAAATTATTCGTACTATTACTTATTAAGATTCTTCATTGCTAAAAATTAATTCTTTCTTACCCCTGGTTTGTTTGACCGAATATGTACGTAAAGTAATGAAATTTAACTTTTTATTCACATAATGAAATGGAATTTATTTATATTTCAAATATCTAATTTTTTTCGATGTTATGTGGAAAAGTGTATGAAAAGGCGAAGGAGAAACTTGAGGGAAATATTACCAAAAAAATAGTAAGTACATAAAATTTATTAAATTGTGTAAATGACTTGGTAGTAATTTAATAGATGACATGTTTTTTCTTAAGTAAATAAGCCAAATATTAGACTGTACAATATTATAACAAACAATTAAAGGGAAATAAAGATAATATAAGAAATAAAGTTAAATGATAATTTTATTTGAAAGAAATGAATTACTGTGAAGTGGATTTACCAATTCAAAGCTTCAGTATGAACTATATTTTTTGTAAACACTCTTTCGTCATTTGCTAGCTGACCTTGAAAGTTAAGTTGAGAAATATAAAAAAGTCAAACCATGAAAAGATCTGTCTCTACTTGATGTGACATATAACTGACTATGCGTAAAAAGAGATTACTTTAATAAAATTCCAACTATTTCAAATATTTGTCCCTATGACAATTGTTATTTATTGTTATTTTAAATGCAGGAATAACTTTTAATCGTTTGCATTCAAACACAAACGGTAATAGAAAATAAATAGAACACAAACAAGCACCTAGTAAAACGTACAGACAATATGTCATTTCTCTATATCGTAGTTTTTTGTTTTTGTTGGCTATGCATTTCTCTCTGCTACGCAACATTACCGTACTAACGTTGTTGTTATTAATTTACTTTATTTTAATTAATAAAGGATTACAGTAAAGTTGTTATCAATAGCATATTTATGTAAATATTTGACACCATTTTGGTTCCATTAACTAATGCTTCCATTATATTTCAATTTCTAAGGAGAAAAACAAGGCAATTAACTTTTTTATCTAACTCATACGGCATTAAACCACTCACAGAGTATTTCAAAACTCTGTTGGATAATTATTTATTTCATTTTTAATATTTATAAATAACTTTAACTTACAGTAAATTTTTGCTTCACCTGGCATACAATTGAGTATATGTTTATCTATTATCACTTTTTGGTCCTGAAACAATTTGTCCAATGTTGCCATAAATGTAATTAAGTATATTATTGTAATCGTCAACTAAATACTGTGGCACTTCAATAATATTTTTACCAAAAATGTGGAAACGGTTTTGCTTTGTCGTTTTTAATTTGTTTTAAAAATTCTAATTTATATGGTAAAGTTCCAATGTTTTGAATTAAAGCGATATGATGAATAGGTATGATGTACTTGAATCTAAATAACTTACAATCTAAATAACTAATAACTTATAACTTTCAGTAGTAGGAGTTGACACATGGAACCTTCATTCATGATTGTTTAAATTTTACCATAAGTATGAATAAATTATTTTAATTTAAACTTGTATACATGCATAAAATATCTGAATGGAAATTTGTGGATTTTTATAGATCGGCATTGTTAACAATTTCCGGCTAATTAGGATTGCAAGTCATTGAAATAAAAAAGATGTTTTATGTATCGAAAATGTTTCTTACCTTTCTGTAATCTCCACCATTTAGTAAAGGATATCTTTTGTTTTCAGTTTCTCATCAATAAATAAAGATTAATATTTTGAAGGCTATTTTTTTCGTTAGGCCAACATTTACTTAATTATAAAATATTAACGTCTTACATATAATTGTTTCAATTGGTAGTTCACATTTTTAAAAATAAAATGAACAAAATATTAAAATTTATAAGATATAGTAATATTGCTTTAATTTGGTAAAATTTTCATAATTTTGAATTTTGTAAATTTCGAACCACGGAACAGACTGATTATGAAAAGAAAAACGTTTTTGTGGTATAGTATTTTTATACAGAATAATTGTTAGACACTTGTGGTAAACGTACAATAGTTTTGTAGATGGATGTTGGCTAGAGCACACTGAATAGAACACATACCATCCCCATTTAACGAGTTAGGACCAATATCCGTAAAGCAAAGTTTATTGACATAAAGGATATCTATCCTTTTATCGAAGGATATATATCCTCCGATAAAAAGAAATTTTCATCGATAATATACAATCCCCTGGTATTTTATTAGGGTCATATTATATTTCCCGTAATGAAGTGTCGAGGGACTTGAAATTACGTTGAAAATATTTTCACATGTATGATGCGATTCTAGTATAACACGATTTTATAATTATTACAGCAACGTTGTTTACATAAAATAGTATTTTGATAGGACTATAAATTGGAAAAAAGAGATAAGATTATAAACAGAAAACTCAATTTTACGTGAGATATATGAAAAAAGTTAATATCTACTAAAAATAACTCACTCGCTGAACGAAGCGCCTGACGAAACATTAAAATCGTAGTTGCTTATACCTCATGAAAATGTTAATGTAAGATAATTAAAACAATTTTCTAATCAAGGATTAAGGAGTTAGATGAAGGGATATTTGACAGGTTAGTTTAAAATTTATTAAATATTTTCCAAATGAAGTATTAAAATGCCGAAATTTATTTTTCAGAAACCTTTCGTAATTAAATCCCGCTCAGTACGATATGATAAAAAACTATTTTTCCTCGCTTTATATGTAGCTTTATAGCACATTTTTAAAAATAGTTCATAATATTTAGTTCCGATTATTTTTTTAAGAATTTACATCGAATATTTTAGGCAGATACATCTTAAGCGGCCGGATTAAAAAGGCTGTGAGAGATGGATGTTTAAACATATTAATGGATAAAGAAATTAAAAGGTTGAATTCTCACAGGTTGACGCTCAAACGTGGCTACATAGTTGATTCATAAATTCTAAGTAGCTCAGTGAGTCACGGATAGAGCATAACGAATTTATATTATTTTTGTCCTAACATTTAACATGAAACGATATCATAATAAATGCACAATTTGATTAGGATAGAGTAACTGCACTTTACATTAAGGCTTGTTTTGTAAGTAAATTCTTTTGCCAATTAAAGAGCTTTAATTAATCTGTTCTCTCTCGGAGTTAAAATAACTCAGAAAATGATCCCAACTCTTCCTCAAATGTTATATCCTGATGTAAAATTCAGTCGGTATATCCTACAATGAATATTCAAGTACTGTTATTTCAAAAACATGTACCAATTTTTAGGCAAACCAAATGATTGTTACTTTCATTAAAAGTTTGTTTGGAAGTAAAAATGAATATGGTGCTTTAAAAAAGGAGTTTAGATAAATAAAAAATTATGAGATATTTCTTATGGAACACAACACACACACACACACACACACACACATATATATATATATATATATATATATATATATATATGTATATAGAAGCAGCATATTTTATATTCTTTCTCTTTTACTTTCTGAATAATAAATATTTTCTTCCCTGTTTCTTCCACAAAACTTTTTACTGACATCAGACAAATTAGGCCACAGTACAACAAAATGTTTATAATTTTGAAAATGTTTGAATTTCACTCTCTAATATAGCTGTGTCTGCGATTTTGTCAGTGTGTGAGCGTTTGGAAAATATGATTAAATCATCTCTATGATTAATATTCTAAACGTCATCTGTTATAAAAATTAAAAGAGTTAGCTTTATTTTAAATAAGCACATTTTGCATTGAAACGTTTAATTTTCATATATTTAATGAACTATTACGATAAAATATAACCTATATCACCCTTACCCCAGGTCCAATAGAATCAATCTGAAAAATTTTACCGAAATAATTTTACTGGCTTTTGGTTAATGCTTGAATAAATGAACAGGGCCAGAGGCAAGCACGGAAAACTCTATTTTTGTATTCTATTCCTTTTTTATATTTGCTCAAGTAAATTTTTCGCCTACACCTTCAAGGTAAAAATACGCCACTCCCACAATGTTATTACCTTAACGTTGTTCAAATTTGATTGTTACCTTCATTAATTCGTAAATATATGAACGTACGTATATATGTAAAAAGAAAAACAATATATATATATATATATATATATATATATATATATATGTGTATATATATATATTTATATATATATATACGAAATAATGCAGCTAACAATAAAATTTTGACAACGTTATGGTAAAATATTTTATTGCATTTTTAAAACCATTTCAATGACACCCTCCACCTGGTGGAATCTGTAATAAAAATTGCGTCACCAATTTTGATATATGTAAATATATATAAATATAAATAAAAAAGTAAATATAAAGTAAAAGTAAATATATATATATAGCAGAAAGAGATCTGATACCGTGGTATATGAGTGTGAAGCTTGTCTTCGTTGGGTTGGATTTAATTGGGTTTATTTTGAGTTGGAAGCGTTGAATTTTAATGTTTTGGGTTTGCTTTATGTTTTATTGGGTTGGGTTTCTTCAGATTGGTTTAATTTGAAATAGAATGGATTGAATTGGATTAAGTTTGCTTTTAGTTGGATTTGGTAAGGTTGAGTTTGTTCTAGGTTTTGGGCATCCCAGTTATTGGTTTGGATTGGGATATGCTGGATCGGTTTTGGTTGATTTGAGTTTTGTTGGATTGGGTTTAGTTGTTTCGGGTTGAATTGGATTGAACTGGATTGAAAAAGGTATGGTTGATTTGGGTAGGGTTGTGTTAATTTGTATTGGGTTCGGTTGGATTAGTTTTGGTTGCGATTGGTTGGTTTTTGTTGGGTGGAATTGTGTTTGGTTGGTTTTGGTTATTTCGAATTAGCTCTGGTTGGGTATAACCATACCATAACCTGCTCTTGATAAACATAGGTATAGTATATATTTGTATATTTACTAGGCATCAAGTTGATAGGAACTTTGAAGTGTTGTGTTAACGGAACAAAAAGAAATTTTGTAAAATATTAAATTAGCATGACTTCTGATAGCGTAAACCAATTCCGATGAAAGAAAAAATTAATAGTGTTTTGAGTTATTTTTTTCAAAAAATTGTATCTTAATTTAGTCAGTAGTTTCACATGATCCGTGTTTAAATAACTAGACAAATCGACAGACAAAAAAACGAAAAACAATATTTTTATGTTTTGTTATTTTTATCATGTGCCCCTAAATAATTTTTTTCGTAAATAACTTCAATGTACCGACGTGCTAATTCTACAGTCATGTCTAAATGTACCTATATCTATCTACATATACACACACACACACACACATATATATATATATATATATATATATATATACTTATACATATAAATATATATATTTGTATGTGTATGTATGGCTGTATATATTATATTATATAAAGATACAGCAAATAAAAATAGATGGCAGGTAAAATAATTACTGTCGTAACCACATTTAGTGGAACAATTTATCAGTTTTATTGGAAGCCATTTCATTGCAATTTCCCTTGGTAAAAGTAACTCTTGGGAGTTTGGTTTACTCGAAATAGCTCCCCTCAGATTGAGTGTTATTGACCTAACAATGTCAATGACGCTAATTATATATTAATTGATTTTGTACTGGAATAAAAAGGTTTATTCATATTAAATTGTATGAAGATTTATTTACTACGTTCTTTTCAATATTACTTTTGACAAGTCGATATCTTCATGACGAATATTTTGGTACATTCATTTCCAGTTTATTCACAACGAATATATTGAGAATGACAATAGAAAAATAAATTGATATTAATTTGTTCAAGCGGCACAGATAAATTTTATTTTCTTTACATCGATGCTTCCATATTTTTTCAACCAGTTGTGTGAAATATATGTCTCGTTATATTTCTCCTAGAAACGTAATAGCTTCATTTTGAAATGTATAAATTCAAATGTATATAGGTCTGTAACATGAATATATTTTGTAAAGTAAATAATTACTTATTTGTTATTTTGTTTCCTTTTGACTTTTATTATACGTGATTGAAACACAATTTATCAATTTTAATCCGTTCTTTATATATATTGTTATTTCATAGCTATTTGTGAACACCGATTGCTTTTTGCTACTGATTAACGTGTAGACCAAATAAGGTTTATATATATATATATATATATATATATATATATATATATATGTACATATATATATTTACATATGTGTATGTGTGTGTGTGTTTACGTATGTGTGTGTATGTATATATGGCGATTAACCTTAAAAAAATATTATAATATTAATAAAAACGCCACAAACGTACTTTACTAGTTTAGATGTTAATATATGAAAATCCATAGAAGGCAGAATTAAAAATTATTTTTATGCTATTAGAGTAATAACTTCAAAGTTTCTGTAACGAAGTAAGCTACGCCATCTTACCGTAATCAGTAAAAGAACCAATTTATTGCAATTTATCAGAAAAGAAAATTACGCAAAAAAGAAAAATTATAAACATTGCCGAATGCATATTTAAGACAATATAATATAACATTATGAGCTTTTCTGTAAAATTATTTACAGAATATAACTCATCAGTATTTGAATCCTTTACTTTAATGCCATGTTGCTTATATTATTCTAAAGGAGGGTGGCAGAGGTTAGAGACTTGTTTTTACCTTATTTGGAAAATTAAAAACATCTTAATTTATAGTTTTTATGCTTATGGAATGTGCAGGTATTAGTTTTTCATGTGTTTATACATGGTTTCTTTTGGACGACCTTACGCAGTATAAAAACAAATATGATATTTAAAAGTAATACATTCCTTGAAAAGTTCATCTACGTATACGACTCATCCGAAATTAAATAAAATAAAAATCTAATTCTCCTTGTCAATTTTTCATTTAGTTTACAAATATTAGTTTAAGTGTAGCTCCATACTCAGGCAAAGAAGTGTTTTGTAGTAATTATTAAATCATTCAAGAAAGGGCTCAAAATTACTTTACGTGAAATTGTGTAATTCAATATTGTTTTTTAAATAATTAGCTATATTTTTTTTGGAATGAATGTATAGTTTTAAAAATAATGTTTTTTACAAAAGCCATGCAGGCTTTTACTAAAAAATTACCCTAATATATAGAATCATTTTTTTATGACCACACGAAAATACATATGACAATATATCAATATGGTCACGACAAATGACTGCAATTGCCTTATATTACTTTGTCGATTGTCATCGGCGCCAATGCCAACCTTGTCGGACATATCCGGTAGAGTTTACCGGAATAAGAATGTACATTTTGTAGATGTAATAACCATTGAAAGTTTAAGTGAGATGTATTGAGTGTTAGGGGACAAAACATTAAAATGACATTTTTCAGTTATTTGAAATGTATTAATAAGTAATCCATTTTATAAATCTCATATAAAAAATTATAAAATATTTTTAAACGAATTTTTCAAATATGTATTGTCTTCACCTACCCTATCGATTGTGAAACGGTCAGTACCGTATCATCATTTTATTAGAATATTTTCTTGACATCGTGTAGATGTCGTATTTAATAATGTGAAATTTATATATTCTTCATTTATCCCAGATTTGCGTGATAGTATGTTCTATGTTTGCTTAACCTACTTATTTGAGTTACATCCGAATAGTTGGTTCTTGATTACAGTTTTTTGACAGTTATGTTTTAAGGTTAATTATTAACCCTATTAACAGCTTAAACATAATTCTGCGGAAGTTGTTCATGAAAAATATTGCTTGGTTCTGAGTTTATGGTATCATTTTTAACTATTGTAAACAATTTCTTTTGTGTCTGCTTTGAGGTCAAACCTCCTATATAAAGTGTTTATCGTCTTTTGGTAAAAAAATTTAAAAATCGAAAAAGTGGAAGCCTTTTCATTTTGTTATATCCATCCGCCTGTTTGTTCGTCCCTGTCTGTCACAACCTTGCCATTTCTGCAAGTAAATGCTTCATATTGAGATATATTTTAGAAAAATTTAAAAATAATCTTTTAAACATATTCTAATAACTATAGTAAATATTGTCAGTATTTGATCCAAACTTCCGCATAAAATTGTCTTTGTTATTTTGCATCAATGATTATATACCATAAATTAGGAACTTTACCTTTTGCGTGTTCCGTTACGTAATTGACAGGTTTTTATATTCCTTTGAAATATGCGTATCATCTTAAAGTGTTTTTTTTCAAAATTATAAGTGTTTTTAAATTATTAGTTATATCTTTAGAAAAAAAGACAGTGTATATGCACTCAAATAAAAATATGTGTTGAAGTTTGCTTTCACTGACTATTTTTTACTGCTTTACTATCACTTTAGCAACGATTTTCTCGAAAATATCAACTCAAAATAAAAAATTATAAACAAACTGATGACTCTGATGCACTTATGAAAAGTACATTAAAGGTTTATTTATTAATTATTTTAGTTTAATTACGTTTTTAATACAGAAATTTAAGTAATTTTTCGGACAAATATTTGTTTTTGCTTGTAATTAAAAGAAAAATTACGTGGAATGTTTTTTATCATTTTATTAACTGACTTTTATACAATTACGGATTGGTTAGATGTGATGAATTTAATGCCCTTGGAACAACTCGTTACCCCCAACCAACTACGCGGTTATCGAAAATAATTTCGATTATTTAATCATTATGAGAATTTATATTATAAATTATAATTAATTTTGGCCAAATGTTTGTAGAAAGTCCAACAAAACAGGGTTTTATAATTAACTCTACGTCCGGAAAATGTTGATGCAAATAAATCGAAATAATTTCACCAGTATGTCCTTATAAATTCTAATAATTAGAATATTTTAACATTCATAAAGTCCATGGTTAAAAAATGTAACCGTAAGTAATTTTGGAGCTTGATTTTTTAATAATTTTTAATAAAAAATTAAACGAAATTTTGAAACTATTCCACGTAATTCGAATTTATTAGGTAAAATCGATATGGAATGTTTATTCAATTGGAAAGTTTTTTACGCACACCTTTCATCAATTTTATCTTCCCATGAATCAAATAAAAAGAGCTTTTACATAACATTTGGAGAAAGAGTTTTTCATAGCCTCAGATAAATCTTGCGCTTCATTCGATGCGGTATACCATAAATTTTGTTTCGTTGCTGCAAAAGATTCAGTATGTGAAATAAATATAACGTTTTGGAAAGCATAAATATATAAGAAGTTTGCTATTCATTAGACAGCTTTGTAACTCAAATAAAGCTTTTATTATTTATTGAAACATCTGCTCTATAGCTTTTCGAATTTACTTTGTTTTTCGTTTGTTTCCATATTTATTTACACTTTAAATTAAGTATACATTTACTTCGACTAGTTACATTTTGAAACTTACTATCTATTTTATTCAATGGAAAATGATTAAGTTAGTAAAACGTAACGGGAAATAGCTTATCATTTCATGTTGACGCTAATTTTTTGGAAAGTATTCGGAATAAGGTTGCGTTTATAATATCTTCGTAACAACATTAAAGCAATTGTGATTTATGCCAAAAACAATATTTTTTTAAATAACTAATAGTATCTTCGAAACAAGTTATTAATAAACTGGACTAAATTGAAAAACAATAAACACATTTACATCGAACTTGTAGATAATTGTGTATTTTATTCGGCAATTGATATAGCATGGGAATGTTATTTAAACTTAACATATGATGTAAACAAAGCTAGGTATTAAAATAATATGAACGGGACAAAAATTAGCAATAAACAATTACGTTATGACATGTTGAATTTCAATCTGTGATAAATTTGTTTTGTGTGATTTGGTATTTATTGGAATATATTTCTGAACCTCCCTAGCTGAGCTTTATTTATAATTATGTCACGTATATATATATATATATATATATATATATATATATATATATATATATATATATATATATATATATATATATATATATATATATATATATATATATATGAGCTCAACTGATGTCCCAGCTCAACTACTCTTTCAGATTTGAACCTATTGGGACAAAATGTATAAATGACAAGGGTTTAATCAATTTTTATAATATATACAATAAAAGTAATGCCAAAAAAAACTTTTACTTAACTCGTCGAGTTAAGTGTTGTTGGATGAATCTTTAATAATAAAATTATATTGGAGCTGAAAGTGGTGAACAATGTCTTCTCCTCCTCCTCAAATTTAATAGTACCGTTCTTAAATACCTAAAAATTACAAAAATGTAGCTAATACGTGCTATTACGTGAAATATAACCGAACATGCTTATTAAAATGTGCATATATAAATTCATATTCATAGATAGAATAATGTTCATTAAAAATTATCCTGGTATAGCTTTCACAAAAATGAGTTTTATTAAAAGTCTTTATTTGAATATCGGCTTTGTTATTATTGATTTTAGTCAAGTTGTACAAGTCGAGCGAACTAACCTTTTGTGGATTACATTCTGAAATTTACTTTCTTCCTATATACATTGTTATTTTTCTGTAAACGAAAGTCCTTTTTATTACTAAAAATGTACATTTTTGAAAATAAAGTATATAGTACGATAATAAAAACACTTTCCATTTCAGGTTTGACACTACATTTCTTCTTTAATTTCGTTTATAACGTTGTTGCTGTTGCTGTTTGGAAAGTAATTGCCAAGAAAAAACGTTCACGCTAAAAGTATGGAGGGAGCAAGCCAACGCGCAACGACGGCCGCCGCATGCAACAACATTTCCGTCTTTGTAACAGAAATGTCAGACATGCGTGTTCAACTGACAGTGAAGGGGGATGAATTTAAAAAATTATTAAACTTCTCAAATGGTAAATTCTGAGAATTCAAAGAACGTATTGATGGAAAAGAGGCAAAATCATGCAAAGTAGATAAAATGAAACAGAAGTTATCAGGTTTTGATTGTTGCGACGGTCCCATAAAAATGTAATTGTAAGATTTTGCTACGGCAGTGATGCTGTATGCGGCAGCGATGCAGTTTGCGGCAACGATGTTGTCTACGGGAGCGATAAAATCTATGGTCCCTCTCACAGAGTAAGATGAAAGCTGTAGCAAGCTGGCGTACTGAGTTGAGCGCATAGCTATCGTCGCGCGTCTCTACCCGACTTAGAGTCGGGGCACCATACGGGGGCCACCAAAAGTGTACTGTTATTCTGCAGTTACATTCACAAACCGCACGTTACCACCTGCTCATAGCCATCCGCAGAAGTCGAGGGCTTACCTTTGTAAAGCTCTCTTTTTTCTCTACTTCGCACCTTCCTATTCCTTTGTGCCTTACTTCTTGGTATATTTACGTCCTGACTCTTTTCTTCTAATTAATTTTCCTAACTAAAATAGACCAAGTAGAGAAATCATACACATACGTATATATACAGAATGCGGAGATGTGCCACATAGCATACTTTGAATTGTATAATTATATTTTTTTTGTACAATCGTGTATTCCAATAAAAGTTCTTCTTTATTATCAACTATTGATTATGTTCAATTTATCACAGTTTTAAATTCTTAAGCATCTTTTATGTGCGTCTTGAATTAAGATACCGTAAGATCAACCGTCCGACCAGGGAACTCTAGCAATTTTTAATTCATATTGATTTAGGCACCTAAATAATTTTACGCGTATTTATTTGTAGAGCATAAACTTCTGGAACTTTTGTTGTCTATAAATGACTACACTATTTTGTAAATAGCTGACGTAAGAAGTATAATTGACTTATTATGCATCCATCATGAAAAAAGCTTGCATATTGAATTTCAATATTCAAGCTTTTTACATAATTGAAAAATAATTTAATACATACGAATATGAACTGTTAACACCTTAGAATATTTCAATCGACGAGTAGCCTTCTTAACATTTTTGTAAATATTATTTCTTGCACTATGAATATACGTTATTTGTCTCACAATATTTTGTATTATACGTTACATGCACTAACAAATTTTTATGGAAACTCACTTGTCTTGCACAAAATGTGACTTATGTGATAGTAACTTGAAATCGACAATATTTGTAAATGAAAGTTATATGGACTGTATTTCCAAAATTATGAAGCTAGTCAAAATACTGTCGCCACTTTAAAACAATTTTAAATTTTGGTCCAGTCCCTTCTCTTCTCTTTATTCCTCTCTGTATTCTACTCTTCTTCATTCTCTCTGAAATGTCTCTATATTCCCCACATATGAACAAATATATTTTCTTCCCTACGTCAATTGCGCATAAAATAAATAAAAATATTAATGACAGGAAGATATAACGTTTCCACAACAGATTAATCACGTTTTTACTTTAACCTTTTATATCGTTACAATTAATAGATCACATGGGTTGTAAATTAACAGGTTGTAAATCGGTAAACTTTTAATACTGAAAGTAACAAACTTAATTAAAATCAAATTTAGACATTGAGCACTTCAAAAATATGTTGCGAAACTATTTGATTATATATATTCAATGAGATATGCGGATAACATATTTTTCTGAAAAAGGTATTTCCTTTATCATTTATTAATATCATTTAATTTCATTGAATTGAATTATTTGAATATTTAGTTGACATTTAACTCTTTTGAAAATTTAGTGACTTTGCAAACTTTCAAACTAAAGTGAAAATAGGACATTGACTTCGAAAAGTTATCCTTTGAATTCGCTTAGTTATTGTTCGATACTGTTTCGTCGAAATTTCGCGAGTCATTATATATGAATGTTCTCAGATATTTTGTTATCTTGTGTACTATATAATTCCTTTGAGTTACTTAGTTTGAATTTTGCTATAGGCTGTCTTAGAAGACATTATTTAATTAATTATATTTCAATGCTTATTGAAAGGGATCTCGTATTTCCAAGCAAAATTAACTTTAGCTTGATAGAGTTAAATATTATTACTGTTAAACGGTCGTTTATTATTTAGGGTGATAGTAAAACATAAATTTTAAATCGATGTCATTTTTTTATATAATTTAAAGTGATAATTACTTGTTTTAAATAGGAAAATATTGATGAATATATTTTCATTGAAAGAAAAAACTGAAATTTTCACTACCAATGAAGTGTACTTGTATCCGACAATTTAACCATGTAAAATCTCATCTTAACCTCATAATTTTTATTAAATTTAGTTTATTTTTTATCAAAGCGGTGAAAATAAGTTTTTTGATACGTACAGAAAATAAAAAAATATTTAAACATTATAATTAATGTTAGTCAAATCGTTATTTTTAGTTTTCCTCCAAATACCTTGGCAGCTAGGTGGCTTCATAGTCGTGAACCATATTTATATACATACATTTAAATATTTTAAAACACACCTAGGAGTACCATACACTAGGCATACTCAAAAATATAACGCATAGCGCCTATGTCAATCTTTATAATTAATCTACAAATACACAATTTTTACGGTTTCAATTATCTGTAAGCAAAATTTGTTACGTCCCAAAGAACAATGGTTGCCATGTGAATAATATTACTTATGACTATTACATGTGAGTTTTCATACCTTAATTGGCAAACTCATAAATTGTCACTTACTTTTATGTATAATTTCCATTATCTATTTTTCAAATGCGGTAGATTTAAAAATGTTTGCTCCTCGTCTTCTAAGCAGTTTTAAAATGGATATATTACTTATTTCATTTCAATACCTTATTTCAACATAAAAAGTAATTCTAGCCAGTTTATTCTATAGGATCCAACTCTTTAGTCATAAAAATTAAAGAATTTTTGACATATTATATGACACGTGGATAACATTTGGAAAAGATTTTGGAGCAAGGTTGGTAAATATTAAAAAGGAAAAATATTAAGGGAGAGGGGTATGAGAAGTCATCGGAATGTAATAAGTTGACAAAAGCGTGGTGTTTTCAGACAAATTTCGAAAATAATGTCTAATATTGGAATGGATATTATTCTACACGTTTACAGCATGAATAGAGAAGGGGTCTTAATTACACAAGGTTATGTTTCACTAGGTTTCCAAATTAAAAGGAGCTATACAGAAACACTAATACAATGGTATAATGAAATAAAAATATACATATTTTTTGGACAACTAGCAATAAAAGTAACGGATTAAAACATTGCAATTAGTAACTCTAAACAATTTCGGTACCGGTAACAGAACCAAAAAATGGGGCGATGCGAAACGAGTAAACCTTGCTCTCGTCCGTTCTTTCGCTTTGGCGAGTATAGATCTTGACTTATTTGGGTACGCGTGCACCGCTTTGCATGCTTAACCAACACTGTATCTATCGATCATAATGATGGTCAAGATCGGCTAACATATAATAATCTCGTGTATTATGAGATGGTACCTCGTAAGCGGTGGGAGCTTACGTGGTGCACAGAGGTTGTGCGAAAATGAAAGTCTACAAAAACAACGATTCGTAAATAAAAATTGTGTGCCTCGTCATTCTACAATTTTTGCAGCAAAACAGGAACTACTAGATTACGAATGTACTATACGAATACGTGGATACCCCGGCTATTGAACAAATTATAACGACTGGGTATTGACATAAGGGTTAACGAGCGATTCGTACTTAGACACATTACGGGATGCTTTTGAAAATTTAATCGACTACGTGCCGTTAGCATTTCTAAAGGGCTTTATTTATAAGTAAAATGACGCACTAACACACAGCGCTAAGGTAGTGCCAGGTTTTCTCAACAGTCGCCACGAGCATAGGTGACTCAACCATGGAAGCCCTGTGCCGTGACTTACAAGATCGCTGGATATCACGCCATTAGATTTTTATCTGTGATATAAGATGAAAGACGTGTTTTTATTGAAGAGGCACGAAGTTACGAGGACTTTAAAAGCAAAATAATTTCAGCGCGTGTTGAATTAAATAACGCTGGATTTGTTGAAAAAAACAAAAACGTGATTATTTTTATATTGAAGAAAATAAACGCCATTTGAACAGTCATCAAAATATCATTAAATACAAAGACAAAAAAATTAAATGGAAGTTGCATAAGTATGTAAATTTTCAATGATTGTAAATATGTTAAATCAAATTTCTTAAGTACACCTTAATAAAGTTGCCAATTCTATTAAAAAATTAAGGATATGGCCAATATGATATCCTTGATTCCGTAAAATGGATGAAAAAAAATTGTTATCTTATCTGACGAAGTAACGTACACAAAAAACATGCTCCATCTCTGATGAGTGAATTCTCCTTCAGTAAAACTTTCTTTTCATATTGTGACTATGTGAAGTAGGCGAGCAGATGTGTTAAAGTATATCAAGTGGAATGCAGATGAACCCATTTGATTGGTTCATAATTAGGAAATGGAGCCAGGATTTAATTTATTCACATCTATATTTTCGTGGAAAGACTATTCTTATAACATACTGAAAAAGTTGTCAGTTTCTAATAAGATTTAAATCGGTATAACACTAATTATTTATACATATGTGAACACATGCACACACACACTCTTCCATGCACAGATACACAAAAATACAGAAACGCATAACATTCTGAATTTGAGATATAAAATATAAGTGCAATATGAAGAAAAAAAGTGTTTAAAAAATTTTATATCAAATATGTTGAAATTTAACAAAATACTACCACCGTCCATTTAACAATTTTTCCTAAAATTAATTTAAGGAAAATTGATATATTGAACGGCAGCTAAAATTATATTCGAAATTTGAAAACAAATCTGGGCGAGAAAAATGGACTGTCATAAATAGAGTAAATCATCTTCTTTGTACCATCTCTTATTGTCATAAAGTTCAAGAAATTTAAATTGTTTATAGTTAAAACAATTCTTTAAATCATCTTCTTTAATAATCAAGACAGCATTTTTAAATTTAATTGCACTGCCTAATTTAATTGACCTATGTCGAGAGGTAAATTTTAATTAACTTTTACCATTCTTTTTTATGCAAAATTTATTGCTTTTTGCGAAAAATAATTATAAACTTGTCATTGCGTTGCAACTACAAAGAACATTATGTCGAAGTTAGTAATTATGGCCAAAGTATTTACAGACGAAGAGCAAAATTAATCTAATACAGAGTTTGGCACACTCCATATTCTTCTACAGTTTTAAAACCTGTATTATCAAAACCGCAAAAATTAACCGACCATAGAAGAAATGGTTATCCGCAATCGACCGTTGTATACTGTTATCCAAGGGGTACTCGGATACTTTGGCAAAATTATAAGTAAAATGCTGAACTACCTACATCGTGGCATTCCACTAGGAAGAATCGAGCAAGCAAGATCTCGTAGACAAACCTATTTGTTAGGTTGACTAGATCACAAACACCCTGAAATATCCCAAGTAACCTCTGAATGACAACTTATAAAGCTATAAGGGTGGAACTGACGCTAAGCAATCTTTTTCAAGACGATACCTGTAAGTGTTGGTTACAATCCTTTAAAATGGTGGAAAATTAAAGAAGTTTTTGTATTTACGATTTTGTTGGTCGTTTTATGGATTTCATTGGTTCGTGTTTTTTTTAAATTTAAGGTGAGAAAAAATCATCCTTGGTTTGCACATATCCATGATCAGTATAATTATCTCTAACATTTTTGAATTTCTATGTGACATATAAAGTAAAATAAATTAATAACACTAATATAACGCAAACAAATTAGTCCTTATTCGTTTAAATCCATTTTAATTTTTATACTTCAAGTGAAACCACGAACAAATAAAAAACTTCTATGTTGCAGGTCTTCTCGTTTATTTACAGGTAAAACATTTTGTAAATGGAGAAATATTATAATGATATATAGGAAATATATTTCAACTAAAATTTAGTGTCAAATTAGTGCAAGCAATTTCTCAAGCATCTATATACCTGCACATGCGCCTGTATACAAGCAAAAAAATATAAATGCTTTAAACAAAATTAGACGGTTTAAACTAATTAGATAAACATTGATTTATATGTAACAAATATATTTATAATTGTTAATTGATAACCAATTACATTAGAGAATGTCGATAGCAATTTAACACTACTGCTATATTTTTATTTGTTGACATTAAACAAATGTAAGCAATCATATAAAAATTTAAGCAATTCAGTTTCAATCAAACGTAAGCGTAGGTTATAAGTAAATTGAAAATTTAAATTTCGAAGAATGAAACGAATTGTTGAGCATTCAAATATTTCCAATAAGTTTTCAAGTGGAAAGCTTGCTCTTTATTTCAAAATACGCCTGATCATTTGAATGCAGTTCTTTATTGAAAATGATCGTAAATATTTCATTCAATATAAATTTTTATTACTTAACCAATTTATTATAAAGAGACGTTTTAATTTTTATTATTTGCAGTAAACAAACCCGAACTGCGTCATAAATAATATCTTATTTTACCATTGTATCCGAACGATTTGTAGCTTCTTGGTCCCGTTAATAACGGGATTAGGGAAGTGGATAACGGGATTAGGGAAGTGGACAGATAAACAGTTTCACTCCATCGCCCTTGTCAAATAATGGCATACAAAAGATTCTTTGAGTGAGCAAATATGTCAAGAAAGTTCAAGGATATGGAAATTGTATTTGTATGGTACCTTTTAATATCCTACCTATAGCCACAAGAACGTCTTTTGCGGCAATAAGTAAGATTTACCTCTCTCAAACTCACAGTAGGCATAAAATTAATAGTGCAATGACAACGTAAACATTTTTGTGCAAAATGCTATGCTTATTTAAAAAACAGTGACATGTTTTTTGTGATAACAGATTGAGTATTTCCAACATTTATTTCGATCTCAAAAAAAAAGAAAATCATTAAACATCCGTTGTCCTTCAGAAAATCCCAATGGTGTGTATGTTCTCATCCACAATGCTTATCTGGTAGGGACTAAGATTCTATTTCTACCTCTTATGACCTTTCAAGATTTCTTTACACTGAGCAAAAATAAGAATGTTTGACAGTGCGTGATCTTCAAATTCTAGTCAGTCTCCGCAATATTAGGTCATCCCAATAGTTAAACCTGAGGATATCGTATTGAGCAATAAAAGGTCACACTTCTTTATTAAATATCTGTGGCCTATGCTAATGACTGCTAATATAATACTAGTAATACTAAGCTACTGCATGTCCTCATATATATATATATATATATATATATATATATATATATATATATATATATTTCTAAAGTTTTCCAACACATAAACTTTTTGCTTTAAGGTCTATGTATATTAACATCCCGAATAATATTTTTAAAAATTTCGTCTTTTCCTTCAGCCATTTTTATCATCTCTAAGGTTGTATAACTTTACTTCATCTGTTTCCTTGATGTCATCGTACCAACATATCTACGGTCTTCCTTGTTGCCTTTTTCCTTCTAAAGGCCTTCAATCAACTATTGTCTTTTACTACCTGTTTGTTTGCTAGCACGTAGTAAAGAACAAGAGCTGTGACCATCTAGTTGTGACGTGATCAGCCCACTCCTATTTCAATTACACTATATCTTTTATTAAGTCGCTAACCTTGCTCTGCTTCTTTCAACAGTCAATAATTTTATGGTCTTTCAATGTTGGAAAGTAAACCACGCTTTTTTTAAAAATATAGAAATGCCAAACAATCTTTTTTTAATTTCATAGATCATCGTCTAAAAGCAAAATCTGCAACAATAAACTTATTTATTTTATAATAAATCAAATTTCAGTGTGGTATTTACATTATTAAATCAAAATTATTTACTTATCCATGAAAAGGAATGTTAATTTTAGAAATTTGCTAATTAAATCAACATTATTTTCAGTATCATTTATTGAATTATTTATAATATATTACTATTAAACTCATATGAGAATGTTAAAAAAACACTTGTAAAATAAGGTCTGTTATAAAATAATCAGCGTATAAATTTTACCTATTACAGATAATAGGGGAGACTTTAAAGAAAATATAAGACTAAATAAAATTAATTCGCTACTGATAAATACAAGTAGCAGTCGTACTCCAAGGGTTACGGACACCATTTTGCATACATAGTCAATTTTATATAATATACTCATTAAACTATTTAAAATCATTATTTTAAATATGTTTTTATATATTGACTGGCAAAAGAAATTTACGGCCCCAAAAATAACGTGAATACCTCAAAACCTTAATAACTTGAATAAATTTGAATTTGGAATATGCTACAGTTTTCTAATAAAATTGGAATAAATTTACATAATTTTTTTTTTTACATTCTGCATATTATTTTCGGAATTAGAGTCAGAAAGGTTTTCAGAAGTATTTGAAAAGAGACAACTGGAAAATATATATCAAAATAAATGGGCAAAGATATTTCTAAAATGTATGTAAAAGATATAAAAATACGGGGATCTCTAGAAGCAACCGAATAATATTATCTTTTATATCATGTTTCAGTTGATATATAAAATAAAAAAAAATTTCTTTATTTGGACCCCCCCCCAAAATTTCTATGTGAATAGTTATAGAACATATTCCATGTCAAAATTTTTCTGAAAATAATTTTGTAGACAGTTTTGGAAATATCTCTAGTTCTAGGCTACCTTTCATAAGAGCAAAAAAATAATAATTTTGCAATTCTTATAAGACATACAAAAAATAATGGGAAAAAATTGAATTTTTTGTAAGTGGCTTCTTAAATTCCCATTTAAATATATTTCATTGTACTTTTCAATTCATATATTTGTCGGTTAACGTGCTATATGACTGTGCCAAATTTCGTCAAAACGTTTCTAAGATGAACATTAGTAGATGGACAGAGGTATGTATACTAAAGTGAATCCTAAAAATTACATAAAGATCGAAGTTTTCACGTGAAAATTATTACTTGATTTTCGTGTGAAACTGAGCAAGCGGGTACATGCTGCTTGCTCAGTTTTTATTTTAAGTTATTTCTATTAAAACAAAAATACCTACTTTCCTTGAAAATTTAGGTCTAGTCCCTTATTCCGAAACATGAAATATTCAATATAAAATTCATTATTTTTTCACCCCGAGTTATTGACTTCTTTGACAGTTTTCTTTATTTGAAATTTTAAAAATCTTGTCAGTATTTTTTCATTGATACAGTATGAGTCTTAGATAGTTTTTTATATAATAGGTATAAATTTATCTCTGAAAAATTTAAAATTATATTTCTTGCATATCTTACATGAATCAATTCGTTCGAATCAAATGACTTGAAAACTATAACTCTTTGACAAAAAGTTAACTGAATCAATATGACATGATCCTATTCTATGAAGTATGGAACCTTTAACCGCTTAGTTTTAAAATTAACACGGGGAGATTAATAAAATCAATTAAGTATTAATAACCTCTGGACAGAAGAATAAAAAAAAATGCCAAGAGCTTTGTACATTAGAATATAGTTAGTGTGAACTACAATTGCGACGTGGAAAACGGAGGCTTCATGTATTTCTATGGATACTATCAAGTACAAAAAAGAGGAAATAAAAATACAGGTAATAAGTTAGGTTTTTAAGCGTGACACTATAGTTAATTTCTATACGTATTTCTGTACGAATATAATACAGTAATAAGATAACAATCGTCCGAAGATAATATAGCAATGATATAACTGCATGAGAGTTATACCAATGTTGTATTGTAATCCTATATTATAGAAAATTTAGCGACTAAATTAAATTAAATTTATGTTTGTATCAATACAGTGAGTATTTGCAGAATATATATACGACCAATATGTAAAGTGCCATTAAGAAGTCCCGGCATTTTATTATGATAATTATTTATAAAAGTGACAAGTGATAATTTGATGAAATAACTATTTCACAGTTTGAAGTATTTGTTTAGTATGAAAAATAATTCATCTCGATTTCATATACTTTCATTGTTGGCATAGTCTCTTATGCTGAACTTGTTTGATAAAATTAAGAATATATTTATAAGTGAAAAGTTTGCGCCAATAAGTTTTCACTTAAATAATTTAGTATATGCAATTGAATAAAAAAAAAACAATAATTTATCTAGGTGGCCGTTTGATGAAAGCTAGTTTCTGCGTTATGAATTTTCTTAATTGTTTGAGTTAGTTTCTCCCTTTGGAAGGTAATTAAATTTATGTAAATTATTTATATGTATTTTCCTTTCTGAAAAGTATATTTTCAGAAATATTATCTTCAATTTGATCTCTTAACAGATTTACTTAATTTAATCTTCTAACCAAATAAAGTTTTAATATATCTTCGATCTGTTTATAAATTGCTTTAAAACCTATTCACTTTATTCATTGAGTCCAGCAACCAAGGGAGATTTTAAAAAAATGACAACTTTCTCCATTATTTTATGCATATTAATTAGGTTTTATTGAGTTGATTCTGTATTTTTAACTTAAGTACATCAATATATATATATATATATATATATATATATATATATATATATATATATACTTTCAAAGACCCTATTATAAGTATGGAAAAAAAACAACATTTAGCTTTTGCTGCCGTAGAGGGCTACTGGTTGAATTAGTTTTTATACATATTAATTTATGTTCTATTGCTAATGAGTCGAGATCTTAGTTGGTCTCTGAAGCCAAAGTAGCATCTATTTTGTTGCAAATAGGCCGTAGTCAGTTTCACTATTCATTGCATTTCTGTTGGGGACAGTTGTTTCAAGATATTTGAAGTTGGTAACATTTTCAAAAAATGCAGCCATTCACCATCAGTGGTGCGTTGTTAATCTCTTAACTTGACAGAATCGTAAATTATGACCGTTTCACATGTATTTTATAGGTTTAATATTATTTTTCTTCTTCAAAAGACTTAAAGAATTCAAGTCGCATTAAAAAAGATCGCAGGTTAAATTCATAACATTTGGTAGCTCCACAAGCATTCTTGCATACGGCCAAAAAGATGCGTGTTTTAGGTAAGCATTTTTTGGCTAATACATAAGCTATTACCCCGTGAATTTCAGAATAAAGTCGACATGTGTATGGAGTAACAGAGTTCCCATAGTAGCATCGTATCTTGTTTACTGTATTTTTTCATACTTTCTTCTTTTCGACTAGATTTGTTTCGTTCGTTGTCTAAAACCTGCACTCGTCTCGCCTCGGGCTACTTCCGATCGCTGTCGGTTTTTTGTGCCCGAGTCCAAAGACTTCGCGAGGTTAGCGTACGGGAGATTCAAGGCAACTGAGCTCCTCGCTGGGTTGCACGAGTGTGTAGTTACAGACTTTGGACTGCGATCAACTTCGACGAGCACTTCGTCGAGGTAACTCCGCGAGTAGTGTATTGAGCGTATAATACTTTAAATATAAACATTAAAGAATCTACCTAAACTCTCTTATTACCTATCTTAAAATCATACTTAACCAATTTTCCAGTTAAACGCACAAAAAATTCTAAACGGAAGGTATTTCGTCTCTACCTATACGTTGGCGACAAGTTACAAATAACGATATTCGTATAATTGATCATTTTTTTTGATAATTACGGAGAAAAAGACCTCTCAATCAAGAGAAAAATTTTGACTACGAGTATACCTTACATATTTAAGCACTTTAAACATTTAAGCGTAAGCAGTATTTTTATTAAACTATTTGCGAACATATATACACACAAACACACACCCTCAAATATATTTATATATATATATATATATATATATATATATATATATATATATATATAAAGTGTGATTAGTAAAAAATATGCATAATATAACATTCAAGAAAAATTTCAATACTTTCGACGATTTTTCCGATACATCTTATGTGTACAATATCCATACTTTTGACACTCAGAGAGACATGCATGAGGAGCTGAACCTTTGACAATAATAATTTTATTATTGAATTAATTACTTTATTAATTTTTTTAATAATCTTTTGAAAATTCCAAATAGTAGTATGTGCTTTTGTATCCTGTACGATGCTTGTGAGTAAGCATTTTATATGAATTCAAAATTTTAAGCATGAGTTGAGATCCGTCTTTTAATCAGTACCCCAAACAATATTAACAAGTGAAATGAAAAAAAAACTGTGTTCTCTAAAACCTATTTATTGAGGATTATTTCAATTTATGTTTGCTGGTTGTAATAGGCTTTGTATAGCTGTGTCAAATTTCAAGGTTGAACGGTTCTGGAGAAAAAAAAAGAACGGACTGCTTCAACGTACAAATAGACGGACGGAAAAAATAAGGATTTTGTAAGAGAACCGTTTTTTTCTTTTCATATAGGAAACCCTGAAAACCATTTCTTTTTATACCAGTAGGAAATTTTAATTTCAAAGTGCAGAGTTTCTTTACTTTATTGTCCGCAACAAGAATATGTTTACATAAAATATGTAAACAATTTATATTAAAAATTGTGAAAAACTGTAGGACTCTGTATTTGCATAGAAACTTATGAAAAACGTATTTGAAGCAATGAAACTTATGAAAAAGGTATTTGCTGTTTAGAAAGGAATCATTTGTAATTAGTGTAGTCAATAAACAATAAATAAAATTTCCAGTCAAACGAAATCAATTTTCCTAGATCCACATGCTTTTGTAGACAAGTGATAGACACTATATATATATATATATATATGTGTGTGTGTGTGTGTATATATATATATATATATATATATATATATATATATATATATATATATATATATCAATAAGTTAAGTATCTGTAACTACCACTAACTCTACTCTATAGCACGAACCTGCAATTTGTACGGATCAAATTTCAATCGAAATTCAAATTTTCTACACGAAAAAAAATTGTATAATTTATTATGTATTTAAAGATTTTATTTAATGCCTTTTAAAAAAACATATTAAAAATATTTTAATTAAGGAAAACATTTTCAAATATTCCAAAAATTTATAATCATTGATAAGTTAATAGGTTATTTAAAGGTCCCTTAACTGAATCATGGACCAAATATTAATCTATGATTATAATGTAATTTTCAGCTCGTTTATGTAATTTAAAAAAAAGCGATAAGAAAGTAAACCAGAAACATCTATGCGTAGTATATATATACATATATATATATATATATATATATATATATATATATATATATATATATATATATTACATGCGCAGATTCTTAATTGCTAATCCAAGGGTTTGTACCATTAAAATTTCCTCCTCACCAAATCATAACAAAATTGATAAACAAGAAGTGTTCAAATCTTTTAAGAATAAAATATATTATTATTAATTATAACAAATATATACTTATATTAGATTTTTTATTGGCGAAACGGCTTGGCTTTTCCGTAATACAATTTCATACATAATGCCTTTTAGGTCAATATTTTATTTTGAGTACTTCGTCTAGCAATCACGTCTACTGATTTTAAAATTTATCATTCAGCTTATAGTTTTGCTAAAAGTAATAATTATTTAGAAAAAATACCTAGTAGTTTTTCATACTATATATAAGTATTTATAACGACTCTTTGGTATGGCATGCAATATTTGCTTATGCATACATACATACATGACAAATAATTTGCAATAATACATTCGAAGGAAGAAGTATTTAATAAAAATACAAGAATAGTACATACATCATATCTGGGCTTCCTACGATATTAATTAAAGTTCCATAAAAAATTCTTTATTTTTTTTATTTACCATATCGCTTAGCAAACTAGAATCGGGAATCATAAAAGAATATTTATTACACATTACTTTTTCACCCAACCATCATATTCCTTCATATCGTCAAGACCCGCCTTTCAAGTTATGATACTTTGTCAAATTCGGTCGGCTTCTCTACTTTACTTAACTTAACTTTTTACAAGTTCGCCCATTCCTTTTAATCACCTGACGTGAAAATGCAATTTCTCCTAGTATCGTTTTTCTTCATTCATGAAAATATAAGTTAATTATGCATTTGTCCTTGTGAATTTATTTATATTTTCATATGCGATGATCTACAATAGGACTGTTTTAAAGAAAATATTTTAATTTGCTTAAGAGAAAATAAGGGAAGGGACACAAATAGAAATTAAACCCCAATTTGTGATAAAATTTTTTTAAGGGAATTTTCTTAAAATTTAAATAAGTATACCAAGAGGAGAAAATTTTATAAATTAACGAGCTAAAATAAGCTTAGAGTAAAAAAATTTAAACAATACCACAATTAATCGTTTAACTTTGCCATGTAAATTTGTTTGGGAATCGAGTACCCACGCAAAATACATCAAATGTAATATTATGTGTTGGTAATATTATTAATGACCGGTTTACCAATACACCCCAAACTCGTTTTACATACTTGATTATCTGTTATAAAAGGGGCAATCACGTTGATCTGTTCGTAAAAGAAGGACAAATAAATTTTTTTTCGAATTTATAATGTAATTTGGCAATACCATGTAATGTAGGATGACATTTTCCGGGTTGGCAATTAGCCTATTTAATTTTCTGATCCGCCATCAAAGGGAATCACGTCGATCTGTTGCCCCATTGTGATGTGAAAGAAGGAAAAACAAATATATTTCCTGATTTGTAAATTTTAGGAATGCTATATTTGTTAGAATAAGAGTAAGTTGAAAATAGTCAGTATTATTTCGTAAACCACCAAACATCTCTGTGAAGAAAGCCACGTTGATCTATTGCTCCATTGTGACGAGAAAGAAGGACAAATATACTTTTGAATTTTTTGGAAATTGTGATAATAGTTGAGATGAGATTTCCCGGGTATTTTACCTGTGTCAATTCCTGTTCCTCCAACTATCTCTGTGCAGTAAGTTATGTCGATCTGTTGGTTCGTTGAGACGTGAAATACAAGAAATGTTTTCGAATTGTTAATATTAGTTGAGATTTTTGTTTTAGTTAGAAAAATATTTTCTAGGTTAAAATAGTCTATGCTATTTCCTGACTAACCAACCATCTCTGTGAAGAAAGATACGTCGATCTACTGCTTCATTGCGACGTGAAAGAAGTACAGACAAACACACTTTTGAAATTTTTAACATAGGTTGGAATTGCAATATTAGTATGTGGAAGAGATTTCTCGGATTGGCAATTGGTCTATGTCATTACCCGTTTTGCCAACTATTTCCGTACAGAAAGTAACAACAATCTTTGATTTCGTTGCGTCGTAAGAAGGAAGGATAAATAAACATACGTTTGAGCTTTTAATATTAGTTGTTTTATATTGATTTACGATCATTCGTTAAGTAGTCATATCGTTAATTTTAAGATCTCTTTATCCTGATTACCTGGCCGATGAAGTAGGTATTTTGCAAAATATTAACTATCTGTAGTAAATATCAACTCTCATCATCTTGAACACCTGACCGATGAAACAATTATTTTGCAAAGAAACAATTACCAGTAAAAAATATCTTGAATCATGGTTGACTGACAACCCTCCGTTAACCAATTCTATTATTCATCTCCAAAACTCATCATCAGTCGATGGTGAAGTTATTTTCCAAAATAACAACTATCAGTACATATCAATAGTATTGTATAAAGTTTGATTTACTACATCATTTATATAGCTCCATTTTTCATTTCGGAAATTCATCATCATATTAGGAAGACACCAACTTGTTAGTATACACTTTCAAATGAAATATGTATTAGTATTAAAGTTTATAAAAATAGCATAGGAATAAATTAAAGTATGTATGTATGTAAATATATAACACATGTACTCACGAAATTCTATGGTCAGTCAATTATTCCAAATACAAAAATCTGCGTAAGCAAACTGTTGATTTTACTGAATTTTATTTCGATCCAAAAGAAATCTGAGTTACGTCCAAATCGCGCCTAATAATATTTTACTTAAAAAAAAATTATATGAATGTTAATGTGGCTTTCCTATTAGACAGCAAGACGAAATGTAAGTTCTTCAACGTTGTCTAACAGTTATGAAGTTTTTACTAGTTGATTAAAATGATTTTCCTATACTTTTGAAATTCCTATGATTTGGTTTAAACAGACAGACTATTCGTAGAACTGTAATTTGTTTACGGAGACCGTAGGTATTATAATGAAAGCTGACATGCCGTTTGCTGAAAAACCGATCCCGTACAGTGAAAAATCATCCGCACAAGAGCCAACTTAAAACTCCAATCTGGCCATTCTCTCTATAAAATTGCAGGATGTAGATAACTTAACATTTGATTCTGACTTGCAAGAAGCTTCTTCATCTAACGGGTCACATCTACTACCTCAATATCTCAGTGATTTGGTTCGTAGCTTAAATTTATATAAATAAAGGACAGACATTTTGGGATTTCGATTAAAAGGATTGAATTTATTAAAATTAAGAACAAAAATAGGTCATTTTCTGCGTCGAATCGAAGAAATAAAAACATTTCTTTTTCCAGTACAGTGATCTGGTATTTTGTTATAATATTCATGGCATAATGAATGCTTTGTGTATTGAATATAAAACAGAGGAATGACGTTTATTTATTGATGCTTCAAAAATAAACTTAAAAACTGTTCTTTTACTCCAAAAACTTTCAAACTTTCAACTATTCTATTCATAAAACTCTGTAAATATTTCTTTTAAAATGTTACCGCTGTGCAAGTTCTTATAAATATATCTTCAAACATAAAGCCAAAAAAATTTTAATTATTTTACTTCAAAGTCTATCTAAATATTTCTTATGAAACCTGACTCTCATATATATGTGTTTTACATATTTCTATAACATCACCAAACTTTAAACTATTCTAGTCATACAGTTCTTTAAACATTTCTTATCGAGTGTCACATATAAGCAATTGTCAAACAGGTCTTATTTGTAATTTCCTCATATTAATACTCTCAAGTTCATGAAAAAAAAGTTAAAAGGAGGCGAAAACTTTATTTAAATTTGTCATTTACATTTTATAGAAAGGTATTTCTTTTCTCGAATATAATTAGATCAAATTCAAAATTAAATTTGGAAAAGAAATTGAGCCTTTTTCTAACCTCTACATTTATCTTGCAAACAGTAGAAAGAGATGTATAATCATATCCTAAGAACGTAATATATATTTCTGAAAATAATGAAATCTGAATTGTATCAACTAGAGGTTTAAAATGAACCACAATAAAAGTTGAATACGTAGAAAATGCATCATTTTGATAAATCAACTTACATGCACACATAATATATAATTTATTTCGATTAATGATTTTGTTAAGTTTGTTATCGTCTATCCTAAATTTCATGTTTACAAGTTTCATCAGTTTTAAATTAGATTAAAACTCCTCTCAAATTTGGAAAAAACAGTTGGTTCCATTATGATTTTAACTATTAAGTAAATTTCAAACTTTCAAAGTCTATGATAACACTAATTCTTTAACAACAAACAAACCCTGTTAATGGTTCGTAAATATACAAAGAGAAACAAGTGACAAACTTTTGCTATCAATCGTGCTAAAAATAGCAGATACACGATTAACAAACAAACCAAGTTGTTAACATGTTGCAGGCAAGAATTTAATATAATGCTAATTCGAATTTGGGAACAAGCAAAAAGATTTATATTAAAGTTTTACATAAACAACAAAGGTATTTTTGCTCGTTGACAAAATATTCTTTATCTACCTAACTATATATTCTGGAAAAGAAATTTAAAAAAGTAAAAACAGGACAAATTTTGGTAACAAAATATATGGGCTAATAAAATGCATTATTAATGATTAAATAAAATGTAGCTACATAAAAAATGGGTAGAAGAGGCGTATCTCTTTATTTAAAATTTTATTTATACTCTTTATTTACCTATATATTTATATATTTAATTGCATAATAATTCAGGGAATTGAGAAAAAATTTCTTTGCATGAAGTAATTTACCAGCTTGTACATTTTGTAATCATTGTGATTTTATTTATATGTAATCCTAGGTAGATATTTATAATCTGGTGATGAACATTTAAGAAATGGGTAAAATGAAATATATACACTTAAATACTAATGATAATATAAATAAAGGCCCTTCCTTCCTTTAAGGAAGTGTTAACATTTTTAACGAAAAACTTAAATTTTGGTCAAGTTTACTTTAAACTTTGTTAATATATATTATAATGATCGTAAAAAATAGTTTAATCATCAGTTCATCTATAACTCATGTTAATTATTATTATTAGTTTGGCAAGTTTAAAGGATTAATTCTGAACAATTAATGTGAAAAAAGCATTAAAACTAAATTTCCTCTTTTATGCAATAGCAAAAGAGAAAAAGAAAAAAATACTGAGATGCGCTCGTAGTCGGAATCCAAGAAATACAAAAAAATCCAAAAAAAGGCAATTCCATTCAAATAGAAAATTTTATGTATTTTCTTCTTTGTCCCGTACTTTAGAAGGCAAAAAAGGAATTTTATAAAATTATTCATTGCCCGTCTGTGCGTTACAGCCGTTTTTTTCTCAGAAAAAAACTTGAGATCTGGCATAGTATTGACAAATATTAACCCGCATATATTTTAATAGCTTACACTTAGAAATATTCTTACGGATATTTCCATCCGAAATGATTTCTTATGAGGTTATTTCATAATTTTAAGAATCAGGTCTTTGCGACCTGCTGCAAAATATGAAAAATGAATACTCCACCCAATTTCGATTTTACCGAATACATGAATATTGTAAAAAAACCACAGCGATGATTCGAGTCGTCATAATTTTTTGAAATATACGCCATGCTTTATGCATATGAATGAAATAAGATATTTACGTTTTTCTTTATATTTACAGCCGATTTTCTCAGGAAACATGCAATGTATAAATTTGAAAAAGGCATAGTAATACATTTTATTGACCCCCATTTTTATACTAGCTATTTTTTTTAATATTCATGTAAAAATGAAAGAAGAGTAAATAAAAGCCGCAATTATTTTTAATGTTATTTATCATATAATTTAATTGTGAGGAATGCAATATACTTGTAAGTTTAAATTTTAAAATATTCTAAAAAATACACAAAAATTTGGCATTGTTATTTCCGAAAATACTAAACCAAAAATAATGAAAGAAAGTGACTAGGAGGTTAAAAAACACTAGAGCGATCTTATACTCTATTTATTAAAATGTTACTTAAATTATTACATATTATTATTATTTTAATTTAGTAACATTATTATAATTTGTTATCATTATTTTTATTAAAAATGTTTATTATCATTTATATTATATTATTATTATTTTAATTTAATAATATTATTTTAATTTAAATTTAATGTTAATTAACTTATTTTTTTATTTATTAAAATTTTCCTTAAATTAATAGTGCGGTTTAGGTTTTTACTTTTACCAGGTTTTCATTTAAATAGACGTTCTAGCGTTATACTGGTACTCAAATTAGTTACTTCTCAATTTTATTATAAATATTTTTGATTTCATTCCTTTTGTTCAACTGTTTAATGCATTCCACTTATTTGTCCCAGTAAGTTATTTTAGCAAGTAAAATTAATTCTTCCATTGTTAAATATTTTGCCCATCTTTTTGTACATTTGATTTGAATTTCGAATATATGTACAAGAAGGAAATAGCACGACGAGTCCTTTTTTTTTTCGTTGGACGAACAACCCATTTTAAATGCGCAATTCTTGCTATCGTACATATAGACAAGATATAGGAGTAACCCAAAGTTATATATATATATATATATATATATATATATATTATATATAACTCTCTTCTTGAACTGAAAGACTTGTGATGCTGCGACGAGGACGAGGTTTTAGTTTTCATCATTTGGCTCCAAAAATCTTACAACACTGAACTGGCATAAAACCTATGACGTTAGCGACATAATTTAATCAAGAACATATGATCGTTGTTTTATAAATAACAATAGAAGATGAAAACACTGTTTGTGTTACTATTACTTTTATCTTTTTTAATTAAAGTGAATATTGATAAGAACAACAGTAAATACCTAATTATACGTTAGTGATTTGTGCAAAAAAGTCGTTGAAATATTAGGGCTTTCATAATTAAAGCCCAAAAATTTTATGTGATTCCAGTTATTAGTTGAAAAATAATATCGATAAATAGAAGCAAATTAGAAATGGAGACATTAAGTTATTGTTTAGTTATTATAATTAAGTTATTAGTGTGGTATTTATGTGGTAAAATTCAAGCAAACGTTTAGTGACTTTAGGAACCTTCACTTATTTGATACAGAAATAATACGTAATCATAGAAATATTAAGTAAATAACTAAACGATAATAGTAACCAAAGTAAGAAGATTTTCTGTCCTATGGATGATATTATACTTAACGTCGTGCTTAATTTTTTACCTCATGATATACAATGGAATTTGTGGCCATTTTTTTTCTTGGATTTGAGAAAAATAAAAAGCATGTAGTTTAATTGTGATCGTGAATTTCCATACCTATTATTTCTAAAAGTAATATTGGTACTAATAATAAAATGTACCTAAAAAAATTTGGAAATAATCGGAAGTGCTAGTATTATTCTGTTGAAGATAAATCAATAAAGAGGAATATCATGTCATCACATTCTATTACACGTCTACAAGTTACACAATAAGCAATTAAATTGTTTATACCAAATATGTATTAAAAAATACGAGAATCTAGAAATATTTTTTGAGAAATAATTTTGTTAAATTTAAGTATTAGTACGTAAAATAGAATTGCAGTTTATCTAAGCAGACTGCTGACTGTTATTAACATGTCTCATTGAATTTCTTTTCATGTATTTATGAAATTTAGAAGGCCATTTTAGATCATCACGTAAACATACTTGTTTGAAATATAAGTTTTGAAAAAAACAGTTGCCTTTAAATTTACGACGCTTTATTATTATTTAAATCATAGTATTCTCGAATTAACCTTAAATATACTCGAGGTAACGTACAATATTATCTTCCTTGTGTTTAGATCTTTCTATATAAAACGATTAACAGCCTATCCTCAAGACAAAATGGTGGACTTTCTCATCTAAGTTTATTTTCATCGTTTCATTCACCCATTTACGTAACCATGATGAGAATTTAAAAATGCTCTTGCTGGTGTAACAAAAACGTTCTCAAATTCATAGACTAAGTAGGAAGAAATTGAATCTAGATTGCTTTCTTATAAATAAAGTTAAGTGAACAGATACGATAACAATAGTGGAATGTAAGTTATTTTTTCGGGAACTTAATCAACAATAAAAAAAGCAAAATAGTGAATATAATCTCGCTCAAAACACTTTTCGGTTTCAATGATTTGTTTTTTGTTCCTTAACGATTATTCGTTATTTGTTACGAGTAATTATATATACCTGTACAATGTGATTTATGAACTTCTCTGCGATTTATTTTTCACCTGTATTCTAATATTCGAAATCATCAATCTTTACATAGCAATGCAAATATTACGAGAAAATTGTAGTTGAAGATTATGTTAATAATTGATTATTTTCTTTGTAGTATAAAATAGCTTCTGTACCTAATTTGCGTTTCAGGAGGTTTTCTTTTAAATATTAGCCCTATTCACTAACTTTACTTAGATGAAACATTGTCTTTGGTTAGAAGTGGAATATTTCAACATTGGTTAAACGTTATAATCACGCCTATTTATAATTTCTTGTTTTAACTTAAAATTAATAGTTAAAACGGAAATATATAGATATTTTCGTTCCGCGCACACTAAAATTTAAAATTGATAGTCAAAACGGAAATATCTGCACTTGGGAAAATATCATTTAACATCAAGTATCCTATTTAATTTTTTAATTTTAAGCCCGTGTCAATTAATTTAATTGAAGAAAATTATCTCAAATTTTATACATCTTTTTCGCTGCAGTAAGGATATAATTTTGCATTTTATGATGCATTTTACGATTTGTGTTGAGAAGAATATGCAATCAATCACTTAGTACGTACGAGATTAAATGTTTCGTTTTAATTTTACCCTAACTCTGAATATCTTTAAAGAGAGTTAACTTAAGTATATATGCATTTATTACAACACTTGTGATGTATTTCTAAGTTATAAGAAAATACATTAAGTTACAGTCATAACAATTCTGCAGTAGATTATCACAATAAAACGTGTGTTGTTTTATCATAAATATGACAGAGAAGCACTCATTTTCATGGCAAAATGTGAAGGAAAGGGATGTGTTTATGTGTGTGTGTGCCTGTGTGTGTATGAGTGTGCGTGTGTGTGTGTGTGCGTGCATACGTTTGTATATGTGTGTTTACCAGTGTGTGGGTGTACCTATGATGATGTGTGCATTTTAATGATGTCATCACTGTGAATTTAAAATAATAACAGAATTCGATTGTTGTTACCTTTGAAGGCAAATTTTTTATGTATCGTGGCCGGTCAAGGTAAAAGAAAATCTCATTAAAAAAAATTTATTGACCGCTACAGGTTTGGAACCGATTCATAATTGTTAACTGTAAATGATTAAAGGTAACAGATATTCACATAACCGTCCTTGAAAATAAATATAACTTAACAAAAGCAAATATTATGGGACTGAACATGACGGTGCACCTCTATATTATTATAGAAATAGAAATAGTACATATAGCCTTTATTGCATACTCCATACATTCTTACAAATACAGCGACTTGGAATAGAGTTCAGATTTAATTTTAAAGTTGTATATAAATTTTGATCAATCTGAAAACAATTTCTTTTTGTGTGGGATTTTCTCTTGGTAATATGATGAATTTTATTAAATACCCCTCATTTGGTAGTGATGTCCCCGCTCAATCAGTAAGTGGTAATACGATTCACCTTACTTCGTGTTCCAAGTGCAGGTTATGATAAGAAGAAGATGTGTAACTTAAATATATTAAATAGTTTTAAATTCAATCAGTCATAATTAATAAGGATTAAAATTCTAAACGTGACCTGAATAATTTACATTTTCCCATCCTTCATTCAGTGTCAATTTTATAATATTATCATGAGATAAATTTATAAAGCTGTTTATTAGCTTTTCAGGAAACAATCCTTTTTAATTAAAGGCTACAAGCCTAATCTCTACGTGTTAAACTACCAACTGTTATTCTTCCCAGTAACAATTCATGAGCCGTATATTTTACGGTGGATCAGAGTTGAGCAGAAATTATAATTTATCATTAAATTATTCTAATGATCTAAAATGTAATAATGATATAAAAATAAGAATAATACTAAGATATGCAATCTATATGTAAACATAAAATATCGTGACATTTTTCATGCACACAATTTTTTTCTATTTCAGCACAAATATTGCCAGTTATAGATTAGTATCATGAAAGAAAAAAAATTAATGCGATTTATTTATTTATTGATTTGATATACTACTGGATGAATGCATATGTACATTTGGAAGATTTCTTTCTTTGTTAACAATCTTTTCCAATCAAGCAAAATTGTTTAATTTAAAATTTAATAACGTTAAAGACTGAAAAGATATTTACAAGACGATTTTGCTATTAAGTTTAGTAATGAAAATATATACGCCTGCAAAGAAAAAAAGAAACACTCTGCACCTTAAATATAAAAACAATGTAAATAAAGAAATTACCACTCTTGGCATGGCACGGTTTTAGCAAAAAAACAATAGGGAATTAATGAAGAGTAGGGATGAAGGATTACGAGAAAAATATTTTTTTTTAAAAAACCTTTGATTATATTTATAGTAGACGAGTTCCGTTCAGAAGAGAGCCCTCGCCAAGGACAATAAGTTTGAAAATAAAAAGTAAAAATTAAACGAGAATTACCTATTTAGATTGATAGAAAAAACTTCAAACTATGAACTTAGTCCATGTTACTTAAACTACGTGTAAGAGTACCTTGAGCGAGGAAAAGGGTGATGCGATAACGCCTACTATCGTTATACGTTTATGCGAAGCGCTGTAGATGCAATTAGCCGCTGAATGTCGTACGTGCGCACCGTATCACATTGCAGCTTGCGACAGCTGCATTGACTTTATTAGTGTCTTTTCAACTTGTGTAAAACAAGATTGATGAGTGACTCTCTAGTATAATGCACACTTAAATAAAAAGGAACAAAACATTACTGAAAACCACGACTTACGAGATATTACAGAGAACACTCTTACTATGACAAACTTACGTCGACGGAGTCATGAAAAATATTAATTACGAAAAATGAGCTCAGAAGGAATAGATGCAGTGTTTTTGATTAATTGAGAATAGAGAAGAAAACATTTCTGTTTCCGTCTCATATATTCACACGTATTATAGATACATTTTGAACGTACTTAGTGCTTGGAGATTAATCAAAACTATTCTAATAATCGATACAGATTTAAAAAGAGGAAGAAAAATGAGTGACATGGTGTTGGCTATCACTGTGTATATAGCTTAGCACAAGGGCAGGAATGGTCAGGAAAACGGTACGTGTATAGGAATGTGGTCATATCGCTTGACCTTAAAATTACTTTTGAAGGAGCTTTATGGTATTAGCGTGCGTAGCAAAATACAGGACTGGTTCGTAAGCTACATTGCAGACTGGACAAAGAAAGTAAATACCAATATGCCTATAAGTGAACCGCAATGTATTACATACGGTACTCCACAAAGAAATAAGCTTATACCGAATTATTCTCAATTTCCGTCAGCAAGATGCTCAAATTTGATGTAGCGGGTTATGTAATAGCATTTGCATATTATAAAATTCTCTTATTTTGCAGGAATAACTGGCAACATAACATGACAAAAACTGAAAAAAAAAATATTTCAAAACCGAAAAATGACTTGATATAAACTCTTAATTCTTAAAACTCATAAAAAATAACTTTCGCACATAAAAACCATATGTTGATACAATTTTATTAATCAGTGAATAAAATATTTTGCCGTAACCATGTTAGAAAAAAGTAATTAATGTTAAATACTTTGATTAATACGTTGAGCAATATTTACACCGAAACGTACATATTTAATACAACTTCGTACAAAATAAAACATTTTTAAAAAACCGACTTCAAAGATGTAAGTACTAAAAAATAAAAAATAATTATTGCAAAATAGGTGACTAAGCATTCATAATAAATAACTAAATCACTTTTTGAAGTCATTATCGGCACTGTCGACCGATTTAAACAAATTAACGTTTTGACTTAAACGATAATTTAAATTTAAAATGTTAACTCATAATGTGGTCAAATTACGAAATAATTTCACAAAGACTATATTTATAATATAAAATTTTGCATTAGTTTAAGTAAATCAGCAGTTTTGGCATTGACTTAAAAAATAAGTAACTTAATCATCGTAAAAGTACTAACTATTCATCGTAAATAATTAGGTCTAAAATATAATAATTAGAAACTATAATATAAATAATTAGCCAACTTTTTCTGAAGTTAGGTTTCCAAAATATTTTAATTTTAGAATTTTCATTGATTAATAACATTATTTAAGCTATACCTAATATTTAATTATTTTCTTTCTTATAATATTGTATAATTATTAAAAATCACGAGCAAAAGCTCGTAAATAAATAATTTCCCCTTGATCTAAATTTGTCATCAACAAAGCATAAAAGCGAAGAGATAGCAATAGTCGCGAATGGTTAGCCGTTGATGAGTTCTATTCTCTATACGCGAAGTTCAACATCAGATCTTGCAAAGTAATAACTACTAGTAGCAAATGTTGAATCACGTTTGATTTACTACCGTTCTGTAAGGAGTTCCAATGTTCATTTCCGGAACTCATCGTCAGATCCTAACCTGGTCGACTGTGTAGTTGTTTTGCAAATTGACAACTACCAGCAGGTAATGCCTTAAATCACGGTTCGTTTACTACCATTTGTTAAGGCGTTTCCGTGTTTATTCTCAGAATTCATCATTAGATCATGACGTGTAGTTATTTGCCAAACAATAACAGCTACAAGTAGGATATATTTTGAATTGCAGTTGATTCACTACCATTCGTTAAGGAGTACAATTGTTCATTTCCAGATCCCATCATCAGATCATCATGATATTTACATGAACCACCTCGCTGTTATATTCTTTAAAACGGAAAAAGAATCAGACAAATCAGTCCAGAAATCTCGGTAAAATAGGTGTACACATTATCCTCAATTTTGATAGTTGGCTAAAAATTTAAACCATTTCAAATAATCACCGTGCTTGGTTAAACTTATATTACATAATATCCTTTCCGAATATTAATAAATTTGAAATTTACCGAGTGCATACTGTTTCTTTCACTGTAGTGAACACGACGATGCACGTAGAATTTTAATAAAGAGTATACGATAGCGCATCACTAGAGTTGTCACGCGACTTTTTTGTTCGTGGCATTTTTAGTCAACGTGGCTTGATTGAGGGAGGACCGAATTTTGGGGCTTTTAGATCTGTGCTCTTCTTTGTAGAGCGATTCTTTGGTATACCTTAAGTTTCTATAGTCAGATTGAAACAAAATGTTTAATGGAACTTCATTGGGGGTATATTTTTTTCAAATAATAATTCAAATCGATTAATAAATTTTGGATATATGGAGTAAAATATACAGAAAAAGAAGTGCAATTGAATTGTGTGCCTTCCCATTTCTTGTAGTCCATTTAAAGATACAAACAAGAACAAAGGAGAATTTTTAAAATGTTTGGTATATTTCTTACCGAATTATAATAAATAGCTTTGGAGTGAACTAACAAAATCTGTGAATAAAGCTTTAGTTATTACACAGAGAGTATTTTGAGAAGTGACTATAAATAGACTAAGAAGTAAGGAACAATAAAAATAAAATATTCCTAAAATATCAATTTTTTTTATTTTTAATGACGATAGTTTTATTAATAGTTTTAAATTTATTTGTTAGTATATAACAGTTCATCTAAATTCTTTGATTAAGATATATTTCAATTAAATTAATGACTCTTCAGTTTATCATGTAGGACGTAGAACAATCTTATTAAAGGGCGTAACATATTAACAACGTTTTAGTAATTGGTAATCTGAATGTCTTCATATTAAAGATACACTATTTACCTATTTTAATAAAAAAAATAGGCGCTTGTCTCTTTCGTTACAAAACCAAAATTATTTTTTATGTTTTTAAAATGTCTACTTTACTATTACTAATTTATCAAAAAATTACGAGTTTTAGGCTGTCGAATAAAATTGGTCAAAATTCCAGTAGTTAATTCATGTACAAACCCGAAATTACAAAATGTTTCCTGTTCTGAATTTCGCAGTTATTTTTGTGCATGTCTCTAATCTTGTGTAAAATTTCAGACTTCAAGTTCTAATAGATTGGGCTATTTGTTTACATGTCGCTCAGTCATCATTTTTAAATTTGTAATAGACTGAAATTAATAGGAATTAAAACAAGATTACCTGAATAAAAATAAGCGCTGAATTATGCAAAAGTAGTGTGTTTTGAAAACTAGGTAAATATTTCGAAATATTTTAACAGGATAAATAGAGTTCAATGAAATACAAGTTTGGCTTCCGCATATAAGATTCCAGTATTTAATACTTTATTACTCAGGACTAGTATAAACTTATATGAAAAAAAATTAAAACCATTACTACCAGCTCTATTCAAATATATAGAAATTTAAAAGCATTGAGTATTGAATGTACCTTAAAACACCCCTCATATTTCTGTCAAATGATAGATACACTTGAATGATCTTCTTAAGTTTCCGTTTTTTGCTTTCAAATGGGGAACCTTAAAAATGTCTACCAATTGACATAAAATTTGACACTTAACTAATTTATCAAAAAGGATTGTATAATATTGCTTTTGAATTTAATCATGGACATCATAGAACTATAGCAAGATGTAGAACGAAGAACCAACATCTCTATAAGTGCTAGTGAAGTGACAATAAAAAAGTCAACATTTTAAAAAGTGACACTTTGTTTATGCAGTGAATTTATTTTGTTTCTTTTCTAACCTAAATAGAAACGAATTGTTTTTTATAAAAAATATTTTAAATGTTATATGTACAAATATACGTAAGCGAAGACCGTAATTTGTTACAGAAATATTCACACAAAACTTGAAAAGGTATCAAATAACTTGAATCATTAAAAATAAATATTTGAAATAGTTTAAAAATACATACATATTTCCAGTAACAACAACTTTACAACGAGTACCACGACAACAATAATGACTTCGACATTGTTGTGATTATTTCGGAAATAACATTTCCATTTGAATGTTTCCCGTGTAAAATTCTTATCACGGTGTCACTCTCAATTAAACATGCTTCATACAGGTTCAAAGGACTTGCTTCAAGATTAGTTAGTTCAGTTGCTCGTAAATGACGAGCATTATTTTACTCCCACTGAGGACGGAGGGCTCCGTCTGCTGTGAATATTAGTAATATGTGTACTCCACACATCCGTTCATATTAGTATCTCATCTTTACGTTAATGCCTAGAACGCTGTGTTTATGACAGTTTGTCTCGTTCAATGTTAAACTATTTTGTTATTATGATTTTAACCACTATAACTTTATACAGAAAACCTGACAAAGTTAAGCAGAATTCACACGGCGATATATGAAATATTAAAGGATAAGACATGTTTCTATTAAACTATTTAAAAATGGTAATATAATTTTCCCTGCAGTAATTATTGTTATTATTTCTTTTATAAACCTATATTAAAAATCTCAAAAATGATAACACCTAGGATTATCACAATTTTCCAGTAATTTTTTTGTAAATTTCTACCAAGGCTGTTTTATGTGATGAGGACGGAGAGCTCCGTCTGCTGAGAATATGTGTGCTTAGTAATGTGTGTACTCCACACATCCGTTAAATTAGTATCTTGCCTTTACTTTGATGCCTAGAACACTGTGTTTACGATGGTCTCGTTCGATGTTTAACTATTTTGTTATTATGATTTTAACCACTATAACTTTATACAGAAAACCTGCCAAAGTTAAGCAGAACTCATAGATAAAATATTAAAGGATAAAACGTTTTTCTGTTAAACTATTCATAAATGGTAATTTTATTTTCTCTGAAGTAATTATTGTTTTCTTTTATTTCTTTTATAAAGATGAATTAAAAATTTTAAAAGTGATAACACCTAATATTATCCCAATTTTTCTGTATTTTTTTTGTGAATATCTACCAACACTGTTTTATGTAACTAGATTTGGAAATAATGGGAAGAGATGGAGTTATTCGGTACTTTATAGGGCATATATTTTGCTTTGCCTAAAGTGACTATGTAAATATTTCCAAGTATTTTCTGAATTTAAATTCCCTACGTTAAACGGTTCCTGAGAAAATTTGCTGCGGGAGACAGACAGACTAAAAGTTAAGTGATCTTAATAAAAATAAGTCAAGGATTGTGTTTTCTTTTTAAAACTATAATTTCTCTTAATTGTCATTAGCTGTAAAAAAATTTGCATATAAACAAATTTAACAGTGATAAGAGTCTAATACTTTCTTGCGTGATAATTTTAGAATATTTTTTTCTTTTATAATAATAATTATAAGAAAAGTTTTACTTGTAACACGTGTACATGTATACCATGGAACTACAAAATCACCATCTAATTGAAAATCTTAAGGAACTTACTCGGTGGGTAGCAAAAGTGATAATTTCATATCACTTTCATATACCAAAAAGAATAACACTTCAAAATTCAAGTAACTTTTGTGTGCTTTTTTTCTTATTAACACACATGCGATTGAATGATTGAGGGTGAGACGTATGATTAACTTTTCTACTCCTCACTAAATTCACTTTCCCTCTGAGCTATCGTCGTCGAACCCATATAAATTATCATCGATGGCCCCATCAGTACTTTATATCACTGTGGTGTTCATTGTTTTTTATTTCAAAACTAATTCACCTAATTGTCGAATCGATACAATAGGCATGAAGCTATTTAAAAGTACATGTAAATAAAAATTAAATTCTACAGGATAGGTTAAAATTATTAACAATTTCATAAAATTAAATAAAACATGCTTGCTTTTTCTACTGTCTTTTAAAAAAAAAAAAATATTTCTTTTCCTTTCCGAAATTTTGTTTTCACTCTAATAGAAAGGAATATTCGTATTATGTAATAATTTCATGCAACCATTTATGCCACTATTTTTACAATATCGCCCAAAAAACAAACAGGGTTTTTTTATTTGGACCTTTTTAATGGAAAAAATAATAAAACATTTTTTTTTATTTTTAACATTTTCTCAATAATAAATACGTTTATAAGTTTAATTTTGAATACGAAATATGAATTTAAGAAAAAAAGAAATTTGGAAAAACACAAAATGACTACAGTTATTAATTTTTTTTGACTGCTAAATAATATTCCTGTCATTCCATTTTTAGAATCGATTAAGGACGCCGTCTTGTGCCGCATCGTATCGGTTAGATTATACCACGCGCTGCCCGTTAGCCTACACTGCAGTACGCTTAACTCTTGTGTTAAGGTTTTAAGTATATCTCGAGACGTGAAAAAATGTTTGATTGTAATCGTCTTATTTTTTATCCATTAATCCATAAAATTTGTATGGCTATAATAATTTAAAAATAACCAGTTTCTATACACATGTACATAAATTCAAAAACGTTTCATGCTTACAAATAAATTTCCATTATTTCTATTTTAAATAAAATAATTCATCTAGTTCCTTTATATAAATAAAAGCATAAAATAAAAACCATAAATCAAAAGCAACAAAAATTAAATAAATCAATTTGATAAAAAGTGTAATTATAAGTAAATAAAATCTTTTTATATCTGATTTAATTATACTTGCCAGGTATATGTATTCTTCAACATTATTGTTTTATTGTTATCAATAAAAGCATAAAATAAAAACCATAAATCAAAAGCAACAAAAATTAAATAAATCAGTTTGATAAAAATTGTAATTATAAGTCAGTAAAATCTTTTTATATCAGATTATTAATTATACTTGCCAGATATATGTCTTCTTCAACATTATTGTTTTATTGTTATAAATAAATACACACGCATAGAAATAACTCACTAACATAGAACTATAATAAACTGCCAAATAATTTATGTGCTAAGAACCTATACTCAGACACCAGGACTGATAATAAAAAAAAGCTACGTGAAAATATTTTATTATTTGAAATTAATGAGATACTTAGAATTGGTAATGTAACTTCATAATTAAACATTTAAAAGCTGGATTTAAGATAATTAAAAGCATGGAATTGAAAGATGTTGTAAATTATCTTAAGAAAATTTACTGATAAAAACGCTCGTCCTATAATATTCAGGCTACTTATTTGATAATGGAATTAAGTGAATGTACAAATTTAGTGCTTTGGTAAACACTTTTTCCATGTGAACATGATTGACGATATGGATATATCAAATTCCTATAGAAACTTATAAAACAAAATATTGAAATAAATATTGTAGTTTCTATATATAAATATAACCGTATGTGTTTTTAACTGCGAGCTTCCTTCGAACTATCGTTTGAATTTAAACCACATACAGCCACGGCTGTGCAAAATCATTTAAGCTTAATATTATTAATATTATAGCTGCTATACAATTAGATATGACACTACGTTTAAGCTAAATTTCTGAATAAAAAGTACTGTGATTATTTACTTGAGAAAGCCCTATTGACAGCTTAATAACAAACACCAAAGTTTTAGACGCTCATAGTTTTTGAACAAATACGTCAGCAGGCACTTATTTAAATAAACCTTCTCTTTTCTTTGAAATTGTAGTAGAAATAAATTCGGAAAAGAAACCCCCGCAAAGGTTTTCCTTCCTGTAATTTACGAAATTACACAGAGCCATTAAGCAACATTCCTTTCACCAAATTTTTAAAAAAGAATTAGAAAAAATTAGTTTAAAATAAATTTTGTCTCAATTAGGGGTATCATATTTTATATTTCCTGTATTCTTTATATACCTAATGTATGATGAAAAACAAGAAATATATATGTACATATATATATATATATATATATATATATATATATATATATATATATATATATATATATATATATATTTATATATGATAGTAAAAATGTATCCAAATTGATAAGATAGTAAATATATTGACTATAAATTTGAACAATTTATGAAAACTTTTTTCACATTGCCGAAACACGGACAAATTAAATTTTTCCATTCTATTTTTAGATCTTCTATTCCAAAAAATATAAAAGAACTAAACTGATAATACTGTTGTAAGTATCTATAAAATACCTTTATGTCGGTGTATTAAGGTTATGATTGATCATACGGCGATATATAAAAATACTTGTAATTCATATTAAAAATTGCCTAATTATTTAAATCCTTCCACAAATATTCATTATATAGATTAAATAGTTTAAGAATTTGTTTCAAACTTGATAATTATATATATTTTCCAATTTTTATGGCTTCCGATTATAATTAAATCTGGTAGACTGAATATTTTTAATTATAATTATTCTTCTATATTTTTTCTCTTTTTATATGCACTCTTGAACCAAGTACTAAGTCAAATATTTTTCTTGAAGTCAGGTGTAGAATATGATGTACTGTGATAAAAGTCCAGCTCTAGCGAACACTGAAACAATTTTCTAATCGTGATATACCATTTTATACTGCCTTTAAATAAAAACTACAATACATGAAACTTGAGACAATCGGTGCAAGAGAGATTGACAACCACTGAGCGAGAAAGAGTACACCGCAGAAGTCTCGCAACCCTCACCGCAGGCTGAACAAAAAGTGGCCAACGCCCGGGTGCTTCCCTCTCCGACAGCTGAAGCACTTAGAGCTCTCCGTGCGCCGCAACTGGGTGATGCCTCCACTGCTCTTGCCGCGCTCTAAGTGAAGCCTTGCCATACACCGGGCTGCAGCCATGTTTTACAGTGTCCTGTTTTCCTCGATTCCTATTTTTTTGAGATTTGTCTTTTTGAGATTTGTTTGCGCAGTTTAAAATATGTAGTTATTGCCGTTCGGTTGGTAAGTAGCTACACTGTTTTTTGTTAACTCATCTCTATAGGTCCAAAATATTTAAAATATTTTTTTTTTATCTTTATTTTCACACTCTCCACGGTGTCATATTCGTTTCAAATATTACAAAAAGTTTTTTACACGAAATGTGCAAATAAGTATACAAACTATAATTAGTGTTTTAATTAGTGCGTACATAGTTTGTTTACACACTATTTACTTATTGCACATATAAAGAAGTCAGTGAACATTTTTGGGATTTCGTACTACAAAAAGAAAAAAATTAACGCTTAGAAAATCATACATGTATCCACGTCCGTCAGCTGGGACGGACGTGCCGCAGTCGTTCTCTTTAGGAACCATTTGATGCAGAAATTTGACAGAGTGATAAAACCTAATAATTCGCACATACCTCCGCAGTTAACTAAAATATTGTATGGAACTTTTAGAGGAGCAAATGAAATACTCGATTTTTTTTCCTTTCAAAATATTACTTGAAACAACGATTTATAATGATTACAAATTTAGTTATTTCATAATTTTATGAAATTAGTCCTACAGATATTGATTCCACTAATATATGCAAATCCGCCTCCCTCTACCTCTGGAACTACTAAATTTAATTTATAAGAAAAAATCAGCGTCGATAAAAACTTGCCCAAAATTGACCGAAAAACTATCGAGTGCGAGGTCAAATTCGTAGTGGGTATTCTACACGTACGTAATAGGCATTTTAATTTATGAGATAAAAATTCATGAGATATAATTTAAAATCGATTATAACATAGATTAACTGTGATTATAACAACGACTTTTAATGAAATCTACGATGCCTTCAATTATATATTTAATGATAAAATTAATGGTGATATAGTCAAAAATTTCAAACAATAATGTGATAACTTAAATAATATTTTTGTTTGAAGTTTTCAACCTGCGTGTAATTATGATATTAAATTAATTATGACAAATTGAATATAGAATTTAATTTATGATATTTGTATATTGCAGGAAATTCTAAAGTTAAAACTGAAAATAAATATCGAGGCCGACAAACGTTGATGTTAACTGTTAAATATTTCACTGATACAAAGTCACCTCAACATTTGGCTCGCTATTACCTGAGGAAGTTTATAAGGTGAAGTTAATTCAACCGCTGCGTAGGTAAAGGGTTTTGTATAACGTGTTAGACGAAGTTAATATGTGCTTTGAGGTACTTTAGCTATTTATCAAGCAGAAAGGTCACACAGGTTGAATATTGTCACTTCAATAGATGAATTCGATGACTTTTTCAAGTGAATTTTGAGGTTCCAAATAGTGTTATAGTAAATAGTTCAATTCATGACTTGCATTGACCGGTACCTGTTACAGATATTACTTACTTTCAATGAATATATTAGTATATAAGTAATTAAAAACGTGATTATCAATCTAGAAATAATAATAGTTCTCATTTATTGTCAAGGCCCTTTCATTTTACAATGTGTAAAAGTTGTTTATGTCAGTAAAGGTAAATCTTAAAAAATATTCACTATTGCAATTATTTTTATTTAATTTCTCGAATTATGAAACTATATTTTTAAGTAAATTTTAATTTATCGTGATATTTTAAAATGTTTCTAAATTAGTAAAAAATGAAACCAGGGGTACGGAATGAGGGCAGACAAATCTTTCATCGCAAATTGCATCATTTTAATGAAAGAATTGTATAACTTATACTAATAATAATATAATGCGTAGTGTAATACCAAATAAACTAATTATGTATTATGTCATAAATATGATCCTAAAAAACCAATTGGTTATTATGGCACGAATATGGTCCGATAAACCGATTTGGTATTATATTAGTAAAAAAGAATGTTCACTAGGTCCTGAGTGGTTAAACAAGGTATGTATACTATAGTAAAGATTTTAACTGTAGCAATGGCCTTAAAATGGGATCCTTTTCTAACATACACGATATGCCGTAGAAATTACCGCGAAAGTTTCGTTTTTTCCTTAATTTTTTTTCAATTATACCAAACAGACTAATCATTTTTCGGCCAATATGTAATAAAAATAAATTTTTTAACCTAAAGCTTTTTCAGTTTTATAAACATTTGCAATTTTTTATTTTGCAAGTTTGCAACCTTACGTTTTTTAAAAACTTAAAAATTCACAAAGTTTAATTCATGTTCTATTATGATATCTCAATGACGTTTAATATTTGAAAAAAATTACTCTGTGACTTTACAATTTATTTAATTTGATTTGAATTGATTAAATTATTCAGTTTGAAATCCCGAATTGTAATTGGAAAATCTATTCTGAGTATATTTTAGGGTATATTTCAAACATATTAAAATTCTTTATAACCAGCTTGGTTTTTATTTGAAAAGAAGACAAGACACTTAAAAATATCCAGTAAAATTGAAAAATAACGGAATGGGACATAAACATTGAAAAATATAAACACTGACGCGTATGGGCATTATTATATATATAAAATTAGCCCTTCCTATAGAATATAATTTAGTTCAATTGTATTCATAGTGATTTTAACTACATATGTTTCTGTCTACGTTACTATAAAATTCATTTATATAATTTCCTTTTAGTACCAAGGTTTGTGACAAAACTTGGTACCCGAAAGTAATGCGTAAAATTTGTATGAAAATCATTAAGTAATATATTTATAATCTGAGTACCTACTTAGGATGCAAGAAAGGAAAGTGGGCTTTAACAGAATAAAAATGAAAACGGTCTTTAATTATCATTTCATGACATTAAATGGCAGAAAACTGATTAAAGAGTCGACAAATGTCATACAAATTATGAATAAGCAAAATTCAATAATAGCGGAATATACCATAAAGTTGACTAGCAAACATACAACATGATTGAGACCATACGTATTGTTGATATTTGTATAAGCTAAAGAGATCCGTTTAAATCCTTTTACTTTATAAACACTAGCCTGCTTCACAAGGTCAGCCAACTTCATTGAACCCGCATTTAAAACATTTGTGGAAACGTGACAGACGACACGACACCTCAACGTGGTTGGAGGTTACTAAGGTCAAAAAGTTCGATTTCATTAAATTAATTTGGCGACATTTATTTCGTGGGATTTATTCGTGGGTTTGATGTCGAAGGATGTGGGTATATTTCAAATGGAATGGCCACAACATTCCATGAACATCGACCTATCTAAAGCAGAATATCTACGGTGTTAATATGTTTGAAACGTCTGTTTTATCTTTCCAAGTCTTAATTTAGATTTTATTAATTAAATATTGTTTTATTATGAATTAATAGCTTTTGATGTAAAACCGATGTTATACTTGAATGCCGAATAATCATTGCTAAATATTACGTGATTAGTGAAAATGTTAACTAGACACAAAAAATGAAATTATTATTGAGTTAAAAAGATCTTCAAAACGGTCTTAATAAAAATTATGAAACACACTGAAAAAAACCAATGGTTTTCCAAAATGACCGAATCGATTTCAGTACCACTTTTTCCTAACATATCTGGTATTTACTAGACATTTCGAGAAGGCGACAACATTATTGTGTTCGTCAAAAAATCGAAGTTTAGATAGTAATTGAAATCCATTCGTCATCGCACGATCTAGCGGTTAAATTATTAGATCTGTTTAGGATAAACTTGATACATGAGAATATTTCCTAGTTCTAACGTTCCAAATTATGGTAATTCATAGAAAAAACATTTTTTTTTTTTAAATATTAGTCCAAAATTTTTGTTTCAAATTTTCTAGGTTGATAATATTCTTTAAGGCAAATAATATGGAGTAACATCACAATTAAATTAAATTACGTCGTGTAATATTATTTCTACTTTATTTAAATTCTTTGCACTATCTAGGTTTCGTTGTATGACAACATCTTCCGGTGGGTAATTAGCAGATTCAAATGTTTTTAAACAAAGTGGAAATAATACTAAATTAACCCCAAATAGATACAAAGGAGTAACATTTTTATTTAAAAAAACAGTTTAAATACGATACTTTTCAAACAAATTTGAAGTAAATTACGTACGTTCGAGTAAGGAGAGCGACGAACATGATGCTATACTCACTGATTACCGCAGAATGATAATACAAGTGAATGTGGAAAGGTGTTCGGATAAGATAAGACCACATCATTTTAAATTTGGGATGATATAAAAAACGTACACAAAAACAATTTAATCACGAAGCAAATTCTTTCTTATGACTTATCCCTTTTTATTAAGTTAATAATTTTTTAGGTTCAAAGGCAGGTGGATACTTATTTAAATCTTAGGTTTTTTCGTAAGCTATTAAGACAAGCTAAGTAAGAGAGTTATTATTTAATAGTCAATTAGTGGAAGACGTTTGCGATTTTTCGCAAGACAAAATTTTTTTTAAATTACTATATTTACATCCAATTTAATGTCATCGGTTTATTTTGTTTACAGTTATTTTGTTAAATAAAGATATATCCAATATAAATCCATAACGAATGTGTCGATAAAAAAGAATTTTATTTTAATTCCTGAGGTTGATAACATTAGCTATCATAAATTGTCATTACTGTTTCCTTTACTATTATTTATTATTAACAGTTCGGCATTAAGAAGTTTAGATATATCAACATACAAGTACCTACGTATTTGGCTCTTGGTATTAACATTTTTCTGAATTTAGAACTCACCATGATAACAAAATTAGCTTCAGTTAAATAATAATCTAAATATATCCCGCCTAAACTAAAAATACTCACGACTAAATTCGCTTACGATTACGGAAATTATTTTTTTAATTTTTATAATTTCAACAAATTTGTAAATTTTCTGTCAAAAATACAATTTGGGTTAAAACATTAGTCTTATCAACTAAAAAATAAGCTATAAGAAAGGAGGTTGTGACTTCGAGAACTACGTCTATGTAACAAAGGGTATACAGATTATACGTATTGCTCGGCAAAATCACTTTGATATACATAAGTTTCAACGTCAGTTTTAACCAAACTGGTACCATAATATTTTCATATTAGTATTATATTCTACCAAGATAGTATTGCATACATATCGTTTTTGGTGTCTCAAGTATTTTAAAAAAGTACTTTATTTTAATTCAATACCCACATTTCCGTAGGGTGTAACATGGATGATATAATTTCAATAATTTTAATTAGGGTCAATCGTGAGACAACATTACTATTTATTATCTCTACTCACAGTCACCTATTACATTGTTTCACGGAGTAGAAAAAAATATTTAAAGGCAACCCACAAATACAATGCAAGTTTGAATGATGATTACTGATTTTCTAAGATTTCAGATAAAACCATTAATTTGATTTGAGTTTTTAATTTCACAAAACCCCTATATTAGGTTAGACACGCAGAAAATATTTGTTTGTATTCTTTATGACCACTTGGAATTGGAATTGTGTATGTTCATATATTTTATATCGGTTAAGGTTTTATGAACTTAAAATGCATTTCGTCAAGGAATTATTTATTTATTGTAATATATTATTAAACCATAAAGGACTAATCCGCATCAAAGGAATTTTTCGGTAAGCTTAGTTCATTGAGATATCATTTATAGATGTAAAACGAATTGAGTAGGTTAAAGTAATGTAGGTACATTTCACTATTGAAAAATCTGATATAATATGTTTAACGGTGTTATATTGGATATTTAATTACAAAACGTGTTATAAATAAAGAGTTGCTTTTAAATACTATGTTTGCGCAAGAAAGAAGAAGTTTATTTTGAAATATGTGAAACGAATTATACATAATTATTTATTCATTCAGGAACATCAATGTGCAATTGAATTACCTACCTAGGTTTTTCTACACTAGTTGTCTCTGACATTCAGCTGAAATACAAAACAATTAAACACTGTATTTAAATAAAATAAAAGGAATCAATAATGATTCAATTATTTAGATTTGTTGTGTGCTGTAATGATATATTACATATATCTAAAAACAAAATTATGGATAAATCATCTTTTAAGCTGGAAGTAAATATTTACTCAAATTATATATATTTGACGGATTTAATATTAAGGATTAATGTCAGAAAGACAATGGTCAACTAAAATTGGTTAAGTTTAAAAATTTAGTTATGTGGAAGACTGTAAAATTTCAAATAATTGAAATATTTGGAAAAAGAAATTTAATTTTTTTTTCTGTGTGGTTTTAATTTATCAAAAAAAAATTAAATTCTAAACATTTCAAAATAATTTTAATACATTATGCATTGATTATAAAACTTTACTTTTTAAGTAAAGTTTCGTAGTGAAAGAAAAATTCATAAATTTAGGCCATGTTCGTGCGTCTGCCCCTATATCACATACCTCAGAGTATCTATAAATTTAGACCTACATATCTAAAAATCTACATATATATGTCTAGTAGAGGTATATACTTTTCTGGGTAAATATACCTCTACTAGACATATATATATATATATATATATATATATATATATATATATATATATATATATCTGTAAAACTATGAGGAATTTTAAAGTTTCAACGTAGAAATGTATATCAACAAACATTTTATCAGCGGAGTTAATATTGAGTTAATGTGTAAATGTTTAACAGATCGTGAAAAATGTTGGTAGTATTTTTGTCTCTCTAGTATGATTGGCAAGTCATTCGATTTTCTATAAGTATTTTTTTAGTTTAAACAATCTATGTTCTCTCAAAAAAACGATAAGAAAAGATTAGAAATTATGACATTTATTGTTATAAAATATTACAATATTTAAGAACAGAGTGTCCCGAAATAAATATAAATATCCAATTGCCCTCTTCGTATTTTAAATTTATCCACAATATTTAATTTATGATAAAATAAATTATATTGTAAATATACTTTATACAATTTATATATATATATATATATATATATATATATATATATATATATATTTATGTGTGTGTGTGTGTGTGTGTGTACGTATGTATATAATATTAAATAACCATATACCAACAACGTCGAAACACAATGGGCCCAGATATATATTTAGACGATCCTTTGCAAATCATGTAGTTGAAGAATGAACTTTTACGTAGTAGTAAAAGTAAATACCGAGTTCGGCAGTAAAACCTGACAGTTTTGGATATGAGAAGCAGCTGGTGGGGGGGGGGCCTAGAAGGCACGGAAGTTTATCCCCTTCTCCTAATGTGGAAGTTTAGTTAGAATGAGCGTTGGACAACTGAACACCGTGCGCTTACCGTTGGGATGTTCTTCACAAATAAGGATTCTGTGACCTTAAAACAACGGAAATTTAGCTTACATTTTAATGTTCCTCCTCGTGACCTAATTCTATCTTGGAACACTATTATTTTGTGGGTTCGAAACTTTCGAAACACGGCTGACGGAACAATAAAGAGAAGAGGGGTTCCACAGGATGGCAAGGTTACCTACAGACATCAAGGTTGTACAAGTTAATTTGAAAGGAGTCCCCGGCGATCAGTTATTAATCATACTCAGGCTCTAAAGATATTCGATAGGAATCTTCGGTGAATACGGTTCGGTGGATTACGGCACCAAGATTTTATCAAAAGGTTAGCTTTCTAGAAACATGTTAGGGATGATCAACGAAGACACTGAAATAATTATTTTAACCTCGGGCAAACTCTCGCTCGCTCTCCCTTTAATGGTTGTATTAATAACCAAAAGTTTCGTAATTGGGCCACACATAACCCACAACAGCTTCATTCACAGCTTATAGGTAACCGTCTGGGATGTAATTTATAAGGCAGCTGTGAGAAGGCCTAATTTTTTTAACGAGAATGGCCGCATTGTAACGGCTAAGTCCAAGTGCTACATAATAATGATCAGTGGCATCCTCGTCCCTCAGTTATGTCGCGGCCTAATTCCTCTTAGGTAGATTTGGTTTAAGCAGGATGGAGCAATTACACATACTTCATCTATGTCTATGGTCCACCTAAGTATATAATTTTCCGGTAAGTTAATCTCACTCCGAGGTGACATTATATGGTCGACATAGTCTCCATTTCTGCCTGCGTGTGATTTTTAACCGTGTGTAATAAGCTTCGAAGTTAGGCGAAACTACGAGAGAATATAACCGACTGTAGCAGTTCAAAAAATAGGGGTCATAATTTAAGTGATATTATTTTTGCGTCCTTAAATCTTTTTTATCAATTTTTGGTATGCAATCAATACTTTTTTTCCTTTTAAATATAACTAATACTAAATAAATATCTCGGAAATTCATTGAGTTATCCCATTTCAAAAACCATCAGGTTTCAATGCCGGATCCTGTATTTTTGCATATGAAGTGAAAGTGGTATGAAACGTGTTGACAATTGACTGTAAAACCGAGTTTTTATCGATGATCTTACACGTTCAACAAAATCTCATTATCGAAATAAATACCTTAACAGGTAAAAGCATGATATGTAGTTATAGTTTATGGCTGAATATCATTATGGCAAGGTGACCCGTGAAAATTGTAAGACTAATGATTGAAAAGATCTGCCCTATTATGATCATCGTCATCCATAAGTGGGAAAATATATCGTCGAGACGAGCAAGTTATGCCCCTAAAAAGGAAAACTCTCGACTCTTATAATCTACAAGTTTAGAAAGAAAATTCTTAACAAATTTTGTCACCTAATCTTATTTTTTGCATATTTTATGCAAGTGTTTTAGATTTGCTGTTTGAAACTGCTTGTATGCTATGTTTTATGATGGATTCACATAATAATTTCATATATATTATAACTTTCATACAATATATATATATATATATATAATTTTTTTTTTTAATTTCTGTTATTTTGTTCCCGGCATCAACGAAACGTAAATAAAACCTATGAAATGATAACTCATCCCCAAATATTTGAAGTAGCAAGTTTTAAATATTATAAAAATATGACGAATGGCGAAACTTTCGCTTGAAATATATTGAGGCTATTGAAGGCTTAATATTATGCAACTTGTCTTAGTATACAAATATAAGTAATATATTAATTTACTTACAGTTAAGTAAAGTACCTGATTTAAAAAAACTAACGAACATTTTAAGTCACTTTAATCTTATGATCTGTGTATTCAAAAATCTTCGCTAATTTAGAAACACATTACAACATTTACATAATGAGCAAATAAGGCGGCCAAAACGTCATAATGACTAATAATATTTCTAGAGAAACCTAAAAAGTAAAAATATTTCAATAGTGATTGTCAAGAACAGATTCAAAAAATATTTTTAATAATTACTCCAATGCATGCATGAAATTGTTTTTTAACAATCTTCGCTTCTTTAAGTGTTTTCTTCTTGTTGGAGGTTGGCTATCAAAATGGATACTCTGATCTTGAATATAGCTGCTCTAAAAAGTTCATTTGATAGACTTTCACACGACCCTCTCAAGTTGTGCAGCCAAGGTATACTTCTTCCAATACTTCTTTCGCCTTAGATTTTACCTTACCTGACGAAACTTAATATGGTGTACTTTGTTCCTCATGTCATATGTTTAAAATATTGTTATTTTCTGGTCTATACATTTGGTTAATATTATGTTTTTGCTTTAAATTTTTGAAAGATTAAAAATTTCATACACTTTTGCGTATAGCTACCAACAGTAGTATTACATGTAATATTAGTAAGTAAATTTAATGTTTAACTTTACGACAGCAATGTACTCGTACCAAAATAATGTGAAATTGAATGTATTTCGTGATGTCATCTCATACATACAATTTATACTAACTATATGTCTGCTATTTTTAGAGATAAAATGCACAAAATAAAAAAAAATTAACTACAATTCATGTGTTTTACATAGTTACGCATTCACAATTAAATGAAACTACGTGATGTATTATTATTTCTACTTTCTTTAATTTCTTTACCACGACCTAGGTTTCGTTGTATTACAACATCTTCAGGTGGGCCATTAGCAAAGATCTTTGCTCATCTATCTAAAACACCTGCATAAGATATGTAAAAAATAAGATTAGGTGACAAAATTTGTTAAGAATTTTCTTTCTAAACTTGTAGATTATCCGAGTCGGGAGTTTTCCGTTTTAGGGGCATAACTTGCTCGTCTCGACGAAATATTTTCCCACTTATGGATGACGATGATCATAATAGGGCAGGTCTTTTCAATCATTAGTCTTACAATTTTCACGGGTCACCTTGCCATAATGATATTCTGTCATAAACTATAACTACCTATCATGCTTTTACCTATTAAGGTGTTTATTTCGATAATGAGATTTTGTTGAACGCGTAAGATCATCGCCAAAAACTCGGTTTTACAGCCAATTGACAACACGTTTCATATCACTTTCACTTCATATGCAAAAATACGGGATCACTGCAATTACGATAAATAACATTTTAGTGTTGTGAACAGAATGAACTGTAATTCTACACGAAGTACAAATGTGTTTAAATGTACCGCAAATAACCACGTAAATATGTTCATTTTAAGTAAATATTCAACTAACCTAAACTTCTCTAAGATAAAGTGACTCATGCAGAAAATATATAGTTAATAATCTTTAACTCCATATTATTATTTTCATCCATAACCTGTCTTTGACGTAGAACTAAGGTAACAGAAATAATGATATGTATTGTTAGATATTGTGTTGCGCATAATAGGAAAATAAAATTTGATGTTCTATACAAACAAAGCAAATCTTATGAAAGTGGATGCAAACATTTTTGGATAACAATAATTATATAGTCTTATACCGTAACTGAATTATCACGTGTGTTTTTTGTATATTTACTATCAGTTAGTGTTATTGAAATATAATTATTAAATAAAGGTCGCTTTTTTGTATCGCACTCCTCCAGTTTTATAAATTTTATTCTGCCCTTAGCGATGTTCATCGAGTTCTTACACCTAATATTGACAATGTCATCCACTCAATATCCGCATGGACTACTTACACTCCGGTAGTCCCGGCTGTTTTGTCGTTTTAACTCGATTCTTGGAACAATCGCTGTCTAAATATATCGGTGTGTGTATGTGTGTGCCTATGTACATATGCATTTAAATGCTCGAAAGGTAAAAAGTACTTGTATGATGTATGAAACGTATCCTAAAAGTATACAGTTTATAATAGTTTACTGAATCGTGTGATAATAAAATAAAATCAGTGATAAATAAATCGCATTGATAAATAAAATCATATTAATCTCCGCTATAATTTACAAAATTTCTTGTTTTTAAATTAATTTTGAAATGTTTGTTATTTATTACATTATTGTGATTGATGATCATACTAAGAAGTATGGAGATTTTGAAAACAGCATCTACGGGTTATGAGAAATCAATAGAGAAGCTCTCATATAGCATTCGTATTAAGGTCTAATTGTAAGGTCATTGACTGCATTTTAAATATTAAATGTCTATTTTTCACAAGAAAATGTATGAGGGTATTCATAGTATACCTCTTTATCTCTTAAAGGATTAATGAGTAATATCTCGTATGGAATTTGAATGTTGGCGCTATGTTATGAAAGGACAATCACTATTAAGCAAATGAGCAGAAATTTTACACAAAGAATGTATCTTATAATGTGGATGTAAAATTAAAAAAATATTTATTAATAATATATATTAAAATTATATAACCTACCTACCACATCTAAGTATGTGGTAGCGAGCTAAAAATTACTTGACAGCTATGCTCGCATCGTGTGAATATTTATCTGAAATATTTTAATAACTCGCCGCCAAAAGATTATTTGTTTAATCCATTTAAAAATTAACATGTGCAGAGAGATGACAAAATTACGTTGAATTTTAATATTATAAGTAAAGGTTTTTTACTTCCCAAAACAATGACATACTTCTTCCAAAAAAGAAAAATTGCTAAATTTAGCTGCAACTAACATACCAAAAATACGCCTGATCTATATCTGACCAATTTAAAAACATTAATTTAACAGGTGCCTCAGATTTTGCATATTGATGAAAGAAAGAGAGACGCTGGTTAAGGAGCGAATTTGATTCTTTGAAAAATTTTAGAGTTTATTGAAATGTAGAACATTTTATGTGAATCTGGGTTCATTAAATTAAACTAGCGTGACCCGTGCGAAGTCTTCGCATTATTTATTCCATTATGAAGCTCAGATGACAGATCAAACAAATATTTTACTAAAACTGGCATAGAGGCGCAAGTATCAAAAGCATTGAGCTAAAGCGCCACTTTATTTATACGTGAGTGGATTTGAAATTAAACAAAAATTTTACCGACCGTCAATCATATTGACGTTGAGCCGTTAGATGGCAGCATTGCTGTTTTGTGTATATAATTTTAATAATTAATTAATTTGCAAAAACAATAGCGATAATAAATTTTTTAGTTGTGGATGCCGGTAGAGCGAGCAATTATCTATAAAATGATATATAATTTATGTGGATTAGTTGTGAGGTTTTTTCTAAAAAGGGAGAGTAACATCTTAACCTTAGCGTATTAATATATATATGATGATGATGATGATGATTGTTTTCTGTGCTAGATTAGGCTTATTTCTATTTTACACGTAGCACAACTGTAACAAATCGTAAATGCTGATCTTGCTTATACTGTACACCTTCAAAAATTCACTATTCCTTGCAAATTGATACATTTCTTTCCACTTTTATTTGAAATCTTTCTACTAGCAAAATATCCTTTAAAATATATTTCAATATTCTTTGTTTAGAGGTACGTATTTTTGTTGAATGAATGAGATTACTTGTACAATATTTATTATCGCTGTTATATTTTATTCTGTTGAAAAATGCATCTTTCCCGATAGAATATTTTGATCATGAATTAATTTCATATTTTTAATGCATATCTGTGTTATATTTATAAACAAATATTTTACAATATATTTAATTGTTCATATCCAGTTTGTAATATTCCGATTGAATGGTAGATTACAGTGACCTTCGACTGATTACACTTTTTATGTCATTTGATCAATCATCCCTTACGTGTCGCAAAATGTTTAGTAAGCACTAATATGGTACATAGAAATAAAACAGTTTTACGGTCTTACTTATCTATTTTACTCTACAATACTCATTATTGTATGCGTGTTTGGTATTAAACGATGGATAGAACTGCACTGATAAATACTTCTCATTTTCAAGTCAAAAATGTCTTAAAGGACCGTTTTACTTTTTTCCTTATCTGTAGAAACACTGGCTAAATTGTAATTAATATTGTATAATAAGTTTATTGAAGGATTTACATAAACACAAATATAACCTGTTTCCATTGGACTGCTTTTAATTATAATTAAAATTTTAATACATAAACTGTAATTAATTATTGAAAATCATCGTTGGATTTTAAATATTTCTAACCAAAATTACGACAAATTTTCTTTTTACTCGAAGTAACAAATTAATATATCAGTTGTTTTATTTGTTTTATATCTGAATAAAAACATGAAACTTTGTTTTGCATTAAAGCCGAAAAATACTGTATTGTTCAGTTTCAAAATCATCAGTAAACGAATACGTTTATTGCGGTTAAACAGTTGTTTTTGTTTGTGATGATACGAAAGGGCAATACGAAAAAATAATGCATTTTTTTAAAGTTTGACAAATTTTTTATTTTATATATCTCTTTATTTAGTCATTTACGTTTTCGTAAAAAAGAAAAGAGATGTCTCTACCATTACATGTGTATTCTGGAAGAAGATATGTCACCACAAAAAATTTACAGCGTGTTCCATTTCTTCGATTATTCATTAAACCTTTTTTATATTAATACATTGTCCGATCTCTTTACTATAGGAAAAATATCTTCTAGACCGCAAAGTACAATAAATTTTGAAATATATTTTTGGAACTATTTCAATAGCATTGTTCTGTTTTATATATGTATATATAGTGGAACACGAATACAGACGATATTGATAAACATTAAATATCAGCACGAATAATCAAAGTAATGGGAGACGATATTTTTTTAAAGGAATACTTTAGTTAAAAAAAGTTATTATTTTGATACACTTTCGAGCTATGAAGTAGTTGGAAGTTATTTCGATTATTGACTCAACAGAAATAAACTTCCAAATTTATTCTTTTTTTGACATTCATTTTTTTTTAAATAAATTCCAATACATAAATACTTTTCAAACAAGCCATTAAAAAAATTTATGAGACAAATCAGATTTTTGAACGGCGCACTTTTTTTCCTTAAATTCTAATGTCGCGGCATCTGCCTTTCATGGTAACTGGAAATATATAGCGAATTGAATAATTTACAATCAAACGTTTGCACTTAATGAAAGGATAAAGAAGCTTTAAGTAATGGTCAATATATCTATTTTAATAGTTTTTAACTATAATTGTTCTCTTACTACAAGACATAGTAATATTGAAAAAATATTCCACAATAATCTTTTTTGATTGAACACGGTCATTTAATTATACGAAAGTTCACATAATTATTCTTTAATTACTTTCTGAGTTTTCATGTATTTAATGTTTGCAGATTAATTTACATACTAATAATGATGAGGTTTTTAAATAATTAAATGAACATATATTTTATATGTTTATTTAACCTTGTGGTAAGTTACATCTTAAAAATATTACTTTCAGCATAGGTATTATGGTAGTATAAAAGCAAAGCCTTTTGCTTTAAGTTTGTCACGTAGTAACTGCAAGCCAGTTTTATACCAAGTTTGTTCGAATGAATTAACAAACATATTAAGTTGGGAGTAACATTTTTAAAATAAAGTAGGTACAATAAAAACAGGCCATGTACGCGATATTGAAATATATGACTAGAAAAACGAATAGGCTAGTTTATATATATGTTATATTATATTTATATATATTATATTATGTTTATATTATGTTTATATATATATTATTATGTTCATATATATCCCCGAATACCAGAAAGACGAATACTAATAAAAGGACGGTGTGTAGTACAGTCGTAAACATTTTTGTTTTTAAACGTGGCTTCCTCACGTGCCTTTTGATAAAGGCAACAAGATTTATATGAAGGCTTTGAGGTGACGAGGCAAGAGAATAATAGATTTGATATACACATTATGCTATTGGTTGACTTCACGTAATAATACATTTCTTAATGATGAGAAAAAAATATTCTCTTCTAGAATAATTATTATTCTAGATTTACTTACACGATACTGGGTTTATGTGTACAGAATTTTACGACGATTAGTTGTGTAGTTAATGCACAAGCACGTAAACAAATTCACTATCGAATTTATGTGTAATATCTGGATATCCGCGTGCAGAAACTATTGCTTCTTGTTAATATTCTTCGCGTTACTTAATACATATTTCCTTTGGTTTTATTTAGTGTAATTTCGAAAGAATTTGTGACTACTATTCAAATAAATGCTTATTGTTATTTATTTAATACGTTTGTTTATTTTAATAATTGATCTTTAATGTAATATAAAATGATATGTAGTAATATAAGATACAGAAGTAAGTAACCTGTTGTCAAAACTTAAACATTTGTAAATTTCCAAGTAAATGATAATATCTGTAGCAAGTGCTCAGAAAAAATATAAAAGTAGAGAATAAAAAATTAATGCAAAACTGCATGATTTCAGGAAAATTTGAGACATTTTATTTCTGCTATAAATTCTTCTTGTATATATATATATATATATATATATATATATATTATATGGCTTGCTCGAACTCGTTTCTCTAAAGAATTAATAAACCTATTATTTTAGAATAATTTAAATTTCCATTTTAATTTTATTCAGTCTCAGTTTATTTAAATCACGATGTTTTTAATAATTAAAAAAGAACTTACAAAATTTTACCCAGTTCTAGTGTTTTTACACATATATAACTTCATAGGTAAATAATTATGCTGCTTTTAATGGCGTGAAATTTATTGATAAGTTGTACAAGTTTCAGCTTTTGAAAATCCATTATATCCACATGCTCCGAATTTAGAGGCTTAGAGTAATGAATGCCTGTTCTGATTGTTTGGTGGCAAATTAAACGATCAATAATATTATATACGAGGGTAAACTAGTTCATCTACCAAGGCTTTATATTTTCTTCTAAAAATTATATAATTTATTCCAATTAAATTATAAAAATTCTGCTATATCAAAGCAACAAAATTATGGAAAAAACGAATAGTTAAATATAATATTAATTTATCTCTTTCTTAGCAGTTTATTTTCACGTTCGAAAATTATCTCTAATATATATAGCGCAATAACTCAGTTTTTAAGAGAATCAGTTTTTTTCAGAAGAATCAAACGTTCGGACGAACGTCCATCGTTCAGAATGGTCAGACAATAATCATTGCTCTTTTAAATCTTGAAAGATATTTATTTTTGCTTGAGGTTCAAGGTGATGCCGCGGTAACTACGTAATTATCTAATCGAGTGATTACACTGTTGATTATATCTAGACAACTATGAGTTTTAACACGTGGTTCATAATTTATTGCAATGCTTGCGATATATTTATTACAAGCTCTTATGTACAAAGCTCCATATAAATTTATTTCTCCGAACTAAGGTATGAGAAAGTGCATTTGTTGGTTCTGCTTTTACTTTTTATATATAGCCGGTATCATTGATATATACGTATGTATGTATATATATATATATATATATATATATATATATATATATATATGTATATATATATATATATATATATATATATATATATATGTATGTATTCCAAAATTGTATTCATTATTTAGTAATTAAAAAACAACATCATGGTAGAGATATCAGGGTGACCATAAACAAGGATATGAGCATAAGTCACGGCAACATGTCAGCAACACGAGCTCTAAACACCGCAAGGCACAAGTATTTTTATTTTCATGATATTACTATGAATACGTGCATCTCAAACAACTTGGCCATTTTCAGTACTAAAGTTGAACTTTTCCACATGAATATTTTCATTAATTTTACAACTTATTTTCTCCCTTTTCAGGTTAATGAATCTGCGGTTGAAGCTAGTTATGTTATAAACATATACAAATGTAATATATCGCCCTAAATAACTTGTAGAAAGAAGCTGTCCTCTATAAAATATCCAGTTATCAATAAAACGAATCGACTTTGCGCGTATTCTTACGTAATATACTCAAAAAATCTTTGAGGAAAATTATGTTCACTCACGTGGCCAGAAATTGTAATAAAAATCGCAAGAAATTGTACGTCTCGAGAGTCTCAGTTTACGACCTGTTATGTTTTTTTCTGATACTTTTATCGGCTCGGAACCTTGTCATTGTATTTTACGAGCGGTATATCTCTTCTCGCCCTGATTATTTTATAGGGTCGTATTTATTTTGAGAGTCCTTTATTATAAGGGATATGTATTTTATTTTATTGTAATATATGTTGTATTCGAATGGATAGCTTGAAATTTCTTTATTAGGATTTCTTTCCTTTTACCGCGTAGATATTCCACATGGAAAAGGGTCCTTCATAATACAAGTAGGAGTTTTATTCGTAGAGTAAATAAATAAATGCTATTTTCTGAAATACCTTTTCATAAACAAATAAATTTTGTTGTCAAATTAACTAACATATAATTTTAAAAGCAATACATCGGGTTATTTAACATCGATTTATGTTTTATACAACTATATTTTTGCCTGTAGGTTCGCTTATCTATAAATTGTTTTTTGTTGAAATAATTATATTAAACACCATTAAAAATTAAGCTACGAAAATGAAAAAAAATAACGAAGTAGCTTTTGCATGTAATAAACTAGCTATAACTTGTAGAATTATTAACATATTGTTTTATGGGATAAGTGATATCTCATGATTATTTTCATGAAGCGGGTTATATATGTGTCTAACTTCTGAATAGTTAAAAGAATAGTTTTGAAGTGAAAGAGAAAAAAATAAACTAATAAATGAACTCATTTTCTCGTTTGTTATTTTAGTTAGTATATGTTATAATGATTCAAAATCAAGAAAGAAGTTCAATATCAAAAGCCAAAGCAGATACAAATTTGGAATCAACACGTAAAACAAACAATCTTATATCGTAAGCCAAATGAAATCAATGAGCAGCAAAATCAATCCTAATTACAATAAAAATAAGAAATAATATGAGTCAATTCATTTTAATTAGAACTCAGTGAAGTAAATCATAGTGTTATTTAAAATACTCATAGTTTCTTTTAGTATAAATATATAGAAACTTTATTGAAAAAATAAGATCCAGTTTTTTGTAAGATTCAGTTTATCATGTATTCTTTTAGAATAATTTAACAAAGTTTACAAATCACTAAGACTGTGAAACACCTTAATAAATTATGAATCAAAACTTAACATGCTTTTGTTACAAAGTTTAGTATTAGTATATGTTTTAGTAAACGCGACTAGTAAAAATACGAGTAGGTCTTTGTCACAAAGTCTGTAAAGGGCTTGCATTGTTACAAAAAAGGTGATATTTCCCCAATTCGACTTTGAAGTATTAGTATTTAATACACAAGTTGATGAACCTAATAATATTCAGGAATTGAATTTAAGAATATAAATGTTCAATTTGATTTAATAAAAAGACTTATTAATAGTATACTGCTTTTTTTAGTTTAGTTTTCTTTAGTTTTAACAAAAGTGCATCACTAAATTATTCGTACTATTACTTATTAAGATTCTTCATTGCTATAAATTAATTCTTTCTTACCCCTGGTTTGTTTGACCGAATATGTACGTAAAGTAATGAAATTTAACATTTTACTTCACTTTTTACTTCACCTACTTTCACGTAATGAAATGGAATTTATTTATATTTAAAATATCTAATTTTTTTCGATGTTATGTGGAAAAGTGTATGAAAAGGCGAAGGAGAAACTTGAGGGAAATATTACCAAAAATTTAGTAAATACATAAAATTTATTAAATTGTGTAAATGACTTGGTAGTAATTTAATAGATGACATGTTTTTTCTTAAGTAAATAAGCCAAATATTAGACTGTAGATTATTATAACAAACAATTAAAGGGAAATAAAGCTAATATAACAAATAAACTTAAATGATAATTTTATTTCAAAGAAATGAATTACTGTGAAGTGGATTTACCAATTCAAAGCTTCAGTATGAACTATATTTTTTGTAAACACTCTTTCGTCATTTGCTAGCTGACCTTGGAAGCTAAGTTGAGAAATATAAAAAAGTCAAACCATGAAAAGATCTGTCTCTACTTGATGTGACATATAACTATTTCAAATATTTGTCCCTATGACAATAGTTATTTATTGTTATTTTAAATGCAGGAATAACTTTTAATCGTTTGCATTGAAACACAAACGGTGATAGAAAATAAATAGAATACAAACTTAGCACTTAGTTAAGCACTTAGTAAAACTTACAGGCAATATGTCATTTCTCTATATCGTAGTTTTTTGTTTTTGTTGGCTATGCATTTCTCTGTGCTACGCAATATTACCGTACTAACATTGTTGTTGTTAATTTACTTTAATTTAATTAATAAAGGATTACACTAAAGTTGTTATCAAAAGCATATTTATGTAAATATTTGATACCTAATTTCATTCCGTTAGCTAATGCTTCCATTGTATTTCAATTTCTATGGAGAAAAACAATGCAATTCACTTTTTTATCTAACTCATATGGCATTAAACCACTCACGGAGTATTTCAAAACTCTGTTGGATAATTATTTATTTCATTATCATTATTATTATAAGTAACTTTAACTTACAATAAATTTTTGCTTCACCTGGCATACAATTGAGTATATGTTTATCTAATAAAGTATAATCATCACTTTTTGGTCCTGAAACAATTTGTCCAATCTTGCCATAAATGTAATTAAGTATATTATTGTGATCGTCAACTAAATACTGTGGCACTTCAATAATATTTTTATCAAAAATGTGGAAACGGTTTTGCTTTGCCGTTTTTAATTTGTTTTAAAAATTCTAATTTATGTGGTAAAGTTCCAATGTTTTGAATTAAAGCGTTATGATGAATAGGTATGATGTACTTGAATCTAAATAACTTACAATCTAAATAACTAATAACTTATAACTTTCAGTAGTAGGAGTTGACACATGGAACCTTCATTAAATTAAGGAACCTACATATAATTATTATTTGCTATAATATCGGCCACTGCAATTTCCAAAATTTAATGGGTGGTTTAAATATACTCTATAAGGTTCTACCTCCAATTTAATGCCTCCAAAACAAGTTGCAATGCAATGAAAATTAAATGAATTTAAATTATTTATTATTACAGTTTACGTCAAGGTTTTATCACAACCTGGACGAGCAATTAAGCTAGATATATTTAAGGCAATATCATGGTACTGAATTTCACGGATGATGTGATCAATTATAGAACACTGTTCTAAGTTAGCTTTTTCATGAAGTTCATTAAATTTTAATCTGCTTGATTTGTATCGAAAGTTTCAATAAGTTTTGGCATTAACGTTGGAAGAGGTAATAAAAGTTACTGACTTGTCAAAATATGACTATTCTAAATACCTTCACTTTCCCATAGTGTTTTATTAAAAAGAATTTCCATATTGAATTCAAAATATTTGCAAAATGATATAACAAATTCATGTCACAAAGCCAGTACATTTCCTAGCACAATTAAATGGCGCATTTGTGTTAATGAATTGAATCCCTTTGCTTCATTTTAACATTCACGCAATTCATTATAATTACAGCAATACCACGAGTATGACAAGTTTAATAAATATTTATTAAAAAATTCCATTATAAGTTCTGACATCTCCAAATAAGTTGGGATCTCAAGAATAGCATAAGAGCAAATGTAAATAAAAAGGCTCTACTTTGAAAACACTACAATGAAGCATGTAATGATTTTGTTACCACAACGCACTCTCCTCTTCCATTTTTTTTCACCATCTATCCAAACAAAGAAATTTCAGTACTGTCATATCCATTTTCTCGAACATCAATGCTAATATCATTATCACGCATCTGTATAATATATTTCTAATAGGATAATCTCATAGGATACTCACACGAAAAACAATTGACTAAGTTCACCGCATGATACATATTTGGCAAAGTATTCAGGTAATTTAGAGCGTATGTGCATTGATACATCGATATCAACAATTCTAAGTATTTATCATTTTCACGCAAAGATATTAAAATATAATGATATGGCAACTCTCTGTCTTCAACTTTTATTTTAAGTATGATTGTTTAAATTTTACGATAAATATGAATAAATTATTTTAATTGAAACTTGTATACATGCATAAAATATCTGAATGGAAATTTGTGGATTTATATCGATCGGCATTGTTAACAATTTCCGGCTAATTAGGATTCCAAGTCATTGACATAAAAAAGATGTTTTATGTATCGAAAATGTTTCTTACCTTTCTGTAATCTTCACCATTTAGTAAAGACAATCTTTTGTTTTCAGTTTCTCATCAATAAATAAAGATTAATATTTTGAAGGCCATTTTTTTTGTTAGGCCGACATTTACCTAATTATAAAATATTAACGTCTTACATATAATCGTTTCAATTGGCAGTTCACATTTTTAAAAATAAAATGAACAACATATTTAAATTTATAAGATATAGTAATATTGCTTTAATTTGGTAAAATTTTCATAATTTTGAATTTAGTAAATTTCGAACCACGGAACAGACTGTTTATGAAAAGAAAAACGTTTTTGTGGTATAGTATTTTCATACAGAATAATTGATAGACACTTGTGGTAAATGTACAATAGTTTTGTAGATGGATGTTGGCTAGAGCGCACTGCATAGAACACATACCATCCCCATTTAACGAGTGCGTATCAATATCCGTAAAGCAAAGTTTATTGACATAAAATATATCCTTCGATAAAAAGAAATTTTCATCGATAATATACAATCCCCTGGTATTTTATTAGGGTCATATTATATTTCCCGTAATGAAGTGTCGAGGGACTTGAAATTACGTTGAAAATATTTTCGCATGTATGATGCGATTCTAGTATAACACTGTTTTATAATTATTTTGATAGTACTATAAATTGAAAAAGAGAGATAAGATTATAAACTAGGATAACTCAAGTTTACGTGAGATATATGAAAAAAGTTAATATCTACTAAAAATAACTCACTCGCTGAACGAAGCGCCTGACGAAACATTAAAATCGTAGTTGGTCATACCTCATGAAAATGTTAATGTAAGATAATTAAAACAATTTTCTAATCCAGGATTAAAAAGTTAGATAAAGGGATATTTGACAGGTTAGTTTAAAATTTAATATTTTCCAAATGAAGTATTAAAATCCCGAAATTTATTTTTCAGAAGCGTTTCGTAATTAATTCCCACTCAGTACGATGTGATAAATAACTATTTTTCCCCTCTTTATATGTAGCTTTATAGCACATTTTTAAAAATAGTTCATTATATTTATTACCGATTATTTTTTGAAGAATTTACATCGAATATTTTAGGCAGATACATCTTAAGCGGCCGGAATAAAAAGGCTGTGAGAGATGGTTGTTTAAACATATTAATGGATAAAGAAATTAAAAGGTTGAAATCTCACAGTTTGGCGCTCAAACGTGGCTACATTGTTGATTCATAAATTCTAAGTAGCTCAGTGAGTCACGGATAGAGCATAACGAATTTATATTATGTTTGTCTTAACATTTAACATGAAACGATATCATAATAAATGCACAATTTGATTAGGATAGAGTAACTGCACTTTACATTAAGGCTTGTTTTGTAAGTAAATTATTTTGCCAATTAAAGAGCTTTAATTAATCTGTTCCCTCTCGGAGTTAAAATAACTCAGAAAATGATCCCAACTCTTCCTCAAATGTTATATCCTGATGAAAAATTCAGTCGGTATATCCTGCAATGAATATTCAAGTACTGTTATTTCAAAAACATGTACCAATTTTTAGGCAAACCAAATGATTGTTACTTTCATTAAAAGTTTGTTTGGAAGTAAAAATGAATATGGTGCTTTGAAAAAGGAGTTTAGATAAATAAAAAATTATGAGAAATTTCTTATGCAACACACACACACACACACACACACACATATATATATATATATATATATATATATATACAAGCAGCATATTTTATATTCTTTCTCTTTTACTTTCTGAATAATAAATATTTTCTTCCCTGTTTCTTCCACAAAACTTTTTACTGACGTCAGACAAATTAGGCCACAGTACAACAAAATGTTTATAAACTTTTAAAATTTTAAAAATGTTTGAATTTCACTCTCTAATATAGCTGTGTCTGCGGGTTTGTCACTGTGTGAGCGTTTGGAAAATATGATTAAATCATCTCTATGATTAATATTCTAAACGTCTTCTGTTATAAAAATTACGAGAGTTAGCTTTGTTTTAAATAAGCACACCTTCAAGGTAAAAATACGCCACTCCAACAATGTTATTACCTTAACTTTGTTCAAATTTGATTGTTACCTACATTAATTCGTATATATATGAACGTACGTATATATGTAAAAAGAAAAACAAAACATATATATATATATATATATATATATATATATATATATATATATACGAAATAATGTAGCTAACAATCAAATTTGTATAATGTTATTGTAAAATATTTGATTGCATTTTTAAAACTACTTCAATGACACCCTCCACCCGGTGGAATCTGTAATGAAAATTGCGTCACCAATTTGTATATATGTAAAGATATATTAATAAAATTACATGCTCTAATCTTTGTTTCGACAATGCCTTCATGAAAAATCGCATTACATTCGGCCTAAACCGTCGCATATGAGTGTGAAGACAAGGGTTGGGTTGGATTTAATTGGGTTTATTTTGAGTTGGATTAGATTGAGTTGGGAGGGTTGGATTTTAATGTTTTGGGTTTGCTTTATGTTGTATTGGGTTGGGTTTCTTCAGATTGGTTTAATTTGAAATAGATTGGATTGAATTGAATTAAGTTTGCTTTTAGTTGGATTTGGTAAGGTTGAGTTTGTTCTGAGTTTGTTTTGGGCATCCCAGTTATTGGTTTGGATTGGGTTATGCTGGATTGGGTTTGGTTGATTTGAGTTTTGTTGGATTGGGTTTAGTTGTTTTGGGTTGAATTAGATTGAACTGGATTGAATAAGGTATGGTTGAGTTGGGTAGGGATGTGTTAATTTGGATTGGGTTCGGTTGGATTAGTTTCGGTTGCGATTGGTTGGTTTTTGTTGGGTGGTATTTTGTTTGGTTGGGTTTGGTTATTTCAAATTAGCTGTGGTTGGGTATGGTTTGCTCTTGATAGACATAGGTATAGTATATATTTGTATATTTACTAGGCATCAAGTTGATAGGAACTTTGAAGTGTTGTGTTAACGGAACAGAAAGAAATTTTGGAAAATATTAAATTAGCATGTCGTCTGGTAGCATAAACCAATTCCGATGAAAGAAAAAATTATTAGTGTTTTGAGTTATTTTTTTAAAAAAATTCCATCTTAATTTAGTTGTTTCACATGATCCGTGTTTAAATAACTAGACAAATAGACAGACAAAAAAACGAAAAACGATATTTTTATGTTTTGTTGCTTTTATCATGTGCCCCTAAATAATTTTTTGGGTAAATAACTTTAATGTACCGACGTGCTAATTCTACAGTCATGTCTATATGTAACTATATCTATCTACACACACACACACACACATATATATATATATATATATATATATATATATATATATATAAATACATATACATTTATAAATATATATATTTCTATGTGTATGTATGTATGTATATATTATATTATATAAAGATACAGCAAACAAAAATAGATGGCAGGTAAAGTAATTACTGTCGTAACCACATTTAGTGGAACAATTTATCAGTTTTATTGGAAACCATTTCATTGCAATTTCCCTTGGTAAAAGTAACTCTTGGGAGTTTGGTTTACTCGAAATAGATTGGGTGTTATTGACCTCAGATTGGGTGTTATTGACCTAACAATATCAATGCCGCCAATAATGTATTAATTGATTTTGTACTGGAATAAAAAGGTTTACTCATATTAAATTGTGTGAAGATTTATTTACTACGTTCTTTTCAATGTTACTTTTGACAAGTCGATATATTCATAACGAATATTTTGGTACATTCATTCCCAGTTTATTCACAACGAATATATTGAGAATGACAATAGAAAAATAAATTGATATTAATTTGTTCAAGCGACACAGATACATTTTATTTTCTTTACATCGATGCTTCCATATTTTTTCAACCAGTTGTGTGAAATATATGTCTCGTTATATTTCTCCTAGAAACGTAATAGCTTCATTTTCAATGTATAAATTCAAATGTACATAGGTCTGTAACATGAATATATTTTGTAAAGTAAATAACTACTTATTTGTTATTTTGTTTCCTTTTGACTTTTATTATACGTGATTGAAACACAATTTATCAATTTTAATCCTTTCTTTATATATATTGTTATTTCATAACTATTAGTGAACACCGATTGCCTTTTGCAAAGTTCATCTACGTATATGATTAACATGTAGACCAAATAAGGTTTATATATACATATATATATATATATATATATATATATATATATGTATATATATATATATATATATATATATATATATGTATATATATATATATATATATACATATATATATATATATCGCCATATATACATACACACATATACGTAAAGACACACATATATATGTGTGTCTTTACGTATGTGTGTGTATGTATATAAGGCGATTAACCGTAAAAAAATATTATAATATTAATAAAAAAGCCACAAACGTACTTTACTAGTTTAGATGTTAATATATGAAAATCCATAGAAGGCAGAATTGAAAATTATTTTTATGCTATTAGAATAAAAATATTACAGAATATAACTCATCAGTATTTGAATCCTTTACTTTAATGCCATGTTGCTTATATTATTCTAAAGGAGGGTGGCAGAGGTTAGAGACTTGTTTTTACCTTATTTGGAAAATTAAAAACATCTTAATTTATAGTTTTTAAGCTTATGGAATGTGCAGGTATTAGTCTTTCATGTGCTTATACATGGTTTCTTTTGGACGACCTTACGCAGTATAAAAACACATATGATATTTAAAAGTAATATATTCCTTGAAAAGTTCATCTACGTATACGACTCATCCGAAATTAAATAAAATAAAAATCTAATTCTCCTTGTCAATTTTTCATTTAGTTTACAAATATTAGTTTAAGTGTAGCTCCATACTCAGGCAAAAAAATGTTTTGTAGTAATTATTAAATCATTCAAGGGCTCAAAATTACTTTACGTGAAATTGTGTAATTCAATATTGTTTTTTAAATAATTAGCTATATTTTTTTTGGAATGAATGTATAGTTTTAAAAATAATGTTTTTTACAAAAGCCATGCAGGCTTTTACTAAAAAATTACCCTAATATATGGAATCATTTTTTTATGACCACACTAAAATACATATGACAATATATCAATATGGTCACGACAAATGACTGCTGTTGCCTTATATTACTTTGTCGATTATATAAAGTGTTTATCATCTTTTGGTAAAAAAATTTAAAAATCGAAAAAGTGGAAGCCTTTTCATTTTGTTATATCCATCCGCCTGTTTGTTCGTCCCTGTCTGTCACAACCTTGCAATTTCTGCAAGTAAATGCTTCATATTAAGATGTAAATTAATATGTAGTATCTATATTATATTATTTTTTTAATATCATGATATTAAAAAAATAATATATTTTAGAAAAATTTAAAAATAATCTTTTAAACATATTCTAATAACTATAGTAAATATTGTCAGTATTTGATCCAAACTTCGCCATAAAATTTTCTTTGTTATTTTGCATCAATGATTATATACCATAAATTAGGAACTTTACATTTTGCGTGTTACGTTACGTAATTGACAGGTTTTTATATTCCTTTGAAATATGCGTATCATCTTAAAGTGTTTTTTTTTCAAAATTATAAGTGTTTTTAAATTATTAGTCATATCTTTAGAAAAAAAGACAGTGTATATGCACTCAAATAAAAATATGTGTTGAAGTTTGCTTTCACCGACTATTTTTTATTGCTTTACTATCACTTTAGCAACGATTTTCTCGAAAATATCAACTCAAAATAAAAAATTATAAACAAACTGATGACTCTGATGCACTTATGAAAAGTATATTAAAGGTTTATTTATTAATTATTTTAGTTTAATTCCTTTTTTAATACAGAAATTTAAGTAATTTTTCGGACAAATATTTGTTTTTGCTTGTAATTAAAAGAAAAATTACGTGGAATGTTTTTTATCATTTTATTAACTGACTTTTATACAATTACGGATTGGTTAGATGTGATAAATTTAATGCCCCTGGAACAACTCGTTACCCCCAACCAACTACGCGGTTATTGAAAATAATTTCGATTATTTAATCATTATGAGAATTTATATTATAAATTATAATTAATTTTGGCCAAATGTTTGTAGAAAGTCCAACAAAACAGGGTATTATAATTAACTCTACGTCCGGAAAATGTTGATGCAAATAAATCGAAATAATTTCACCAGTATGTCCTTATAAATTCTAATAATTAGAATGTTTTAACATTCATAAAGTCCATGGTTAAAAAATGTAACCGTAAGTAATTTTGGAGCTTGATTTTTTAATAATTTTTAATAAAAAATTAAACGAAATTTTGAAACTATTTTCCACGTTATTCAAATTTATTAGGTAAAATCGATATGGAATGTTTACTCAATTGGAAAGTTTTTTACGCACACTTTTCATCAATTTTATCTTTCCATGAATCAAATAAAAAGAGCTTTTACATAAACTTTGGAGAAAGAGTTTTTCATAGCCTCAGACAAATCTTGCGCTTTATTCGATGCGGTATACCATAAATTTTGCTTCGTTGCTGCAAAAGATTCAGTATGTCAAATAAATATAACGTTTTGGAAAGCATAAATATATAAGAAGTTTGCTATTCATTAGACAGCTTTTTAACTCAAATAAAGCTTTTATTATTTATTGAAACATCTGCTCTATAGCTTTTAGAATTTTACTTTGTTTTTCGTTTGTTTCCATATTTATTTGCACTTTAAATTATGAATACATTTACTTCGACTAGTTACATTTCGAAACTTACTATCTATTTTATTCAATGAGAAATGTTTACATTAGTGAAACGTAACGGAAAATAGCTTATCATTTCATACTGACACTAATTTTTTGGGACGTATTCGGAACAAGGTTGCGTTTATACTATCTTCGTAACAACATTAAAGCAATTGTGATTTATACCAAAAACAAGCATTTTTCAGAAAAGTAATAATATCTTCAAAACAAGTTATTAACAAAATGGACTAAATTGAAAAACAATAAATACTTTTACATCGCACGTGTAGATAGATACTTGAGTATTTTGTTCGACAATTGATATAGTATAGGAACGCTATTTAACCTTAACATATAACATAAACAAAGCTAGGTACCAAAATAATATGGACGAAGGCAAAAAATAAGTAGACATAAACCATTACGTTACGATACCTCCAATTTTAATCTATTATATATAAATTTGTTTCGTGTGAGATGGTATTTATGTGAATATGTTTTTGAATCTCCCTAGTCAAGCTTTATTTATAATTATGTCACGTATATATATATATATATATATATATATATATATGTATATATATATATATATGAGTTCACCTGATGTCACAGTTCGATTACTCTGTCAGATTTGAACCTGCTGAGATGAAATTTAGAAATGATATGGGTTAAATCAGTTTTTATAATATAAATAATAAAAATAATGCTAAAAACCTTTTGCCAAACTTGTCAAGTATAGTGTTTGTCGGATAAGAATTTTAAAATAAAATTATGTTGGCGGTGAAAGTAATTAACAATGTGTTCCCCTCCTCCTCAAATTTTATATTATACATTTTTTTCCGTTGTGAAATACCTAAAAATTACAGAAATATAGCGCATGCGTGCTAATACGTGTGATATGAGAGAATGTGCTTATTAAAATGTGCATGTATAAATTCATATTTGTACACAGAGTAACGTGCATTAAAAATTACATTGGTATAATTGTCACAAATATGAGTTTTAGGAAAAGTCTCCAGTTGAAAATCGGATTTGTCACTGTTGATTATAGTTAAGTTATACAAGTCGAGTAAACTAACCTTTTGCTGATTACATTCTAAAATTTACTTTCTTTCTATATATATTGTGGTTTTTTCCGTAAATAAAAAGAAACTATTCACAAGCGAACAAAGTTTTCTTTTTTCGCTTCTTCGCGCCTTCCTATTATTGATATATTTACGTCCTGGCTCTTTTCTTCCAATTAACTTTCTTTACTAAAATTGACCAAGGAGAGAAATAATACACAAACGTGTATATACAAGATATATATGTATATACAAGATATACAAGATATACGTGTATATACAAGATATATATAGAATGCGGAGATGTGTCACATGGCATACTTCGTATTATATAATTATACCTTTTTTATGCAATCGTGTATTCCAATAAAAGTTCTTCTTTATTATCAACTATTGATTTTGTTCAATTTATCACAGTGTTCAAATATTAAGCATCTTTTATGTGCGTCTTGAATTAAGATACCGTAACATCGACCATCCGACCAGGGAACTCTAACAATTTTTAATTCATATTGATTTAGGCACCTAAATAATTTTACGCGTGTTTATTTGTAGAGCATAAACTTCTTGAACTTTTGTTGTCTATAAATGACTACACTATTTTGTAAATAGCTGACGTAATAAGTATAATTGACTTATTATGCATCCAATGTAAAAAGCTTGCATATTGAATTTCACTAATTGAGAAATAATTTAATACATACGAATATAAACTCTTGACTCCTTAGAATATTTCAATCGACGAGTAGCCTTCTTAACATTTTTGTAAATATTATTTCTTGCACTATGAATATACGTTATTTGTCTCACAATACATGCACTAACAAATGTTTTTTATGGAAACTCACTTGTCTTGCACAAAATGTGACTTATGTGATAGTAACTTGAAATCGACAATATTTGTAAATGAAAGTTATATGGACTATATTTCCAAAATTATGAAGCTAGTCAAAATACTGTCGCCATTTTAAAACAATTTTAAATTTTGGTCCAGTCCCTTCTCTTCTCATTATTCTGCTCTTCTTCATTCTCTCTGAAATGTCTCTATATTCCCCATATGTAAACAAATATATTTTCTTCCCTACGCCAATTGGGCATAAAATAAATAAAAATATTAATGACAGGAAGATATAACGTTTCTACAACAGATTTATCACCTTTTATATCGTTACAATTAATAGATCACATAGGTTGTAAATCCACAGGCTGTAAGTCGGTAAACTTTTAATACTGAAAGTAACAAACTTAATTAAAATCAAATTTAGATATTGAGCACTTCAAAAATATGTTGCGAAACTATTTGATTATATATATTCAATGAGATATGCGGATAACATATTTTTCTGAAAAAGGTATTTCCTTTATCATTTATTAATATCATTTAATTTCATTGAATTTAATTATTTGAATATTTAGTTGACATTTAACTCTTTTGAAAATTTAGTGACTTTGCAAACTTTCAAACTAAAGTGAAAATAGGACATTGACTTCGAAAAGTTATCCTTTGAATTCGCTTAGTTATTGTTCGATACTATTTCGTCGAAATTTCGCGAGTCATTATATATGAATGTTCTCAGATATTTTGTTCTCTTGTGTTATATATAATTCCTTTGAGTTACTTAGTTTGAATTTTGCTATAGGCTGTCTTAGAAGACATTACTTAATTAATTATATTTCAATACTTATTGAAAGGGATCTTCAACTTGATAGAGTTAAATATAATTACTGTTAAACGGTCGCTTATTATTTTGGGTGATAGTAAAACATAAATTTTAAATCGATGTCATTTTTTTATATAATTTAAATTGATAATTACTTGTTTTAAATAGGAAAATATTGATGAAAAAACTGAAATTTTCACTACCAATGAAGTGTATTTGTATCTTAAATTTAACCATATAAAATCTCATCTTAACCTCATAATTTTTATTAAATTTAGTTTATTTTTTATCAAAGCGGTGAAAATAAGTTTTTTGGTATGTACAGAAAATAAAAAAATATTTAAACATTATAATTAATGTTAATCAAATCGTTCTTTTTAGTTTTCCTCCAAATACCTTGGCAGCTAGGTGGCTTCATAGTCGTGAACCATATTTATATACATACATTTAAGTATTTTAAAACACACCTAGGAGTACCATACACTAGGCATACCCAAAAATATAACGCATAGCGCCTATGTCAATCTTTATAATTAATCTACAAATACACAATTTTTACGGTTTCAATTATCTGTAAGCAAAATTTGTTACGTCCCAAAGAACAATGGTTGCCATGTGAATAATATTACTTATGACTATTACATGTGAGTTTTCGTACCTTAATTCGCAAACACATAAATTGTCACTTACTTTTATGTATAATTTCCATTATCTCTTTTTCAAATGCGGTAGATTTAAAAATGTTTGCCCCTCGTCTTCTAAGCAGTTTTAAAATGGATATATTACTTATTTCTTTTCAATACCTTATTTCAACATAAAAAGTAAATCTAGCCAGTTTATCCTATAGGATCCAACTCTTTAGTCATAAAAATTAAAGAATTTTTGACATATTATAAGACACGTGGATAACATTTGGAAAAGATTTTGGAGCAAGGTTGGTAAATATTAAAAAGGAAAAAGATTTAGGGAGAGGGGTATGAGAAGTCTTCGGAATGTAATAAGTTGACAAAGGTGTGGTGTTTTCAGACAAATTTCGAAAAAAATGTCTAATATTGGAATGGATAATACTCTACACGTTTACAGCATGAATAGAGAAGGGGTCTTAATTACACAAGGTTATGTTTCACTAGGTTTCCAAATTAAAAGGGGCTATACAGAAACACTAATACAATGGTATAAGGAAATAAAAATATAAATATTTTTTTTTACAATTTTTTTGGACAACTAGCAATAAAAGTAACGGATTAAAACATTGCAATTAGTAACTCTAAACAATTTCGGTACCGGTAACAGAAGCAAAAAATAGGGCGATGAAAAAGAAACGAGTAAACCTTGCTCTCGCCCGTTCTTTCGCTTTGGCGAGTATAGATCTTGACCTATTTAGGTACGCGTGCACCGCATTGCATGCTTAACCAACACTGTATCTATCGATCATAATGATGGTCAAGATCAGCTAACGTATAATAATCTCGTGTATTATGAGATGGTACCTCGTAAGCGGTAGGAGCTTACGTGGTGTACAGAGTCTACAAAGACAACGATTCGTAAATAAAAATCGTATGCCTCGTCATTCTACAATTTTTGCAGCAAAACAGGAACTACTAGATTACGAATGTACTATAAGAATACGTGGGTACCCCGGCTATTGAACAATTCATAACGACTGGGTATTGACATAAGGGTTAACGAGCGATTCGTACTTAGACACATTACGGGATGCTTTTGAAAATTTAATCGACTACGTGCCGTTAGCATTTCTAAAGGGCTTTATTTATAAGTAAAATGACGCACTAACACACAGCGCTAAGGTAGTGCCAGGTTTTCTCAACAGTCCCTACGAGCATAGGTGACTCAACCATGGAAGCCCTGTGCCGTGACTTACAAGATCGCTGGATATCACGCCATTAGATTTTTATCTGTGATATAAGGTGAAAGACGTGTTTTTATTGAAGAGGCACGAAGTTACGAGGACTTTAAAAGCAAAATAATTTAAGCGCGTGTTGAATTAAATAACGCTGGATTTGTTGAAAAAAACAAAAACGTGATTATTTTTATATTGAAGAAAATAAACGCCATTTGAACAGTCATCAAAATATCATTAAATACAAAGACAAAAAAATTAAATGGAAGTTGCATAAGTATGTAAATTTTCAATGATTGTAAATATGTCAAATCAAATTTCTTAATCCTTAATAAAGTTGCCAATTCTATTAAAAAATTAAGGATATGGCCAATATGATATCCTTGATTCCGTAAAATGGATGAAAAAAAATTCGTATCTTATCTGACGAAGTAACGTACATAAAAAACATGCTCCATCTCTGATGAGTGAATTCTCCTTCAGTAAAACTTTCTTTTCATATTGTAACTATGTGAAGCAGGCGAGCAGATGTGTTAAAGTATATCAAGTGGAATGCAGATGAACCCATTTGATTGGTTCATAATTAGGAAATGGAGCCAGGATTTAATTTATTCAGATCTATATTTTCGTTCTATCTATCGTTCGTTCGTTCTTATATCTATACTATTCTTATAACATACTGAAAAAGTTGTCAGTTTCTAATCAGATTTAAATCGGTATAACACTAGTTATTTATACATATGTGAACACATGCACACACACGCACACTCTTCCATGCACAGATACACAAAAATACAGAAACACATAACATTCTGAATTTGAGATATAAAATATAAATGCAATATGAAGAAAAAAAGTGTTTAAAAAATGTTATATCAAATATGTTGAAATTTATCAAAATACTACCACCGTCCATTTAACAATTTTTCCTAAAATTAATGTAAGGAAAATTGACATATTGAACGGCAGCTAAAATTATATTCGAAATTTGACGACAAATCTGGGCGAGAAAAATGGACTATCATAAATAGAGTAAATCATCTTCTTTGTACCTTCTCTTATTATCATAAAGTTCAAGAAATTTAAATTGTTTATAGTTAAAACAATTCTTTAAATCATCTTCTTTAATAATCAAAACAGCATTTTTAAATTTAATTGCACTGCCTAATTTAATTGACCTATGTCGAGAGGTAAATTTTAATTTACTTTTACCATTCTTTTTTATGCAAAATTTATTGCTTTTTGCGAAAAATAATTATAAACTTGTCACTGCGTTGCAACTACAAAGAACATTATGTCGAAGTTAGTAATTATGGTCAAAGTATTTACAGACGAAGTGCAAAATTAATCTAATACAGAGTTTATCTCACTCCATATTCTTCTATAGTTTTAAAACCTAGATTGAAAAAATAGTTATCCGCGATCGACCGTTGTACACTGCTATCCAAGGGGTACTCGGATACTTTGGCAAAATTATAAGTAAAATGCTGAACTATCTGCATCGGGGTATTCCACTGGGAAGAATCGAGCAAGCAAGATCTCGTAGACAAACCTATTTGTTAGGTTGACTAGATCACAAACAGCCTGTAATATCCCAAGCAACCTCTGAATGACAACTTATAAAGCCATAAGGTGGTGCAAGATTGCAAGAACTGACGACAAGACGACACCTGTAAGTGTTGGTTACAATCCTTTGAAATGGTGGAAAATTAAAGAAGTTTCTGTATTTACGATTTTGTTGGTCGTTTTATGGATTTCATTGGTTCTTATTTTTTTTAAATTTAAGGTAAGAAAAAAATTCACCCTTGGTTTGCACATATCCATGATCAGTATTATTATCTCTAAAATTTTTGAATTTCTATGTGACATATAAAGTAAATTAAATTAATAACACTAATATAACGCAAAAAAAATTAGTCCTTATTCGTTTAAATCCATTTTGATTTTTATACTTCGAGTGAAACCACAAACAAATCAAAAACTTCTATGTTCCAGGTCTTCTCATTTATTGGCAGGTAAACAATTTTGTAAATGAGGAAATATTATAATGATATATAGAAAAAATATTTCAACTAAAATTTAGTATCAAATTAGTGCACGCAATTTCTGAAGCATATTTTCGTGGAAAGACTATTCTTACACACATGCGCCTGTATACAAGCAAAAAAAAATTAAATTCTTTAAACAAAACTAGATGGCTTAAACTAATTAGATAAACATTGATTTATATTTAACAAATATATTTATAATTGTTAATCAATAACCAATTACATTAGAGAATGTCGATAGCAATTTAACACTACTGCTATATTTTTATTTGTTGACATTAAACAAATATAAGCAATCATGAAAAAATTTAAACAATTCAGTTTCAATCGAACGTAAGCGTAGGTTATCAGTAAATTAAAATAAAAATTTCGAACAATGAAAAGAATTGTTGAGCAATCAAATATTTCCAATAGATTTTCAAGTGGAAAGCTTGCTCTTTATTTCAAAATACGCCTGATCATTTGAATGCAGTTCTTTATTGAAAATGATCGTAAATATTTCATTCAATATAAATTTTTATTACTTAACCAATTTATTATTATTTTTTTTTATTTGCAGTAAACAAACCCGAACTGCGTCATAAATAATATCTTATTTTACAATTGTATCCGAACGATTTGTAGCTTCTTGGTCCCGTTATCATAAAAAAAATTGATAACGGGATTAAGGAAGTGGACAGATAAACAGTTTCACTCCATCGCCCTTGTCAAATAATGGCATACAAAAAATTCTTTGAGTGAGCAAATATGTCAAGAAAGTTCAAGGATATGGAAATTGTATTTGTATGGTACCTTTAAATATCCTACCTATAGCCACAAGAACGTCTTTTGCGGCAATCAGTAAGATTTACCTCTCTCAAATTCACAGTAGGCATAACATTAATAGTGCAATGACAACGTAAAAATTTTTGTGCAAAATGCTATGCTTATTTAAAAAACAGTGACATGTACTCGCAAGTTCGGTTTTGACGGCATCTTAAGTTTTTTTGATAATAGATTGAGTATTTCGAAAACTTATTCCTATCTCAAAAAAAAAGAAAATCATTAAACGTCCGTTGTCCTTAAGAATTCCCAATGGCGTGCATGTTCTTATTCATAATGCTTATCCAGTATGGATTAAGATTATATTTTTACCTCTTATGACCTTTCAAGAATTCTTTACGCTGAACAAAAATAAGAACATACTTGACAGTCTCCGCAATATTTGGTTATCCCAATAAATAAACCTGAGGATGTTGTATCGAGCAATAGGAGCACACTTCTTTATCAGATATCCGTAGCCCATACTAATGACTGCTCCCTCCACTTACCGCTAAATTGAACATATTTTAGTAATATTAAGCTACTGTATGTCCTCATATGTATATTTCTAGGGTTTTCCAACACGTAAACTGTTTGCTTTAAGGTTTATGTATATTAACATCACTAATTAATTTTTTAAAAGTTTCGTCTTTTCCTTCAGCCATTTTTATTATCTCTTCTTATTTATTATTCTATAATTTCACTCCATCCGTGTCCTTTATGTCGTCGTACCAACATATTTACGGTATTCCTTGTTGCCTTTTTCCTTTTAAGGGCCTTCAATCATCTATTGTCTTTTACTACCTGTTTGTTTGCTAGCACGTATTAAAGAATAATACCTGTGACCAGCTAGTTGTGACCTAATCAATCCACTCCTATTTCAATTACGCTATACATTTTGTTAAGTCGCTAACCTTGCTCCGTCAATAATTTTACGGTCTCCCAATGTTTTCTCTCGATTGCTCTTTGTGCTATTTGGAATTTGTGAAGGATTTCCTTTATGCACACGTAAGTCTTCGCTTCGAATGTAAGCACTCGTAGCATAAACGGGTCTTATATATCGACCTTACATTCAACTTGGATTTTCATTTCGAAGGCAAATTTTAGCTGGAAGTAGACAACGCTTTCTTTAAAAGTAGAGAAATGCTAAACGACTAAAATTAAAATCTGCAACAATAAACCTATTTATTTTATAATAAATCGAATACAATATGGCATTTACATTATTAAATCAAAATTATTTACTTATGAAAAGAAATTATACTTTTAGAAATTTGCTAATTAAATCAACATTATTTTTTATTACGGTAGACTGGGTACGATTGAAACAAAGGACGGTTGAAACAACACGAATATCTCGCAAACTGTTGGTGGGATGGTGAGGAGTTCAAAGGGAGAATGAAGCGGACGGCCGATTGGAATACGAACCTCCGAATCGCATCACTCTCCTTGCACTTTAGCTCTTTTTAGAAGACCCTATTGTGTGTTGTTAACCAAAAGTGAGTATTTTTGCTAGGAGAATTTTCCAATTAATACGGTTTCTATTTAAGTGAGAGTGTACAGTGTGTGTTTTTGTTTGAAACGAAGCTTGTAGAATATAGCACTGCGACTAGTTTTTATGTATCATCGCTGTCATAATTACTATAACTGCTTTTTACCTAAAGTTATATAACTGCTTTTTACCTAGAGTTGGGGACGGTTGAAATATTTTTCTTGGGTACGGTTGAGACATTTTATTTATTTATTTTTTCTTGCTTTTTGACGTTGGAAGCACGCATAAGAAAGAATTTGAGAGGAAAATAGACATGTAGAAGCACAAAGATGCTTATGAGGAAGTAAATACAGGAGATTTATTTTAAAAAACGGGCAGAGAACCATGTAGTAAATCACTGTTCGCTCCTAAAATGTATTCGAAAGCGAAATGCATCTGGCAAGAAAGACAATCAAGACATGGGATATAAATCACACAACCGAGTTTTTAATGAGGAACAAGAACGAGTTCTTTCAAAGTATTTATTTCTATGTGCAGATATATATTTTGGCCTACCTTGAGATAAGAAAATTGGCCTATGAACTTACAGTTAAATATAATTTAATAAGATAACGACCTAGCAGATGAGGAATAGTTCCGCATGTTTATGAGAAGAAACTCCGAACTGTCTATATGCGCAGCGTAAGCGACAAGCCTCTTCAGGGCGACCAGCTTTAACAAAACTAATGTAGGTTCCTTCAATGACAATTTGACCATTGTCATGGACCACCATAAGTTTCAGCCTCAAGACTTCAATGAAGATATAAGAAAGGAGCAAGAAACAAGATTGAAATGAACAAGTGCTAAGCAAATTAAAAAGCAATTGGATGGAGAAAAAAGTAAAACAAATACCATAAAAGAAAAAAGAAAAATCTACAACAGGAAGTATCACCAAAAGAAAAAGAGTGCTCCTGTCTGGTTTGTATGTCACCATATTAAGAGAGCAGATCTGAAGAAAAGTGGATCCAATGCACGACTTGTAAACTGTGGACTCACGAAGAATGCACAGAAGATGGTCTCAGCTATGTTTCCAATAATTGCGACTCAGATTGCTTTATATTTGACCAACGACTGATTTGCTAATGAAAGTCAAAGATAGTTTTCATTTCGTTTATTTTCAAATTATTTTTGTTTAGTTTATTATATTTGAAAAACAAACCATTGATTTTTGTTTTATTGTTTGTTAATTTACGTAAATTGATATATCACTGAAATTACGTAAACGTAAATTACGTTACGTAAATTGATATATCACTGAATGAAATTATATATCACTGATAAGTGATCTATAATTACAGAAGCTTGATTATATACATAGAGTTTAACTAGCGTGATCTAAAAACTTTAAAGGCCGATCAAAAATATCTTTATAAGTATTTAAAACATTGAAGACTTATTATTATTCTCAAATATTTCCTTAGTCATTCTTAGAGTTAAAATAAACAATTATTAAAACATGTTATAATATTATATATTGTATCATTCCCATGTGTTTCAACTGACCCCAATCACTGTTTCAACCGCCCCTGGTATGGGGACGGTTGAAACAAATCTTATTTTATTGTTGAATTTAATCTACTGTTAAAAATAACACACCTGGAACTAAAATCAAATTGCCCATTGGTAGATAGAAATATGCTCTTTTATTTGACATATCTTCTTCGTGGCTCGAATTATAAAAACCCAAACTTTGGACGATATAAATAAAATTGTTTCAACCGTACTCAGTCTACCCTACAATTTATTAAAGTATTTATAATATATTGCTCTTAAACTCATATGAAAAGGTTAAAAAAACTTTGAAAATTAGGTCTGTTACAAAATAATCAGCATATAAATTTTACCCATTACAGATAACAGGTGAGACTTTAAAGAAAATGTAAGACTAAATGAAATTAATTTGATACTGATAAATAGGAATAGAAGTCGTACTCCAAGGGTTACGAACACCATTTTGCATACATAGTAATTTTTTTATATTATATTCATTAAACTATTTAGAATCATTAATTTTAAACACGTTTTTATATACTGACCGGTAAAAGAAATTTACGGCCCCAAAAATAACATGAATATCTCAAAACCTCAAAAATTTGAGTTGGAGTCAGAAAGATTTTCAGAAGTTTTTGAAAAGAGACAATTGGAAAATATATATAAAAATACGGGGATCTCTAGAAGCACCCCAATAATATTATCTTTTATTTCATGTTTCAATCGATAGGTATATAAAATAAAACAAATGTTATTTGTTTGCCTCCCTCCTCCCCAAATGTCTATGTGAATAGTTATAGAACATATTTCATGTCAACATTTTTCCGAAAATAATTTTGTGGACAGTTTTAGAAATATATCTAGTTCTAGGCTACCTTTCATAAGAACAAAAAAATAATAATTTTGCAATTCTTGTAAGACATACAAAAAATAATCGGAAAAAAATTGAATTTTTTGTTTGCGCCTTCTTAAATTCTCACTTAAATATTTTTGTATTTTTGTATTCATATATTTCCGGTTAAAGCGCTTTATCACTGTGGTAAATTTCGTCAAAACGTTTCTAAGATGAACACTAGTAGATGGACACAGGTACGTATACTAAAGTGAATCCTAAAAATTACATAAAGATTGAAGTTTTCACGTGAAAATTATTATTAGATATTCGTGCGGAATTGATATAGTATTGTATATAGTTTTATGTTATTTCTATTAAAACAAAAATACCTAGTTTTCTTGAAAATTTAGGACTAGTCCCTTATGCTGAAACATATGAAATATTCAGTATAAAATTTATTATTTTTCAACGTATAGTTTTCTTGACATTATGTGACTAAGATGGGTTCGTAATCGATTTCTTTAACAATTTTTCTTTATTCGAAGTTTTAAAATCTTGTTATCATATATTTATTGGTACTGTATGAGTCTTAGATATTTCCAAAAATAAGTATAAATTCATCTCTGAAAAATTTTAAATTGTATTTGTTGCATATGTTAGATGAATAAATTCGTTCAAATCGAATGATTTAGAAACTATATCTCTTGAACAAAAAGTTAACTGAATCAATATAACATGATCCTATTCTGCGAAGTGTAGAACTTTTAACCGCTTAATTTTAAAAGTAACACGGGGAGATTAATAAAATCAATTAAGTATTTCTGACCTCTGGATAGAAGAATAAAAAAAAATACCAAGAGCTTTGTACATTAGAATATCGTTAGTGTAGACTACAACTGCAGCGTGGAAAATGGAGGCTTCATATATTTCTATGGATACTATCAAGTACAAAAAAGAGGAAATAAAAATACTGGTAATAAGTTAGGTTTTTAAGCGTGACACTATAGTAACAATCAATCATCATAACAATCATCCGAACATAATATAGCAATGATACAACTGCATGAGAGTTATACCATTGCTGTATTTTAATCCTATATTATAGACAATTTTGCGAATAAATTAAATCAAATTTATGTTTATATCAAAAGAGTGAGTATTTGCAGAATATTTTATACGAACAATATGTAAAGTGCCACTAAGAAGTTCCGGCATTTTATTATGATAATTATTTAGAAAAATGACATATGATAATTTAAAGAAATAACTATTTCATAGTTTGAAGTATTTGTTTAGTATGAAAAATAATTTACCTCAAGTTCATATACTTTCATCGTAGGCATAGTCTCTTATACTGAACTTATTTAGTAAAATTAAGAATATATTTGTAAGTGATAAGTTTTCACTTATATAACTCAGTATACGTAATTAAATTTAAAAAAAGACAATAATTTATCTAGGTGGCCGTATAATGAAAGCTAATTTCTGCGTTATGAATTTTCTTAAATGTTTGAGTTAGTTTTTCCCCTTGGAAAGTAACTAAATTTAGATAAATTTTTTATATGTATTATATTCTGAAAAGTACATTTTCAGAAATATTATCTTCAATTTGACCGCTTAACAGATTTATTTAATTTAATCTTCTAACCAAATAAATTTTTAATATATCTTCGATCTGTTTATGAACAGCTTTACAAGCTATTCACTCTATTCATTGAGTCCAGCAACCAAGGAAGATTTATAAAAAAAAACAACTTTTTCCATTATGTTACGCATATTAATTAGCACTTTCAAAGACCCTATTATAAGGATGGAAAATAACATGGCGAAATAAAAAATAAGCTTGATTGTATCCAGCAAATTAAAGTTAGAGTAATTTCTTTGGAAATAACCAAAGCCTTTTTCAAAACCGATACTATTTCGTTTTGATCATATTTATAAGGCATGTAAAGAGTATATTCGTTTGTATAATTCATAAAAACTACATAAAAATAAAAATACACAAAATATTACTATTTTATGGAAATAGGTCTATCTAGTTATTAAATGTCAAACCAAACATGCAGTACTTACTGTCATTAAAATAAGCGCTGATAACACGATATTTTAATATTACCATGGTTATTTAATTTATTAAATAACTATAGTAATATTGAAACACCGTGTTATCTTATATGGTAATATTAAAACTCTATTAATAAATATTCCAATGTTGATAGGCAATACGTACTATTAACTAAAAAGCTAGACCACAATTGATTGTTAAAGGGTTAAGTTATTTTTACATTTAATTTTTTAATGTGTATTATTAAGCTTTCCCGCGTAGGTTCTTTATTAATACCAATGCACTTAAATGAAAATATTGTGCTGAGGATTCACGGATATAAAATAAAGATATAATTTCTTGTCTATTTTATCTTTCTGTATGTCCTTTTACGTTTAAGATAAAGTGTCAGCAGAAATAAAGAAAAATAAAGGAATAGTATTTGGTTATGTTAGAACACTCATATACAAAATACAAAAACTTAATGTAAATTCACCTGAATAAGATGACTTTGGTGCTGGTAAAACAGGAATAAGATGCATTAAAACAAAAATGTGTTTTGAAAAATTATAATAAACATAGGTCTTACTAAATATAAAAGTACAATTGGCGCTGCGTTAATTACAAGTATGAAGAAACAAATTATTATACTTACTATATTTACTGCAACGCAAAGTTTTTCAATTAATAGTTTTGACGCCGAAACCAATCGAAGTTAATCATTATTAGGATTTCGTACCTCAAAAGGGAAATAGGGAACTCTTATGGGATCACTTCGTTGTCCGTCTGTCTTCGTTTTCAGTTAAACACACAAAGAATTCTAAACGGAAGGTATTTCGTCTCTACCTATACGTTGGTGACAAGTTATAAATAACGATATTTGTAAAATTGAAGATTTTTTTGATAATTACGGAGAAAAAGACCTCTCAATCGAGAGAAAAATTTGAACTACGAGTATTCCTTATATATTTAAGCACTTTAAACATTTAAGCGTACATAGTATTTTATTAAACTATTTGCAAACATATATACACTCAAACACACATGCACACACACACACACACACACACACACACACATATATATATATATATATATATAAATACATATATATATATATATATATATATATATATATATATGTAAAAAATATGCATAATATAACATTTCGATACTTTCGACGATTTTTCCAATACATCTTATGTGATCAATATCCAAACTTTTGACTCTCAGAGAGACATGCATGAGAAGCTGAACCCTTGAGAATAATAATTTTATTATTAAATTAATTATTTTACTAATTAATTAATTTTTTAATAATCTTTTGACAATTCCTAAATCGTAGTATGTGCTTTTGTATTCTGTGGGTAAGCGATGCTTGTGAGTAAGCATTTTATATGAATTAAAAGTTTTAAGCACGAGGAGAGAGCCTTCTTTTAATCAGTACCCCAAACAATATTAACTAGTGAAATTAAAAAAAAATTATATTCTCCTATTCTAAAATCTACTTATTGAGGATTATTTAAATGTACTTTTGCCGGTTGTAACAGGCTTTGTATAGCTGTGCTAAATTTCAAAGTTAAACGGTTCTGGAGAAAAAAACGGAATGGACCTAAAATTCTAAACAAAACAGTTTCCAATTTTTTCTAACTTTATATTTTTATTGAAACCTCACAAATGTATGAAAATAAATATAAAAAACATTTATTACCTAAATTAGTTCGCTCCTTTTGGAATGTTTGTGCAAACAATATGGAGTTTAACTAATGAAATTATGAAATATTACAGATAAAGTAAGAGCTACGACAAATAGACAGACGGAAAAATTAAAGATTTTGTAAGGGAACCGTTTTTTTTCTTTTCAGGTGGGAAACCCTGAAAACCATTTCTTTTTATACCAGTAAAAAGTTTAAATTTCGAAAATCCATAGTTTTTTATTTTATTGTCCGCAACAAGGATATTTTACATAATATATGTAAACAATTTTTAGCATGAAAAACTGCAGGACTGTGTATTTGCAAAGAAACTTATGAAAAAGATATTTGAAGCAACGAAATTGATGAAAAAGGTATTTACTGTTTAGAAAGGAATCATTCGTTATTACAGTAGTAAATAAACATACACGCATATATATATATATATATATATATATATATATATATATATATATATATATATATATATATATATATACATACACGCGTGTATGTGTGTATGTATATAGATATAAATATAGCGTTCAATTTAGTTTAAAACGAGGAGGCAAACTAGTTTTGATAGTTTGTTTGATGGGGCGTTCCTTAGAACTAGTTCGTTCCCGAACCAAACAAGACTAGCATAAGATAAATGACAAATGAAAATCTTAATACATAAGTGCACGAAACGTAATATGAAAGTATGTCTACTTCCTTTTCATGATTAAAAACATTCGCTGATGTTATCTTATTGTTATTACGTATATATATATATATATATATATATATATATATATATATATATATATATATATATATATATATATATATATTGAATACGTAAATAATAAATACGTGATTTTATAGAATATGACTTAGATCGTTAAAAACTGTATTCAAACCATTTTCTCTTTTTTATTCCCGAGCAATTACATTGTTCAACATAAAATAGTACTAGGCAAATTATATTGCAAAATTGGAAACCTTTAAATAATCAACGCCATAAAATATATTTTAGACGAGGCTTTAATCCTCAAGAGTATTTCAACATATCAGAAATATATCACTGCCTACACAAAAAGAACATTGGCAACCCCCAATCAGTCTATATATCGATGCTTGCCAGATGTCTTCAGTGAACGCTCAGGTGAACATTTATTTTTTAAATATTGCAGTGAAATATGATGCTATCGAAATAGATAGTTGAAGATGGCAATCATTAAAGCTATTTTCATTTTGGTAAACATCGAAACTAGTTTCTGAGAAAAATAAGAAACGGAACCCGGTACCATTATTAAATCGTTCTCTCTATAAACTCCTTCTTGAAAAGTGTCTGAGTTGAATAACATCCGACCGAAAGTTGAGATTAACACAATTTCTGACATTTTCGTATAGTTTTTTTTTCGATTTTTTTTTGTTTTTTTTGTTCACTTGCAAAGTATTTAATATTTGTTGACGGTGAAAATGATTCATAATTAATGAAATATTAGGGGAGAATTTCAACATTTTTAGAAGCTCATGGAGAGTTCAAACATAATTCAAAATAATAATATGATCGTTAAAATATTTCATCGGTATAAGATTGACTTCCTTTCAAAACGTCAACTTCGTGGGTTATTTCGTCTTTAAAATTTATTGTCCTATAATCAGACGTAATCAAAATTATTATTTAATATCATTATTAGCATAATTATCATCATATTTCATATGTTTTTTAACAGTTGTATCTGTACAAATAATGTTTTCTGAATGTGTTGCAATTATTTCATTTTTGATAAGCAAAGAGAAAAGTATTATATTATTAAACTGTTTTAAAAACACTATTTTTAATCGTTTTAGACTTTTTCCTTCAACCTTTAATGGTGAAAAGTCTCGCTCATCTTTGTCCCGCTTATTTTTAACGGTGTATAAACCTGCACATATTTTAAGAAACTAGAAATTTAAAATTTTCATAAACTACATCGGAATCGCCCGTCTAAGAAATAATCCCTAGTCCTTCTTCTGACTACAATTTACTGTCGTGGGACAATAAACTTAAGCCCGTTGTTGTAAAAGAGTCAATACTTAGAACTGGAGTTGTTTTTTGAACGAAAAATCTCTTAAATACTTTCATAAACGTTATCTAAATATATTATTTCTAAAAGGTATTTTTTGGTCGAGCGGCTCGATCTCTTTAACTACTGCACCAAAAAAAATTAAAAAAATACCCACTTAAAGCTTATGTTTTCTACTTAGGGCGAAAAATCCAAAAAAATTCGAAAAAATCTTTTTGTTAATAAAAAAATTAATTTGTATAACAATTGGCATGAGCGCCATCTGTGGGCGACACATCAAATGTCTTAGTCAAATTGTATACTTGGAACACGCTAGATGGCGATATAGTGCGAAGACTTCGCACGGGTCAGCTAGTTTTTATTTATTTAAAAGGACGAAATATGTATTTACTAAATAAAAATGTATTGCCCATGGTTGTCGTAGTAACGAGCCCTAATATCATAATCCTTTCTTCTTTTTTCTCGATAAATATATTTTTTAACATTGGTCGATTCTGAAGTGTGCAAAGATTTTTAAATACGGATATCATAAGATCAATGAGACGTGATCCACAGATATAAGGGTTTTAAAATATTTATTAATTTAGTAAATTAGGTACTTGTAATTAAAAACGGCTATAAGTTGCTTAATAATGGAGTAATAGATTTGTGTACTAAGGCAAGTTACACAACCAACAGCCTCAATATGTTTCAAGTGAAAGTTTCTCCATTGGTCCCATTTTATAATTTTTTTAAACTTTCTAGTTCAAATGTTTAGGAATGAGCTTTATATTAGGTGTTATCATTTCATAGGTACTATTGGTATTGTGGATTCCGGGAGTATAATAACATAAATTAAAACAATTTTTTTTGTTGAAAAACATTGTAAGAAAAAAATTTAATCAAATAACTCTTTTTTTGCCTTAAGCACTCCTTGTAAAGTATATAGTACGTAAGTAGTATGTAAGGCAAAAAAGATTTATTTAATTTTATTTTATTTAATTAGTTGTTTTTAAATACGTGTTTTTATTACATAGAATTAAAATCATTACTTCTTAAATTTCAATGTCGATTATTCACGAATCAGTAAAATAGGAGTCGATTAAACCACACTGAGGCTTCGGAAAAAATATGCTTTATATAGTTCTAATAGAGTGGAAAATAAAGTACTAAAATATGCTGCTGCTTGACTTTTTTTTATTTTAGACATAGGTTTTGCAAATTTAAGTTCGGATTATTTACAACATTTCAAGGAGTGAGTTATGTAGCGGACGCTGCGAAAGTCCAAAAATTAATTTATTTATTCAGTACAAAGTTTAAGTACAAATTTTAATTATATTATTTAAAAAGTGCAAAGGTGTAAGTTACTATATATAAGCTATGGCTATGTGTGAATTCTTTGACGACTGGTAATAACTCTCTTTTGCTTGGTCATTGCTCATCGGCTTCGCTTGTGCAACGACAAGCTTTTCTGAAGATGACTTCTTATATTGACTTTTGTCAGCATTCTCAAGAATGGTTTCGTATCTCGACGTTTAATGTTTATAATCAGTATGTAAAACATTCGTTGCTATATAAGCGTCTGTGTTGTCTCACTCCCTTGTTCCTCTGGTCTGGGTTGTTTATTTCGTTTGCTTGTATGGCATTGATAGCTATCATGATGCTGTAATTGCGAGTACATTAGCTAAAAACGCATAGTTGTTTTTAAGTACAAGTACCTAATTTACTAAATTAATAAATATTTTAACACCCTTATATCTGTGGATCACGTCTCATTGATCTTACGATATCTGTATTTAAAAATCTTTGCACACTTCAGAATCGACCAATGTTAAAAAATATATTTATCGAGAAAAAAGAAGAAAGGATTATGATATTAGAGCTCGTTACTACGACAACCACGGGCAATATATTTTTATTTAGTAAATGCATATTTCTTCATTTTAAATAAATAAAAATAACGTTTATGAAAGTATTTAAGAGATGTTTCGTTCGAAAAACAACTACAGTTCTAAGTATTGACTCTTTTACAACAACGGGCTTAAGTTTATTGTCCCACGACAGTAAATTGTAGTCAGTAGAATGACTAGGGATTATTTCTTAGACCGTTAAAATACACCGTTAAAAATAAGCGGGACAAAGATAAGCGAAACTTTTCACCGTTAAAGGTTCAAGGAAAAAGTCTAAAACGATTAAAAATAGTGTTTTTAAAACACCTTTATAATATGATACTTTTCTCTTTGCTTATCAAAAATGAAATAATTGCAACACATTCAGAAAACACTATTTGTACAGATACAACTGTTAAAAAACATGAAATATGATAATAATTATGCTAATAATGATATAAAATAATAACTTTGACTACGTCTGATTATAGGACAATAAATTTTAAAGACGAAATAAACCACGAAGTTGACGTTTTGCAAGGAAGTCAATCTTATACCGATGAAATATTTCAACGTTCATATTCTTATTTTGAATTATGTTTGAACTCTCCATGACCTTCTAAACATGTTGGAATTCTTCTAATATTTCATTAATTATGAATAATTTTCAACGTCAACAAATATTAAATACTTTGCAAGTGAACAAAAAAACGAAAAAAAATTTAAGAAAACTATACGAAAATGTCAGAAAATGTGCTAATCTCAACTTTCGGTCGGATGTTATTCAACTCAGACACTTTTCAAGAAGGAGTTTATAGAGAGAACGATTTAATAATGGTACCGGGTTCCGTTTCTGTTTTTCTCCGAAACTAGCTTCAATGATTACCAAAATGAGAATAGCTTTAATGATTGCCATCTCCAACTATCTATTTCGATAGCATCATGTTTCACTGCAATATTTAAAAAAGAAATGTTCACCTGAGCGTTCGCTGAAAACATCTGGCAAGCGTCGATAAATAGACTGATTGGGGGCTGCCAATGTTCTTTTTGTGCAGGCAGTGATATATGACCAACTCGGTTTAGTAGATATAGCTGGCAGATTGTCTACTTTGTCAGTATGTGTGTTGATGTCCTCTGCTTTATCTGTTAGTGTTCGTTGTCCATCCAACATCATGTTGTCTCTTATATTTATATTAACGGGATTCCCCCTGTAATTTTTTTTCTGGCTAGGGCATGTTCTCGATAAGTAGGATTTCCTTACTGTGTATTTGTAGTGTCCTTTCCAAGATGTTGACATGGCAATTTTTCGTGACTGTAACTAAATGGGTTAGTATGCTTCTTTTGTACTAGACTCGATGACCGCAAGTAGCATACATTATCCAGAGCTTATATTTTTCCTTGTTGTAGGATCATAGTAACGTATGTGTAATTCTCAGCGATTTCTGGTTTTATGAGTTTTATGGTGCAATATTCAGCCTCGGATAATTCTTGCGTCTCTAGGTATTGACAAAGCTGCGTTCCTTTGGTGAAATGTTTTCAGTTTTCCTACCGGTGTGTATACTCCATACTTCTGAGAATTAGGTAATTGGAATCGGGTACGATGGCTACATTTTTATCGAGTATAGAATATAGGCGTAGAAAGTCATATTTTTCAGGGCTCACGAGGAGAATTTCCAGGATGAAGACCAGGCTATTGGTAGTGCTATAAGCCTTAATGCCTATTGACTTTTCTATGTGGTGTATATTTTCTATAGTTGACTCGTACGTTAGTTGAATGAGTTCATTTTGTAGTATATAATACTAGAGTGCATTACGGCTATTGGTGAAAAGGTATAGTATACCGGCCATTGTTAAAAAGGTATGGTTAACGTTGATGCAATATTATGTAAAATTTGTAAATTATCGTTAATTTGGGTGTATACACTTATAACAGATACATAGCTACATAGCTGTTCCTCTAATTTACTAAAGTTATGTGTGTTCTTTTATTAATATGATGAGTATTTTATCTTGATTATTTTATTAGGCAGAGTTGTTTTTCGGATTCTCTTCTCATACTAGTTGCGAGACCTAAAATCTGTTTCTGTCGGGTGCCCAGGTGATTAATTTGTGTTTGTAGATTACTTATTTCCTTCTTAAAATCTTGGGTTTCTTCCTGATCTAAACTTCTCGTTATGGTTTTTATTACACGGTCTAATCCCTTTATATAACCTCTATCGCGCTTTCAATTCGTAGAGGTTAAAATTGAAATGTTGTTTTAATAGTCTCTATTACGTGCTATATATATTTCTTATGTGCTTGGTTTTCATTGTAGTATGAACATTTTGTTCATGTGATGCTATGGTAAGATAAAGCGTCTGTTTGTCCGGAAAAGTATCCTTTAAGTAGGTTATTGGTAGATGAATTTCGGCTTCCATTTTGTTAATTCTACCGTCTGAGTTATCTAACGGTTCTATAGTTACTACGACCATTGTAACTAGCATGATGGCTTCTAGTGCTCCGCATCTATAATAGAGGCTCGCCTTAACGTTTTATGGTGTGTGTATTTGTACGCTCTTGGTATTTGAAGGTTTACACATTATTTCGGCTATGCTGTTTGGATGCATATGTATGAGTTTATAAGGACTTTTATATACAGGCTGCGTCTTTGTATTATGCATTATTAATGATTTCGTCTATTTTGGAGTTCGGGAATTCTGTGCTTTTGTTAAATTTTGATATGTTGTTATTCTAAGCCATACGCTGAGCTATCACTTGTTGTACCTATTCCGATATATTTTGTGTTTAATCACGTAATGTTGATATTATTCCTATGGGTAATACATTTCTAAAGGGGTTTACGAATTTGTATGTCCAAATAGGATTTCGTGTGGTCATTAACTTATTGCTGAATGAATCGTATTGTTATATGCTATAGCGTATGAGATGTGTAATGTCGTTTTTGTTTTTTATTCTTTGTAGCCTAATTATTTCGCCAATTGTCCAATGAAATCCTTCATTAGGAGAATTTCAGTTCAGTTTGTATGGTATGGTAAAATGTATATTGATTTTGTGTAGTGTACAAATTTCTTTGATTAACGTATTGTTGAATTTAGTGTCCGAGTCTGTAGTAATTTTGTTGGGTGATCATGATATTGGAAATGCTTATGATATATATATATATATATATATATATATATATATATATATATATATATATATATAGTATAAATAGCGGAAGCATTATCATGACATTGTAAAAAAAATTACGAGGACAAAACCAAGTTAAAATATAACTTTCTATTAATGGATATTATGAGAGTAGAAACACCACGCTCTTCGCATCAAATATGTCGTGAAGAAACTGCAAAAACTTATTTCCTTCAAGTTTACTGAAGTAACAAACTAGTTTTAGGCAAAGTTTGTTCCAATTAATTAATAAAAATATGAATTTTATAACATAAAATAAATGATAAAAAACACATAAGGCATATACGAGGTGTATTAAATATATGGTATAGAGCAACGAATGGGCTATCTATTCATAATGTATTCCCAAACAAAAAAAGCCGATGTACTTATCAGTGCACTGTGTATAGCATAAGTATAAATAAAATATTTTCACTAATTTTGTTCTCTAAGAGAATATTAGATTTATCAATAACTTTAATATATTACCCAGACGTGGATTTTGATAAACCAACGATATTTTTATGCGTGTTTCGTGCCCACGAAACAGGCGAGTAATTATTTAATATAAACTTTATACTATTAGCAGACGTCTTGTTATAATATTTTTTTTTAGTAACCAGAAATTAATATTTATTTTTGAGAGTAAACATCATACCCGGTTTATCTCAATGGTACTGGTTTTATTCTGTCCGAATTTGACAAAGATTATTTGATTAATTAGGGAAAAACACAAAAACAAACTCACTATTGCATTATAGGTATTGTTGCATATCGGCGTTTAAAAATCTTTAGGTCTTTTAAATATTCTTCACTTCACTTTATCTCATCTGGTTTTATTAAGTATACTTTCGAAGGGATCTTCTGTGCAAATACCGTGGGCTTCATTCTACATATGGCGAAGACAACAATTCAAATAAACATGATTTCAATATTTGATCTTCTATGTAACATAAAATAGAATGTAACATTTTATAATTAACATTTATTAATAAAAGATACCGATATAATTAACAAGTTATTTAATTTAAGATAGCTATAACTTTCCAAGTAAATTATAATATATGTAGCAAGTACGTAGAGAAAGAAATTTAAGATGGGAATAAAAAATCAATATAGAAATAGCAAGAACCGAGCAAAATTTCAGATATTTCATTTTTGCTAATAATTCTCCCTACATGTCTATTTTCCATTTATTTAATAGGTTATCAGAACTCGTTAATCTATGGAATTAATTAACTGATCGATTGAGTTAGTTAGAGTTTAATTTGTCACGTTACAATATATTTCTTAAAATTACGATTACTATCCTAATTTAGTTCATAATTTAATTAAATTTTAATTTGGGTTTGTATCACGGATACAATGTTTGAAATTAAATTACTACGCTACTTAATGGCATGAAATATATTCATAAATTGTAAAATTTTTAATATTTTGAAATTCATTATGTGCTCCAAATTTAGAGTACTATTACATGCTTGCTCTGGATTTCTAAAGATATAATATGTACAGGAATAAACTGTGACATATATTTCTATTCAGATTTTCTTAGTCTTATTTAAAACCGATATATTTCACGCCTTAGAAGGGTTTACATAAATTCAAAATGTTAATATGGGTAACTTCTATTTAAGAATTATAAATCTTTGAAATATGGGAACTTGAACCTTTATGAAACTATTTATTACAAAATTAAATATAGTATATTAAAATATGTACATAATTAATGTAAATTTTTAGCACCCATTTTCAATATTCATTTGCAAGTCAATTATATATGTCAATTAAATTATGAAGATTTTGCTATTTCCAAGCAATTCACTTTAGGAATATAATGAAAAGTAGTATATAAATGTAACATTAATTCATTTGTTTTGTTACTGTAGTTTTTATTTTAGAAATTTATTTCTAATCAATATTAGTGATAAAATAACTCAGTCAGGCAGAAGCTAATAATTAACCTACGTCCAGAGCTTGTTAGAATGATTAATCATTAATAATTGATCATTTGAACCTCTTTTTAAACGTGAAAGATTGTTCTTGTCTAAGTTTCAAATTAATCCTGTGGCAACTTAATAATTTTCACGAGTTATTTTACTATTGATTACTTTTGGACAACCTTGAGTCTTAAAACATAGTTTATAAATCATTGCAATGCTAATAATATAAAGCTCCTAGTAACATAATTATATTTATTCCAACTATTGTTACAAATGTGAAAGTGCGTTTCTTGGTTTTGCGTTTATTTTTGTTTCTACTAGTGGTATCTCAGTGGTCGAAATTCAACCATAATGTACTTAGCTATTTATTTTGTTGAAAACATTAATTGGCAAGCAAGAGTAAGTCAATTCAGATTGCTAATTCAAAATTTTCCTTTTGCAGCAGGAGTATATTAAGTCATTTGATAGATTTTTTGTTTTGCAATGGGTGTATATTGAGCAATCTGTATTTCACTAATATATGAAGCAGTGTCATTTGATGAAAAAAAAAATAAAATAAACACTTTTTTGCCTTGACATACATTCCACATACTGTTGAAAAAGAATATATGAAATCAAACAAAATTCATTGCTCGAAACTCGTTCTGTCAATCTGACATTTTAAAATTCTTTGGCGACATTCTCTACTATGTGCGACTTGTTTCATCACGATGTGCTGAAATATATATATATATATATATATATATATATATATATATATATATACACATATATATATATATATATATATATATATATATATATATATATAAATTAATACTTACATTACTAAAAAATAAATTATTTTCTCTCAAAAATTAATTTATTTTTTGGTAATGGAAAAAATACATCCCATTAGAAATATCCGATAAGCAAGAGTGTGAGCATAAGTATGTAACAACACGTCACAGCAACATGTCAGCCTACAAGTTCTATTGCAAGGCAGGGCCTTTTTCCTTTTCATGCTATTGCCACGACTATGTGCAACTCAAAAAACTTAACACTTCTCCGTACTAGTGTCAAATTTTTCCACAAAAACTCTTTCTTTTACAACTAATTTTTTCCAACTTATTTTTTCCCTTTTCACGTACATAGATCCACAGTTGAGGCTAGTTGCATAATAAACATAAACGAGTGTAAACATCATAAAATAAAGATAAACGAACTTGTCGAGAAGCTGTCCTTTATATAATATCCATATTTTCCCTTTTCACGTACATAGATCCGCAGTTGAGGCTAGTTGCATAATAAACATAAACGAGTGTAAACATCATAAAATAAAGATAAACGAACTTGTCGAGAAGCTGTCCTTTATATAATATCCATATTTTCCCTTTTCACGTACATAGATCCGCAGTTGAGGCTAGTTACATAATAAACATAAACGAGTGTAAACATCATAAAATAAAGATAAACGAACTTGTCGAGAAGCTGTCCTTAAAACGAATCGACTTTTCCTGTATGCTTACTTAACGTACTCAAAAGAATCTTCATGAAAAATTGTGTTCACCCATGTAACCAGAAATTGTAATAAAAATCGCGAGAAATTGTATTTCTTGAGAGTCTCCATTTACGACCATGTTATGTTTTCTCTGATACTTTTATCTGCTTAAAACTTGGTCATTTTATTTTACGACCTATATATCTATTTTTCGCGCCCTAATTATTTTATAGGGATTTTCTTTTCCTCGGGAGTTCTTTGGGACAAGAGATATGTAATTTATTTCATTGGAATATATGCTGCATAGGAATGGTTAGCTTGAAATTTCTTTAATAAGACTCTTCTTTTTTGCCATGCAAATATTCTGTGTTTAAAAAGTGTTTCAAAATATAAATAGGAGTATTATTCGTAGAGAAGTAAATAACAAAATATCATTTTTTGAAATAATTTTTCATAATCTCATAATGCAAATATTCTGTCTAATCATGCAAATATTCTCTGTTTAAAAAGTGTTTCAAAATATAAATGGGAGTATTATTCGTATAGAAGTAAATAACTGAATGTCATTTTTTGAAATAATTTTTCATAATCTCATAAAATTTGTTTCTCAATCAACTAACACGTAATTTTAAAAACAATGTATCGTGTTATTTATATCTATTAATGTTTTATACAGTTACTTTTTGTTGTCTCTGAGTTCGCTCGTATGCAAATAATTGTTTATTTTATAAATTAATTTTGCGAAAATCATTTAAACATTAGGCCATTATAATGAAAGAAATAACAAATTCTGTTTCTCGTATAATATACTCGTTGATCGTAGAACTATTAAATTAATGTTTTATGGCATAAATCGCATCTCTTTATTATCTCCACGACGCAGGTTATATGTAGGTTTCACTTAATAGGAATAGCTGATTGGTTGAGCTATTAATTCACACTGAAAATTAATCAATTTTCATGTTTCCTATGTTAGTTAGGATTGGTTGTAATGATTAAAAATGATATTAAAATGCAAGTCAAAAATCCATTATCACAAGCCAAAGCTAAAACGAATTAGGAATCAACATGTAAAACATTAAGTCCTATATTCCAAGCCAAATGAAGTCGATAAGCAGGTATTTTAAATAGATATTGGTGATTACTTCACCATAGTGTGATTTTAAATATGCATAGTGACACTCAGTGACAGGGTACTGAAAAATTACTAATCATGTTATTTCTATAACAGAATGCAGTTTTTTTCTAGGTTCAATATTCCAAACTTAATGACATATTCTTTTTGAATAATTTAACAAAGTGTATAAATTAGTAGGATCGTTTAAATCTTTTATAAATTATATATCCAAATTTCACATCTATAGGCGTTGAATAACAAAAAACTATAACAGTTTTATTACTATGCATTTCTTATCTTAGTGCAGTTTTGTGGTAATAGGATAATTTGATATTTTTCTTCGAATAAATTTTGAAACCTTTTGAATCTTTCAAGGGTCGTATTTTTATAAATCGTTCCTTATCATTTACCTACGTCATTTATGAAAAGTTTCTCCAAAATTTCATATTTATAACTTGAAAGGAGGCTTTGATATCTAAGAAAGTCAGTTATTTATTTGTTTCTTAAATATGTAAATAATTACATAAATTTCGGTATACTAGGATAGATATTAATTAATAAAAATATTGAATTATTTTGAAATTGATATGTACTTAATGTAAATTTTAGCAAAGTGCTTACCATGCAAACAAATAATTTTCATGAGCGGATATAGACAGGTTGCTGAGTAGGTGAAAGTAGCGGAAAATTGAGATTTTAGCTCTAATAAGTTGAAAATGGCAGTGTTATGGGTTATGAGGAAAAATAAAAGTGATATTACAAAACAGGTGCTTAAAAACATTTAGTAAGCGAAGAGACGATGTGTTTCATTCCAATGAGTCTTTTATATATTACATTGCATATAATAATTAGATGAATGGCTATTGGAATCTTGCTCAAACGGAAATTTTTCCCATTACTTCGCAATTTTCTGCTACTTGACTACATTTATTACAGAAAAGAGATGGTAATGATGAGACTGACCAATTAGTTACCGTAAAAGAAGTTAAATTGTAAATGATTGGGTTAGTGGCTATTTATGGCAGTCAGTTATATTGTTCTTATGAATTTTTTGGGTTTGATTTTGTCAATATATCGATGATTGTCACTTAGTTTGATACTAATTTGAATTGATATGTTTCTGTTTGATTCATTACTGTTGGTAGTTGATTTTAAAACGATAGTTTTTATCTTCGTGATGAAATGACAACAAAATGTATAATGTATACATTTTGTTGTCATTTTTAATAAGTGATACTGCTGTATAACATTGTGTATTAAGTAATATCTTAATTTAGTTTTAAATACTTCATCCACTCTATCATAAAACATTTGCTTTGCAGTTTTTACCTTAATGAGTAAAAAGATTTGGAGGTGTATAAAACGTGCAGAGCGTTTACGCAATGAAAACTCACAATGGGAGTAATTAAAACAGACTACAAATTTTGATATTTGTCCTTACCTTTTTCCGTGAAATATATTAATATAATAAGATTGCTACTATAATTCTCATTGACCACATTCATTTATCTGTACCCAGTTTTCCTGTAGCAATAAACATGGGGAAAGGATATGAAAAATGTGTGAGATAAAATTAAACATGCGTAATTTGTCTAATCATTTTTATAACTGAAAACTTTCCCCATTGGTGTATTATTTCCTTCAGAAAATGATATCGTTTAGGTAACTAATTTTATTTTATACGATATTAGTTCTTTGTTTGAGTCACACTTTTTTTATTTAATTGCATTTCATCCATACTTTCTAATTGCGGTTATAATTCACGTCACTTAAATTTATTTATCATTTGGATCATCCTGAAAATTATATGTTTGTTAATGGCAAAATTAGAATTACTTTATTTTTTGTATTTAGTGTTACAATTAACGTAACTTCCTAATTTTATCCTTCTGTCAATTGAAGTGAATTATTAGAAGTGAAATATATAACAACGGAATAGAAAATGTATACAATACGACTGAATGATTAATATTTCATTGTAAAATGAGCATAAATTAACCCGCCACTTTTTTCAATGGTTTTCGGAATGTCAGATAGTCTTCCTAAATATCTCTGGTAAAATATAAAAACGGAAAGTTTGACCTTTTCTTTCAGTTAGCTCATTTGCCATTCATTCTCGACGAGTAAAGAACAGACAATTTTACGATTTTATTTCGTTTTAATTCTATGGCTATATGCCTTAGTTTACTTTTAGCTTTCATGGCAAAATAGATAACCCTTATATTTTCGTTTATATTTTCATATGTTTTTCTGTCCGTTCATCTGTCACGGCATCATAATTTTTAATGTAGGACTACAGTTTAGATGTGTATGCATTAAATTAGAAAGAGGGGCTTTAGATGTAATTCTCTTTTAATATCAAGTAAAAAATCTAGACAATGAAATATATATTCCTGATTGAAATTAGTCAAAACTGAAATATTTTGGTTAATTGCCATCAACAACTTTAATAGTTAAATCATTCTTTCATTCGTGTTTCGATTAATCGATTGTTAATTTTTGAATTAATGTGATTTTATTTCATATTTTGATGATATTATATTTCAGTAATAACTATATTTCGTACTACTATTATTCAAAATTAAACGCTATTAATACATCAATATTAAATGTTTTCTCTAATAAATGAGATTGTTTTGCCTTATATTCTTAACCAGATAAACATTACTAAATTATATATGATTTAACCGCCTCTAAGCTGTCTTAATCACATGAAATGTTTCTAGAGTATCTATGATGTGATAACTGTGTTAAACATATACTAAATAAACAAAACTGGGAAGAGTGGCTTAGAGTTTTAGAAATAGAAATAAAATTAGAAAAACGCGGTTTTTATAATAAAAAAAAGAGGTAATCCAAATATGACTACACCAAATATCTTCACTTTTGATTGGTGTTCAATTAGAAAGAATTTTCACATTAAAATTCCATAGAAAATCTTTACAAAAAATATTACAAATTCAAGTCACAAGGCTAATGCATTTGCTAGCACACGCCATGCACAATTAACAGCAAATAAATGTAGCATTTGTTTTGATCAATTGAAACCCTTTGTTCATTCACACATTCGCACTATTCATTATTATTTAAGCAATACCACGTGTGTGACAGGTTTTAATAAGTGTGTCGTAAAATATTCCATTATAAGTTCTAACATATCCAAATGATTTAGGACCTCGTACATGGCATAATAGCAAAATATAAATGAAAAGGCTCTACATCCTTTGAAGGCACTACAAATATAATTATGTAATGATTTTGTCACCACAACGTCCTTAATTTTTTTTAACATTTATCCAAGCATAATGCAGAGGAATTTCAATATAGTGATATCCATTTTCTCGAACATCAATACAAATGCAATTATCATGCTTCTGTACAATAGATAAAACTAAATTATTCTCTTAGGACATTCACACATACAGAATTTCGAGTAAACTAAATGCATCATATATTTCGCAAAATATTAATTTCGTTTAGAGTGTACTCCAATATATTATTATCAACAATTCAAAATATTTTATTATTTTTACACAAAGAAATTAAAATATAATCACATTTTGTTGATCGATATTGTTAATAATTTCGGCCCAATTAGGATTGCAAGTCATGGTAATAAATAAATATATTTTCCTAACAAGTTTTCTAATGGATACTGCATTTGTTAAATTTCGATACATATTTCTTAGAAAACCATTATAACTCTTCATCTAATATTTAGAGAATGATTTGGGTAAATTCTAAATACTGGTAAGTCGTTACATATCTCTTATCTCTAATCTTAACTGGTAAGTCGTTATATATTTCTGATCTTTGAACATAATTACTTTATCTTGTACTTTCAATACGTATATATATATATATATATATATATATATATATATATATATATATATATATATATATATATATATATATATATATATTTACAATCCTTTGCCAAAGCAATTGAATGCGTTTTTTTAAACCAGAACTAAATGACATTGCAATGCTATTGAACAACTTTAACAATTAAGCTCTTAATTATTATTTTGACTCTATACGGTGCACAGGGAAGAACAGTGGGAAAAGGCTAAGAGGAAGAGGAAGCATGAGAAAATTCATAACAAAAATTTAATTTAAAAGAATACAGAACGTTTTAATTTAAAAAAGATAAGCAAATAAATACGTCATGTATTTCTTTGCTTAACTTTTTCTTGTGATGTTTTCCCGTGCAGAAAACGCAAAAGCATCCACATTATTAACCTGATTAAAATGTTTTCATTTAATTGGTTAAAGCATTTTGTATGGGGAAATCATGAGTGTATATTCATTTTATTTTACCTGTTTTAATAACTAAATAGTGTGCCATTTTCGACGTTGACGTATTAGTATGGATACTATAGGTTCCATTTACGCCAATAAATTTTTATTATCAATTTTTAACCAAAATATTTTGTAACGATTTTCGTTGCTTTTTTTGTAGCTTGTAGTTACTATTAAACCGACTGCTATTTTACGTCAATAGACCGAACTATAATTAAAAGGCAGTTTAATCTATATTAAGAGTTGGACTTATGTTGAGAAATTAATCTTTTCACGATATATTCGTATCAATTTTTATAATTAGATAATAAATATCTAACTTGAATGAAACTGGTATTAATGTACTGAATACAAAAAAAATTATAAAGTTTTGTTATGTAGGCCACTTTCTTGAAATACTTTATGAAACAAAAATTTTGCTTACTTTAAGCAAAAAAAGAGGTAACATTCAAGCTTTTATTTTTAAATGTTCAATTAACGATGAATTAAGATTAATATTTTGATATCCATTTTTTGTGACGCCAACATTTATTTAATTATAAAATGTTAACGTATTACATATAATTGTTACAATCGGTAGCTCATATTACTAAACATAAAATAAATACAATATTTAAATTCGTGAGACAAAGTAATATTGCCATAATTTTGTTAAATTTTATTAATTTTGAATTTTGTAAGTTTCGAACTACGAAATAGGCTAATTATTGATCACTTAATATAGAAAGAAAAACGTTTTTATTACATAATATTTCTAATACAAAATAATTCTCAAACAATGGCGGTAAATATATAATAGTTTTTTAGATAGATGTTGGCTAGAACGTATTGAATAGTCTCCATTTAACAAGTGCGGATTTAGATTCCGTAAAACATGATTTATTGACATAAGTTATATCTTTTTATAAAATAATTTTTTTTTATAAATGTATTATTTTTATGAGTATTCTTTTATTTAAGGAAAAGTCTGAAATGTTTATACGCACTAAAGTGCTTTTTATCGTACAAATATTGAAGAAATATTAATCATGATAATTGATGTTTGTCAAATTATTAATTTTATACTTTCTCTTAACACATTTTAACGGTTTCAGTGGTCCTTAAGTTAAATTGACTATGTTCAAAAGAAAAAATTGTTTGTCATATGAAGAAAATTATCGTGAATTTTCAGGTTTTTTTCGCAAGTGTATAGGGATATAATTGTGTCACTCATTTTTAAGTATAATTTCAGTTATCTATTTTCGAAATTTTCCATTCCATTCGGAAGATTTAATCGTTTCGTATCATCTTCCGATACGAAACGATACGAAAGGATTAAATCTTCCATTTAACCGTTTTAGGCTCTAGTTTTACAAGGAGCTTCAGAGGGACTTGGCATTATTTGGGATTTTAAGTTATTTTTTTTAAAACTTATTCATGAATATAAAAAAAATGCATACACATTAATTTTTACTGTTATATTAAATACATATCTGGAGTTGGCCGTAGTATTCGGTCTATTTATTAATTTTTAATAGTTATACCGATTAATCGATTGTTTGAAACAACATATATAATATATAAATTTATATGTATTTTAAGAGAAATGTCAAAATGATTTAAAAGTAATAAAACATTAAAGAAATTTTATATAATCGTCAAAAATATCTCATTACTTTTCATGGATAATTGAAGGTTTCATAACGACAACTATCAAAACATACAATTTTTTAAAAAAGGTAAATTGCAGATAAAATTAAATAAAACTAACATATTAAAAAAAATTACGAAAGTAATATTTCTATAAATATTCCGAAAGTAATATTTCTATAGATACGAAAAATTGCCAGTGAGTAAAAAATCTCTATGCAATCTAAATAAATTATTTACAGGTTTTTTATCACTGGAAATTAACGGAGTTTTGTCTCTGCGGAACGTAAGAATTAAATTTAACAAATATAGATTACCAAAAGGGATAATTGCCGGAGAATTAATAAAATAAATCTTCTTCATACATAATATGCATGACTCAAAATCAGAGTATCACCATAGGACCGGCCAAAGGTACAGTTAGTAATAAAACTATCCGATTATTTCAAAATAACTCAAGTTACGCAATGTCGCATGTGAATAGTACTTGAATGAGCTACTCACTGAGCGAAACAACATATTATGCTGATTTCATTTTATTTCCCATGAAAATGTGCTGTGAGTTCCTTTTATATTGTGACTAAGGAAATGTAAATAACTTATCACGAATTCTATTAATTTATACCTGACCTAAGTCGACTAAAACGCCAGTTAAAATACCCTAAAGTTTGTGAGAAAATCCATGCGCATTTATGACCAGTATAAGCAGTTTTGCATTACTTGACATAATTTATTTTGGAAATATTAAGAAACGAAAAATGCAGCTATTTGCTATACATTTGGAAACAAGACCGAGCTTGATTACAAATAGTTTTCCGGTCATGGAAATTCTTTAAAAACAATCTATATGATAGTTTCTTTCTTAGTCTTCAAAACAATTTCTCACGTTTAATGATCTTAAAAATTTAAAATATCTTTTAACGGTTATTCTTATGTAATATTTTCTTCAACTATTACAACACCTAAATGCTGTAAAAAAAGTAAAAAAAATATTGCTGCCTATTTAATGGGTTAGTTATTTAACAGTTCGAATCAAATATTACTCAAAGACTTTTTATCTGTGCATAAATATAATTGTCTGTCTGTATATATATTCGTCCTTTTGTTAAGTTTTTTGTATGTATTTATTAAGATGCAGGATATCATATAAAAATATAATGACTGTTTACTCATGTAAAAAGTAAAGTGTAAGGTATTTGCGTATAGGGCCATAGAAGGACCCAGAGACATTTAATCGACCTCAAATAAGCACCAAATAAGAAACGCACTAAAGTGTGATAATAATACAAATCCTTCATCTTCTATATTTCCCGGAATGTTGCGAACATACGAAGAATTAAGTACCTGACTTCATACTTAGACACCTAGCCCCATCCTTCCCACTAATATCTTCATTTTTCTGGTCACAAGTAGCAGTCAGCTTCATCTGAATCTGGCCCCCACGTGTAATGAAAGGATTCATAAAAAAGTTAAAGAAGTCCAAAGTCGATGAATCACTTCCTCGTAATTGAAGAGTTCATATCACTGTTTTCCAATTCTCCTTCCAGACTTTGGCCAAAACTTTTTACCAAAATATTCATAGAGAAATATCATACAAGTGCAAATATGATATATCTATTCTTCATCATTTAGGAGTTGCTATCACTTATTCGGTACACCCGGGTATATCAATAGACTCCAGGTATATTTTGTTGGTCAAAAACCTAACCAATACAAATAAAATGACGGTTTCGTTTGTATTAAGCGACTGCATTTATTTCTCGTCATGGAGGAGTCCCTTTGTTGCCTTTGTTGAATGAAATTAAGGTCGGTTTCATATTGTTCTAAAGGAGACTTACTACTTACTTATATCCATTGAGGATTTACTTGCGATATATCCGTAGTCCATCATCACGTTCTGAAATTAATTTTATTCCGAACAAAGAAAAAAAATCATGAAAATTGCCCGACATCTTCGAGTTATGGTTGTACGTTAAAAACAATATACGCATCGAATCAAGAATCTCACCTTCATTTTTTGAAGTCGCTTAAAATAATAAAATTTATTAACATTTAGATTACCTGTCATTAGTATAATTGCGGTAGGTTTTAACAATCGTTATTATAAAATATCTTATGAGTAAAATATTGATTTGAACAATAAACAAAAAGCTAGATAAAAATTCACATCAGGTACAGATAGTTAAATTTTTGTGTAAGCTTAAATAAAAGTTCACAAACTCCTACGATGTGAAAGACCTACGATCCTAAAAAACTAAACTCAAAATTAGGCAGAGCTCCTTCAGGCAAGAATGTCATATTGGTTTAATTCACAGGCAAACATTATAAAAAGGCAGATATTAAAGACAAACTTATCTATTTTTAAAAAAATAATGAAAACAAAATAAGATGCAACAAAACTCTGATCCGTGTTTGATATTTTTATTGAAACTTTAGTTTCTTTAAAATAAAAGAAATCAACTTGTTTTCTTAGCTGAATCACCAAAGTACCTAATCGTTTTACGATATCCTCTTTTTATAAATATATTTTTATCAAGTTAGAAAATCGATCGATTCACAATAAATTTTAAGTGGGATAGTTGGGCTACCACAATTAATGTCGAGGTTGTACGTTTCTTGTATCAGTACTGTTTTAGCCAAATTATTTACTTTAATCTATCATTTGTAAAATTTGTTGAGTAAATAACAGATTTGAATTAAATGAAAAAGTGGTGTTCGCAAGATCCATAAGTTTTATATATATACTCATACAAATTTCATACTAGTATTATGTAATTACTTTAGAACAGACAACTAGAGCTGACAACAGTGTCCAAAGTATATGCACGCAAAATTTGTTTCCAATAGGTCTAAAACTATGAAGATGGTAATAGATGGACGAATGAAGATTTTTTTATAATTTTTCCTTTTTTTATAATATATCCTTTTTATAATATACCGACAATGATGAACTTTATTACCTTACGTCCATTTAAATAATGAACATAAAAAATAGTAAAATAAAATACACACAATTTTTTTTTATTTCGTATATCATTTGAGCTATCAATTGTAATTAATTTTTTTTTTAAATTATAGTAAAGTTTATTTTAGACTTATAATTGGAATAGCCATCAAAAATATATCTCAGCCCCTCAATCTTCGAAACTGCTAAAATTAAAACTATTGAAATAACGTCACTAGAAATTCTCATAAAATAACCAAAATCAGATCGATAATTGTTAAATTTTTTTTAGAAATTCACGATATTTATACGCTAGTGAAAGATAAACTTGGCGATATATTAACAAAATGTGAATTAATATTAATATTTAATTAATATTAATAACAATTGTTGTCGCCGTGGTGTGGTGGGTTGATCACAAGGCCGTTTGCCTTTGACTACGCGGTGCAACGCGGTGAACCCGGTTCGATCCCGGACCGCTAGTCGATCAGGGCTGGACTGGTGTTTCGGTTGGCTGTAAAATATAGCTCTCTTAACAATAAGTCGGCAATATGTATCAATAAAGTACATTTAAGTATATAAATAACTAAATAAATAAGTATATAATAAATACTAAATTTAATAAAATTTCTATATATCTTTAAATGTTTATACCTAAGTGTGTAAAAAAACTAATGATATCGTTTAACCGCAGTAACGGGTTTTAGGTTAAAATATACTGTCTAAATATTTTCATTCGATTTGACTCAATACCTCAAATTAGTTACATACGATTCGGGGTAATACCTCAAATTAATTAATTGATTTTCAACATTTTATATATTTTAGAAAAATCTCCGAAAAATTTACGCCCTTATAAAAATAAAAACGTCGGTTATCCGAAGTGCTATATTGAACGTGAACTACATTAAATGCAAGGATAGATATAGATATTTCGTGACTCGATTAGTATTAATTCGTGTCATTATACTCACTAAAAACAGTATATATATATATATATATATTTATATATATATATATATATATATATAAATATATATATATATATATATATATATATAAATATATATATATATATATATATATATATATATATATATATATATACCGCTTACGTTTAAAAAAATTAAGTTATGTTTCCATTGATATGATTATATTACGCATTTAATATAAAAGCATTTAAAGTTATTACTAAAAGGGACAAGAACAGCTATTAGTAAGAGATGTTCGACATTAGTAAGAAATGACGTAAGCCCAGCGCGTGTGAGCTTTTGGCATCTGATAAATAACATGTAATATTAATATTACATTCGTGTACATAATTTGTAATAGGACACATAACCATTCAGAATATAAGGAAGGGATCCTATTAGGATTCCTTTTTTATTTTTGAGGTAAGGAAACCAAAAAATATCTAGTAATTTTTCATATAAAAGTTAAGTATATTTCACAATTATTAGGTATAGCATAATATATTTATTTATGCATAAATTTGAATTCTCCTAGTAATTTGCAATAATACATAGAAAAGACGGAATATTTAATAAAATATAAGAACAATAGTAACACCTACACTACCAAAAATAATTTAAATTGCAATCGGCTTTTTTAAATCCTACGATATCTCTCAACGAACTAGAATTGAGTGTCATTATCTAATATTATACCATACTTCATTACCAAAACCATCGCATTCCTTCATATGGTGAACACCTCCTTTTCATGACATACTTAGTTGAATATGATAGCTTTTTACTGCTCCTGTGTTATAATTGTATACTTAGAATTATGTCATATATTTTCAATGTCAATAACTTCAGACTCAATTGAAATTTACCCATTTTTTTAAACACGTGTTCTGAAAACGTAATTCCCATTTTTGTCTTCGTTCTTAAATGATATCAAGGAATGATTAAAAAATCATGTACTTGTCTATAACTCGTTTATATAAATTTTCCTATGAGCAAAGCAAAGCCAAAAAGTTTTCATTTACTTAAGAGAAAATTGGGAAAGAGACGCAAATAGAAATTAAACTCTAATTCGTGACAAATTCAATTTAGCTTCTATGCCGAGGGCGAGTAGTAGTAAGAGGGCAAGTGGTAGTAAACTATTGAGCCAAATTAGCTTACAGCAAAAAAGTAAACAGTGCCACAATTGATCGTTTAACTTTGCCAAGTAAATTTGTTTCATGAATCGAGTACTCACGCAAAATACATAAAACTTTTTCTTGTACATAACGTAGGGTTTTCTCCATTATTATATTTTCAGTTCTTAGGCTTGAATATACTTGAATATGTACCTAAATATTTTTTTTTAGAATAGTTTCGGTGGAATAAGTAGTTGGATTTATATTCTTTCACGCATAGTATCAAGGTTGACCGAGTCTTACCTTATATTGGTGTACATGAAAAAAATACTTAAAATGTTATCTTACGTAAATAGTGGATCATTACTCAAAAGCATTTATTCTGAAAAGTGCATTAATATAATTAAATAGTGAACTGAATATTATACATACTTCACAAAAATCGTTTCATAGTGTCGTCTTGTTATTTAAAAATATGTTTAAAAAATTATTTTACATTTTTAGGTAATAAAGAAAGACACTATAAACATTTTCATTTCATACAGCATATATCAATATATTTATTATATTATTTAAAAATAAAAAAAGATATTGGAAACAAAATACATCAGAGTCAGTTTCTTATCTACCTTTTTTACGAACCCTTATTTCTTCATAGTAATATTGACATCAACATTTGTCACCACAAGTTATTGATATAGATTTCCAGACTAAACAAAACATTTCGGGTGACGAGAAAATCTGAAATACAAGAAACCGATATTACAAGAAACCGGTATTGAATCGCAGAATGCAGATAAGGTTTGATTTTGACTTTCAAGAAGCTTCTTCATCTAACGGGTCATATCCACTATCTCAAGACCTCAATTATTTGGTTCGTGACTTAAATTTGTATGAATAATGGGCAGAACTTTTGGGATCTAGAATTGAAGGGATTGAATTTATTACAACCAAGAATAAAAATAAGTTATTTTCTGCGTGGAATAATGATCTGGTGTTTTGTAACGAATTCTTTATTGTATATTTATGGCCTAACGAATTCTTATTATTTATGGTACTTTATTATGGTAACGAATTCTTATTATTTATGGTACTTTACTATTATTTATGGTAGTTACTAACGAATTCTATATTATTTATGGCGTAACGAATTCTTTTTGCATAGAATATAAAACAGAGGAATGATTTTCATTTATTGATGCTTCAAAAATAAACTTAAAAATTGTTCTTTCATATAACGCAATTAAAAAAAAGCAAAAACGAGGTTGTAGTCCTTCTTTTAAGATTACAGCTGGGATATAAAAAATTATGTTGTATTCTTCGTAAATTAGCAAGTAGGAATAGAAAAAATAATTTTGCTAAAAAAAATTGACCCAAAAGAGAAGCTACCATTCCAGGACAAAATCAAATGTTAAAAACGGTCTACTGGTTCAACCTGATGATGTATTTTTATATAAAATATGGCCTGTGGATTATCTTAGTAAAAACAATGATTCTGGATAGTGCTGGATTTTTATACTATAAAGAAAAAATTAAATAGATCATATTTATAGATAATCAGACCAGCCAACTGATAAAGAGTGAAATATTTAAAAAAAAACTTCGCGGTATGGAAAAATCAGCTTCGAAATATTTTAAGAAAATGTCCTTAAATTTTCTCGGAAATTATCGATCAAAAGAATATAGACAGAGTGTTATTTAGGAATTTTTTTCTTCTCATTTGAGCTTCTTTCCTAAAAATTTGAACGCTTTTTAGCGATGAACTTGGTGAAAGATTCCATTAGGATGTTTTTACAATTGAAAAACGTTACCAAGTCAAGTGATGTCCAAGAATACGGAAGGATAAGTGTAAACGAGACGAGAAAAATATAGAAGACATCCATAGGCAATATTTACATTAGTACTGTACCACTAGGTATAATCTCATTGTTAATATAAAATATTTTTGAAAAAGAATATTAATCTAAAATATTTTAATATCAATTCTAATATGATACACCTTGTTCATAATATAGTCAGTTAAAATTGTCAAGTTACACATGTAAAGTGAAATTTTGTTGACCAGTTTTCGATTGATCCCTTCTTCTTCATATAATTAATATTATGTGATATTATTCATTTTCAACAAATTACGTTAACTTACCGATGTGATCCACTCCAACGTCACCTACTTACTAAATGCCTGCCTAAATTAAAACTTATTTTCAAATATGTAAATTTAAATATTTCATTAAATCTCTAAACTTTAGACTTTATGATTAGACTAGTCACAATTAAATGAAACTACCTGATGTAGTATTATTTCTACTTCCTTTAAGTTCTTTACCACGACCTAGGTTTCGTTGTATTACAACATGTAATATAACGAAACCTAGGTCATGGTAAAGAACTTAAAGAAAGTAGAAATAATACTATATCACATAGTTTCATTTAACTGTGAATAATGAATTTCTACAAAATTACCACCAAAAATATTCAATATTAGACTAGTCATTAAGCCTTTAAATATATCTTGTCAAATTCTGCATAATGAATGCTAATTTAAATATTTCTACATTTACTCTACATTTTATAGAAAGGTCTTTTTTTCTTTTTCAAATACAATTAGATTATAATCGAAATTAAGTTTGGAAAGAAAATTGATCTAACATTTATCTTGCAAATAGTGGTGGGAGATGTATACGCATATCTTAAAAACGTAATATAAATTTCTGAAAATAATGAACTATAAATTGTATCAATTAGTAGGTTAAAACAAACCAAATGCATCGTCTTAATAAATCAACTTATATTAAAATATGATATATAATTTATTTGTGTTAAGAATTTATAAAGTTCGTTAACGTCTGCCCTAAATTTCATGTTAACAATGAATAATTTTGGCCATTTCGCAAAAAACCTTCTTTCAGTTTCAAATTACATTGAAACTCCAAACATTGTTTCCATTATGGTATTAACTTTTAATTAAATTTCAAAACTTTCGAAGTCTATGATAATACTAATTCCTTAATAACAAACGATCCTTATTAATGTTTCGTAATTATATAAACAGAAACAAGTGACAAACTTTCCCTACCTATGGAGCTAAGAATAGCAGATATACAACTAGCAAACAAACTAAGTTGTTAACATGTTGCAGGCAAGAGTTTAGTATAAATACTAATTCGCATTTGGGAATAAGTGAAACGTTTTATATTAAAGTTTTACACAAATTTCATAGTCAGGTTTACTCGTTGACTAAAAATTTACTACACTACATATTTTGAAAAAAAATTATAATAAAAAATATGTACTTATAATGGAAAACGTTAACAATAATATTTTTATAATACAGGATACATAATAATAATATTATCAGTGCACAGGAGTTTAGGACAAAAAATTAGTTAATAAATTTGTCTAAATTAATTAATTTAGAAAATAAAAATAAAAAAATGGGGCTTTTAAAGTAACTTTCGGTAATTCTCAATATTTCATTAAGCAAGTTTTGAGCATGTAAATATTAAATTCATCAAATATTACGTTACCGATATTCAATTGGTATATGTTTGCATATAATCAGTATTACCAATATAAATAGAAAAGATAATCAAAATCTTTAGAATTCTATATTAAGCCAAAATACGTCCTAAAATTGTGTTCATATTATAAATTTTTTGTACGTAAAATCGTAAAAATATATTCAGCTCAATAATAAATCCGTTTCCAGTAGAGATCAAAATATGATCTCAATTAATCCATACGTCACAGGGCTACAACAATAATTGTTTTATTGACTATATGGTAAAATAACCGTCAATGCATATACACACACACACACTCAGATACATATATATATATATATATATATATATATATATATAAATTTATTTATTCATATATATTTTTTGGAACTCATATTTTATCTTGTTGTCCAATAGGAAAACCGCAATAACATTCACGTATTTATAATTTTGTAAATTTATTTGTTATATTTGTACAAACATATTGAATTAATTTCTATTCTATTTTTATAAAGTTTAATACTAATAATTGTTATGTTTGAAAGTGGAAACTAACGAGGTGGTCTCTTATAAATTTGATTATGATCTGAGGGTGAGATTCCGAAATAAAAAATGGAACTCCTTACAGGATGGTAGTAAATCAAACTTGATTCAATATATTTGCTACTGATAGTTGTTACTTTGCCAAATTACTTCATCGTCGACATGAGTTTTTGGGATGAATAATAGAATTTCTTAACGGGAGGTTGTCAATCAATCCAGTTTCAAGATAATTGTTACTGCTAGTTGTTTCTTTGCAAAATAAGTATTTCATCATCCAGATAATCAAGATAATGAGAGTTCTGGAAATGAACAATGTAACTCTTAAACGGATTGTAGTAAATTAACAATAATTTAAATATGCTCAAAAATTCACGAAGAGCCTTAGTTAATTATATTCTAACACAATTATGTACCTAAGTACATAATGTGTTTTAAATAAATCTGTTTGAGGGTTATATCAAAGTATTAATATTTAAAAGTATTATTATTTTAATAAATTCTTACTGTCCTGAGATGGATTTAAGTAATAATTAAGTGTTGATGAAACTAAAAAGATTTTTTTAAAAGAATTCTAACACAATATTCTAACTCAGCAATAATTTGATTGAAATAATATAGTTTGATGAACTAAATATGCTACTTCTATATTTTAAACTGACCTAGAATTAGTCATAGTTACAAAACAAAAATGAACGAGATTCGATTTGGAGATTATTTTTGGCCCTTCTCTATTTCTTTAAATATTACTTTTTTAATTACGTTTTTACTTCAACGTATTTCTTCTGTTTTAATTAAATATCATATAGTTAGTTGAATACTAAGAAAACTAAGAACTTTGTCATTTTATTTTAATCAATCTTTTTCATAAAACTTTATAAACATTAAAAATACAAGAATAAATTTGCATTCTAATTTCATTCCATTTAAAGAACATATATGTTCTAAAGTTTAAATTAATCTCCATAACAAAAGCTATTTATCAATTAAAATTAATAAAATATTTCAATTGTTTTCCCAATCAATTGATTATTTATTTTTTTTCCAAAACAAACATGAGTTGATTCATTATTATTGTTGTAACTTCTCGTTTGTGTTAGAGTTAGCGATATTGTGATAATTATCTGATATTTTTAAACATGTCCTGCAAAAAATATAGAACAAAATTTCACTGAAATTTTTCGCCGCGTCAAAAAATTAACTAGATATTTGTAGGTCACCTTATTCATAAATAAAATCAAAGTTTTATGTCTTTACCGAAGTGTTGTAATCGGGTTGGAAGCTATTTTTAATTTTCATATTGAATAATAATATGTCACCCATATGACAAAAGTTAAGTCCCGCCGTCACTCTTTCATAAAGTATATTGAAAAAAAAACTATAATTCCTATATTATGAGTTGTAATAATAGCATGTAAGTTTTCTTACAAGATATCGAATATCGTCTTTTTTATTTGTTGTTTATTTACTATATTTGTACGTCAAAAAATGATATTTAATTTTGAATATCTATAATAAGGCTGTATCAATTCTATTTTTATTTAACAAATTTAATTTACTATTGGATTGCCGATGTGTTAAATTTAATTTTTTTCCTACGCGTAACATTCCCATAAAAGTTATGTTTTAATTTCCCAAGAAAGCGTTCTTATGTTTCACTGTTTTTTTTTTTAAATTAAGTAATTTTAAATAAAATTTTACACGCATTACGAATATAACATAACAGCAAAATATCTAGCAACAACAAAATATATATGAACAGCAGATAAAAGTAAAAAGAATTAACAATAATAACTGGAGAAATAGCCTTCAATAATCCTTCGATTTTTCAAAATAGCATTTCCTACTTAGGAAAAATATTTCTTTACATAATCTACACATTCAGTGAGTAATATTAATGAGAATATCACATGTTTACACAGAAATCGATAAGTACAAACATCACCATCTGCCAAGGGATTTTGATATATATATGTCTATTACTTTATTATATAGGCCTTTGTCATTATTAAAAAATATCGTTAGTACCTTTCTCAAAACCTTTTTCAATTGACAGAATTTTCATTCTTTAAGCTTTTTCAGATTGCTCAGCTTTCAATTTCCTTCACTTCATTTTGTTTTTCTGTCATTGTCAGATTTTTATATACGTAAATAACGTCAATGCTTTTCTTCTTAAATATATTTTCGAGTACATACAATAAATCGGAATTTCTTTTTTGGGTTACGTGAACCAAATGGCTGAACCGAAACCCTCATCATTTCGTCATGTATGGGTGTCTGTCTGCCTGTCTGAACGTCGGCCTGTTCGTAACTCACAGCCATTTTATTCGGGTACTTAGGCACTATTTAGATGAAATTTTGACATTAGGTGTCTTTTATAAACCACTATATAATGAAATAGTAGAGTTATGAAAAAAAATATCAGGCGAAGCATTCTATACATGTAACTAAAGGATGGAAAAATCCAGTGCACATAGGTGTATGAGTGTATCATTAGATAGGTCTTTAAACACTTTTTTATTTAAGTCAATAATTGGTGGGACATGCGCTTCTGAAGTCGTAAAAGGTGTGTTCACCCTAACTTTTCAACTAACTTGTGTAAAATTCAGAAAAAATTAAAAATTCTGATAAAAATTAAAAGTTGTGAAAAAGTTTATTTATTTTTTTTAAATTAACTTTTTTAATAATTATGTGTCAATAAGATATGTTGTATCTATAATTTTAAGTTGCAGCAATAATTTTGGTTTTCTCAGTGTCTTAGAAAACACAAACTTATTAGATTAATATTGTCCGGTAATACAAAACATTTTGTGCGCGAATCCGACTCGCACTTGCATTATTTTATTCAATATTGTAGCAAAATTTCTACTGATATATTTCTACTATCCAAATAATGATAGCTTTCAGTATCACACTCTATATTTTATGCATATTCGTATTTATTTAAAATACTTTGACGTATCAATTATTAACAAAACATATTTTCTACTCGTATTTACTGACTTTTAATACGAGTGTGAACGCGATTTAATAATTTTCCATCTTAATCATGTTACCCCTTTTTATATTTTGAGAGTATGAAAAAGGATGAATTTTTCATTTAAATGTTTTTATAGTACAAACAAATAAAAATTCGTTACATGTTTCAAATGGAACGAAAATGTACTTTAATTAAGTAGTACACACTTTGACGAAACACAATTTAAACGAAGGCACTGAGTTGTAATTTTACAATTTTAAAAGTGACTCACAAAAATTTCTGCCAACTGCAAGCAAAAATTATACGACAAATTGGCTGACAAATTTCTAAATAATTTTAGTTAATTTTTAAAAACCTTTTATTTTTAACTTCATCGAAGATATCTTTATTCACCTTATATTTTAATGACTAGATACACTCGGTAGAAATTATTGAAAATAAATATTAAAATAACTAAGTATTCATTTAGATTTTTTTTATTTAACCAATCAAAATAAATTCTGGGTCCTTACTGTTACTCTGCTAATCCTACAAGAGTAAATAGAGTAATAATCACATGCTTACTTGCCAATAAAATACATCTTGTCAAATGCGAATATTCAATTAAGGACCGAGAATTTATTTTGATTGAACCTATAAGTTAAAGGATTAAGATTAGACGATTAGACTAAGAAAATGATTAGACGTACGTGTCCCTAAAATATAGTTTGAATTACTTATTTTTTATGAAACTTTGTTATGTAAACTGTCGTTAATTTAAATTTAGCACACAAATAAAAGTAGAGTGCTTTTTACTATTCATATTTGAAATTAAAGTAGAGTGCTTTTTACTATTCATACTTGATTAATGACATATAGTTTAAGGTACACAGGAGCGCGTTTTAATAAACAAATGTTGACATTAAAATCGTATTAATTTGTCAATTTAACTTACAATTTTTATACCTTGTTCGTTGAGACAATTATGGATTGTCCATTCAATAGAGCACTGTCGAATTGATGCCCGGAATTGGAGTAAAAATAATTTAGTAAATCTGATGTAAAATCGGAATATACAGTTTAATTTCAAACCGGCAATGTATCGTATAATAAACACAAGAATAATTCTAAAGAAAAAGTTTGAAGAACCATTCATGGAAATAAGACAAAATTAAAATAACTAAGAAAGGAAAGAAAGGAAAACATTAACAAAGTGTATTTGATAATGAAAAAATATTTTGTTTTCGGTCATATCAGATAAATTTCCAACGTTATTCGTATTCTTTTATTTAAATTAATTGTCAGAAAGAATACTTAAGGAATGGATCGTAAAAGATTGAATCTGTCTGAGGATTTAAAGGGAAGATAATTTATTGTATATGGTATTACAAGTAGACATGTAATGATTCAGGATCGGTTAGAGTAGTAAATATATTTTACTTGATTGCGCGAAACCAAATGTAGGGAAAGCTTTATTGGTTTTACTAAATCCTACTTGGCCTCGACTGGGTGGAAATAATGCGGATGAGTAGCAGAATTTTGAGAGAAACAGATAATATTCTTATATTACCTTTAATAGCCGTTTAGCTTTATTTTTTCTAAGTTTTTAATACACGTAATAAATAATACGAAGATTTTTTCAAGTTTTTTATTATTTCGCTATTTATTTAATTTTATCATTCCGTGCAATAATAGAGTAGTAATTATTAGTGCCTAAATATTTAAAAAAATTACATGTTGTTATTGAAAAATTACATGTAACTTGGACATTTCATTTATCATAAAATTAATATTTAATTACCAATTATATAGGTACTTTACATAGAAAAGAATTTTTTTTATAAAGTAAGGAAAGAAAATCTTCAATATTTAAAAAACATCTGCAAATTGATATGTTCTGCAAGAATTGGAACTCACCTTAGTACTCGTATTGGTAGTGTGCGTTATAATAACAAGACTAAAATTTTATTATCTATTAATTTTTGGCTACACGGTTTCCACCTTTTATTGTATACTAATTTTTCACCCGCGGTTTCGCTCGCGTAGGGGATTTGTAATGAATCAAAATATTTGATCAGACAATTATTTCAACCTAAATAATTTTTAAAAGCCGCATCGAAAAAAGCAGGCAATGCAACTACTCACAACGACGTGTGCGTATGTGTCCGTTCAGGCAGTCTACGTTGTGAAGTTAACGTCTAGAAGATTTGTTAATATTCGGTGGACACGGTGGATAATACATTGCGGCGAACGCATGGTTGTGACAAAATACGTATTTCGTTAATTGTTTTAAAAAGCGTTATTACCAAGTTTCAAGTAAAGATTGCCTTAAAAATATTGTTTCCCATATAAATTTAACCACCACTCTTCACTCTATTTGGATTAAATCTCGAAAAATATTTAATTACCTATTTCATTATTTTTATTGGAGAGTAATTATTTCAAGTTTTGCGTAAAACTATACAATAGGAATTTGTTTTCTTATTTAAATTGTATTCCTTATGGGATGAATTTCGAGAAATCCCTTCTTCAATTATGCCTCCAGTATAAAATCGATCCCTTCCAAATTTCAAATTTCTCTCTCTACTCGGTTTGAGTAGGGTGTTAATATGTCAATCGAGACGTTGCCTTTATATATTTAGATTAGGTTCACAAACATTAGTAGAAAACGTTTAATTAATAGAGACGGACATTTTAGTTTTTCAGATGTTGTTAAATTTTTCTTCAATTCATGGTTTTTTCACTGATCATATATAATGTAACTAAAAATTTTACTAATACCACTAAAAGTTTGCCTAACTATTAAAGTCCTAGTTTTATAGCTACTGTGAACTATCTTAAAAATATTCTCTGAACGATTCTTCTAAAGAATGGGGGTTAATAAATATGTCAGTACCAGCTGCAGACATTGTTGTACATTATGTCACTACAATAATATATTATAATTATTTACTTATTTAATTACCCACTTAGATCTACAGTAAAATTATTGGTAACCTATTCGTAACGAGAAGAAATTACCAGTTTAAAAAAGTTTAATCTTTTACTTTTACAAATTATATAAGAATTACAAAAGAGAACGACGATAATTTTCGACAAATTTACTTTCAAATATCATAAACAAATCATACTCTGGTACCACCGCCATCAAGTGATTAAGCAGTTGAATACTGAGTACTGGAAAGTTCCAAGATAATTCGGTTGTAGGAGGTGGTTTACCAAAAGATGGTGATTGCCAGAACGCAGGAAATTGTCAGGTATGCAGAATGAAAGTGTACTCAATAATACAGGGTGCAGAATTTTTCCTATTAATAACTGGAAGGTAAATTTCATAACCGCAGCGTTTCTTCTGAATTGCAAGGAATATAAATATAAATAAATATCGGAGGAAATGAAAAGGGGAAGTAACCAAATTATCTCATAAACTATTATCGAGAGAACGTCCTTTTGCATATGTTCTATCATCAATCCGTATTTGGCTTCGCGTGGGCTCCAAATAATGGTGTCAGATTTTAATCAGCTCTGGATTAATGAAATGTACAGCAGGCTAATTGACAACATAAATCGATAATCCTTTCAATTATGCACCACGAATTCAAATTTTCGATTTTTTTTCTACATCAATTAAACGTCAATCCTGAATCAAATCTAACTTCCGAGTTAACGACCTCATCTAGACGATGCATTGGGTCACGTCGACCGTATATTCGTATTTAATTGAAGGGCGTGCTCGGCTGAAGCTCACTAATGAACATTTGTTTGCATTAAGCCCTAAGCCGCTTGCTGTGCTCCACTCAATGACGGCGCTGATGTCACACGGCAACGGTCCGTGATCTGCTTATATTTGTTGCAAAATAAACTTAAGCGACAGTAAATTTTTTATTTCGTCCGCGGAGAATAAACATAGCACAGAGTTCACCGTGCAACCGATATCCTTCATCAGTATAGTGAAAAGTTAAAAGGAATGAAATCATAAAGTAGAACTTACTGTAGTATACGACAAAGGATTTAGTATATTAATTTATGTTAAAGTGGGGAAAATGTTAAATAAAAGTGAATGTAAGTTCTTCTTTTGAGGAAAATTTATATGTTAAATACTTCATATATGTATAGACATATATATATATATATATATATATATATATATATATATATATATATATATATACACACATATATTATCGCTTACGTCATCGTTCAGTTACCAGAGACTATAAAACAAATCTGTATTGATCTAGAGGTTTAGCGGGTGCTAATCTAATAACTATTTGTAAACTATTTTTATTTAATTTAGATATGCGAAATTTCACTTAAACCATTTATTTGTTCATTTAACTCATCTCTTCTTCGTCTTCTTTTTTCTCGTGGCTATGCTCCCATAGCTCATTTGGAGTCAGTCCTCCTCGTATATTTTGCCATAACAGTCCACAATGTTTTGTCATTGAGTTTAAATTCATAATTTTAAGATCTTTATCTATAGGGCTGTTACAGGTGGCAGCGGGTCGATTTCAGTCCCTTTTTCCTTCTTCTATTTTGATCACTGCTTTTGTAATATGGCGGTTTTTACGTTTCATATCGCGCCCATAACAACGCAAGCTATTGTCTCTCAGCTTTTCCTCAATTTTGCGACTGTTAACGTTCCCGTAATGTATTAATTTTTTTATTCTGTCCAGTTGTGTAACTCCCTCGGCCCAATGATGTATTTTGATTTCTGTGACGTGCATATTTTCTACGTCCACCATTCTTATCGGCCAACATTCCGATCCGTACATCGATGCTTGTAAACTGGGTCTTTGAGCTTGATGGATATTCTAGCGTCTAATGATACTCCAGTTAGTGATCTTCATTTTAGCCTGGCAGTTGTTATTTTATGCTGGATGTCTGTTTCAATGTTTTAAGAGCTGACTGAACCGAGATACCTAAACTGCTTTAACTTCATCAGAGATGTTCCTTCGATCATCACTGATGAGTTGTCGTTGGCGTTAATTCCAGATATATTACACCGCATGTATTCAGTCTAATCTCTGTTCACTCTATGACCTCGCGTGGTTGTTCCTGTACTTGTATTTGAGTTTCGGCAATAAGAAAAATATCATGAGCGTACAGTAGTGTCCGAGGTGTAGGTTTTTAAAGATGCTCCATGATAGAGTTCATTACTAGGTTAAAAAAACGGGCTCATTGTAGATCCTTGGTGAATTCCGACTTTGACTTCAAATTTGTCAGTCTGGACTGAGGGGGGTACTAACCCTTATGGTTATATCTTGATAAATATTTTTAATCCCGGATATGTAATGTGCCGGCCTAAATGTGATCTCAAAACTTGCCAAAGCAGATCTCTAGGTATGCGATCAAAAGTATTCTCTAGATCAATAAATGTAAGATATAAATCTTTCTTCCGCCATCTATATTTTTCTATCAGAATCTTAACGCTATGTATTGCATCTGTCATTCCCATTCCGCTGGTGAACCCGCATTGGTTAGGAGTAAGTTTTACAAATTTAGTCGGTCAGTGAGGATAGTTTCCTAAATGTTTAGTGTATAGGACGTCAGTTCAATACCACGATAGTTGCTGGAATTTTTCATATCCCTTTGTTTTTTTAAAAAGGGATTATTCTGCTGATTTTCCATATATTCGGGACCTTTTCGCTTGTCATAATTTTTATGAAAAATTTGTGAGCCAAGCCTTTCCGTTGGTCCCAGTCTCTATCTACATCTCCACTGGTATCTCGTCAAGCCTAATTGCCTTCTTATTATTCATTTTGAATGAGGGTCTCTTCACCTCAGATGCCGTGATTTCTTTAATAGGGCCTTCTGTTGAGGGAATTGGGTTTAGTGGTTCATGCGGAATCTCCTCATTCAATAGTTCTTGATAGTATTCTTGCCATCTCTTTCTCCTCTTATATCCTCGTTTCGGGTTAGCAGTTTGTCACATATACCTTTTACGTACTTGCTGCGTTTATTTAACTAATATGGGGAAAAATTAAGATGATAGTGAAATGCGACTTGTATAAAATTGTATCCTAGCATTCCCAAATCATTTCACGTATCTATAAGGATTAAATTTTATATAATAATAAAAAAATCACACACAATATATTCTATTACTCTAAAATTTTTCATTGAATTACATTGAAATTAAAAATAAAATTGATTAAAACATTTCATAGAAAAAATTATTATGAAGTTCAATAATAATGGAAAATAATTAATGATAATTTGAGATATTCACAAATACGACCAAAAAGAAATAATCCTATGAATTTTTACAAATATGGTGTTATTCTATTTCTTGTAACATAAGTTACAAGAAAAATAATAACAAATATAAGATAGTCATGTTTTATTTAAATGTAATAATATAAATCCCAGTCTCCCAATCGCATAATATAATCCATTGTTTTTAATATAATAATAGAGTAAAAATCAAGGTTCAAATGGACGGATAATCATATATATCCGTACAGTCGACGATTTATAGCGATATAACGAGCGAATGTCTCGAGCAAGTAGAATGTGTCGCAATCACCACAAAAGCTATGGAGCGGCACACGGGGTACTGGTATAGGTTTAAGCAGTAAACAGATAGGAGAACGCAAAGCGACGGGTTTCTCTGCCAGACTTATATACTCGTAAGTGTAACTGGCTCATTATTTGGGTGCAATTGTATCGACAAAGGCCGACGTTTTATTCTGAATTCAATGCGCCATGTGTAGTATGTGTCAAGTCATGTGTAGTACTGTATTTAAGCATTCACTTTACTTTGGTCGTATTTAAACGATATTTCAGTATATGATTAAATAGTTTTTGCACCTATTCATGCATGTCAGGATATGTGGAAGAGCATCGAATCCACACTACAACAGCACTTTCGAATTGAGATCGCAAAACATCCGTGCAGAAAATTGTATAAGTTTTTATTTCCTTTAAAGATTTACTCAAAAAAAGCCTAGCAAATCATTAAGCGTACGAGATAGTCTATTCAACTTGAGCATCAAAGCTTCATTTACGATCATATATCTAACTGAAATTACATATATAATAAAGCGACACCAAAGAATGGCCACTGTTATCACAGAAATGAGAGTTTATGATCTTATTCTTGGAAAAAGTGATCCACTTGCTTTTTTTTTAATTGTTTTTTATGTTATGTATATATGTAAATTATGAGGACACAAGGTACTTTAAAACTGTATATTTTGAGTACCGGTTGCTTTTTACGTGAAGCGACGAAGTTCGTGCTGTACGACGAGAGTCTCTTAAGCAAGATATGATGGTCAAACTCATCGAAAAGGTTTTCTAAAATATACGTAAATTAAATTGATTTGAGTTCTACAATCCATTTATTAAAAAATTATTGTACAAATAGTAAGTTGGCGTAATGAAATATTTTTGATTTTTTTTTAATATTACTCACAAAATACATATAAGTTGCATATTTCAACAGATTATTTGTAATTTTTCATAAATTTTTTGCGTTAAACATTTATTACATATAGAATATTCTAGTAGTAATCGAAATAAATATTAAGATAAGCGTAATTTTTAAAATAATAAGTTGAATTTTATTTGGGTCTGCTGCTTTATTAATTTGAATTTGCTTGACGTGTCAAAATATGATTTGGATCGAAAGATGGGCTTTGCTCGAATGCCTTAAGAATTTCAATTAGATGGAAAATTAGCTTTTGCTAAGAATGTCATTGCATTCATATTTTTTTTAAGTTTTTAATTACGAATATTCACTTTTCAATATTCGCTTTTTTACTGAAGACTTTTGCCACGATACACCTTTCATGATATTATTAATATTTTGAAGGCTCTTATAAAGACAGTACTAAGATGTTTATTTAACCGACCACCAATCAAATTTAAAGAATTCTATTTAGTCGAACATATTGAGATAAGTTTTTATATTACCAGAACTTTTTAGGGTTTCATACTTCAGAAGGAATAACGGTTATCCTTATAAATTCAATCACATGTGCGTCCGTTTCTTTGTATTTTACTGCTGCTTTTCATAGAAATCGTTTGAAGTAGAAAGTTGAAATTTGGTCTAAATTGGTAAAATATTAGTATTTTGGTAAAATATATTAATTTGCCTAAAGTAATCGAAATTATTTTATGTATTGTGTGTGATATTGATTTAAAAAAATACGTTACGATGTAAGGAATATTTTTTTCAGAATTTAATTAAGGTGATTTTAGAGATACTTAAAACAATAAAAATAAAAATATTTATGTAAAAATTTTAATGGGGGTAAATAAAATATTGAGTGGAAAACCAAATAAAAGAAAAATTATACGTATTCTAAAATAATTTTCGAAAGTATGAGCAAGATATTTTTGGAAATGTTTTTCAGAACGTTCACAAAAAGGGAAATATTTTTGCGAAACTATTATTCCAAGAATCTCTAGTGGTAGCATTATTGTGCAAATTTACTTATGTTCGAAAACAATATCATACCGCAAGAATACTAAACAAAGCACTCATATTTTAATTATTTTTTACTTTTCAGTGCTCTTTTTATAGTGATTTTTTGAAGTGTGTTAAATTTTTTTTCAAAAATTTTGTTTTTGCACTCTCAGTGCCTATGATGTTTTACGCTACCTAATTTTACGGAATATTACTACCTAAATGTTACAAACTTATGGTGAATTCAATATCAATATTATCTCATTTATTGAAATGGAAACAGATATTTGCACTTTGAAGGCGTAATAAATGGATGTCGATATATATGAACATATTTAACGTTCATATATATATCGACATACATACGTAAGCACACATGAATTACATTCCCTCTTTTCGTTTCGCCTTAGTCAATACTTCAGGTTTTATATACCTTTATATACTATTAAACCGCCTACTAATATTCTAGATACTTTATGGCTTATATGCTTGCCTACATATCTATCTACGCATTAAAGTTTAGTCAGTATATTTGCACATATCCGCAAATATTTATGTATCAATCTACCAATTAATACCTTAATTGCCTCGTGACTTTATATGTACTTATATATACGAACTTTCTTCTTTGCTTTGTTATTTTCTTGCTTATCTTAAGACAAGTAAAGCGATTCCAAACTTGATGAGTTCACTCTTGATCAGTAAAAAGTTCTTTATACCGGCCACCGGCTACACTGATTTTATTAAATCGCACGTTTACGTCGCGCTTAGCCGTATCAAAAACTTTAGACATTTTATTATTGAATTATCATATCAACCAAACTTGATTACGGCACCTGTGCTGTTCATTGTTGAAGAACTTAATTGGGTATCTTCAAAGTACATAGTCAAATTCTAACCAACTTTCGACATTTTACTGGGCCATCAACATTTATGAGCTAACATAAACAAAATAGGCCGTACCATTACAGCATCAGGCTGAGGAATTTTAATTCATAGTTCAATGACAGAATCTCTGTTGAGATCTACGATATTAATTAAAAAACAGCAGGTCCTCAAACCTGAGAATTTATTAAATCAAAACCCCCAAGCTACGCAGAGTTAAATAATAGACTCTCAACTTGGTGCCCAAAATAATAATTTAAATATACTACATCCTCAACACTCACAATTAACACAAACAGTACTTTATATCAAGACTGAGGATTTGGAACTCAGAGTTTGGTGACAGTGACTCTAATTGAGACTCAATATACTAAATTAAAAACAGCAAGTGTTCAAGTATTACGGTTTAGGCAGGCAGTACCTATGCTGATTTGAGACTGACGAGTTGCAACCCTAAGTTCAATATCTAAGTTTCTGTTTGAGATCTATTATATGGAAATACTAATTTAAAACAGCTGATCCTCAAGCCTTACGATTTAAATAGGCAGTGTCCCCACAGCGTCAATAATGGGAAGTTAGAATAAAAAAATTAGTGGAATAGCCTCGAAATCCACAAAACTAACTTAAAAAATGGCAGATCCTAAACTATCATGATTTTAACAGGCAATATCCCTGAAGCAATAGAACTGAGGAATTGGGACCCAAATTACTGTGACAAAGTCTCTCAATGAATTTTAAAATACTGATTTAAAAGCAGCATATCCTCAAATATCATTATTTAGGCATGCAATACACCTGCAGCATCAGGATTTACAGAGCAAAGATTGAAATTACATTGTATGTACACGTATATACTTATTATATATTTATCCTTTTTTACTATGTCCATGACAGTCAAGTGAGATCGAACTCGATGATTATACTTCTTTTCACTGAAGAGTTCCTTTCAAAAATTTCCGGCTCCATCATAGCACCTTAATTTTGGTAAAGAGCAAACTTATGCCTATGACCTATATCATCCAAACACGATCATGATATTTGTACGGTTTAATGTTGAGTCTATGGTTGTATGGTTCAATGTTAATTCTATGGTTTATCCTCAATTACCATCGTCGCATTCTCACTGAATTTTTATCTGACCACACTGGGTGTATACCCTTCCATCCATAAATCATACAAATTGGTTAATAAATTTCGGAGATATAGGTAACATACAAAAGAAGAAAAAAATACAGTCAAATAGATAAACTTTGTCTTTTTTAAATTCGGTTGAAAAAGAGAAGTTCACTGAAATTTAACAGAAAATTTTACGGTTCTCAATATCATACTGATAAATTTCATACGTTTTGTTCTAAGTTTCATATTTTTCTAGAAATTCACGATATTTTTAAGCATGTAAAAGATATATTTGGCATTACAATGAAAAGCATATCAATAAATTTGGCATTACAATGAAAAGCATTATAAGTTCTATTCGTACTTAAAAAAATCATTTCACATAGATCAAGTTAAAAGTATACTTCTCATATATCTATTGTTTTTTATTTCCTCTTTGATGCAACTTTATCGTCCGTTTCAAAAATGATTACGTAGCATCTCTCCGCAGTAAAGGCAGCTGAAAGATGATAATATTCCTTTTGTCAATACATAGATTCTAGTATCTCATTAATCCCTGATCTTGAGCAACAAATCTCACTCTTACCTGACTGTATACCTAAGAGTGGAGTAAGCCTTCGCGTTACTTACAATTAATGCGCACGACCACGGGTTGATGATATGAACGTCGTATTTTCAAAAAAAATTATTTTAATATTTAGTCTTTTTATTATAACCTTTGAACAGAAATCAACTGCAAGAAGAAAAAAATTATGTTAGCAACAATCATAAAACATTTTATTTGCGGCTTTGAGCTAACATATTTTTATTAACAATTAAATGAAACTATTTGATGTAGTATTATTTCTATTTTCTTTAAGTTCTTAACCACGACCCAGGTTTCGTTGTATTACAATATCTTTAGGTGGGCTATTAGCAAAGAACTTTGCTTCACAGGTATAAGAATTTATTCCAACTGGATGAACTATATTGTAAAATATATGCATTGGCCATATTTGAGTGCTAATTCTCATGATGTACTTGCGTATCATTTAGTAAATTTTCTCAGTATCAGTATCAGTTTCAGGGAATTTTTTTGGGGCCGCAAATAAAAAAACTTCATATTTTAGAGCGGCAAACTTGTTAGTAGCTAAACTGTCGGCTCGTGTGCTTCTTAAGTCAAAACGTAAATATCTTAGTAATTCTATGAACGTTGATCTGCTTATTGTACCTTTGAAAACAAGTGGTTCCCACTACGTCGAGCATGAAAGATTTAGTTTTAATGGCTCCTATTACGAGCTCCACGAGCGTCCAGGCAACAAACGCACCTATTTACACTAGAGAAATATCCCACGTATTACCTTTATTTTTAGTTGAATTTCTTTCCTAATATGTAACTATATGTGTCTCTAAATATACTCATGGGCAAGTAATCTCTAGGCGAATAAAAAACGTTTTGCATACGGAGTGACTTCTGAAACCTCTCTCATTACGTTTTCTTGACTTCGTCGTCCGGTTTGCTGATTTTCAATACATGTCTACTCTGTACCACCTACATGAATATCACCTTCAGTTCGTACCACTCAGTTGCTTGATTATGAAACACGTACAGACTGTAAGCCACTATTTACACGTCTTCTACACCCAGCATGCGTTCTGATATGCACTCCACCATCACAAGAGTTACGAATTGTTGACAGTGGTAACTCTTCTTCAGAATTAGATGATGATGATTGCTCTTTAGTCAGAAAATTAACATCTTGGATCCTAGTATCTAGCATCGATACCGATACTATCTTTGCTTTTATCGCCAGAGTTATTTTCATCTATGTGGTGAAACCTCTCTAATTTTTATATTATGTCCGCAGCATTATTTAGTTTATGGCGTACACTCATCGTGAAAAACATATTATAAATGACAGTTGAAATATATAATAATGAGAAATTGACTTACAGACCACGGAATATATAAGTGATAATATAAATACTAGTACAACGAATTATCAAGAATAAACAAAAATATATACGTTCAAAATAATAATAACATGTATATTTACGTATCATGTCACCGAGCGAGCTACTTGATTTGCTATAGCGTTAAGACGAAAGCAAGGGCCGTTGCAGACTAGCGCGACCAACGAAGAAGAACTAAACCCATAGGAACCCTTGGCCCGAAACTACCAAGGAGCAACCGACAAGAAGCAGCAAATCGGAATAAGCCAACAGCAAGCAAAAATATAGCGCAACAGGAGGAGCTATCAAGTGACTACCACCCAGGCGCCAGATAAAACCTTCCGGCTGGAAACAGTGACAAACTCTTGTAGCCACAGCGGTTGTTGAATGAACAGCCAACAAATAATGTAGGGGCTGGGACCAGCGAGGTGCACGCCAACATATGGCGGAGAGTACGCCATAAGTATGGCCGGCCGGCAAAGACAAGCAAAAACAGCGCGACGAGGAAAGCCCCAAAAAACATCGGCCCATGGAGGAAGGAGGAACAGCCCCGACAAATTGTAAAGGAAGGTAGCGCTGGGAAGGAAGACCACTATCTTGATGAGAAACAGGCTCCTAAACAAATATAACCCACTGTGATTTTATGATCCGGTGATTGAGAGAAACTCGCGCCAGTGTCACCACCGAAATGATGAACTAACATACCACCAGCTCAGGGTGCCATTAGGCAATGGGTTTCATTGCCGCTTGTATGTATCTCAACCAAATCACTACTTGTGGTACAGGGACCTATAAAACATATATGTCACTACCACCGACACCGTCTGGTCTTCACCTACCGTGGCTGTAATATCGTCTACCAAATACTGAAAGGGTACAGGGGACTTCATAGCAAGAATGGGGCATGCAGTAATCTGTCCGCGTCACCCAAGATACCGCCACTATCAATTCCTGTAGCCCCAGCTTGGGCACCGCATGTGAAGAGATGTAAACGGCAATACTCTGCAGTTTCCACCGCCAATCATCTCACCACATCCACGAACGTGGTCATCACCACCATCTTAGCGCCAAACCGTCGCAGAGTCGTGTCGACATTAGATCCGGAGGACCGCCTGCCCGCCCCTGCACACAAGAATCCTGAGCTCGGTCCTCCATCTGCATTGCATCCGCGTGATGCAGAAATCTATGCGCTGTGCCCCACAACGGTGTCTGAAATATAAAGGTGAAAGTGAGGTGAGATACAGAGCGGCTGATTGTATCTTTAAAAATAAAACCATTACAAAAATTATTTTAATATTAGAACTTACAAAACGATAGTATAGCCAAAATTAAATATCAGAGTGGTTGAAAACATTGATATAAAGCAATGTGCAATTAATTTCCTGAAACCGTCAAATTGGCGGCGCCAGTTTATATTTGAAGAAAATTTTCAGTGTAAATTAACTTCAAATATATGATATATGTACTTCAAAACCTTTCTCAAATAACATGGACAAGATCAACCCAATATCGGCTATCGGTACATATACCCGTTCATCATAGTCCTGTTTCTTCACCATGTTCTTTTCCAGTCTCTGTTTTAATTCACAGACTACTACTAAGGTTTTTACCCTAAATTTTCCACAGTAAGTAATCTCAAAAATTTTGAATATTTTTTAGGCCAAAATTCTCAACGGAGTTTTATTCTTTGGAAATTGTTTAATATTTATGGATTCAGTGCGGAATCTATGCAAGGCTGTCCCTTTTTTAAGACTAGCGCTGTGAATTTAATTTTTCTTTCAATTCAAATTTTAAAAAGTTTTCAGTAATTCAGAAATTAAATCATAGTCAAGTCTGTTTCCATCCCCAGACAGACATAAGTAATGCGTATCAAAGGGGGTGATAACCGTTGTCACCACGATGTATGTAGGCGACTTGACGGTTGCAGTTCCTAGCTCCTTGCATTGCTGCTGCTCGTCATTGGTCTATGGAATTTTAGTTATGTGAACATAAACATTATTTCAGCTCCCTACTTTCAAAGACCGTAAGCATATGGTTATCTCAAGACACTACCGTGGCGACAAGCTACTTCAATATCTTAACAAAATAGTTAATTACAAAATATTGTATTATTATAAATGTATAATACAGGATATTATGAAATAAATCTTAAAATATGAATCCGTGTTAAAAAGAGTAAACATTTTACGAAGTAAAAGTTTTTACAACTAATATACTCGTAATATACCGCGTGCTTATTTAGTTATGCGTTTTTTTATTTAACTTAAAAATTTAATATTTTATTTTACTATGTTTTAGTGTTTTTTTAACCAATCATTGACACCTAAGACGTAAACAAAAAGTAAAAAACATTGTTGTATTTATCTAAATAAATACGTATTATATTTACTTAGGGAAAAACATTCCTTCTTATTTAGAATATTCATTTGTGGCTCGTCGCAAACACTGGAAACCTATTTTCCAAACAAGTCGATGCTCTAAGGTATTTCCGTCACATCAAATTTAATGTCATTATAGCCTCAACGATAAACTTTAATGGTAGATGAGAATGTATTTGAGAATAGAATTTATCTTAACGCGGAAGAATGCAATTAGTATCTCTGTCGCTACGGAATTCCGATTTTTTAAATTTTTGTTACGCGATTAGATCACTTTTAAATTGATATGGAAGACGCAATGAAAGATTGTAACGAAAATAATGCGTTCGAATAAGAAGAGCACACTCTCTATTATCTAGCTTTAACATATCAACAGCTACTATGATAACTCACCGAAATCACACAAATGTCTGTGAATCTGACGCCATGTTAAATTAACGCAGAGATATTTTGTGTGCGTAGTTAAAATTTAAAAATTTTTCTTAAATCAAAGATCAGATCATCGTAACGATGGAATAGATTATCAAACTGATTGACTGAATTTAATACGTGTGGGTGTGTGTGGGCACGCAGAAACGCGTATCTTTGTATTTGTAGAACATAAATCGAACGATCCGTTTTAATAATAAACATATTTCTCGTTTAACAAAATCTTGGTGATTAAAGTCTATTCATAATTTTACACATCACCTATTAGTGACAATTAAAATCACTCATTACCCGACACTTTGATATACATCATTTCCATAAAACTCATTACTTATAACATCATAGGCGGATAAGTTTAAAGTAGAAGTAAATGTTAAAAATATGTAAGTCAAATAAGTCGGTTTAAATTTATTTAAGTAACCTTGCACCTTGAGGAGTAATATCAAATAAATGGCGCGTAAGGCACTGGTGGTTAACAAAAACCATGAGATCACAGTTGTAGCAAGACGTGAAATCGAAAGCAATTAGTAAGCATTCGTCCTTTGATCAAAATGGATTTTAAGTAAAGGTTCTAAATCTGTTGAAATGTTTGTTATATTAAAAGAAAACAAATTAATTATAATGCGATTATTTTCAGCCACTAGTAAATTAGAGACGAAGTTTCACTTATCAGTGTTAACCTGTATATATCGACGTACTTTAATAGTAACACAGGTACCGTGATAAGGCTTGAGAAACTGCAAGTACTACGTCGAGTTTTGTGAAAATATAATTATTTTTTTGCATTAAAATATTATATACGTTTCAAATTTGATGTCCATAAATGAAATAAATAGTACAAAGGAAAATCAATTTTATTATGCCCTTTAAGTTTAATGCCGCGTATCCTTTGACTGTGTTTTTGAACTAAAATATTACAATTCTTGAAAAAAAATAACAAAAATAAAAAGCTCTTAGGAAAACAAAATTAAACATTTCTTATATTTTAGGAACATATCTGTTAAAAAGAAATTAAATGAACTGTAACGTTTACAATAAAAAAACGTCTACCAAAAAATACCGCAAAAATCTATTGACCGTCATGGTACACACGCTTCGCAAATTGTAAAAAAAACACTTTTTTACAACGAAAACATCGCCAGGTTTATATTCTATTAAGTTTAGATGGACAAGACGCACAAATTTATTTTTGTCCTTCAGTTATATCTGGCATATCAGGTAGGAGAATTCTGACAAAAATAGGCATAAACTGGATGGTTGTTTTTCTTTGTTCACTGATTTCATAACATTTGGTGCATCCTTCTCTATTTTTTTAGAGCAGTGACCCCCAGGAGTCCACGGAGGACTCGTCGGGGTTCTACGTTGGCGTGAAAAATATGGGGGTTCACAAGTTGTAATTGGGGGTCCACGAAAAATTATCTGCTTTCGATAGTAAAGAACAAAAATGTTGGCTTGGCTTTACCTATCAATGTAGGCAGATAAAATTTTAAGAAAGTCAGCGACTCTTATTTGTAAAAATTGCATAATCGATATTCAGTACAACGCGCGTCAAGACTTGCAAAGCGCCGCCCGCCCGCCCGCGACGCTTGTTCAGACGTCTAAAGGGACGAAAGACGACTTGCGCTGTGCTTACAATCTTGCATGAACTTGTTTGATTCTTCAGCAATATAAAAAAAATGCCAAGGACAAACGTTACTCATTTATTTCCGAAATTTTGAAAAGAAAAGTGTGAGTGAATCGATGTCAGTGTTCGCCAGTGCCGGAAAAAGTAAATATTTGCCTATGTGTTATGCATACTTTTATTTTATATTGTAATGATAATATATTTGTTATTTTTGCGTATAGTAGGCGCGTAATAAAAAGCAAATGCTGAACAGGGCCAATATTCGATGCTTCTATAAAAAAACAGAATGCCGAGAACGATTGAAATTTTAGTACTTTTTATTATAAAATTATTTATTTACTCAACTGTGGTGATTCACCAAAGGACAGATATATAAATGACCTGCATGTTTGTATATATTTCAATGTCCTCGTAGTTGCTAATGCTAAATGACTAACATTTTTTTTAAATTGCATGTGTCTCTATGTACCACACGTAACATACTTCAAAGTAATAAATAAATCATTACAATCTTAAAAAATTAAAATTTTTTGTCAAAATATTCTTTAAAAGTATTATATTTAGAATTTATAGAAAAGTACCAAAATATAATTAATAAAAAAATGTTTTGTATTACATTAAAATATGTTCAGCCGTTTTGTGAAAACCTCTATATGGGTCTTAGCGGTTTATTGCATTTAATAATTAGAATCAGTTTTACCGCCGGCTTTTTTAATTTTTTTATTGCAATCATTAATTAATCCTATTATATTCTGCTATATCCTGTTAAAATCGCCTTGTGATTACTTAAACAAGCAATTTTTTTTTATTGGTAGGTAACTGGTACGAAACATGGCTGAATCTAAAAAGAAATGACGTCAGTACATATTCTGACGATGGAAATACCACCATGGATTATAAATTCATTTGATGTAACAGAAGTTTCGAATATGGTATTACAAGAGGAGCTACAAGAGCTTAGCACCAATGAGGAGTTGAAGGTAAAATTAAAAAAAAGGCTGTCATACATTTTGGCTGCAGGCACAAATATCCGAAAAATATCCTGGGTTGTGAGAAATTACGAGAAAACTTTTGATAGCATTTCCCTCGTCATACCATATCGAAAAAAGTTTTAGTGTCGATACAACAAAAAAAGGGGCAGAATGAAATGTTTGCGGTTATTCCTTACAAACCTGAAGCCAAATATTGATAATTCTCGGTCAATCCCTCCCATTAAAATCATGACTATTTTTTTAAATTGTTTTTTGTAATGATTTGCATTGCTGAAGTAACGTTATGTTATTAATGTTTAATATTAATTATGTTAAATCTGTTATCATATTATTTTAATAAATAGAAGACAAGAAAATATACTATTTTTCTTTTTATTTTTACTACTCCGAATTTATGGTTGGAACGCAAATTTCTATCATTAGATCTAATCTCCAAATTTTTTGATAAGTTTTGGGATTATGGTAGAAATGTAGCAGCAGGGTCCACCGAAATCAGTAAATTTTTGGAAGTGGTGTACGAGAAAAAAAGTTTGGGAAGTTCAGGTTTAGAGTAACATATATAATCTTGAATCAAATTCAAAAACTAATTTTTCTCCCAAATATTGTCTAACCCCATTTTTTAGTACTAGCTATTAATTGACGGCGTTGATCGTCTAAGCATTTACAATATGAAGGCAGAAAATAACAAATTTACGGGGGAAATATGTTCAGGATCATTTTAATTCTTTATACCATTAGCTCTGAGGAAACCATAAACGATTAAAACTTGCCTTCTCATGATAGCTTTAAAAACAAATGTTAGTCATGGGTAATGGAAATGAAAAAATATATCATATAAATGCGTTAAAAAATTTGAGATTATTAATTATTAAAAATTACGGAAGCTCCTAATTACTATATGTACCACATTTCCTCCTGATGTATGTATTAGAAAATCAAATTACCCCGCTTACAGGTTTATTATATTTCACTTCCCGTAATTTTTTTATAATTTTTAAATTATCTTTTCTCGTCATAACGGATATTATGAACGTAGCAACAAATAAATGACCCTGGTTATTCTTCAACATGCTCGAAATTACTCTCAATGTGCTCCATCCCCCTTTCTCACCATCATATGTGCGATGTTATGTTCAACTCTCAAATTAGGAGATATTGCATCAATTTCCTACAATGGTTTGTCTGATGAAACACAAAAAGTTGTAATTAAAATTATAATTACCTATACAAACATTATCTTCAAAAGGCTTGATTTATATTTGGATTTTTTGTAACAATAAAACCTTTTTATTTATTACTCATGTTATTAAAAGAATAATAATTTTTTTCTTCTTTCTAAAATATAAAATTTAAGGAACTATGGCTGTAAATTTTGGTATCGTAACATAACGAACTTTTCTTCTAAATATCTTTAGTTTCTCCCTTTCAACATTTTAACTCTAACAGAACGTGATAAATGACCTCTTAACTACTTTTTTATGTTTTTAATTTCCCTATTTGAAAATTTATTCTAAACATGTGCAAGATTTGGTATTCTTACTTTATTTCTGAAATTACTGATTACTTTTATTATATGAAAAAAGATATAAATGCAAATAATTTAATAGTTTAATTTATGTTTCCTTATGTGTTTTTAACTGCCTGAATATGTATGGAAATCTCGTAGTGCCGATTCCACTTGTGTACAAGTTATAATTTTAAACTTTAGTTCACAATGAAATGGATAATGTTGCTGATAGCTTTAAATGGTGCATTGCAAAATATATAGGAAAAAAGAGAGTTAACAACTTTGAATTGACGATATTCCGTTGAAATAGTTTCTTTTAATACAGACTGTTTACTATTTTTGTAGATAAATTTACTTTTAACATAGATGCTACTTCTGAAACGAAGAAATTTGAAACATTGTGTAGAAATCTTCATGACGCTAAAAATTTAAAAGGAATCAAATAAAAGTGACGAAACCCTTATCAAAAGACTTTTATGAAGGTGACATCTGTTAGAATAGGTAAATGAAGAAGCCAACAAAGACTTTTTGAAATAATTAATATTGACCTCTATCATTGACTCCGTATTGACCCCCACCATATGGTCAGTGCATAGACGGCATTGTAAAAATTAATTGCCCACTTAGTAGATAATGCAACAAAACAAACAAAAAAATTAGATATGGGAAATAATATCCTGTCGTTTCGTCAAATAGAAAATCACTTTCATTTCAATAGCAACGACTTCTGCTCTTATGCGGTCTAGATTGGTATAAATAAATTGAAATATTAATTTTCTGCGAAAGACGAAAAATTGTAGAAAGATAATCTGGAATGACATTTAGTGATATTTTATCAAACTCCACTCTTTGTTTTAACCTATCACCAAAGTTTATAAATAACACTTTGATAAAACGAATTTTCAAAATACTTTAGTTTTTATCTAAAAAAGTTTTCCCATCATTTATAGGAAACAGGAAAAATTTCTCAATTCTAATCGAACTTGTTGGCATATGATACGAGAACTTATAGGACTCCAAACTATGTTATTCATTTTGATAAAAATTAATTTGGATATTTAAATTTTTTTCCTGATAATTAAAATAGAAAATCAAATTACCCCGCTTACAGGTTTATTATATTTCACTTTCCCGTAATTTTTTTTATAATTTTTAAATTATCTTTTCTCGTCATAACGGATATTATTAACGTAGCAACAAATAAATGACCCTGGTCATTCTTCAACATGCTCGAAATTACTCTCAATGTGCTCCAACCTCCTTTCTTCTCATTTCTTCTTCTCTCATGCTTTCAACTCGATTTATTCTTCCCGTTTTCTAGCCTGCGCTAGAATCGTTAATAATACAATTCTAGCGCAGGGTAGAAATTGCCTGATATTGGGAATAAAAGTCACTATCTGTTGTCATTATTCCAGACGCAGTCAAGAAGTTGAATAAAAAAAATAATGAATATTTTATTGTGTAAATGAAATATTTATCCTTTTCAATGTGTCGTTTTAGCTTTTTGTTTGTACTCATGTATTTATCTGGGCGCTGGAAATAAATTTACCTTTATACATATTTTATTATAGCCTTGTAAATGTGCGCACTTCATTATTTTATTATATTGTCTCGCATTCTTTTGGACAACATAATATTTCATTTTTATATGATATAATATATGTACCAGAAATAAATTGATTTAAAACTTTTTACGAGTTTTTTGAATGAACGCAGCATTACCTTAAAATTGTCCTCACGGTTACAATCTACTTTCTATCTTTTACTACATTTCATAATTACTTTGTGATAGTATTGTGACATGACGACGAGTAAAGTAGAAAGTAAGTATAGCAATGGAGAGGATTACCCCTTTTTTATTATTGAAGACTAATTTAAATAAAGTTTTAATTGGCAAAATGACAGTTAAATTAGGACATAGATTAGTTCTACTTAAAAATCAAATTAAAAGTAAATTATTTTTTTATAGCCACTGTGAGAGATTCTAATATATATGCGTACTTTTTTTAAGAACGTGTTCAATAAAAATATAAATATTGTTATATTCTAATCTAAACTAATCTTCTATTGTTATATTCTAATCTAAATTAAACTTCTAATCTAATCTAAACTGTTATATAAAATTATCAAAGTTTCTCAGAAATTTGTGAGTCAATTTAGCATTCAAAATATATTTATTCTATGTATTAATTTAACTCATGCACATCCCAATTTAATGCCTTAATTATACCTAGTATATAAACACTTACACTTTAACTGACATATAATTAAATTTTACCTAAAATTTATAATACCCTAACAAACACTATTATAAAATTGCAACTGTCACAATTACCTGGTATATCTGCAAATAAATTGGTATACAAGGAAAATTAAAAACATTACTCAGGAAATGGCCAAATCAATCGGAATCTTTGTTACGTGTCCTGAATATATTTATTCTGTCACACAGTCTTTCTTTCTTCTATCTTCCTTTTATTTTTAATATTGTAAAACACTATTTATTAAATTATACATTTCAAGTTTGTTTCCTTCAGGGTATGGTTTCACAAATGGTTATTCCGTATTTACCAATTTCTATCAAAAACCGAGTATCTCAGAAATTGTAGAAGAAAATTTATTTTATGAGAATTTTATTTAATATTTTTGTGAGAGTCCCTAGAAGTAAGTCGGATAGCTACTTTTTGCTTACTATATAGTATAACATTTTAAAAAATAGTTTCGAAATACGTTGAGAAAGTCATCAAGACCATGTTGCTTGACTCTGGAGCCTCAAGCAGGAAATTTTTATATACGTCTTATTATATTCAAGAATTACAATATCACTTTTTGTTTTTCTACACAGGTGAAGCCTCGAATCTTTAATTTGCATTTCAGATTTGACGCACTAGTTCACTTCTTCAAATTTATAATTAACTTAGATAAAATGATTTTATGAATTTGTTACGTGCGAAAAGTTTTGAATTTTTTTGACCGGACATTTATATTAAATTACTATTTATTTATATTAATATTAAGAAAACACTTATTAGAAAATAATAAAGTTTTACATTCTACATACTCACATCTTAACAGTCACATTATTTTAGTCGTTCTATTTAACGTTTAACCCCATTTATCACTATGAGGAGATAAATAGCAATGATAAAGCGCCATATTCCATACTGGCGTCTATACAGCGCCCTGTCTCCTCATTTATGTAGGGCAAGGCATGAAAGGTGATTAACCTCGCCACTGTTTCTGAGTTACCTATAATTTTAATCTAGCATTTTACGTATAAATAAAATAGCGACTACAATTTGGTAAAGACCACCAAAATCATGAGTCCATATGATTCATGATTTTGCTGGTGGTAGTTTTAATTCGTGTGTTAAAATTGACTTCTGAACAAGAGTTGATATAGAGAATGAAATATTCAGCGTAATGATATTGTCATAAATAACAATGACCGAAAAAATATTGAGCCAAAATGATTACCATGATTTCCTTCTGGCATTAAAATCTCTACAATAAATTATACGTAAAATTAAAAGATATTACGACCATGGTAAGGCAAATGTTATTTGGTGTTTTCCTTACTTTTGTATATTTATTTTGGGCTTTATTGTTGAAATAAAAAAAAGTGCAATTAGAGAAAAAAAGGACGACCCAATGTAGTTTTTTGGAAAGCTACATTTGTAATGTCTGTTATGCGGGTTGTATTTATGAAATATATTGTGTGAGAAACCAAGTTAATAAACTGTTTATCAGGTAATGAAATGATTTAACGATATTGAGTATACAGATATGCCAAGGAAAAGGATTTTTGGAAGAGATTGAGTTGTTGCAGATGAACATGCACTTGATGTGATTCTTGACAAATGTTAATGTCAGTCAAATGCTAGCATAACAAATATTGATTAGTGATGGGTGGTACTTTTGTCACTATTAAAGAGCGTAATGGCTATTGCTATAAGATTGTTACAGCTGCTTTTAGCGAAAAATTTGCAACTTTTTCTTGGGGTATAAATAATTTTCTAAGGTTATTTTATGATATAATAGGAGTTATTTCATTCGTAAACGTTTATTCAATTTTCATTAGTTACATATTTGGGCACCCACAAACCCAGACGTTATAGTACCAAACAGTATATATATAAGATTTAGTGAAAATATATGGAAAGACATAATCGGACACAACATTTGAATCCAATTTATTTACTGCCTTTACTAATCCATCCATATATTGGTCGTAATTTATGGGCCTATTTATCAACTTATTACCAAAGATATATCATATTACAAGCGAGTCGGCTAGTCTACTACGAAATTAGATGGGTAAGTTGGTACCAGTTCATTACCTGTTTCGACTTTTTGGTCTTTTTGATAGATTTTCTTTGTGATCTAGTTCAGTTATGGGTATTGTTTATCCTAATAATATCAAGAAGGAAATACTTTCTAGAATAAAAGACATATAAAGAATACCAGTAACCAGGAATAAATACACGTCTCAACAATTAACAGAACGATTATTTGAAAAAAATAGATTCATTTCAAAAGCATTATTAACACCAAAAATAGTAAAATATTCATTTTTAGGAAATTAAAGCTTTTAAAAAATTTAAAGAACAGAAAGACTAAGAAACAATAAATTATGAGCATAATCATACACACATTTTATAATTATGAGTTATTGTTTCGATAAAATGTGAATGGTCTTCTATGAATCGCTATACAATGAAGTAATAGAATTATGAACACAATTGTATTAGGTGTGGCATCCCATACGTTCAACTGAGAGATAAAAATTCTGTGCACGTAAGCATGTGGAGTATCTTTAGATAGGTTCCAAAATAACATTTTTTTATGTAAATCAATCATTGGTAAGACATGCATTTCTAAAATTTTCAATTGATTCATTCGTCTAACTTTTTTACAAACGTGTGTAAAATTTTGAAAAAAATTAAGGTAGTAGAACTTGAAATAAAGTTTCAATGAGAATTGATTTCAATAAGAGATATAGTGTAGTTTTTGAGATATGAGATATTTTCCGTACCGACCGCAGCAATAATTTTGTTTTTGGCAGTATCTTTGGGAAATACAAACTTATAACTTTAATATTGTTTGGTGCTACGGAACTCTTCGTGCGCGATAAATAGGTTTTTTCTTAAATTTTCATTTCGTAAGAAAAATTTGAAATTATTAATCTATTTAAATAATAAACGAATTTTTGATCATAGCTCCAACTTAGTTTTTTACAGGTTTTTAATTTTATGATAATATAAATATATATATAAATTAATTAAACCGTGTATATCTTAAATGTCCACGCTTATTTATCTCTGATTGCCAATATTTTCTGAACATGTTAAGAATTTAGTTTTATACAAACAAATATTAGATAAAACTGATATGCTCAATTTCAAGGACATTAGAAGTTATTTCTAAGTTGCTTAAGATTAATGTCCTTTATTTAATTGTAATTTATGTTCGTTCGTAAAAATATCGCGTAGAAATCTTCGACGCATCTAAAAATACCTTTTCTCTCGATATTTATCAAATCACCTTCTCGATGGGTTTGTCAGCGTTTACGAGCAAACGATGAATGACCGATCCGCCCACGACTGTTATGAGTATATTATCCGCATGAAGGATATCCATGATAGCCTTCGGTCATTTATACAACGGGTCGATAGATTGAATCACAACCAGGTTATTTTTATTTTTACGTTTTATGTCATAAAATATTTACCATTTAAGTTTAATGTAGATGCTTTCCGTTTGTGCTAACAAGTCTATTATTATTTGAAAAGTGCTCTCGTAATCAGTATCAAATTCAATACCTAAGTATACTTGTAATTACGTATTTCTTGTACCTGATTAAAATAGCGGCGAAAAACTGCAAAAATATATTTTTTTAAAGTTTCAATGATGTTATAATATTCAATACAAAATATTATGTAAATTAACTGAATCACCGTTACTAGATACAGTTTCTACTATGTAATATTTTTATAGCTGAATTTTAATTTTTAGTGCAATTAAAATTCTATTAGATTTTTATGAAAACATTACATATACTTCGCTTAAATATTTAATAAAACTAAATATAGGCTTAACTATTTAATAAGCACATTTTTAAGATCGGGTGTCCAAAGTCAAAACATGAACCTTGCTTTTTTTTACTTACACTGATATTTTATCGAAAATAAATGAGCGCAAGGTAAACAAGGCAGATTTTTCAATTATTTTCAAACTTACCTTTAGAACTGAACTTAATATTTAATAAGTTTCCCAATCTATAAATTAACATACTCGCATACATATTTTTTTATTAAGTCAAATATTGACCAATATTTTTTCAAAAAACTTACTAAATAAAAATTCCATTAAACTTTATTTTTTTCTGAATTATTTTTCTACGGTTTGTTTAAAAGAAAATGAAGATATTTATTATTCTTCTTTTGCATGAAATTCGTCTAAGATATATATTTGTTGAAAACATAAAGTTTAGCATATTGTGTTAAATTTATATATAATCTAATCTAATCTATAATCTTATTTTATAGATAATTGCTTGCTCTACCGGCATCCACAACTAAAAAATGTATTATTGCTATTGTTTTTGCAAATTAATTAATTATTAAAATTATATACACAAAACAGCAATGCTGCCATCTAACGGCTCAACGTCAATATGATTGACGGTCGGTAAAATTTTTGTTTAATTTCAAATCCACTCACGTATAAATAAAGTGGCGCTTTAGCTCAATGCTTTTGATACTTGCGCCTCTATATGTCAATTTTAGTAAAATAGAATAAATAATGCGAAGACTTCGCACGGGTCACGCTAGTATATATATATATGTATATATATATATATATATATAAATATAATATTTAATTTTCTCTGGGTACTTATAACTAAATGTAATGTTTACCAACATATAATTATAATTAATGTTGCTTTGGTTAACATTGATTAAAAGTTGCTCGTATTCCAATACATACATAAAAATTTGCTTGCGTTTTCTACTTTCAAAGAATTAATGGACAATTTTATGGTTTTAACATAAGCATACATATATCCGTAACTTTTGACTGGCGTTCGTATTTCCAAATGACCCCTATTTTTTATAACATATTTTCTCGATCACCATATTAATGCAGATATTTCACAAAGTCGCCTTTCTTAAATTAATCAGTATTACGTAAAAGTTATCATGTAAGATTTCAGCTATTATAGTTGTGCTCTGCAAAATTAGCACTTCATAATCAGAGTGTATTCATTAAGAAAATAAAATAGTTTTCATAATCATAGCACTAAAGACATCTATGAATCCAAGAATAGCATATATATTAACTCTAATACATATATTATCCTTGGAGACCTTGTGTTATGAATTTCGTAAAAATAATAATGCCAACTAAAAGATCGAAAAATATCCAAAAATCTAAATGAACTTTTAGGGATATAATGTTTTTTATTAACGGGTAAACTTTTTCGAGATCAGTGAAAAAGTTGAGTACCTTATCTTTGATAAAAATAAAAAAAAATAATAACTGTGCTGATAGGATATCACTCACTAATAACTAAATAGCTAAAATAAAAAATTGGTCAGTGTAATTTTTAAAAAAAAAAATCAATTAATTTGTAATCACGACAATGCGCACACTTCGGCCCATTAAAGGTATCAGTGAAGTGAGTGAGTTAACTTAACACCTTTATTATGAATTAAGCGCAGTGGAATATTTTTAAGCATTGTCACCATTTTAAAAATAAACAATACAATGTTAACAAACTTTACAAAAATTGCGAACGGCATCTAGCTTTATAGATTCAAAATTTAGCATTACGTGCTATTATTTAATAAGTTTCAGGGTTCTTGTATAATCTTTGATATTTGTGTCATATTAGTAATCCTTAAAAACTTTCATATTCAATTCTTTGGTTACTTGGCATTAGGAAATTTCCCAATTCTAGTCTGCTAGTCGCCATTATTAATATATACCACTGAGATATTTATAGTACTTCGATTCTCTCGTAAAAAAATCCTGTTGATGTGTAACTTTTTTATTTTATTACCCCTCATTTTATTTTTCTACATTTCTGGAAACAAATCATTTAAATTCACCTATTACCTGTTGTAAAACCAAACAACTAAGGAATAAAAAACATTTTTATATTTATTATTATCAGTTTTAAGACGCCCAAGTTTAATATAAACATTTCATCTCCTAGGTAAAATTTCAATATAAATCGATCTCGTCTGGACGCCGTTAGTGCATTATTGATTTCATAAAAAAAGGAGTGCTTCATTAGATAAAAAATTTGATATCGATTTTTTGACGATCGGTGTTTTGTTCAGTGAATAACCCAAAATAACGCTTTTGTCGATTCTGTGATAATTCGGACTGTGTTTAATAAATAACGTGAGCTAGCGCTTCCATCGATTTTTTTGTATCGGCTGAGTTCAGTAAATAACGCGAAATAGCGTTTCTATCGATTTCTTATCGATTGGCAATCTGTGCCCTCATTCAATTTCAAAAATAATGACAAATAACGCTTTTGTCTTTTTCTGTATCAGCCAGTGCTGTGTTCATTGAACTACATAAACATTCCGGTGGATACTGTGACAATAATGTTGTTTTTATTAAATACAAACTATAAAACACAAAATAGTTCTTCATGACCAATTAAAAAAAAATATTTACATCGTCTACCAAATGATCGAAAATCCTTTGCTGAACTATTACAACCCATATGGGTAGAAATGAGTAAATGTTTCTTAGGGAAATTGAGTGTTCAAGATGTTCACCACGAATCAACAGAAAATCGACGATAAACACAACACTGCAATCGGACAATGTTTCTTAAATATAACAGATCTATTATCATCTTCAAATAATTCAACATTAAATTCGACAATGGATGATGGTTATGATGATGATAAAGACATCACTTCAATTGGATTAATTTTAAAATGGATTGTTCAAAGATATGTATTAAAGATGATGCAAAAGGGAACAAAAGTGCGAAAGTTAAAACGGTGGGCATGAACTGTTTGTATTTCTAAAAATGTCTTTAAAGCGAGTGAATTACGGTGTATATTTATTTTCAAGAATGCTAAAATTTACAATTATCACAAAACCAATCATCACAAAATATCTTGCAATTATCACAGAACAATCGAGGTACGATATAAAAGCGCAAAATGCAAAAATTAATTTATAGATTCATGGTTTAAAACCGAAACCATTTCCAGCAATTCTCGACATTACAACAAAACATACAGTGTTTAACATAGACATAGATAACCTATTTATTTACCAATTAATGGAACCAATTGACCTTTTATGACCATTTTCTGATCTTCGAAATTATATAATAGTTTATATTAAATTCGCACAATGAGGTGCTTTCATCGCAGAACGCTCAATATTTTTACCATGCCAATAAAGAAAAGGTGACTAAAATTATATTTAAGTGTGCATAGTTTTCTTTTCGTAGAAATAATTTCTTGAGTGCAGACATTGATTAGGTACGTCAAAAGCAGGCAGAAGACGAGGACAATGTACAACAATGGAAATTCGTTTGCTGATGGTTTTTGAGTTCTTTAATGTTATCTTACACACAGTACATTATGTTAATGATAATGTTATAACCGTGTAGTAATCCTTGATTCTACTCAATAATATACTTCTTAAATATTTATTCTAAAAATGTGTGAGAGACTGGAATATAGTTAGTGAAATACGTAAAACTAGTTCAACTATTTGATTTGTAATGTAATAGGATATTTAAAAATGAAATGTTTTCATAATCTTTCTATTTTAATAAAAATAACATGTCTAATGAAATAGTTATTCCATTCAAATCATAAAAGTAACTATTTTATTATAAAGGTTTTTATTTTAAATACCATTGTAATAATTCCTCTTACTTCAGAAATTTGGATTGTCATTTAAAGCGGGAAATTTCTTCAAATAGCTCAAACTTGTTAATTGTATTATTAACACCTAAAGGATTCAATAATATGCTTTTCCTACATAATCTTAGTTAAGTAAAGAAATATGAACTTGGGTATTTATGTGCCACAACTAAATAATTAAAGGCCTAAAATTACTTAATTTCGTACTTGAAATCTGGCTTCAAGTTCGGTAAAAAATTGGGAATTCTAGGCAATACTTCGCATATTTCAAATATTCATTAACTATATCCTTGTAAATGAAGAAAGACAGAAACAATGTTATTCATACGTTTAGTAATGCCTTTGAATACATTAACTCTCTACGACATCTCTGAAGTTTCAATTGTTAGTTCAAAGCAAATATAACTTGGGTGAAAAATTTTACTATCAAATAAACCGCAGGTAATGATTCCATGAAAGGAATCTAACGATTAAATACTTTTATTAGCGTTATGGTGTGTTATTGCCAATTGATTTATTTATAATATTAAACATAATCAATAATGGTAACTCTGTTACTTAGAAATCGTTTATTAACTTATTTTAGGTTAGAGAAATTATCTTATTTTAGGTTTGCAATAGCATGATGTACTTGAATTTTGCCTGTTATCTAACTTTAAAAAACCTTTCCATAGTTAAAATTTATAAGCGCAGAAAACATTATTTAAGCAACCATAGATATGGGTACTTAAGGTTTGATGCTAGTTGTAATAACGTTTCATGATTACCTTGTATCATTTTTTGATTCTTTTAGCAGTCCACGGTATGAGCAGCATTCTCCATAAACACTATATCTCAAAAGCATTGACCTTCTTCCTGTTTACTTCGTAGAATATTCAAGACACGGATCCATGTAGAATATAAAGAAAACAAGCGTGTGTGGTAGTACCTTGTTGGTGACATAGGAGAACTTAATGTCCTGTCGTAGTATATTAAGTTTTCTCAGTATAACTTTGGCCATTTGATAATGTCATCTGATCTCTCTCTCGCATTCTTCTTTGCTTATTTAGCAAGGAAAACAATCAGATATCAGATATCGATGAGCCTTTCTAATTAACTGGATAATTAAAACAATATATTTACGGTTTTGTCAGGCTGGCGATTCAGCATTACTCTTTACTCAGCTCTTGCTCTGGTCTCTCTTTTTGTTACGTTCTTCAAATCTATCAAAATCCTGGTGCGGCACAACATTTGATTACACTTTACATACCACATTCCACAAGTTGTGACATTGGCATATAGAAACTTAATTTCCAGGGTTAATGTTCAAAGAATTTCCTTTCTTTAGAAATTATTAGATAGAAAATAATCAAATAAATAAATGATGATTGAATAACGACAGCGTAGGAAATTTAGTTCTTACTACGACCAGCTACGCTAGATAGAATGTATTTTTCCACAAAAATGAAATTCTGGTCTTTTGCTAACCAAATATTTAAGGATCCCTGTATTGGGTTTCTTCCGTTCTTAAAATTAGTTTCAATTAGTATTTATGAATTACTAACTCTTTATCCAATTTTCGAATTACCGAATAAAAAGTTCACCATACTATTTTACATTTTATTTTGACCTATATTATTATATACTCTTTTGCAAAAAAACGGGCATTTATAAGAATAAACAATATCAGAGTTATTTTATTATTATTTGATGCATTTTATATGGCGATATGATGAGGATATTGTTACTTATTATTGAGATATCGTTTTTACCTACTTCAGTCATTAAAAATGCGAATAAATACAAAAAACGATGTAAAGTCCATGGACGAGCGTTTTCATACATTAAAAATGGTACATTAAAAATGGCTAAAGTTTATTTTTTAATATTTTTTATTAATTTAACAGAAAATTTTAAAATTTAGTAACGAGTATAGCCTCTTCTAGCTGAAATCAATGCGCTGAATTAGCTAAGCATGCTTTCGATGACGTTTTTTTATCATTTCCTGAGGAATATGTTCCCATTCAGCGACGATCATATTTTTAAGGGCCTGAATGTTTTCTGGAGCTGGTTTTACGGCTTCTCCGCATCCTTTGAGATTATCCCATAGGTGTTTTATCAGATTGAGGTCGGGGCTTCTAGCTTGCCAATCTAATTAGCGAATTCCGGCCTCCTGCATATACGCATCAACATCTCTAGAGCGGTGGGCGCGAGTTTGTGGTCTATAAAAATGAACTCGCCTCTAACTGCTGTTAATGCGGGTCGGGCATGAGGACTAAGAGCCTCTGTTATGTACCTTTGCGTATTAAGTGTGCCATTTTCAATAAAAACTAACTCGGTACGGTCATCTGAATTAATACCAGCCCAAAACATTACGGAGCTACCACCGTAAGGAGTTATTTCCTCAAAACACACATCTGCGAAGCATTCTCCAGGTCTTGCTAAGACTTGCCGACGTCAACCCTTACCACTAATTGATATACGAGCTTCATCGGAGAATAAAACACTATTCCAGTCTTGTTGAGTCCAAGATGAAACATTTTGAGCAAATCTCAATCTGGCAACTCGATGCTCACGGAGCAATGTAGGGCCCCGAGCTGGGCGATAGCTACGTATATAGACGGCCTAAAGTCTCCTTCTGACTATCCATAGGCTTACTCGTGTACTTCTGACGTCCTCTAGGTTCTGTTTGAGATTCAAGTACGTAACTTGACGATTTCGTAGTGCTTGATTGACTACGAAGCGGTCGTCCCGTGGCTCAGTGCACCGTTTTCTTCCAGAACTGGGCCTTCTATTGACGAAGCCCGTTTCTTGGTATCGTTGCCAGGTCCTTTGGATAGTGGAATGGCTCACATTATAATGCTGAGACACATAACATTGTCTACAGCCTTCTTAAAGCAGTGCAATAATTTTACTAGCTCTTATCGTTTTTTCAACAATACTGAAGACAGCAAAGAGAAGTGAACTAATGTAGCAAACAGCAGAAATTTAATTAAAATTTATTGGTTAAAATAAAAAACGGAACAAATGAAAAAGAACTTAATAAGAGTTGGATTTCATTTACCGCCAAAAAATACGTTTTTGTCTGTGAAAGAGAATTTTCATTCAAAAAGAATAAATTTAAAATTTTGAACGTTCGTTTTTATGTGCCAGAATACACCATACCCGCCAGTAACAATTATAATGAATACAACCTTTTAATAAATAATATTTTGTTAATAATATGACAAAATCAAAACCGCCCGTTTTTTATGCAAAATTTTTTTGTTTATATTGAACACTTTATTTTTATTCAAGTAGAACACTGTATGTATTAATTAATCATTTAGAAATTAAAATTGGTTTTATCGTCTTAAGTTATCATATATTTCACGTAAATACTCTAAAAATACTCATGAGGTTTCATATATAAAGAGCGGAATATAAAAAAAATAATCTCAAGCAATAGGTAAAAATTGTTTGAAGAAATAGAAAGAGACAAAAATTTAATATAAAACCATGAGAAAAATGTCGAATATAGTATCATAAGTAATTTAACGCTATTAATAAGTAACTTTCATTATAATAAAGCATAGACAAGGTCGTAAAATCTGAGAAGTTCTTGAAAGTCCACAAATTGGCTCTTAAAGGGCTATAAAAATAAATCACGATAATAAAAGCTAAATAAAGTAAGGCGTACATGAGGCCCAAAGGCACTGGTGTATTTCTGCAAAAATGTTTTGCAAATTTAGTTTATGACTAAAGTGTGTGTTTTGCAAAATTTCAAATTAAATTGCCGTCAAAATGTCCTGTGGGAACAGCATTTATTTAATTTTTACGAGCTATGGTGTAGCTTATGATAGAACTCTTTACGTTACAATATATATATATATATATATATATATATATTTATATATATATATATATATATATATATATATATATATATATATATATATATATATAATGCTAGAGGATTGGCAGCACTTATTTAGGTTTCAGTTGAGTATTTTTTGAGTATTAAAACGGCAGTGGTATTATTGAGTGAAAATGTTTCAGGATATTGTTGAAATATAGTGCATTTTTTTGGAAGTACCTTGAAAAATGTACGTGATTTTCAATAAAATGAAGCCAGAAAAAATCCTGTAAATCGTCATATAGCTGAATCATTTTTAAACAGATGATCACCATTTGAAGTGATTTTGAATAAAATATAGAAAATAGCATATATTTACTCCCAAGTGAAATTCATGACATTCCTGGTTTTATAACGGCTGATTCAGTATATCAGGTCCTGTTAAAATAAACACGATTTTCTTAGAATTTCATAGCAAACCTAGGAACACTTATAGTTTTACCATGTCTTTCGGGTCTATTTATCTATATTATCTATATTCGTTTTGCTCATATATCTATAGCCGTTTCGCTCGCTTCGGTTATACTTATCTATAACGCCTACAAAGTTGAAAATTAAAGTCTTTTAGGGAAATATTTTTAGAATATCATATAATTTGGATAGGTCTTTGAGACAGTATGTATTTTAAGCTATCATAGCAATCCATCAAACAACAGGTTTTTATCTTGTTTAATTATTAAATTTTCTGCATTTGATACATTCAACAGTCTGAATAATAATGGCTTCTGTATGTTATACAGAAGTAATGTTACTTACACGGCGGTTGTTTAGTACCGGTTAAGTAGAACCTAGTTATAAATTGAAGAATTAATTTATTCCATTACTGATTTTATCATACTCGGTTTATAACTAATCATAAGTCATCAGAAAATATGTCGGACAATTTTTTTTTCTGTTAAATAAATATAATATACTTGTTACAGTCATTGGTGTTGGAAAAGACATTCTTTTAAAAGCTAATATAAATTTTATTATATAACGAAGTATTGAATGCTTAAATTAGTAATTTTCATAGTAATTGCGTGGTGAAATTTATGGTGATTTTTAGTATTTGGTGAAATTATGGTGATCTTCAGGAATGTATATTGAATAAAACATGCAATCGTAAGTTATCTATTTCTTGTGAAAATCAACAATTGGATAATTAAAAACTTATTTTCCTTTAAAGATATTTACTTTTGTAATTGTCCTTTAATTTTTTGAAAAAGATCACCTTGTAACAAAGTCAATGTCGTATTCAGAAAGAATAAAAAAATTTTCTACCTTATTAAAAAAAATAACGAAAAATTTAGCTATGTTTAATTTTTTAAAATTGCTTTTCTAAGTTCAATAAATATTAATATATTTTTCCTTTGCTGCACGCATAAGAAAAATATATTATAGAAAATATCTTTAAGCTATTCGCTTCCATGATTTATCTCCAACGATGCGGAAAAAGTATTTTTTTAGTTTAATTAAGATATTTTACATTTTATTAACACCAAATAATTTTTTTTATTTGCAGTAGGGAACATTTTTCAAGTAGAAATACATTTCTTACAAACATACGTGTAACCCTTCATTTTTACGAGAGTGCATGATATCTGTGTTAATAAATTTGACATTTTGGCTGACAGATATCAATTATCATTGCGCATTCAATTATCAAATTTATATATTATTTTCAGAAAGTTTTCCGTGTATGCATGTTTCTAATTTAATGTATCGTCATTGTACTGAATAAAACTGTAAAACAGTTTGATAGTTTTATTATAATAATATCACGTAAAATTACATGACACAGATGCTTCCCGCTTGTAATACGTAATGCATGTAACGTATGAAAGAAGTTATTGCCTTTAACAAAACAAAATATTCGTCAAAATTATAACGGAACCTTTAAGCGAACAAACGTGCTTGCCAATTTATTTCGACTCAAGATAGATGACGATCCGCCCACGATCTTGATGAGTATATTATTGATAAAGATCACGTTGAAATATCGGATCGCAGTGATCGTAAGACTGGAATGGAGTTAGATTATTTTTAGGAGTCTGTACCTAAAAAAAAATTATTCCAGTTTATTACTGGAAACCTTATAATATTCGTATCCATCCGCGGTATTTGTCACAGTCGTTTTTATAACAAATGATTTTACGTGGAACCTTAAAATTTGGCATTATAATAAGCATTAACGTCACATATATCAATAGGTAATCCGATTGTCTGTGAAACGACTAAAATTAAAAATATAGAAAAGAAATAATGTTGCCAAAAAGTTACATAAAATATACTGAAAAACTAATGATTCTAAAGTTTATAGTTTTTATGGAGTTCACCACATTTTTGCACTTATAAAAATTATGCCAAGCAACATATTTGCATATTGAAAAATGTACATAAATAGTTGTAAATAATTTAATAGAAGTTCTATATAGGATACGTATAAATTTAAATGTTAATGAATTTAAATGGGACCTTCCCCCTGAAGATATTCGTACTTACACAATATATTATCACTCTTAAGGATTCAAGTTCTCAAATAAACCGCGAAAGTCTACGGCTTGTCTTATTGATAAGTATATTTTCTCTTAAGGACAATTATCTAGACATATTTTTCTTCTTATCGTTCTACAATTCTAATTAAAGTGTACTTTAGACACCTGCTTTCAATAATATACCTGTTTTATGAAATCTGAAGGAAATTATAAACGACGTTCAAAGTTAAAATTTTATCAGAATATTCCCTTTCATTTGCGTTTTACTCTTTTTGTTTGTGAAAGATATTTTACTTAAAATATTCAAAATTCAGTTATCAAAAGGGCATCTCACCGTTTTTAAAGTTTTATGTTCTAAATTTTGCCAAATATGATGTTAAGCCTATATTTTTTATAATAGACAATTTGGAGTCCCTCATAATTATTTCGTAATACGACTTACAATCAAACTTTTTAGAGCTTTTATTTCTCCTTTTTATATCTTAAATACTTCTTTGTGGTAAATTTGTAGCATTTTCTACAAAGTTGATACGTTTTGATAAGACTCTCTTTGTTAATTTTACAATTGCATAAATTAATTCCAACTTTAATAAATGCTCAAAGCTTCCTCTGCGAAGACTACAGTATTTAATATTATTTTATTTATTTTTTTACTGAGTTCACATTACCCCTGCTGCCTTTCTTTAGTTCATATTTTGTTATCTATCCATAACCATTTTTAAATATTTTTCTTTATTTTACTTTATGTAAAAGGAAAAAAACGAACACAAACTATTTCAAAGATCCTATAAACTTTAAACAAGAAATAAGTTTGTGTTCTAACATTTCCATGAAGAACAAAGAAAAATAAATAAACGTTTATAAAGTTTCCAATTAAATACAATTATAAATGTGAAGTTGTGGACTTGAATAATTATACTTATTAATACTTTACGGTATTTTTTTTCAAGATATAAAAATTATTACGGAAAACGCATGTCATTAATTGAATATATTTGGCATTAATTTTGTAGAATTCATTGTAGAAATTCATTTATTACAACATCTTCAGGTGGGCTAAGGATCTTTGCTAATAGCTCACCTGAAGATGTAGTAATACAACGAAACCTAGGTGATGGTAAAGAAAGCGGAAATAATACTACATCACGTAGTTTCATTTAATTGTGAAAATGTCATTAATTTATTAATTAAATAAAACAGCAATTATCGATAATAAGTTATCTATGTAAGGCGCTTCAGTTAACTTTGTCAATATTTGACTTCATATCGCTCAACTGCCTTATACTCGTAAATCCCTCTACCTACAAAATTAGTAAAAATAATTGAAATAGAACTATGACCCTATATGATATCATAGTTTTTAGGTTGTCGATTTTTCGGACATTTTCGACTATTCCACAAAAAATATTTTGATGTAATTGAATTTTATGAAAAGAAAATATTACGGGGAAACAGATATAATAAACATTATTTTAGGATTAATATAATTTTTGTTTTATATATATATATAATTAACATCAAGTTGGTGGAACCGCACGGATAATTTTTCGAGATATTTCTTTACAAACAACCCATAAAAATAGCCATTATAATTCTTGATGTCATCAAGTAGGATAAGTAAAAGAGGAAGTTGGTGGACGGATTTATGGTTTAAACATCCTCCACTAGAGGCTACAGAGGATATACTGGAAGGGGTGATGTTACCATAGGCTAAAAACATCAACAACACCCCTTAATTATGCCTTTCCTGAGAGATAAAAGTTTACCATACCTATTAGGCTTATACGGTGGTTCCTACTGTGTCCACACAGATCTATTTTTGAGTTGACATTTTGCATATATGTTTTACATTTAACAATGAACATGTCACACTTTACGTCACAAGACGTCTATTAAACTTATTACACTATTCTAATAAGCTCTCCCGATTACATCAGTTCTGAGAGATGCAGATTTCCCACATGAGATAAGCGTTCATATTATGGGCTTATATAAAATTACATTTACCCAATCATTGGTATTCCACGCGCGCGCACGCACTTGAGCGATGTAAGGACCAGTTAACATAAGTGATATAGACTGTAGTTAACACTTGTTAATGTTAATAACTTAAGTAATTAATGGGTTAATAATGCAACTAGAGGAAAACTTAATCATTGGATAAGATTGAATACTGATAGACTGTTAGTATCAAACAAACAATTATTGCATTTAGTGAGACTGCTTAAATACAATCATTTATATTTAACATTCCAATACCTTATCCTCTATGAATACAAATTTTGTTCTAGGTAAGGCTTTTGTAAATATATCTGCATATTTCATTTCTGTACATATGTGACTAAAGTCCGTAGTGTTTTATGAAATGTTTCTGTTACAAATTAATATTTATGGTTTATATATTTGCATTTTTTAAAAGCCTACAAACTTCTGTTTTCAATATTTACATCAATGCTACTTTTTCTGAAGAAAACTGGATCATGAGACTTACGCTTTGACACTATTTCATCGCTTCTTTGAAGTTACCAGTAATACCTACTCGGTTTCGTCACTTTCTTAAACTTACTAGTTCAACCTCGGAGAAAAAATAATAATGGCTGTGATAAACTATGAATCTAACAAAAATCTAACAAGCATTAGAATTTGCCTAAAAATAGTGTAATGTTTGTCTTGCTTCCTCGTTACCTAACACATCATCGTCAATTTGAGATGCAGAGAAAGAACTATGTCACCAATTTTAGAAGCGGAGAACGAGATCAGTTTTATGCTTACGAAAGTTCCACCACCAGGTAAAGACCTAAATAAAGACGCCAAAAACAGCAGTGAAATTTTGTATCAGCAAGGATACAAAGTTACCTGCTGGGGAATCTTGACAACAAAGAAACAGCTTGAATAGACCATTCCATGCACCTTAGACGAGCGATTGTTTCATCAACATCTTTTTTTTTATATGATGATAATATATAAAATATCGACTCATCAATCCCTGAACCCTTTCTTGAAAAAAATAGATAAATGCTGTCATGGACTTTTCATAGACCTTTTTATGATCTACAATTCCTTTTCACGTATATTAGTGCACCTGTAATAGGTACGTTGGCGTTCGTCAGGAACGCGTCCAGACCAGCGATTTTTTCTTTGAATGCATATATTAGTAGGTACATATATTATAGTAGGTACATATATTATAATTTTTTTATATATGACAATTTAGAAACTATGTGTTTGCTTATTAGTTTTAATAGTAGCTGACTATAGGTTAGCTTACTAGTTTCTTCATGAATCTCAGAAAGCAAACAAAGTTTCCTCAAAATAATATTAGTGGTATTTGATGTTTGATATTTATGCAATTTAATCTCTGTTTTACTTATAAAATTAGATCATAACCTAACAATTGTTAATGATGAAGTTTAGATATGAGTTTATGAATATTATTCTGTCGATTATATACAAATTGACCAATTAACGATTTTTCATAATGAGGTATAAAATATATCCTCCCATATGGTTTTAAATATTCACGTTGGACATTTGTGTAAACACGATATTTATTTTATTAAAATAGTTTAATGATTCGAGTATCTTAACATGTTTTTTTCTTTTCCTCGTCAATATGCAAATTCTATAATATGCTCTCTATTCTTATTCATATCCTCTCAGAGTTTTCTTTGTATTAACAGTTTTCTTTGTTTTTCGTCGTCACATATTAATTGTATATCTACATTTTAATCTCAATTGAATGAATTGAAAAAAGAAATTGAATGAATTTACTCAACCAAAAAGACGATCAAGGTAATCGTCACATACATTTCTTTACCACATTTGGTGTTAAATTTATATGCACCTTAAATTTATGAACGAAAAAGTGAAGCAATACTTAAACATTATGTATTTGAGTACAATACTAGAGAATAAAGATAATTTTTAAGAGCATTGAAATTTTGCCAAAGCAGGTAAACGATACAAAGTCAAACATCTTTCAATTAATATTATAAAAATGTAATAAATATTATTTAGATCGATTAATTAGAAGCCATCATTATTATAATATTTGAGTATTTTTAAAATTTTAAATAACAATCGTATCTCCAAAATTATGAGATATAATCATACCTGCACTACAGAGAAATAAATACGTAAAGTGGTACATTAAATTTATATAATGCAAAAATTTTGAATCTATACAGTAATAAAAAGCCTGACTTCACTTCCTCTTGTATTCCAAATTAGTAAAATAAATCGGCATCGTAGAGACATCAACGCACCACGCAGCATCTCTTAATTATTATCTCAGCTTTATAGTAAATGATATGAACGTAAATAGACGTAGACCAAATCAACGTTCACGACACAGTACAATGAAATCTCCTACTCATTCTTTCTGTAATAACCGTAGTATAACGAAATACGTTGACATAGCACTTGCAATACTTGTGTCGTCAGAAAACTGTACGTCAGCCGACTCAATTGACGATTTCGGCAACGGAAGATCCAGATTAGGTGATGATTTTCTAACAAACGCAGCTCTAGAAAATGAATTGATGAATATTTTAAATGGCATGTATCTATTGAACACCTGTCGTATTATAATATTTCAAAGTATATTACTTCAATGTATGTGTACTTATATTCTTAATATATTTTCAGATGGAGTAGGTACAAATATGTTTCATATCTTTCAAAGACAGGATAAATCAATTCCTAGTCCTGAAATTAGAAACATTTACCCTGACGAGATATTACTTTCAAGAAGTGTAGAGTTGAACACACTAGATTCTCAGCCTCCTTTGCAACAACTGCAGACCTCATATATCTCAGTGCCCTCTACAACATACTTATACTTAACTCTGTAAACTCTGAAATAAGAATACCAAGAAGGCCTAGGCCGAGCTCTTCTGCAATACAAAATGTAAAACGCTCGTGGACCACAGAAATTGTAAATTTTTGATATTCCTTCACTTGAAAAGCCGCTGGACGTGAGGAAGGTTTGTACAAATAGAATCAGTCCTATAGACTATTTCTTAGATTTATTTCCAGAAATATAATTGATATGACAGTACAAAAAACCAACATTCATTCAAAGGAAAAACAAAATGATGGTTGGAGAGATACTATAAAGGAAGAAATTAGTGCATACTTAGGTTTGATGCTTTTCATGTCAATAAATTCCATTTTTGATAGCCAATTATATTGATCAACAGACATGTTTTTCAATAATCCTGATATAAGTAATATAATGACCTTTTTAAATATTTTACATAATCACTGCGAATAAACACGTAACTGATATTAGACAAGAATTACCCAAAACATTCCATAACTATGACAAATTATGCATAATAAGACCACTTGTGCAAAAACTAAAAGAGACCTTTTTTGAAACCGGTAATTAATTACAGATCCAATCAATATATAAACCCATATTACAATTTAAAGGTAGAATTTCCATGAAAGATTACATGCCTAAAAACCCATAAAGAGAGGGTACAAATGTTGGGCTAGATGTGACTCCAATACTGGATACTTATATCAGTTAAAATTTTGCATGGGCAAATTTGGAAACGGAAGAAAACTTAGGCTACAGAATCTTTATGGACCTCGCTATAGATGTACCAGAAAACACCTTATTGGCATTCGACATTCGACTTTTTTACAAGTTTGAGATTAATGCTGCATTGTATGAAAATGAAATATTCGCTGTTGGCACTGTCCGTATCAACGGAAAAGGACTCCCAACAATTATTACAAAAAAGACACGAGAAAATTAGTTAATAATTTCAGCTATAGGGAGAAACGTGCACCTATCTTAAAGGATAAAAGGAAGGCCTATATGGAGTTCCAGATGAGACTAGATTGCCTAATGTCGGATTACATATGCCAAAATTGGCGAAATATCGAAGGCATCGACACTGCAGCACCCGTGAAAAGAAACAACGTTCAAAATATTATTGCAACACATACCTAGTACCCTTAGGTGCTGCTTGATGCTTTGAAAACTACCACTGCCGGGCAACATTCAGTAGTCAAGCCTGAAGTGTGAAAATAATTTCCCACATGTTCTTTATATTTATTAAAAACAAAGGACTGAAGAATTATATTTCCGACATGTTTTTTACAAATTAATAAAAAAGTATACATAAATTGAATACATTATTTTCATTTAATATAATTAAAAAAAAAGACTACACCTTTGAAATCCTATAGGACATTCATTCGCCAATCATTCGGGTTCTCATTACATTAAGAGTTAACATTTTTGTATAGAAATAAAAGAATTCCATGACCATAATTTTTATAACTTTTAAATAATTTATAAAATGTTTTCGATAATTCGTTAAGTATGGAGTAAAATACTAATTTCATATTAAAATAATAATTTAAACATAATCAATTATTGTTGACACTATAAAAGGAAAAAAATATAAAAAAGTTAAAGGAAAAACGATAAATTGAGGTAAGTGTCAAACATTGACCAACAATTATTACAAAAAACACGAGAATCAATTCTAAAACCTGGCGAATTTGTCCACTAACATTCGAAACCCATTCCAGTGTTCAAATGGCAAGACTCTCAAGATGATTTAATTTGTGCAACAGCGTTTGATCCCACTGTGATTGTGGTCCTAAATAGGAAACAAAAGAATGAATCAAAAAGAGATATGTTTTGTATATTGGTAATAAAAAATATACACAGTACATTGGAGGAGTACATATTTCGACCACTATAGATCTTCATACCCCATTGGAAAAAAGTCCAGAAAAACTGGCATAGAATATACAGAATATTCTTTTTAATAATTGTTTTTTATTTAATACTGTTATTACCATTATCAGCTCATATATTGTTTATATAAGAAGCCACTCAAGTTGCTGGAACATTCATCAGGAATACCATTTTCGTCTAGGGCGTGCCCTAATTGATAATTCAGCTATAGGGAGAAACGTTCCCCCATCTTTAAGACAAAAAAGGGAGGCTTATATGGAGTTGCAAGTGAGACTAGATTGTCTAATATCGGATTGTATATGCCAAAATTGGTGAAATACAGAAGGTATTGACACTGCAGCACGCGTGTAAAGGAACAACCTTCAAAATATTATTGCAGCACATACGCAGTACCCTTATGTGCTGCTCCATGCTTTGAAAACTACCACTGCCGGGCAACATTCAGTAGTCAAGCCCCTTCTGAAGTATGAAGTAAATAGTTTCCCACGTGATCTTTATGCTTATGAACAACAAAGGACTAAATAATTATATTTCCTACATATTTTTTATAACTAAATATACTAAAATTGAATACGTTATTTTCATTTACAACAATTTAAAAAAAAACACTATATCTATGGAACCCTAAAGGGCACTCTTTCGCCATTCATTCGGGCACTCATATTACATTAAGGGTTAAAATTTTTGTTTAGAAGTAAAAGTAGTTAATTCAATGACCATAAGAGACAATGACATAAAGAAGTTAATTCAATGACCATAATTTTTAAACCTTAAAAAAATTAACAATTTGGTAATAATTTTTAATGCTTTTCATAATTTGCTAAGTATGGAGTAGAATACTAATTTTATATGAAAATAATAATTTAAACATTATAAATTATTATTACCATTATAAAAGGAAAATAAATATAAAAAAGATAAAGGAAAAATGATGAATTGAGGTAAGAAACAAACATTGACCAAATTATAAAGAAAATAGAAAGGGTAACACTATTAATTATAAATTACGGACATAATACCTTATTACGGAATCCTTAGTCACGGAAAATAATTAAAGTTACTAAATTCTGAAGTTTCAATCATGTAACTAGCTGAATTGAAACCAACGAGCAACCCGAAATCAAGGGAAAAATTGGTTTCATGTGACGCCAAACCATATATTGAATCATTACATGATATTTATCTCACGAATTCCCCAATTACACAATTTGGGAATTCGTGAGATAATATATCACCATCACACATTAACTTATTTTAATACGCAATTTATTATTTAGTATCCATTTTTAAAGAGAATTTATATTATTTTAAACTAACAGTTATTATGATAACTATTCTCACGAAAATTACAAAGAAAATACAGTTTGTGGATATTATATTACAAACATTTATTTTTCACTTCATTGGCTTAAATCAGAAGAAGTAAATTAGGATAAAAACAAAGAAAGTCAAAAAAGTCATTGAAAAATTGACCAGATAATTATAAAATTTAAATCTATTTAAAATATTCATTTAAAATACAGCTATACTGCTATTATCGCTATCTATGGGATAAGTAAGTCAATCCCATTTTAAACATGCAAATGACACTTTCTCTCTTTAGAATCTTAACTTGAATTAATATTTCGACAAATATATAAGCATAATTTAAGAGAGAATTTTCTAAAAATTATACGAAAACTTTTATTTTTTCTGAAAATTTAACCGTAAATTAATTTGGTCGTACAACGTTTGCAAAGTCCATTTTATTTAAATGTGAACTAAGCTTCTTGACTTCGTATTCAGTTCAAGTTATTATTTTTTAATTAAAGTCAATTTATTTTATAACTTTTAAAAGCAAGTCCTTGACCTTTTAATAGGGGTGAGATTATCACAATTTCGCCTAAGGACCATTTAAATTATTTAGAAATTTATTGTTTTACGTCACCATATTTTGGTTGATCCATTTTCTCGGGGGCGTTTTGAAATATTCATGACGTAAATTTTAAAATTGAATAAGTATTAATATTATAATTAATAATTGTTATAATTATTTTCATCGATATTTTTATTTAATCATAAATTTAATATACGCCTATATTTGGTTTTGGTCAAGATGGTATACAATATTGAATGTTCTGGCAGTCATTTTAAAAGTTAATGACAAAATTTAATCAATCGTTACAAATTTTTATTGTAATTAATATTGTACCTTTTAATCATCGACCAAACGGTAACCTATATCGACATATAATTAATTTTACCAATCTAATCAAATATTTTCAAATCAGAAAACATATAAAACAATACAAATAATCAATATGATTCGTTTTATTGAGAATGTGAGAAACATCTTCTTAAAATTATTAATTTATGTAGTGCAAAAATGTTATAGCATGATATTTTCTCTTAGCCTCAAATGTTTTAATCTCATCAAACCATTTCTTTATTCCAGTTAATTGCAAGCTGTGTGAGTAGGTGAACTTTATTAGAACCATTAACCCGAATCACGGTATTGTCAGTCCACATCTAATAATCTAATATTGCTTGTCATTATTTCAAATGATGCTTCACACCTTGTGCATTATCAATGACTCGTCTTATTCATATATCTATTTTCGTTTTCACTTTTGTTTTATGTTTGAGATATATATGCATTTATTTTTTGATTCATTTTACACAGAAATAATTATCCACCGGAAGATAATAATATTCATATATCAATAGTCATACGCTTATTTACCTTATTGAACAATGTGGTTTTTAGATATTTCCAGTTTTATAATAATCTAGTTTAACTTTAATGAGATGGCAAAAAGTATTTTAATTTTCTTAATTCTTATTGGAACATTTTAAATTAAAAAAATGGAAACGCAATATTTCGAATGTTAACATTACTTATCCTTTTAAAATTGTTTTTTCATAATTGATGTAGTTTTCAATATAATGACTGGTTTATAATGATTTAAACTATGTCATAAATTTAAATTTTTTAATTCTTATGTCGTATATATAATTTTAAATTCACAAGGCGTTCCTGATAATATTAACGTTATACAAGCACCAAATATATACAAAGAGGTCATGGAAATAAAATTTTAAAAATTTTCATGAAGTTAAGTATACAGTTTTTATTTTGAAAATTTTGCTCTTTTAATTCAGCGTAATGAAAATTACATTCAGAAAGAAATATTGAAATAAACAGCAAAATCAATGAGATCATATATATTAAATATATATATATATATATATATATATATACATATGTATATGTATATATATATATATATATATATATATATATATATATATATATATATATATATATGTATGTATATAACACTCTCTGACTAAACTTTATTTCACACTTTAGCTTTTAGAAATTGAAAAATTATAACATGTAAGTAAATTATACTTCATTGCTGAAAAAATCTTGAATAGATAATATTTATTCAGAAATTATGTTCTATATTATTGTAAGCCATAATGTGTATTTTTTTTTATTGCGAAATCAACTTAAAATCTCGTCATAAATTTCCCTATAATTTTTAAATTTAAAATATACGTAACTTAATGAAATATAATTTGATCATATTTTATTTTTAGTGTTATGATATACATAACAAATCTGAAGTGTTCTTTACTGCAAATCTACTTTGAACGAAGCACGATCGTTATTGATTGACTTCGATTTCTGTCTTACTACAGGAGTAATCTAACGCTATCAACTGCTCGCGCCAGTGTCTCATGGGTCATTTATCTGATGTTACTTACCCAGGTTAATAATTACTCGAATTATCTTTAATGCAGTTTATTTCATTTGCATGTTTTTAACATTTGTTTTAAACGGCTGTAACATTTTAAAATTTCGTTGAAATTGTAAAGTATCGATTGACTCGCATTTTCATTGACATATAAATGGCAAAGAGTAATAGGTATGACAAAACTCATACTAAAGTTATATTGTTTGTTAAATGATACTTTATTTATGCATATAATGTTTATTTTAGTAAGGTGTCAAACACGCGTGCAAATAAGCAAGCAGGCATTCACTAACGCAAGCCTACATACATACACACCCAATCATACAAATCAAAATCAAGTTAAAAATATTTTCAAATTGAATTTATAAGTTACATTTAAATGAATTATGCGCGCTATAGATTGCTGGGTAAATATGACGTGGAATGGAAAGTTAGATTTACTTGAGGCATTGAGACTTGACTATAAGAAACACAGCCTTCTGAATTCAGAAACGTCTTTTACAGGTACTTTTGGGGTGTTGTATGAAGTGATTTATATCTAACGACAACATTTCTTTTATTTGTGTATGTCTATGATTTGAACAAAGTTAAAATAAAATCATACTATATTACAAATGCTAACTGGCCTCAGTATACCCTGAATAAAAGTAGGAAATGAAACACGAGACTCTTGGGAAATATCCAAATAAATATATATGCCAGAAAAAAAATTTAAAAATGGATGTAAATTTGTATGAAACACTTAAGTACAATTAAAATTCAAAATGTATTCTAAAAATTTTCCCTATTTCTTTTCCAGGGTAACAAGGTGCGCTTTTATAGGCCCATCAACACAAATTTTGTATAAATATAAATTATAATTTATCTAATTAAAGTTAAGTAACAGGATTTATTGTAATAAAAATCAAACGACCATTTTTTTTGAGCCACACCCACATTTTCTACAGGATCGTCCTTGTCTATATATTGGACTCTTTGTCAAATATCCATAATAACTACAGAAAATATTAGGGGCATAAGCTTGATAATAAAGATGCTTTCTGTTTGAGGTGAAATGATTAAATAACCAACATAAATATTAAGTATATTCACAATCTTTTCATTTCATTTTGATGTTCAAATACCAAAGTTATAGCTAACGAACTTTTAAAAAACTTAATTTATAGTGAATATTGAACAATCAAAACAAAAATATAATTCAAGTAAGATCACCTGACACTATACTACTTATATCTTCTTCAATGTTCAACAATTTCCTCAAGTGCAACTTACTATTTACCATTGACATGAACCTATATGCATAATTTCTTGTCTTTTCCAAAAACATCTTCAAAACACAAGAATTTTTATGCAATTTTTGCAAAAAAAATCTATAACAAGTTCAAATCGTAATTGTATTCATAATCATTTAGACGAGTGAACGAAATGAAGAAAATATGTTTTGCAGAAGAGCATATTGTATTCCGTTATATATTCAAGCTAAACCTGCAAATCGTGTCCTGTACAAATTATAAATGTCAGGAAAAGAATTATAAAACTGAAGGCTCATCAATTACACTCTTAGAGTAATAATTAACAAAAAGACGTTACAACTATAAAGTTATCTGCTTATTCCTCACCTACATTTTAGGCTAAAAAGAACGGTTTAAAAACACTTATGGTGTTATTAAAAGCCTTCTAACTTGCGTATCCAAAACTCGTTTGAGATGAAATTTATTCATTGATTATAAGACATTACTAATACGGACTTCCTAATAGGGCATTTAATATTAAACAATACCTCATAAAATTAAGTATCAAAAATAAATATATTATCATGAATATTTAAAAGCTATCGCATTTACAATCACGTTATAGTTTCCTGTAGACCCTGCTGAAAAGAGCAAGGGAGAAGGAGGGATGACATATTTTTCTTGCATATTTTTCAATATATCGCTCGAGGTAACTACCTAAAATTATGAAAGAAATGCTTTTACTAGCCCTTTTAAATGATGCTCCACATAATATTTGAATATTTAAAAAAATCCTAGTATTTACTTCCGCCGCCCCCCCCCCCACAAAATTGACATAATATTGTCAAAAATGACAAATTGAAATAATATTGTTAAAATATTTACAGAAGATGCTACTTTAATGGGTACTATATAGTAGTATTATTATCGTCTCATTATTCAGTTGTTTAAAAAAAATTAAATATTAATGACGCACAAACTCAGGGTTTTCTTGCTCATAATTATTTTGATTTTTTTTAGAACTTTATCACGGTAATTTTTCAAAGCAAAACGACTTTTTTTGTTTGAATTTCGACGATTTTTTGATAGAATTCAAATTAAATATATTTTTTTACAATACATCTGTTCAAAATTAACTTAATTTTTTCTTTAGTTTAGTGGTTATGTGTTTTATGTACTCTAGTTTCTTTTTATTACAATTTTCTTTTATAATATAATATAATATAATATAATAATGCTATTTGTTAATAGGATTCAAATAACACTCCCATTCACCCGCACTAAGAGAAAAATACCGCAACCTGTAATCAGCTGTTTACAATATTTCAGATGTGGGAGACGCCTAATAAAACATTTATTACAACTAATATCGTAAGAAATAATTCAAAAATAATTTTTTCAGATAACAGTGAAAGACTACAATCTAAAAAATAATAAATGCTTCTTTTCCTAAAATTTACCCGTTATAGCACGGCTTAATGTTTGGAATGTCTTTGTATTTCTAAATAAAAATAAATATACTAATAAAATGTTTTTAAAATTGCAAAAGACGTCAGAAAATTCAAAAGTTGTTATACGTTTCTTACGCTTGTACTATTTTACATTAAACGAACACTGCAATGAAAAAAAAACTTTTAGAGAATGTTTTGAAACAATTAGATATTATTTGTAAAACAAAGATGGGAAAATGTCATCCTCCGCATGATTTAATAAAATTTTGAATATAACTCTTTGGAAAATATGATCGTATTTGAATTAATTGCATGTAATTTAAAATTGATAATGACTTGAACAAAAAGTAAAGAAAGGCGACAATGCCTTATCACAAAATTTTGCTAGATATTAAAATAGGAACATATTTTAATACAATAACCAAATGAAAGGTTTCTACATAAGTGGGAATATTTGATTTTTTGGAAAATTTTTGAAAAATATCTCGAGGCAGTTTAAAAAAATTATTACACACAATATTATCGTTGCGTAGTTTTTTCAAATGATTTCATTCACACTAAATGGGCTTCTAATAAATTTTTCTTTGTATTTCTTTCGCATATGAACGTTGATGCTTGTGTATGAATATACGCCGGGCTCTGCACACAACCTACGCGCGTATATTTTTTTCAACTTTACTCTGTTAAACCTTTCTAAAATTTCTTAAGAGACGTTTCTTTTGTTTATAAAGTTTCGTGGTGAAACAAAAAAAATCTTAACATTTCGTCATTTACATCTGTAAATTATAAAATTTCATCTTGAACTATCTAGATATATTCACTTTAAAGTTTTAACAGTTTAAGATGAAACTTTGGTGCATCCCGCTATATTACATTAAACAACTTGAATGTACGAACAACAGGTAAAATAAAATATGACATTTTCCTGTGATATACTATTCAGGAGCCTTAAGCATTTCTAAATATAAGATCGACGGTATATCAACGTTTTCAGGATTTCAAAACGAAAGATTTATTTAAAATTGTAACAATAACTATGGCCCATAAATAGCATAAGTTTATTCATTCTATTTATCCTACTGCAAATTTATTTTAATATTATAAAATCGTGAAAACTTTAGAAAATGAAGAAAATTTTCTTTCCCATAAATAACTTGTATAGAGTGTCATGTTTGCCGATATTTAAAATTGCACGAAAATTTAAGTCATATAATGTAACTAAGATTTCAATATCACGAAATACAACCTAACCCACATGAGATTTTTAAATTCTAATAAGTAGTAAATAAAAATACAATACTGTAGGTTGCAAAAATATGTTTCGTTTCTAAATTTAACTAAAAAGTAATAGTTTGAAGTAGACGATTCAGTTGTAAGTTCCACTTATTATCTTTTATGACACATAGATGTTAAAAATATTCATGAAATTATCCAAAATTAAAATATTCTGATTTATTCGGATCTACAGTTTCAAGAGGTATAGACAATAATAAAATCCCGCTTCATGCGTGTTCCGACAAGCCCTTAGCTGATTTTTATATTTCGATTTAATGTGATTTTATTGTCCAATTTGACGCACTAGTCAGATATTATATTTTAATAAAATATATATATTGTGTACAATGTTACACTTGTTAAAATTTCAACATAGAACCTTTTTCAAATTAATCAGATTTTTAATTCACTTTTGTTCATAATGGGATGAAATTGGATTATTTTTCAGTGCTCCCTTTTATTTTTAGTTTTCCTCGTCCAAACTAAATTTTTCAAGGTAATTATTATTATAAGTAAATATATACAAATTGAATTTAAACCTATGAAAAACTGTGGCTTTATCTTGTAGTTTAATAAATATTTGAATTTAAGCTACCATCTGTTTTAATATTGACAGTGGTGACAGTTAAGAGTCCACAAGTTTTCAAAACGCGGTTTTCGGTGGGAAATAAACATTTCAGTTGTATTTCCCACATCGTTGGAAGCAAATCCTTGACCAAAAAACACATTTTTATTCTAGTGTACGTGACACGTTTATCCGTATTTTAGCTCTTAATTATTTTGTTTAAATAAATATGCAGAGCTAAAATATCTTTGTTTTAGAATTATTTAGGTTTTTGACTAATCATTGGGTAAGTTCAAGTGGCTTTCAATTGTTTTATGCTGGAAATAAATTTACAATGAGCAAAACAGATGATGGTTAGGAAAATAAGAAATCCGGTGGACGAGGAAGCATAATTTATTAATGTGAAAATATCATTTTACACTTTACATTAATTAACATGGAATTTAAGGGCGACTTTTGTCAATTCCGCACAAGCATTGACCGCTAACGTATTGTTATTTTAATTGGAATCCCAGGGATTAAATGAATTTATACTCCACCGCACACTTATAGAAACTTTGGCTACTGTCATATTATGGTTCATTTACACACTAATCTCCAGCTCTTGGCCACTGGAGCTTACGCAAAAAATTTACGTATAACATCCACTTTGTGGGAAGTGTGTTAGCTAGCTAATTTTCTTCGAAGTAAAAATTTGTTTTTATATTGCGCGTTTTCAACGTGAGAGTAGTTTTCCCGAAGGCGGAAACAAAACCCGCTATCCAAAAAGATCTTTTAAATTTTCTAAAATTAATATAAAACGTCTTTATGTATATAGATTTTCTAAAAGACCACTGTTCTCTTCAAAGAATCTTGTGGGCCAATTCTTGGATTTATTATAGGCATCGTTGTTCCTATGTTATGTTTTGCTTAGATCACTTATCGCTTTAAGCGAAATCTATAAAGAAAAGTATTCCGAGTTCTTTTTGTGAAATTTCCGCATTTTGTCTCTAATTTCCTTGCTGAAAATCAGATATTAACTGGACCAAATATCAAATCTTCTTTAATATCTTACCAAAGGTATACGAGAAAATTTTATGATATTCGAGACATATAAACGTAAATGAACAGATATTGATGAAATGCAATAAAATTGGTCAAAATATCGAAAACAAATGAGTTAATTAAATTAACTTTTATAAAAACATTTTTATTTTTCTAAGTCATCAAAGATAGCCACAAGAGCTAAGCTTATTATTATCGTACAAATTTCCCACATACATGCGACATATATTTACTCAGTATTGGAAAACTGCGCATATACATTTAAAAATGAAGTAGGCATAGATGGGCTTTATTATAAAATTTAATTACGATATTATATTGTTTAAAAAATATCGTTACTCATCAATGTGTACATATCTTAGGTAGGAACATATATTTTAAATTGTGGTCTACTTAAATAAAACTTTTATTTTTACCTATTAAACTTAATATTACCGGAACTTCTTCATAAGTTCCTTATATCCAAATTACGTTTAAAGTTAGAAATTATAAAGTAAACGCTTTATTATTAAATAATGATAATATGAGTGGACATCTAATCGTAATAAAATATGTCGCTACATATACTGTTTGCCAATATTGTTAATCATTTATATCTGGCACATAAAATAAAGCCATTTTTTCCCGAAGCTGTGATATAAATTTTTCTATTATTAATTGGAGTTAATATTTGCCGTATTTTTGTTGTTAATACTTTAAATATAATCATTGCTGCTATAAAAAAATTAAATACGTAAATTTAAATTATAAAATAAGCATATCAATAACATGAATAAATGTTGGTCTATAACACTGTACGTGTAGAAAAAGGTTAAAGAACTTCTAAAATATATTATACTCTTATAATCAGATCACAAAGGAAATGAGAAATATATTGCTCGTAAAATACAATAGCATTTTTGTAGCAGATAAACATATCATAAAAGCGTAATGGATCAGAAATGGAGATTATTGAAAAATACATATTTGTTTTATTTTTATGACAAATTTTCATCGCATGAGTGAAGGTAATATATTCCGAAGATTCTGTTGAGTGCGTTAAACAATAACACGGGAAAACGTTGTTATAGTTTATTGGTTATCAAATACTTTATATTGGACGAATATTCCACTCGCTATCAAATACTTTCATTATATACTTTCATATTAAAGTGGTTATTGCGTTAAGTTGGAGCTCTCTTCAAAATTGGAAACCACTGAAGCAAAAGTAAGGTCCTGTAAAATTAATAAGTCAATGTTTAAGAGAACCATAACTGAATATTACGTTAATTTTAAAATGTACACAAGACGGAGATTGCTTTATGGGGAAGTAAAACTTAAACTAATAGGTATTGCATTAATGTTAAACGTGAACGAAAACTTAAATAAAATGCTTTGACGTAGTAATAAAAGTATGTGAAAAGTCAATAGTTTATTATTAATCATCTTAACGAACACACTTCTGATTCTTCGGCTTTTATATTAACTTCTGTTTAACATGTCAACAAAGTTTTCCGATTTAGCAACGTTACATTAAAAAGAAGTTTTCATTCAAAAATAATTGCAGGAAAACGAATTAATAATAATGCTATATTTATCTATTGGTTTGTTTCTCAACTTGAACGACCTTTTAACGATGACTTGAAGTTAAAGCTTTGAGATGACAAATAGTTACTCTGCAGCGTTTAAAAAATGCAGACATGAATATAATTAACATATTTTATTTGTTACAAGAGACCAAAAAACTCATCTATTATGAATTATAATATTTAGTCGACATGCAATCAATCCAGTTTGTGGGGCACTAGAACCGACTACACCGTGATCTCATTGTTGGAATATATAAATTTTAATAAATGGCTGTTGGGCTACTTAAATTTTATATTACAGTATAAATTTTCATAACATATTAGGTATTTATGAATAAAAATATGGTTGTGTAAAATATTAAATAAGCATTTAATAGTAATAGACAATTATTTCCATATTGATTTAAACATAGTATATTTGGTTGAAACAAAAATGGTGTTAAAGACAGCATAAGTAGATACGTAGATACATGCAACTTCAAAGACTTGGTATATGCTTCGAGCTTGCAATAACCCGAACAAATGAGTTCCTTTTCAATTGCTAATTTTTCGTAAGACAAACACGATATTTTTTAAACCGAAATCGACTATTTTTACATTATACGTTGATCAGAATATTTCTGATGCATGAAATCAACCGATCTTCAGCAAGTCAAAGAATACTCTAACATGTATGTATGTCTGCGTGAGTGGTAGTTTGTACAAGGGTATATATATATAATATATATATATATATATATACGCATGTGTTTTTTGTGTTAGTTCATCTTATAATTAATTTTAAAATGCCAGCAATTGCACAACTATTAAAAAGATTTCCTGTCACTAGAGCAGGCATGAAAGTTTAATTATGAAAACGTTATATCCGTAATTGTTTGTTTTTCTCTTCGATTATCAATTTTACATTTTGACAAGTTAAAACATAAGGGCAAAAGATATCAAGTCGGATATACCTGTAGAGAGGAGGTTTAAAACAGAAACAAAATATCAGCAATTTTACTTAGATTAATTCTGGTTTCATGTTTATGTTTTAATCGAAGATTTTGCTGATCATTTGTATCAAATATTATCTTTGATATTTGTAAAATGTTCGTTACAAAATTCTATGAATATTTTTGTATTACTAAAGCAATTATTGAAATAATGCTTAGTTTAATATCATAATTTGTTATAATTAAAGCTTGCATCATATTAAAATAGGATAATTTTTCATATCAAAGTCAACAAAAACTTTCAAAATATCCAACGATTTTTACACATGAAACACTAATATTAAATGTAAATACAGAAGTGACATAGTTTGCATATTTATTCGTTTTACTTGTATACTTTTGTGTACATTTTACCTGTGCCATGGATATAAACATGGTATGCTGCTTATCGGGCGAACAAATATTTTTTTCTAGTTATTTAAAAGTTTGTTATTATAAGTGGCAAAGAAACGTAATCAGTGTATGTTAAAACTATTACTCACGTTATTTTAATGGTTTTAAACCCTCGTACATAGACTTTGCCACCCTAATTAAGTCCACGCGGATGATACCACGTACAAAACCAAATTATTTTGAAAGATATCGACCCCTTTAAAGAGCCAAGGATCTCTCAGTTTATGATTGGTATGGAAAAATATGCCATATTATCAAGGGGAAAGGGGAGGGGGAGGGAGGAGGAGGAGGGGGAGGGGGGAGGGGGAAGGGGAGGGGAAGGGGAAGGGGAAGGGAAGGGGAAGGGGAAGGGGAAGGGGAAGGGGAAGGGAAGGGGAAGGGAAGGGGAAGGGGAAGGGGAAGGGGAAGGGGAAGGGGAAGGGGAAGGGAAGGGGAAGGGGAAGGGGAAGGGAAGGGAAGGGAAGGGGAAGGGGAAGGGAAGGGGGAAGGGAAGGGGAAGGGGAAGGGGAAGGGGAAGGGGAAGGAAGGGGAAGGGGAAGGGGAAGGGGAAGGGGAAGGGGAAGGGGAAGGGGAAGGGGGAAGGGGAAGGGGAAGGGGAAGGGGAAGGGAAGGGGAAGGGAAGGGGAAGGGGAAGGGGAAGGGAAGGGGAAGGGGAAAGGGAAGGGAAGGGAAGGGGAAGGGGGAAGGGGAGGGGAAGGGAGGGAAGGGGAAGGGAAGGGGAAGGGGAAAGGGGAAAGGGGAAGGGGAGGGGAAAGGGGGCAGGGGAAGGGAAGGGAAGGGGATGGGGGAATTTAAATTATTTATCTTCAGAGTACTTTTGTTGAATTTCGAGTTAATAGGATTATACTCGTATTATATTTTTCCTCATAATAATTGTGAACCCCCGTTTTGTTCTTTTAGTAGTTAAAATTTAAAAAAATAACTACATGTATTACTTATGGAAAATTTCCTCCCAATTTCACATTTCGAGGACAAATGTTTGAGCCTAACATTTATATGTCAAACACTCACTGACTATTTTCTTTTACATAAATAGATGTTAATTAGGGTTCAAAATATTAGAAATGATATTAATAATAGTAGTCAATTAAAGTAAATATACGAAACATTTCATAGTATGAATTTTAACAAAATATTTTTTATTTGATGCTTGGAAACAAATACAAACACCATTACGTAGATATTAACATGTTTCTGAGTAGAAGAGTAATACAAATTATTGCTGTAAATCAGTAGAAATGACTGTATAACGAGGAAAATTGAAAATGGTGATTATCGACACGAGCATTTAAAAATGTTTCAAAATATAGACGACGAATTTAATTCCAACTTATCCAATGAGCCTTTTATATAGGCATTGAGTATGATAATTAGGTGAATGACAATTTGAATGTTGCGCGAGCACAATTTTTTCTCATTGCTTTATAATTTTCCGCCACTTGACTACAAGAGGTTGGCTAATCTCAATGCAAATTAATCATCGTAAAAGAATTTAACATATTGGACCATAAATTGTTGGGTAATGGAATGAACATTCATAGCAAGATCTTATTTTTTCCCCTCGCAGCTTTAGTAACGCGATTTTAAATATAATTAATTTTTCCCTGGATACACGATTACCCTTACGTAAATGAAAAAAAATAAAATAATTTTGTGAACTGAAGTGGTGATATATTATTCGCTAGCCTAATAGTAAAACATATTTTGTAGAACATTACTTACAGAACTCAAAATATTTTATTTACCTCTGGAAAATTATTTACAGACATTTATTATTTCAATTTAAATTAGTACATTTAGTTAAATTCAACACACATGTATTAAATCTCACTTATACATACTAAAATTAGACGAACGTTATAATATCGTCTTACTCATTTTTGGAAGATGTGAAAGCAAATGAGAATTATTATTCGATGAAGGCAAATTCATAACTGACTAGTGATTTTTTATTAACATTATAAATCGATTGAAATTATTTCTATATTTTTTGGCAAATACGGAATTTCGCTTTACTTTCTTACCACAATAATATGTAAGTGAAAATAGCTGGTAAATATTGTAGAATTAATGGAAATATAATAGCACTATATAAAAAAAAAAATTTAATTCAATTTATTTTTATTGTCTTCCTTTTATTGCTCAGATAAAAGGAAGCTTGAAGTAAACATTGTTTATATGTTAGTAGAAATGTTAAAATTCACTAAAATTTCTTCTGAAAATTCAAAACAAAACAAGAGGAAACTTTTCAAAACATTGATTTTTTACTACTCCGTATAAAATAGAAAATATGTCACTATAAATGAAAATATAACTGCCATATTATAATATAAAAGTACATTAGATTTCATCAGAGAGAACACCAACGAAAAAATCATTTTATTTAAGAAGTTGTATGATTCAAAACAATTTTACAGAAACATAAATTATGAAAGCTTGCTTATCCTTCTTTACGTCGCGAATAAAGCAACACACTGACGTTACTTTCTACACAGGGATAGTTGGGAGGCCAGAAAATGACATAAGCTACTTACCAATCCGAGAAATCTCATCCTACTTAAAACAAAAAATCCAACCAATATTAAAAATTATAAAGTGCGTTTGTTTGTCCCTCTTTCATGTCGCAATGGAGTGACAGATGGATATTAATTTAGCCACAGAGATAGTCCGAAAATGACATAGGTTACTTTTTAATGAACGTAATCTTATCCTAACCAATATAACAATTCAAACAAATATTAAAAATTTGAAAGCATATTTGTTCTTCTTTCACGCCAGAACGGAACAATGGATCGACTTGATTTTCTTCAGAGAGATAATTTGCGGGTCAGGAAATGACAATGACTACATTTGAAGGTGTTGTTGGACCTGAATTAAGAAGGGCATGTTTTTGCACATTTTTGAATATATTTTTGAAAAGACAGTACCCAAAATTATGAAGAAAAAATAATTTTAAAACTCTTATAAATAGACTTTTCACACAATGTAATACATTATACATGTAATTAAAAAAAATAAGCACTTAATTTACCATCACCCCCTTATTGTTTTTAAATTTAAATTATTTAGATATGAGCAGTTCAATACTTTGTATTTCTCAAATTTCAAGTTACTAGTCCAGCCATTTCTGAGAAAAACGGCTGCGACGGACTGCTATGACCTATGGAAATAAACCGACTGTGACGTTTTTCCTTTTGAGATGCCAAATCCTAAAACCCGATAATTGACTTTATTATAATTTTCATAAATAAATCTTAAGTAAACTAAATACATACTATCATAACCCTTATTACACCAGCTTTACTTATTTTTAATTTTAATAAAATGTTACGTAAAAAACTTTATCTAAAAGTTGACAAAGTATATGATGTCGTGAAGGTATGGTTATAAAAACGAATAAAGCAATCGTTAAATGATTTTAAACCATATAAATTTAAAAGGTATATATGAAAAAGCGAGTGGGGAAAAAACTGGGCAAGAAAGTCATAAGTGGATGAAAATAAGTTATATCTAAAGATGATATTGCTAGAAACCACAAATATAAAAAAACGTACATAATTTTATGATTGGTAAAATTTTGTAAAAATATTATACCAATCATAAAATTATGTACATGTATCATGCTCAGTTTGAATTTCATGTATTTTTACATAGCTCCAATACTCAGAAACACTTGTAGTCATATACAAAAATGCTTCGCTTGTGTTCAGAAATATATACTACGGTCATGGTATATAATTTTAATGCAAATCAATTAATAGATTTTTATATTTATACAACCTAGCAAAATACGTAGGTTTTAACTTCAGTAATAAAAAAAACAAAATTTTACATCTCCCTTGGTTAAAAACGCTTCAAAAAGTGAATTTTACGGACATGATCTGAAAGGCATAATATTAATACTTCGACGTAATTTAATTTTCTACAAAAATATCTGGCAAGAATTTTGACTTTAGTGTTGCATGTCTTTAATATTATCAATTCTATCATTTCCTACTTTTCTAGATTATAATCTAAAAGAAAAGAAAAATGTTGAATATTTTTTCCCGTTATACGAAAAAAGTAAAAATTAAATGACTCTATATTCTTAAAGTTTGCTTAGTTAAAATTTAGGTTAAGTTTTTTTAATGTCTGAGCAATCTTAATCATTCATATATATTTCATATATATATATATTATATATTCATATATATATTCTATATATTCATATATATATGTATAAATATATATATATATATATATATATATATATATATATATATATATATATATATATATATACATGTTTTTCTCAGAAATCGCTGGAGTAGTAACTTGAAATACAACGTATTAATCTGCACATATTTAAATAAAATAAAGTTTAAAGACATTAATTTTGGAAAGCTTATGGGTGGATGACGGTAAATTAAGTACTTACTTTTTTAATTCCATATATAGTGTATTATATCATTTAAAAGATCAATTTATAAGAGTTTTAAAATATTTATTCTTCATGATTTTGAGCATTGTCTTTTCCAAATATATTTAAAATATGCAAAAAAACACCCTTTATGGTGCTTCCGATACTACTAAGACCAAATTACGAAAAAAACATGAGCTTTTTGAATGCCACACAATGGTTAGAGCAAAACCATAGCAATAATTCCAGACATCGAATTTTAAATATTCGCTATGTTTTACGGCTAGGAAAAGAAATAGCCGTCGATATATTTACCTTTTATTTATATTTATTGCCAATTTTCTCAGAATCCACGCTACATAGAACTAAAGTTTGGCATGGTAACACATCTTATTCACATATTTTGCTTTCGTTTTACATTTTCATGTAAATATTAAAAAGAAGGTAATTAATATTTTTAATATTTTTTTTTATATTTTATATATATCACATGGGGGTACTTAAAAGGATTTTTATGAATAATACTAAATATTCGTTTTTCATAATTGTAAATTACGTTTTTAAAAACTTATTTCAAGAAATATGCAAGATAGCACATTTTCCCTCCCTTATTTCCGAAATTACTGAACCAAAAATCATGGCAACCAGGATTGGCAAAATCTAACTAGAAGATTACGGGAAAACTAAAGTGATTTTCCTAGCTTCTATAACTGTTGAAAGATGCATCATGGTTTTACGAGTGAGCAAGTCATAGTAGACATTATATTTCCGTTGTGAAAAATTAGTATTTTTAAATAATTTAATCTATGAACTTTTTCTACTCGCCTTTAAGTTTCCTTATATATATAAGTGTGCCCAATGTATAAAGAAACCTAATAGTGCGATTTCTGTTCCTATTTGATCAGTTTTTAAGACTACGCTATTAAAAAACAGGTAGTATTAAAACTATACATTACCTGAGCGAAATAGCATAATGATAAATTTATTTTTATTATTTCTTTCAATTGCACAGTCCAAAATATGGAAACAAAATTACATTAGTTTTTATTTCTTACGAGAAACAAATATAAAAATATTGGTGCAAGAGTGCTACTTTATTGATGCCATATTTATTTCTCAATAAATTAACGTATTTGCTCCAATGAAAATGATATCATGACATTTTTTTTATCAAAAATCATAAAAATGTATCCATTTAGAACTGTAGAAAGTCATACAACGACGTGTATATACATTATGATAAAATTTTACTAGTTATTTTGATTAAACGTTTACTACACTGATTATTCGATCACGTAGTTCTTTACCTAATGAATGTAAAAAATATTTTTCGTTTTAAGATTTGTCTTAAGCTAATTAATTTTAGCCTAATTAAATTTTTTCACAACGTTACTTTCGAGATTTTCCACTAAAAGTAAAATTCGTTAAGCTATGATAATTTTGCAACAGATAAATGCCTGTTTCAAATAAATACAATTGAAGGAAGAACACATTCAGGTACGTACTTGTCTAGAATTTGATTTCCGTTAGATTCCGAAAGTAATTTTTTCCAAGTTTGTGAATATGAATATCGAAGTAAACTATAATCACAATCCACAAAGAAAAGTAATGTTCATTAACACTTTTAAACATGTATTATATTATCTTTTGACTCTTGTTTTTTTTAACAAATTTCTTTCAAAGTTAAATCATTTTATCTAGTGTAAATTCGCAGACATTCGAGAGGAGTCCGGCTCATTGAACTACTAATTATCCTGATGACCTAATTCCTTTGTTTACTTAAACTTGAATCATCTTTTCAAAAAATGGGCCACGGCTGTCTTTGCGGACAAAGTTATTGCCTACACTTTTATTTTGATTCCTATGCTTGCCAACTTTCCATTGTGCAAATTAAACCGACAAAATTTAACTTTACGGCCTAACTTTTTGCTAATTTCTCAAACGAATCTTCATTTCTGAGCTTGTTTGTCTTAACTTTGAAAAAGGTTAAAGTAAACTTTTGGACAATGATATCGGATTTGAAGGAGAGGAAGATTGTTTAACATCGCTATTGTGTACCAACACGTCCAGAAAAGTAATTAATTTTTTATTTTTTATTTTATATTTAGTTAAAAAACAATTCCGAAGCGTTTGCTTACTGTTTAACAATAAGTAATGTCGATAATACCGAATGGTTTTTTACATAACACTTGAATACTTATAATAATTTAATTAATTTGAATAATAATTATAATGATTTAATTAATTTGACACGATTTAGATTAAAGAGCTAAAATGTTGTAACAACTATTGCGGTTCGTATAATCGTTGCGACTATTCTTCAAATTTATCCTGGTTAAATACAGAGTTGATCAATATTCCGTGTTAACAATAATATTTAAATAAAATTATTTTATCTAAAAAACCTTATTTAAGGAGATAAACTTAACGTATAAATTATTATACCTATTATCAGCTTTAAATATTTAATTAACTCCAAAAAGAAGACAGTTATTAATTATACTAACTTATAATTTTTAGTTTTTGGTTTAGATCTGTGTGTAAATAAATTACTAATAAAAAAATTGATCTCTCGTGTACTTTTCTTCTTACTGTTCTTTTTTATTGGCAATGTATATGTATATGTAATAATATATATATATCAATATAATTAAACTCTCTAAATAATTACTAATGTTACACTCTAAATAATGACGCATTTTCCATTTGATCTATTATCTAGCTAAGATAGATAGCAAAGACATCTTTGCTAATATCCCACCTGAAGATGTTGTAATACAACGAAACCTAGGTCGTGGTTAAAGAAATTAAAGAAAGTAGAAATAATACTACATCTCTAGTTTCTTTTAATTGTGAAATTAAATTTATTAAAATTATAAAAAAAGTAACAATTTTTCTAAAAAAATGCTACATCAAATTTTACACTCTTGGTTTAAATTCGATATGTTGATGCTGTAATAAGCCAGATAGTTCCACAGCGTGTTTCGTCCTTTATGGGAATAAAAGCGGTAAGGCGGGGATAAGGCGGTTTTACCATGTATTTTAGCATTATTTTTCATCCTATTTCAACATTTTTTCTAATAATTAAAAAGTAAAATAAAATTAGCCTGGGTAAAAATTTATTTCGTTATTTTTTCGGTATACATTTTTTTGAAATAATTTTTTCTAACGATTCGGCGTTGGACGTAGCCAGAAATAGGCGCAACGAAAATATTTGACCGCTATTGTTGATCCTACAAGTACCTATTCCTTTCCATTTCTTCCTTCTATCCGCTCTCAAATCTATTCACTTTCACCCCTTTCTACTCTAAGCTAGGATATCATAAAGATCGCAACTTATTGTTAGAAGTTGTGATCGTCATCACTTAAAATTATTATTGGTTTTATGCCTCCAGGTACGACTAGGAAATTAGCTACATTAAGATTTCAAAATTTAATATCTATTATTTCAAATATGTCATGGTTTCATTTTTTTGTACTTTTTTTTTATTTTGTGGTAATATTACATTAATATTTATTTTAAATTTTTTCAGTACCACTGAGAGAAAATTATGTTTAATTTTTTCATATTCTCTGGGTAGTAAAATATTAATTTTTGATTTGGGTGTACGTGTAAATAAAAAATACTGACTTTAAGTTTTAACGACTTTTTGTCAACGCAAGCGACGTTACCTAACATTTATTTTCATGTCATTAATCTACCTTCGATCTTTTATTATATTTAATAATATATTATCCACCTTAAAAAGTTAAAATCCCCAAAAAAAAAAAAAAGAAAACAATTGTTTTGTAGTAGTTTAATATATGATAACAGGGAAAGTAGAAGAAAAATATACGGAGGGCAAGGTGTATTATTTCTTTAGGGACTAAAATTTCAGTCATTAGAATTTAGTCATTAGTATTGATCTGCTTTTTAATTAAATTCTAGTTAAAAACTAAATTTGTAACAAATTATTATATTACACCAACTATAGAAGATCGTAATGTAATCAAGAACTAAGTCTTTTAATTCCAAGGTCCATATTAATATATAATGTTTTAGAAAGGTATTCTAATTCCACTATATATTTGTTTATAAACTCATCAAAATTTCGCAGTAATTTGTGTGCTTACTTAACGTCCAAATAGTTTAATCCCATGTATAATTCATCTAGATACATTCTCACTCATTGCTTCTATTTTATATAGTATATATACAAGCTGTTACAGATTAAGGTGTATGAAAAAATAATGTTTTATATATAACTCAATTAAATTATAGTGAAATAATATTTAAGTGTTTTATATACCCGAGATAGTACATTCGTGAAAACCAAACTCCTCTCGAATAGGAAAACTGCCCACCCGGGAATATCTGTTTTTCTTCGAAATATTATAGTCATATAATACTCTGAAATAAAAACGAATTTCCATGAGATTTAAATTTTAAATATACACAGTTTCGATTTGATCTCTCCAACTTTTTTTTAATTACTCACTATAGATTAATAGTTCTCAAAAACATTATTAATTTTCTTAGTTAAACATACGCCAAGCTTTTCGTGAAATATTTCTGCGTTTATTCTTCTTTCTTTTTCCTACCAATGTACAACAAAGCAATGGGCAAAAAATAGAAATCACGAAGAATAACACTTTACATTCTCAAGACCGTCTAGTTTTGCCAGTAACGAGTGTCTTTGGAGCTTAAGTACATCGTGACTACATACGACCTTCCCTTACTTAGAGGATCAAAAGTACCTAATGTATGGAATAAATATTGATTAATTATTAATCTTTGACTTGCGCAGGAATAATTCGTAGTTTATAATGTAAAATATATATGTAAAATATATATATTTTATATATAAATCAGTACAATCAAATAGATATATTCAGGTCGAATGTAATTATTCAAAATATCCCATATTTTATAATATGGAGTTATTTTTCTCCATCCGGGACATCAAGATGATTTTTAGGCTTTGGCACCTTGAACTGAAAAACAAAACCTTGCAAGATCGCTCGCTTGTCTCTGGGTTGCAGCCTATTATCCCAGAAACTATGCAATGTATAAAATTTAAAATTAGCATAGCAATAAATCTCATTAAACTCCTTATTTGACACTAACTTTTCAAACATTTTCACGTAAGCAATAAAGAGTAAGTAAATAAATTGCTGAAATTTTTGTTTTTAATTTGAATATCATATGGGATTTTATTTTAAAGAATCTGTTAGGAGGAAAACGAAGTTATGTTTTCACGTTTTTAAATAGAAATTATAAAAATTATTTAAATAAATAGGCAAAAGCAGAGCACCATCCAAACTTTATTCCCAAAACTATTGAACCAAACAACCTGTAAAAAACCGAGTTGATGAAATCTTACTAAAAGATTATAAGAAAATTATAACGATAATCCTGGGTTCTATAGTTTTAAAAAGTACACCTTACTTAAACGTCAGTGAATGGTGTGATGGATAATACCCTTATGTTGTGAAAAGAACAATATTTTACAATTTTTCAATAAAAATACTATGTAGTCTCAAATATTTATGAATGCTTAAATGTGTGCGGAACCTGTATCATATATTCTCCTCCTACTGGACAAGTTTTATTAGTACTTGTGATATTTTATCGCAATTTACGAACTAACGAAGAATTCAATAATAAATCTTTATGGAAATCAAAAAAGGCATTTCACGAATATAAATATATTCAAATATACTCACGTATATTCATGGCTGCATACACACTAACACACATAAATACGTACGTATATACGAATTCATTTCCTGTTTTAATTTTACCGAGCTGCTTGCCTACTAACTAGAGTATCACTAGTTACCTAATTCATTTTTATATATTTTTATATACTTATTTACCTACCTTTTAATACCCTAGATGTTTATATGTTTGTATTTTCCTTTAATTCTTCCTTACCTACGTACCTATTAGTTTAGTGACGTCATGCTTTTGTTCATACCTGGACATACTTACTTATCTACCTGTCTAATAGTACCTTTGTGCGCACCGGTATATACGCGCTTACTTATTTGTTTTGTTACTATTGCATGATAGTAAGTCGAGAACAAAAAGTCGAGACAACTCAAAACGTTATGGCGAGGCAAGTCAAAACAGTTCAAATTCGACGAGTTTAGTCTTCACCACTAAAGGGCAACGCCTCTCGGCTCTATCATTGGACACAAATTTTTCTGAAGAATGAATTTATATCGTTGTTAACCGTGTCAAAATTTAACAAACTTTATTATTTGATCATAATTAGACCTATAGCATCCAAATTCTATCACGTTAGCTTTGCATTTTTGAGAAATTCTTCAGTTTATCTCCCATTTTTATATTCAAATTCCATTCAATTCAAACAAAATTTTCAGGAATTATGCTGTAAATATCAATGATATAGCACCATTTTACATATTGGTGCCGATAAGACGCCTGATTTCACGCTTATATCGGACATGGCATTGAATGTGGCTAATTTCTCCACTGCTGTTGAGTTAAATAAAATTAAATTTAAAGTATCAGTCTTTAGTTATAATATTAACTATAACGTGGTTGCAGATAGGCTCACGATTTTGAAGTTTTCTAATTCGACGAATATCTGTATATGGTTGAGATTAGAACACCCATTTGCAGTCATATTATTATTGACCATGTTTTGATTACATAGTAAAGTAAATAATTATCCCGAGATTTGATAAAGTTCTCGTAATAAAATTTTCGGGCTTTTGCGTTCTCATTTAGATCTAATTTACATCTTAATTAGGTGCCACTAAATTATCGACTAAAAGTCCCTCTCAAACTTTTATTCTTCTGTATTGAAATACTATACTAAATACAAATCCTTGAACATTTATTTTGTTTCATTTGTCGCCGTATAAACTACATAAAAAATTCTGTTTTGTTTTATTATTGGTATGTTTTTTTCATTTTTGTGATTGATAATAAAATGTTGGCTGTAATCAAATTCAGAAATTTGTTTAAACAAAAAATTTCTTATATTTTAGTGATATACATACATTGCAAAACAATCTGTTTATGCTTAAGTGGTAAGGAGAATGGAAGATATTTTAATCTCAGAATCGTTCAAAGAAACAGAAATATATTCAATTGTTTCAAACAATTTGTTCTTGCGTCCAATTGTTTCTAGCAATCGTTGTTTTTTAAAATTAGATTGAGATATTGGTATTTTTTTTAATTTTTCGGGCTGAAAGTATCGCTTGTTTTATATATTAATAAAGATGTTCGTAGTAGTATAAAAATGGCATTTTATCACATAGAAGATGACAATAAATCAAGAACAAGTTTAATCCATCATGATAAATATAATAAACTATTGTTCGGAAATAAACAAAGCTAATTTTCAATAATATATTATGAATTAAAAGTTTCAATAAACACTTTAAATGAGAATATTAAATTTGTAAAATACACTATATTATGCATTATTTTGTTGTCAATAACGAATTCATTATATTCGTAAACAGTGCATAACGAAATGTGCCGTGGACCAGATAATTGCTGATACGGAGTATATGCGCCGATATTTAACCCTTTAGTAGCCGTGGACATACAATTTTTACATTACACATTTGTCCCATGAACAAAATGAGAGGGGGAGAGATGTAAAATAATGTTATTGATTGCAGTTGTCATATTTTGAATTCTGAAAGTTATAAAAAGCGGCAAGCGGTACTATTTGTAAAAGAAACGATATTTCGATATGCGCACACTTAAATATATAACAATGGAAAATGTCAATAAATAGAAAATAAAATTTAATTTAACTCCTCCCTTTATATACCCCTTATTAAAATATTGATTTGGCGCAATCGAGGTAGAATACCAAATAGTTACACAGACGCATACGAAATGTTGATCACACTGCCCCCTCCGAATGCAGGTATGCTTTTCTTGCAGTTCTACTTACTCCACTTTCCACTCTACGTAAGTGTCTCCACTGGAGATTATATTCGGTTCCTCATGACCGAAGGCTGGCTACTTGAAAGCGAGATCAACTTTTATTTTAGCTCGTACTTATACAGAAACCAATACAACCATTTTAATCCACGTGTAATTATTACGGTGTGCGACCGGCACAGTAAATCAATTGTAAATATATTTTTTTAAAGATTTCCCCTTCCCCTAAAAATGTCCTATGTTGTTTGTGCACATCGGTTGATGATAAAATCTCCATCTTTCGTACCATCTAGAAAATAGCTTTGCCGAAATAGCTAATCGTTTCGATAATATTTCAATATCTTTCAATATGTAAGATGCGCAATAACATCATTATTACCAATATCACCTTGACAAATCATAATGTAGTTATGTGGACGATGCATGGTGTATTCCCACTTGGCAATAGAGTAATGGATACACGCTACACTATGGTTACATTGTAACCACACCAATCCACAGTTGACTGTGTAGTGTGCAATAATTGATTATTAACTAAGCTTTTAATTTAAGAAAAACTTGCGTTTATTATTTAATGGAGGAATTTATAATTAAATAATTTTTCATAATACATATTCAGTTCATTTCAATTTCAAGAAAATTCCCTTTAGATACGATAACATATACATATTTTATTATTTCCAAATGGACTGGATTTAATTTGTATACATTTATCAAGAAATTTTTCATATGAAATTAATTATATATTGACTAACCGAATTAATTACATATTAATATTACTAAACGAATGAAGGAAATTTCATAAATTTTTAGGCAATACTTTCAAACAAATGGCAAAAATACATATATCGAAACTGTAATAAAAAGTCATAATTACATGTAAAATATCTGGAAAATGAAATCAAATAAAGACACGAAAACAGTCGCAAGTCACACCCGGCAAATTGGATTTGGGTTTTTGTGAAAAAAAATACACCAGAAAAAATTTTAATTGAAAAACCGTCACCAAATTGCATTGAAAAGATAATTTATTATCTCAAATGAAGATGGAGATTGGAACCAACTTAGTAAACTAATAATACATATGTTTTTATTTTAGAAATCAAAATAAATTCTATTCATAACAAAAATAACACGTGGTAGAAATTATAAGTATACGATGAAAATTAATTTTTCTTAATATTCCAGAAGAAAAAATAAATTTATCATAAACTAGTAAATTATACCAATAAATTTGTGTAATACTTTGTAATTTAATTACTAATTGTTTAAATATTTTGTAGCAACTTTAATAACTCGAAGTTTCATTTCAGGGTCTTGCCTGTAAATGTTATTTAATAAAAATAAATATAGCATTTATTATATAGATCTGAAAGTTTATAATAATTTTTTTGCATACTGTTAAAACTAAGGAAATTTTTTTTATTTGGACCTATAAAGAAAATAAATTCTTATTTTTATATGTCTTATATTTTACCGTATTCAAATTATTTATATTTTTTTCGATTTTTGTTCTTTCAATTACGTTGCTCCTATTTTATTCATCAAGCTTGTTAAATTATTATTAAAAAACCTGTTAAGCACGAAAGGAACGCACTATAAGGATACGTACACATTTAGGCATTTATATACATTTAATTATATCCCTATTAGTATTCCTATTAAACTATTTAAAAGAAATTAATTTTTTAAAACGAATATATATCACCTAATATATCTTTCACAGGCGTATAGTTAAATAAAATGTTTTTTATTTGATGTAACTACAAATCAATTATTTTAGGTTTTCTTTCCTTTATTTGTACTATGAGGCTTGGATTCATGCCAATTTTAATGATTCTAGGTTAACGGGAAGTACCCTATAAGTTTTGATTTATTTGTAAGTGTCAAAATATGCGGCATGAATGGCCGTATTTTTGGGATTCTTCTTGATTGCGTTAACTTACAAGCTTGACTTTACAGCTATAAGATACCGTAGACATAATATTTCATATTAATTTCAACTTGATATCTCTACCCGTTCCTGAGAAAAAGGATCTTGACATATCGATAGATGAACAACGAAGTAATCCTATAAGCTTCCTTTTTCCTTTTGAGGTAAAAGGAAGCTTATAGGATTTCAAACTTTTGCATTTAGTAATAATATTTCTGTAAATAATGAAAACAGATTCAATATTACTCAAGCGACCTTTACCTAGTTTATTCTTTTCTATATATAAATTCTTTCTGCAGCAACGTATCTGAACTTTCGTAAATTTGTAGTAAATGTAAATGTTAAGTAGAAAATTTTAACACTAAATAAATCGGAGGTAACGGTTTCATTAAATTAATATTATAATCGAATCATTTTATTGAAAGGTATGGATTACATCAGATTAAATTTCCGACGATACTAAATATTCCCCATAATAGAAAGCCTGTCACTTAGAATTCAATTAAAAATGAACTTTCTTTGTATGTATTAGCAGTATGTACTTGAACAGCGTCTTTTATAAAACTTCGAAAGCTCATTTCATAGTTAAAGCTAAGGGCGGCAAAACACATTAGTTAAGTAAACATAGATAGACTTTGATATCATTGGTTTTTAGAATTTCAATTTTTATTTGTGAATTTTGTAGGTTTGTTATTAAACTCGCATTGAGTGAAAGTATAAATAAGCATTATTTTTTTCACAGTACAAATAGCGATGCCAGACTAAGTATATCATTTTACAACAATTGAAATTCTGTATGTTTGTTAATCCCAATAATGTGTTTTTTCTATTTTTTAAACTAGTTTACATTAGCACCGGTAAATTAATAAAAAACAAGTCATGAATTATAAAGTGTCATTCTAGTCAATGGAATATCATAATGCTAGTTGAGAATTTACATTAATTTAGTTAAACATTTTATTTTATCATATAGGTAGTTAAGAATTTTATTTATTCTAATTATCTAAGTTTAAGTATACATTTCCAGACCTAATTTTAAAATTTGTTGTTAATTTTTTAGCTTAACTCTAATAAACTTTAACATCAATGTAGTTTTAAAATATAAAATCAACTTAGCTTGTATTTCTTCCTTCATCCTATCTTATAGCAACGAGGAGTTTCCTAGACTATTTTATATTTCACTTTTATTTTAATAGTTATATATTTATGTATTGAATGCGATTTCTCTATTTGATTAGAATATGCCGTTATAATAGTTCATTATCCACAAATGATACTGGTTTGTATTCCCTTAATTCAACTTTTACTCCATAAACGTACCTCAACTACGCTCATCAGGTCTCATGCATTCAGCACGAAATGCAAAAAAAATTAAATATAACATGGTCCAACTTAAAATACTGTTTAAAAATAATAAAAAAATATGAAATTTATGAAAAAATAATCTCTTTATAATATGCAACATAAAATATAACGCTATTAATAAGTAACATTCATTAAAATATTGCCAGGTTAAGTTCATAAAAAACTGAGATTCTGTTAAAAGACCACGAAAATTATTCTCAAACAGCTATAAAAATAAATTATGATAATAAAAACTGAATAAATTAAGGCGTACACGAGACTCAGAGGTACGTGGTGTTTTGCTGCAAATTGCCTTGCAAATGTGCTAGAAATTTTTGTAGCAGTTTGTGTCTAAAATGGGTGTTTTGCATAATTTCAAATTAAATCACCATCAAAATGTCCTGTGGGGATAATGTTTGTTTAATTTTTACGAGCATCTGTGCAGATTATGATAGAAACCTTCATAGATTATATAGAGAACAGTGAATAAATTTTCCTAATGAACTCCACTATTTACAACGATAGAACTGATAGACTTTTACATGTTTACTGTAGACAAAGACTTGATCTTTATCATCATTGTTAAGAAACAATCGGTTAAGGACAAGTTGAATTAATAATTTTCTCCAATCATAGAAAATTTGTCGTTTATTAAAATATATTAGATTCAAAAAGTTTATGCTTTATCCAATGTAAGAATAAATAGTTCGATAAAAAATAAACTACGGCCCAGTTAAAATAGCGTTTAACGCTTGGGAGCAATTATCTAATTTACAAGTATTTTAGTTTAATACATTTGTAAATTGAATATTACACGACCTATTTGAATGATTATATACTAGATGTCAAGCGATATGTGATACAAATATATATATTTTTTTTAGAATAACGCAATGGTATTTGTGAGTAAATATGTTTTAGGATATTTTCTTTAAAATGTATCATTTATTTTTTTTTGGTTGTACCCCGAAAAGGGAACGTGATTTTCACCAAAATAAAGCTATTAATACTTAAACCTATTTATTGTTTATGAAAGGAAAAACTTCCTGCCTATCACCATTTAATTGTACCTATTTAAAAAAATTATCGCAATTTGAAGTGGCTTTTAGGGAATGTACTTAAAAGAACAAGAATAAATGCATATTTAAAAGTAAATTTAAAGATATAAATTTTGGGTTTTATAACGGAAATATCTACTTGTATTGAAAAAAAAATAACTTTTTTATATCTATGAAACATTTTATATAATCTATGAAGCATTTTTAAACTCTACCTCTCTGTACTTAAGCTATATATTTTGAACTTTCATTCACGTATTTGTATTTTGTATGACAATATTGCAAAGCATTAATATTTGTAATACATTTGTTGTGAAATTGCATGTATAGTAATTCGTCAAGTAGAAAGTTTTCGTTAAGTCTAAATAGACTCCTGCAAGTAATAAAGTAACATGGCGGTTGTTTAATGGTAAAGCTGAGTTGAATCTGGTTATATATTAAACAATTCATTTAATGTAATTTCTGTATAGTTAGTTATTAATTTCCAAAGAAAATATTTCATGTTATAGTTATAATTTAATTTTATTTACTAAGTAACTAAACGAAATGTCGTCAAATTTCAATGACTTTAGATACCTTTTGCAATTAATCTCTGGATTTTTGATGTGATTTTTTAAGTGAAATTTATAGTCATCGTTACGAATCTCAAGCAGAAGTATGTGTATCAACCCTTTAATCGCTTATTATCTATTATTAGTAAAAATCGTCAACGGAATATGGTAAAATTTCCCTTATGAAAATTATTATTCTTGTAGTTTTTATTTAATTATCAAAACAATACACATCACATGATTGTGACATCGTGTTAAAAGAAAATAAATTATTAATTACCCAATTTAAAAAAAGAACGAAAGGTTTATCTGTGCTTCGTTTCTTAACTATCTTGCTAAATGTATTAGTAAATAGGATATATATATATATATATATATATATATATATATATATAACATTTCATTGAAAAATTTATTTTTGATAAACGACCCGTTTTACGATGAAATTGTAATCTGACACAGTCTTCAGCCAATAACGTGGAATAACGATATTATTTAGTTAAACTAAGTTGTTTTGTATTTCATGAAAAGCAAGCAAAACTTTTGCATCAGCAGCAGGTGATTTCTTTAAATAAATACCTATAGTTTATTACAAGCATAATAACGCTTAATTCACAATGCGTAACACTTATATGATTTGTTTAATATGAATGTTAAAGAAAATAAATTATATTATTTTTTGTACTTAATTACAAGGTTATCATTTTCTTTTCGGAAGAAGAAAACTTTAAAATCGAACTTTTCTTTCCTGGATTTATTGTCACAGACATTTCTTTACTTGTACTACCTAACGCACCTTAGATAAGGTAGGAGTTGTTGCTTCTAGAAGCAAAACATTGATTGAAATTGCCATCGAACCCATAACCGAACAAACGCGCTTACTAACTTGTATTGGCACAAGATAGATGACGGTCCGCCCACGTTTTTGATGAGTCTATTACGGATAAAATGCATGTTGAAATATGGGGTCCCATTGATATAGGGACTCGACTAAAGTTAATTGGAAAAGGAAATTGGATCCCAAGATCACTCAAATGTCCGTCTACTATGTCTGTTAAAGCCGTTTTGATTTGAAAGAATTGCAGGTAGAAACGCAAAAGTAAATGTATAGTTTTAATGTATATTAACAGCATATATATTAAGAGTATTACATCTTATCTCTAAAACTGCTAACGAAAAATTATAGAAAAACAATATTGGCAAATACTGAAATAAATTTTAAGGAAAAACTAAAGTTAAGATTTCAAATCCCATTCGTTTCGAGAAATTTGCTATATATTTATACTTTCCATTTATATATTAGGCGACCAAATTAAATGGCTTGAATAGGAACAGAACTCTAGCACACTTGTATTTGGCACGTTTTTTAACGGTTAATCATCGTGATGGTATATAGAACCGGAAAATTCTATAGATCGTCTTATTTACACGCATATTTTCTATCAATTATTTCACAAATTAAAAAATCTCGTGAGATCAATTACGTAGATATATTTTTCTCCTTACATCTATAGTTCCAATTGTAGTTTAATTTTCTCCCTTTATCAATAATAGAAATTGAAAATAATATTCATATTTAAATTCTCTTCAGAGTATTGTCCCTTATTTTCAATGAATGATAAGATTTGTTTGTGTTTTTTTTTCATTTGATATTACACCAATATTTCCAAATTTAATAACTGAAATGACATTTTAGGGTCATTATTTTTAAAAGTTTAAATTGTTAATTCCGTTAAATGTTATTTGCGTTTTATTTGTATATTTTTTATTGTTAGACAGTTTGATGTTTGTCGTAATAATTTTGTAATGCAGCTTTGAAAGTGTTGACTGATTTATATATCTCATATTTAACTAATTTTAATTATTTATGTCAAATTTCTAATGTAATTTTTGAAAGTTAGTTACAAAATCTATATGTTTATTAAGATTAATCTAAATCTAAGTATGTTTATGTTAAAAGCATTAAGCACTAAATAAATCAATTATAACTTTTATAAATGATTAAAACTTTTGCTATAGTCCTTTATACTACTTGTTGTTATTTTATTACAGGTTAAATTTAATTGTGTTCTTACCTTGGAGTTTGAAAATAACAGAAATATTACCATTGTTCATTGATTGACATGCAAATATGAAAAACATAAAACTTCATAGGTGGTCTGCACATGTCGAAAATATACTCGTGGTAAATTAGAGGCGATCAGCTGGGATTTACTCACTCATCCAACATATTCACCGGATCTTATGCCCTCTGATTATCATTTATTCAGGGCTCTAAATAACCATTTACGGGAAAAAAAATTCGACGTTGAAGAAGATCTTCAAAACGACCTCGTACAGTTTTTTGATCAGTCACCGGAATTTTAAAATAGGCATATTGTCACTGCCAACTAGATGGTGACAAATAGTAGATAATATAAATAGTGTTACCCATAATTTTTTTAATAAAAATTGTTCACAGCAACTTGGGGTTAAAAGCTTATAAGCCAACTCAATATATATATATATATATATATATATATATATATATATATATATATATATATATACATATATATATATATATATATATATATATATACATACATATATATGTATATTTATATAAATATATATGTATATATACGTATATATGTATATACTAAGAAATACATATTAAATAAATCCAGATACTGACGTACAAGATTTGTTGGCAATAGTAAACAATAATGGATTGTTCTTACTACAGTAAATTACCAACACTGCTTTACCATAAATATTGTAATGAATTGGAAAGCAGACTGAAATTTATATTTAGTTTTGATTCAATTAGAATCTACGGCATAAAAAATATAAAATATATGAATTAAGTTTTGTGTGTTAATACTTCCAGACCTCAACAAAATTTAATAGAAAATAAATATGTCAACAGAGGTTAAACATATTTTAGTAGCATATATAACTTTCTATCAAAATGAATGAAAGTATTTATATGACGTGTATTTTCAATATTACAGGACTGGGTACCATATCATCTTGCAGCATGTGAGATCCAAATTGTATTAAAATCTTCTTTTAAGTAAATAAGTAAACATGAAAGTAAATAACAACAAATAATACAAACATACATAACTCACAATTACGTGACCAAACTTTCAATTCAAGCCAGCAATAAAAGATTCTCAGGAAATTGAAAATGGGATTAAAAATGTTTTTCCACTTAGCACTCTATGCATATTATATTTTGTACCTTACATTCAATAGGTAAATAATTGGGATAACGATAAAAAGCTAAGCCGGAGTGCGAATCTCAGTCGAAGAATAAGCGACCCGTGCTGTAGTTTTAGGCTTTATGGGCAAGCATGGTATCTGCTCGTTGCCATACGAAAGTAGTTACGGAACCTAATGTGGAAAGTAATAAATATTAATGAAGTAACAAAAAAGCACACCTACTTCACATGCAGTCACAAAATATTGTAGTTCGGAAAATTCCATGAATTTTTTTTGTTTAAATGTGATTAAAAAAAACAGTAATCAATCAATAACTGTTTAAAATAGATTATAGTCTAATAAATTTAGCCATAGGAAACAGTAAAGCAATAAGTAAAATGGTAATCAGCACTGCCTTCGCTTGTATTGGGACATACATACAAATATGTACCTGTCCACTTATACGATAACCAACGTCATCGCGAAACATAGTTCTGTACACAATTACTACACATAAAAACAAAAACAACTTGTCCTTTCTGCTATATTAAAAAGATACGTCAAATTCTGTTTCACTCGTATTTTCGGATCTATTGTTTAGACGACATTTTTCCATTCCGTGTACTTCCTCCTCGTGTATCGGTTATTCATCACTGTCAACGCGTCAAAGCTAATATCAAAAGAAAAGACGATCCCTCCTTGTAGCAAAAAATATAATGCTTTGAGATTAAGGAGATAAGTTTCGTAAACACCATTTATAATATTGTCACAATATTTAAATGTATTGATTTTATCGATAAAATTAGACGAAAATTGGAAAGCTGTTCTAACTTAATATTTGAGTGCATAGTTCCAAGCAGAGGATTACCATCGAGACATAGTCAATTGTGACAAATTTTTCAAATAAATTATATGTATATATATATATATATATATATATATATATATATATATATATATATATATATATATATATATATAATATTTGGTACTAGTTATTATTTTGAGAGTAAACATTGAAAGAGAAATTCAAACGAATAGTTAATGAAGTAAATAACCAATTAACAGGCTTCAAGGAATTATTACCAAAGCTTTACAAAACTTAGTATTGACGGTTATAAACATCTTTTTTAAAATGCTATCTATTAAAACATAGAATAATTAATTGAATCATGATACAGAGATTGCTCCATCAATAAACATACCGAAAAATGATCTATGAAACTATATTTCACACTATCCTTTCCTACTTCCCTTAACTTGATTAACATAGACGGTATTGGATAACCCTAAAATATGCCTTACTTAATATTAATGTCATTAATATACGGAAAGTAAAAATATGGAGCGGAATGTTCTACGTTAGTTTTTGAGCTATTAACATAGCAAACAAAGTGTCAAGATGTCATTTTCCCATTATCAAGGAACAGTTTCGTGAGGTTTTTTTTATCATGTTTTTATCACTTATCGTTACTTAGTTAAAAGAGCTGAAGTATAAACCGTAGCTGAAGACACTTATAAAAAATAATTGCAAGATTTCAAAATAAAACAAAATCTTATTAATAATAAGTAAAAAGTGTTTATCTGCTTTTCCATAATTTGTTTTTTTATGGAACAGTTTATGCGCAGTTTTAATTAATTTTGATTAGAATATTAGTTCAAATAATGCAAAGAGTTTATTAGCGGACAAAATTTTAATTACTCGTTTTTCAATTAAATGACACGAAAAAAAAAATTAACCTACATTTTTGTACCTTTGTGTTTGGGGTATTGCTAACTGTATTTTAATCAATAAATCATTTTTAATGTTCAGTGGTGTCTGAAAAATATTACCTAAAGGATGGAGCAATTGGAGTTATTTGGTCCTTATTTTGTTTTAGGATTAAATACTTAAAATTAAGTTACCGTTAAATAAAATGTAGCAAGATCCCGTAAGACTTATTTGAACAGAAAAATAAGAGGAAAATAATAAAATATTTTCACAATTCGTATTTTATCCTTAACTTTCATCTACCCATATATATATATATATATATATACATAAGTCATTAATTGTAAGTTAATTTGTAATCTTGCGCTGTGTCATAGATCAATACTAATCCGTCATACTTCGTTCCGCTGATACTTACTCGTAACATAATAAAAATGAAAATTAAAAGTTCATTATATTTTGATAATTATTAATAGTAGGGAACATTTTTAAAGAAATAATACCATAATATAATAAAGAGAAACTATATTGAATATTGTACAATCTTGTATTACAGTCTCTGGAGAAATTTGTTTTAAGTTTAATACGTATTTAATATATAATTTTATGTCCGAAACATTTATTATATACGTCTCGCACATTTTATCTATAATGTCAATAACTTTTTGATGGTATCATAATTTATGATAATTTTAGATTTTCCAATATTTTTCTTGATATTTATACTGTCACGAGTAATTGATACAAGCAGAAGGTTTTTTTCCTACTGCGGTACATATTAAATTAGAATGCAATTATTTTTTGTTCAACTACGCTTAATTTTTTTTGTCTCTAACTTCAGTGGGTTGTTTTGGAATTTTTTTTCTTTTGTGTAGATTATATATATCACTGTCTACAATCTTCCTCTAACAAATATGTTAATGATACATTTATAAAAAAATTATCACAATGGATATTTTAACCCGCCCAGCGAAAAACATTTTTAAGTCATATAATCAGGGTCGATGGGAATATGATATTTTAGGACTCTGGAGACTATTTTCAAACAGAACTTTTTGTTTTTAGTGTTTGAAATATATTAACACTTATCAAAGCGCAAATTTTCATTTCTTATATTAGGCTTTCGTCGCATGTACTGCACTAAGCCACAGCTTTTCCTAAATGTCCTTAAATTTTTATCAGTAGTGACAAACGGGAGAACTTTAGTTTTCGTGGATTGAAATAAGTTACGACAAAAAAAAAATAACTGTGTGAAATATAATAATTATATCAATGAAAATAAGACATATTATATGGTGTAATTGTAAAAAAAATTTTAAATATTTTTTGACAGAGATAGTAATATTTAGACCCTCGTGGGTCACATGGGCTAAGATATCTGCATTCGGCACAAACACTCACATTCCACTTAACCTTTTCTGATAATTAACTTTGAATTTATATAAATTCTCATCGCGCTAGGTAGCTACTCTCAGTTCTTTTGTTACAAGTATAGGTCTCAAATGTCAATACATGGTTTTTGGAAGGATACCATGTAGTTAAAATATATGAATACCACGTAACATTCGGTAAAATTTAAGCATTATATTCCAATAACAAAAAGAATAAAAAGTATCTCTTCTTATGAAAATCATGTAAATATATATTATTTTTTAATTGTATTAAACAAATAAAATGAAAAAAATTATGGAAGTGAGATTTGAACTATGACCCGCTAGTTACGGTTCTACCTTGCATCTGCTTAGCCATGTTTTAAAACTTTAGGTATATATGCTTATCATTATTAAAGAGATAATTCAAGCTTATATACACTTTCACAAATAATTGCATTCAGTAATGTACCCTATCCCTATCCAAAAGTTTGTCACAAACTAATTTTCCATAATAACTTTTCTCTTCGCAATTGTATAGCAATTTTGAATATCTTAAATTTGGGAATTATTTTGGAGTAAAGAAAAAGATCATTTATCAAAAATTATACGTTGCACCGCTATCGTACAAAAAGAATCGACATCACGAAAAACACAATTAAAAAATCAACCAGATAATATTGAGAAAAAAATTTCAACCTGGTAATCCAGTATACCAGAAAAACAAAAAAATTAAGAGAGAAATAAAACCAAAATATTCAAAACAATTTTGAAACCAGATCAGATGTTGGTGTTGTTAGCCAGTTTTGGTGTTGGATTTAAGATTATCGTTGTTTATTTTTGTATAATTGATGATACAAGCTTTTTTTATCACATTCAGGAAAGCTTAAAATAGATATAAACTAACTTGAAGACATAATTTTAGGCCTTACTGATATTTCCATTATGTGCTGAAAAATAAAATAAATGGTGTAACAATCTAAACATACAAGATTTAGGGATACGCTTGGGACAAGTAGTGAAAAAATTAAATCCTGTTTATTATGTGAGTATAAAACTGGTATCGGTACAAAAATGAAAGAGAGAGAAGACAATCAAAATACAGTTAAATTATTTTCTTAAAAAATTATATTGACAGAAATAGTTGATATTTTTAACACGAATACGTTATACGATAGACCAAGATATCATTTAGAGGCCGCAATAAAAAAAGCAGTTTATTTATATGTATATGTAGATGTGTGTGTGTGTGTATATGTGTGTGTGTGTGTGCGCATGTGTGTGTGTGTACGTATGCGTGTGCGTGTGTGTGTGTGCGTGTGTGTGCGTGTGTGTGTGTGTGCGTATGTCCGTGTGTGTATGATGTGTGCATGTGTCCAATGTGGATGTATTGACAATTTAGGAGCCGCTAAATTATATAATTTTGCACTAACTCCATTTCTTAGACTATGGTCTTGTAAACTGAATAAAGCTCGCCGATCTAGAAACGCTTCTAGCTTTTTATCAATCGTAACACACTGAAACCCCTATATTTGACGTGAATTGAAACAGACTGAAAAGGTAACAAACCGCAATAAAAATTGTATGTTTCATCAGGTTGCGTAATTATGAAAGAATAATCTCTGTCACTTACCGGAAACATTAAAAGATGTATGTATTGTAAAAACTAAATATTATTTACTGAGAGTGAAAACCTTATTTTTATTGTAAATTAGACTATCGTAATTTGGTTCTTTTTGTATATTTTCCAAATTACTCATCCCACTAAAACAAAAGATGGGCCCTTTATTTAATGAAATTTACAGAAGAATAAAAGGAGTGTTGCCTTGTGGTGAAAAAATGACTGCTGTAGTTCTTCGTGGCATATCCTGGGTGAGGTTTTTAGTGATCTTGTTGGGGAATACACCCTCATTCGAACGTAATAACAGTTTTTAGCTTTCGAAGGAGCTCAATATATAGCTATAATACACCGTTTTAGAATATTCAACGGATGCTCGATAGAAAAGAGGTTGGGAATTTATCGTGGACAATCTAAACTGCGAATCCCGACCTCAGTTAAACAAGTGTCTACTTTGCACGCTCGATTTGCTTGAGCGTTATCCATCATAAAGACAGATGTGCTCTTATAACGTTTAGTTCTAATTGTATAATCAGAGAGCCATTTTTTAAAAAACCTAACTCCTTACGATCTTCAGAAATTATGCCTGCCCAAAACATAAAAGAACCTCCTTCGTAAAACATAATCTCTTCGCAACTTACGTTTGCTTAACGGTTTTCAGGCCTTCTGAGCACTTTGAGATTTTGTTTCTGACCAAATAGACATCAGTAAATAAAACTTTCATCACTAATAAAGTAAAGGCTTCATCAGTAAATAAAACCCTACTCCACTCCACATCAGTCTACATAGCACGTTTTTGGGCAAACCTCGACTTTGAAATACAGGTTCCTAATTTAAGACGCCTAGCTAGTCTTCAGCTGGCGACATAAACTTCTATAATTCTTTTCTTGACAGTATATAGACTATTACTTCTTCGAGATTGTTTTTGATGATTTTAAAAGTAGACTTCCGATTTTGTAAAGCTTGGCTCACAATTTATAGGTTGCCTCTGGGCTCAGTGCACCCTTTTTCTCTCAGTTCTGGTCTTCTTTTGAATGAATCGCTCTCTTGAGCCTAGTCCAGGTCTTCTGAATATTAAAATGACTTACACCAAGTCCTTGAGAAACATAACATTGATTACAATCTTCTTCAAGAAGAGTCACTATATTACCAGTGATTACCATTAAGTCTAACATAAAGTCTGATAGTACGTTATAAAATTTGTCACGACAAACAAACTTAAACAATTTAACAATAATACCAATAATTAAATTTTTTTAAACAATTCTTTTCAACTTAACAACATACATTTTATTCGATTGCTATATGCATTTGAATAATCGCGAATACCTCTTTTTTTAAATTTCCATAGCTGTAAAAGCAATTTTGTTAGTCCATTTTTTTTTTGCAAGTGAGTGAATAATTCATATATTTAAAATATTTGTCGGTATTAAAAAGATAAAATTAAAAATAGAAAAAACTTAAATTCAATCAATCTTTAAACAGGGCCATACTTAAAAGCGTAAATGGCAAATATGTAGTAAGGAAATAAATGCAAGGAGACTATAAATTTTCTTTCTCCCTTTTTTCATAGTAATATTCATTTTGGTACGTTTTAAATTTACAATTGTAACTTTTAAAATTTTTTATACCCAATATCATTAACATTATCGATGTCTCTGTTGCCGATCGATATGTCTGTTGCTTCGAACAATTTCACAAACAAATCTAGACATGTAAGTGAAATCAAAGTTTAAACTGTAGCAACCATCACTATACAATAAGAACACTTGCTTACGTCGGATACCTCCGCGCATCGCACTGTCTAATGAGAAGCACAATATACAATGTATATAGGTTGCTTTGATCGGTAATTAAATAGTTGATTCTTCGTGATACTATACACGAATATTTTACTTTCTTTGCGGAAAAGTTGTTAAGAAACTATATAATTGAATGACTATGACTCATTTTATCCGTCAGTATTAATTAAATTAGTACATACTTATTCCTCATGTATAAGTTTACTTTGAAAAGTTTGAATGTTTGAACAAAAACTTTACAGTCAATACATATAGAAAAATAAACAGGTAACTCGATATATAATAAATATTTTCATGTTTATTTTGAAAGAAATATTTTCAGGGTTTATGACATAATTTTCATTGGAATTGGTTCATCCTGGGAAAATCTAAAGAAGTATCTTATCCATCCGTAATATAACGGGAAGAAATTAAAATTTTGTTACTATTAATATGAAAGTACTAAAATATGATTTTAACAGCAGAAAAAAATTTATTCACAATTATGAATGACGTGGTTCTTATAATATTCAAACCTAACAGGCGAAATATCCAAGACGTCTCCGTATACAAAAAAAAAACGATTGAGAATATGTTTTTAATTTGTTATTTATGCAAACAAAATAAAAAAAAATATTCAGAAAAAAATTTAATGTCTACAATTATAATATAATCAGGTCTGTGCATCGTCTCTCTTTAGTTTGAAATTACTGGCTTAATTTAATGACAGATTATATGAAATGTTAAATAGCGTTGACGTGTTCTTTCAATGCAATTTTCTTCAAATAAAAATACTTGAAAATTTTCATCGAATCTAATGTCTATTGTTGGATGGAGGTAAAAGTTAGTTAGTAACTATTTCTTTTCAACTTTGCGGAAGTAGTTTATGAAATCGCACAAAAGGCTCGAGTGCACAAAGTTGAAATTTAATGTTTAACTTCCGCTGTGGAACTTGAAGAATTCGAAAGTTGTCTTACAAAGAACTAAACAAAAGCGTAGCTGTAGAAGTTATCGGCATATTAAAGAGAGTTGCTGTTGATTTTTTTACGTATAACTACTATCAATAATTTAGGAAACAATCATGTAATATGAAAATTTCTTTTATATTTGTAAGTTCTTGGTTAAAATTTAATTTATTACATTAAATTAAGCTTACCCACTAAAAATATGTATTGCCTACTAATTATTATAAACTTTTAAAACTAACAGATAGTGTTTATGGTGGATGTTCAAAACAAATAAATCATTGAATCTGACCAGTAAGAATATATATATGAAGACTGTTTACTTCCCCCCCCCCTGTTTTCATCGTAATGTTCATTTTCGTATATTTTAATTTCAAAAGTAATTTTTAATATTTTTGCGTACCATATCGTATCAACTTAATCGAAATTAATTTTTTATTTTGTATTTCATAATTCTGTTTCTTCATATATTGTTGCTTCATTCGTTAAAAACTATTCAAAATATGAAAAAAAGTTTTGGTGAAATATACTTGCAGCCATAAATTGTGATTATTTTTTTTAAAGATTTCTTACAAAAACCTTTAGTATGCTTAATAATGAAAATGACCTTATGTTCAGTCTAAAGAAAACTTGGGCAATGCTGTGAAAGGAGTCACGAACAAATCAAATACTTGAAGCTGGAATCTGGCTTCAATTATTTTTCTCCATCACAGAGAGATTAATAATTAATATTTAAAATTACCTTCGACATAATTATATATGGAGTTAATAAAATTATCCAATATTAGACTTTTATTATTTATATTGTTTCTAGAGAGATTTACTCAACGCATTGAACCCTAGCAGCAAGAAATATCATGGATCGATACTACTATATTATCTCTCATAAAGTATATCTTGATAAGAGGTTATGATAAATAAACTGGGTGCGACAAATATATTAGATGTACGATTATTGATATAGATGTACCATTATCAAGATGCGTAAAAATTAGGTTTATTTCAGTAATATTCGAAAATAAAATAGACATTTGGCAATCGAAGCACATTTAAATACATATTTTTTCTAGTATATATGAAGAGAAAATGAATGATTTTAAAATTTGGGCTATTTTCCCAACCTAGAAGGAATTAGCATTGCGTGGCTTTTTTGCAGCAACCGATAACATAAAGGTTTAACATAAGTTTAAAATCTCAGTTTTACACTTGTCGTATAAGATCTTTTAGATTCTTTATGTTTGCACATAAATTTTCTCAAGCAATTTCAAATTCATTTGAGTGATGCCTTGTCCGAATCGATGTTTTTGTTCCGTGATTGTTTATTGGCCAATTTATTAAAAACTAAATCACTTTCTCTAAAGAATCTCCGGTACTCATAAATCATACGACATTATAGTGAAAAATCCATTTAAAATTTTTTAGTTTTTATCTCTATATTCTGATTAAATTTATCAAAAATTGTGTATCATTAATTTAAATATCGGCTAGTCCTAATGTTTACTCAGTATTACGTAATTCCTTGTAACTTAGGGACTTGTAACTTAGTATTAGTGGAATGAAAATATTAAGCCTTTTATTTTCTATTTTAAAATGAGGAATGCGTAATACAAATTTATTGTTATGAATTAATTTCAAATGTTTTTTTTTTAAATAATGGTAATAAACAATTTGCATTTGGCTGTTAGTAATTATTATTTTATGATACTTTAATTAATTATATAATTTGTCGTATTGATATATGTGGAAAATAATAAAAATTAAGGTGTAATTAAGTTTCTGAGATTCGAGCAAGCTCCAGATATTTTATTGCCTGACTAATACTGTGCAAAGACTATGAAATGAGACTGCTCATATAAGCTGTTTCTAGATACGTTTTTTATTTTTTTCTGAAAAATCTCTTCAATTGAATATATTTTTATTTCTTTAAACAAACGCGAATTTTACTCCGGAACACTTATAGCCTGAAATAATGATATGAATAATATTACACTTTCATTGAAATACATACAAATTATGGCCCATATCTTTCCTCATTATAGTCAAAAAAATACGTATTTTGTGCTTTAATGGCACATCGGCAGTAATAAAACGAGTAAATTATTTCATAAGCGAGAATGTGATGCAGTACTAACTTTCAAAATAAATCCAATTTTAAACACGTTATTTCTCCCCTAAAATAATCTTCCTTGCATTTACAAAGGTATAATATTTATTTAAAAAGCTGATTTACGAAAGGTGTAACCTTTCAAATAATAACAATGTTTTATGTAGTATACTTGACATAATCATAAAAAAAATATATCAAATGTGTTATCCCAAATATAAAAATTGTTGTATTAAATTATTTAATAGTTTAGTCGCTTATTTCTCGCTGCACAACTAAAATTAAGTCCACGCAAATGCTAAAGGTTAAGTTGTCTTTGCATACGGTGACCGGTGTATAATTCATATTGAGTAGAAAATTATGACTGCCGTCACAACTGTATGGAAAAGCGTCATATATGTTTCAACTGAATACCAATTTTCCACAATTATGTCTTTACGTCATTTTTCCACAATTATGTCTTTACGTCATGTTTACTAATCGTTTATTTCGTAATGACTGACCTGTACTCTCTGGCCTATTTATAGTCCATACTCCCTCGTCCCTTTAGAGAGTATTTTTTTTTAATTATTTACTGGAAGTGTACTAATTACATAAAATAATTAAAAAAATAAGGAAGATACTCAGCTTCAATAAAATTCAGTATTGTCTCGGGTCCTTTTCTTGCTGGACGTAATAATTGCCAATAAAGAACATTTATTCATGACAGACGATAGCTTTACAGATAGTAGATATATTTTATCACCGGTGAGTACGTTTTATCTATAGGTAAATTTTGATAAATTATGCTTAAAAAATAAGTAATTCTCTTGAATGCCATATTTTATAAAATAACGTTCTACAAGATAAATATTTTCTCTGTAAATTTTAGTTACAATATGTTTTGTACATTTTTCCAGAAAATGATAAACGCATCTAGACCTAACTTAACTTGATCTGACCTAATTGGCTGCTCCCTTCTTGTCCAATTTCTTATATTAAAATATAGATATATTATAAAAAGTCAGTTCATTTCTTGATAAAAAAAATAGGGCAAAAACAGTCTTCTGACTAACGAAAATATTTATGCGTCTAATATGGGTATTCACAATTAGAGAGATATCGGTTTGATACATTTTAGGAATTGCGACAACCAAAGTATAAAAAAAAATTGCTAAGAAAAACATTTGACTTAGTTACCATGTTTACTTAACCCAATAAAATATTTATACCAAGCATATAATTGGAACGCATATACGTCTACTAATGTTTATTCGATCAACCTGATATATCCCAAAATCAAAATGAGATAGTTTGTGTAGTGAATACGAACTTAAGAAAGGTGTTTTTCCTCAAAATTATGACTAAACATAACTATAGAAACTCTTTAATATGGCTTCACCTCTGTACAGCATCCGTGTAAATAAGAATAACTTAAGTATTATTTTCTGAAGAAATTACGAACTGTATGCTGCGAAAAGAACTTGGTCCGAATAATAAATTATTACAAACAAGAAGTTTCCGTTCAGTTAACTGACATAATATTTATATTTATATTTTTTTATAATTTAATCTACATAGATAATTAACTAATTCGGAAGTAAAAATAGCCGAAGGGAGTTGTATTATTGTGCCAAAAATTACAGACAATTCTTTTTTTAACATTAAAGGATAAAAGTAAAGTAAATATGCAAGTAAAGTGCAAGTGAATTAATTACGACAGTTGCATATGGTTGTATGCAAATAACAATTTGATAAATTAATATATTTGGCGTTAATTTTGTAGAAATTCATTATTCACAATTAAGTGAAACTACGTGATGTAGATGATGTAGTATATATGTACTGTATGGTGTGGGTTTCTCAGTTAAGAAAAAATATAAAGAAAATGTAAAGAGATTTATTGGTATACCAGAGAGAGTTTGTGCATTAGAAATTGAGTTGGAGAATACCCTCCACACAAAAAATCATCCAATGGACGGGACCACAAGGTACCAGAGCGAGAGGCAAACCCAATGCCAGATGGGCTGACGAGATCGTGGCTACAGCAGGTTGCGAGTGGCTTCAAACAGCCAAAGATAGAGACGAATGGCAAGCTTTGGAGGAGGCTTTTCTTACCCTAAGGGGGTCCATATAAATTTAATAAATAATATAAAAAATTTATATAATAATTATCAATGTAAATTATCATGAGCATTAACTAATTTTACTATTCTATTTTAATTGTTTATACAATGTATACAAATGTCATCCTTTTTAATTAATGTTATTTATTATTTATGTATTTTTTTTATTGCATGATGTAGTATTATTTCTACTTTCTTTAAGTTCTTTACCATGACCTAGGTTTCGTTTTATTATAACATCGTCAGGTGGGATATTAGAAAAGAAAAGCTTTCTTTGCTAACCCACCTGACGGTGTTGTAATACAACGAAACCTAGGTCGTAGTAAAGAACTTAAAGAAAGTGGAAATAATACTGCATCACGTAGTTTCATTTAATTGTGAATATGATAATTGTCACGTTTTGATGTGAGTGTTATTACAATTTAATCTATACATATATATCGGCGAGGTAATTATTACAAATTCATGTGATGTAATGAAACTGACTATAATTTTAGTATTATTATTATAACTATTTAGTTATAACACATATTTTCTTCCTACATAATACTTAAAATTATGCCACAAAAAAAATCCGATTCCAGATATTTATACGCACATCAACAATATTAAATTGTTTGCGCTATGTAATTATTTTTTTTTTAATTTTGTACAAATTCGATGAGAAATTGAGTTAGCATAGGACTATATGCCAGTTAAATGTTAAAGGGTAATCTATAACTATTTCAATATTCATATTATTAAATTGAACTATATTTAATTCTATACGAATAGAAGCCGCATGAAAAGTGTTCCGTACAAATCATTAAAAATATTAATAATATATATAAACATATAAATATATTTCCTAATAGATCTGTTCATAACGTAAAAATACGCGTAATTAAAAAAAAACGATTCTATTTGGGATCATTACTATAATTCTCCTCTAAACTTTCGGTAAACTCCTAACAACGCTGTTTTTTAGTAATATTAACTTGTGCAGTTTCGGTGGTGGGGAGTGAGAAGGATCCTGTTTTTTTGGTAACGTTTTTAGCAGTGAAAAATATTTTAAAATAGTTATAACCTGGTGTTTTAATTAACACTCGACGTGATGTATGGAATAAATAAAAAAATTCATTACATAATTTGCTCTCTCTGAAACATCCTTATAAATAATTTTGCATGTTGACTATTGAAATATATATATATATATATATATATATATATATATATATATATACTCTATTGCAATGCTATATGTCACGTTTCTTCGTTAAACTATGTCTTTAAAAAAAGTTTGTAACAGTCGGCTTGGTGGATACGTGATTATTCTTATTAAGATTTCGTTTCTTTTTGTGATACAGAATCCTAAAATGATAAATTTAATAAAATTATAACCATATTCGAATATATAAATGGAAAATATCAAAGATATAGAAGTAAATTTTAAGAATAAATACAAGTGGAGTGGAATAATAAACGCATGGTATAAAAGGAAAAAATGCATAATATTACATTTATATCAAATAAGGCTGATCTCGGCGTCATTATACCAAGCCCGGATATTAATTAATGAGTATTTATAAGAAAAATAACTACAAATAATAATCTACTTACTTGTTCAAAGCTCCATGGCCGACTCATAGATTAATAATACAATAAAAACAAATAGTTATAAAATTTAGTGCAAACAATAATAAATAAGGTAAAAACACACAGTAATTTGAATAAGCATCATTCAAACTAGTAATCGGTCGTGAGCCACCAACTAACTTGGTAATGTCATTTTTAAGGCGGTCAATGGAGGTAATAAAAATATATAGACTAAGCTCATCCCATGATACTGCCTTGAATAATGTTAGTGAAGGAAAGGCATGACAACTACAGTATATTATAATATCTATTTAAAAATATATCGAACGGCGAGAAAATTTATTGGCAATGTAAACCTGCCTCCCGAAACTAAGAATATTTATGTATTTTGGAAAACGTGTAACGCATTGCATAATGTAAAGGTATGAGATAAGAGTCCAGATATTATAAAAAAGTCATTGTATTTTTGAAGAAACACCACATGTGGGCTTGACCATTCGATATTTAATAAAAACCCAATCAGTGAATAGTTGTCATAAATATTTTAAACTAGTGAAATGTACAATTACGCCAAGTCTAAATAAAAAAATTCAAACAAATTAAATATCATTATAATAAAAACAAAACGTAAACACCGTGTGAAATATGTTACGGATTTTTGTTCGACGCGCAGTCGCAATCCAATAAAAGAAATAGTTTAAATTACACATTCACAATTCAAATTGTGTTCGAATAAATAAATTGAAGCACGCTTTTTGCCTTCAAGCGGCACCGTGATGTGGCACTTATAACACAGATATAAGAATTATTTTACCATTCAAAATAAAATTACTTTAATAAAATAACGTAAACACCGTGTGAAATGTGTTATTGATTTTTGTTCGACGCGCGGTCGCGATCCAATAAAAAAAATAGTTTAAATTACACATTCACAATTCAAATTGTGTTCGAATAAATAAATTGAAGCACGATTTTTGCCTTCAAGCGGCATCGTAATTTGGCTCTTATGACACAGACATAAGAATTATTTTACCATTCAAATAAAATTACTTTAATAAAATGACAGTAATAAAAAAATAAAATCACTTTGTGCGAAGCTGTTAATGTGGTAACGTTTATTGGCTTAGCGAATTTCTGGTCAAAATATATTGTGTCTGAAATTACAAACCACTTAAAACTATTTCTGTGGTCAAACTGCTAAATTTTTTAATTGATTTTTGATTTACGATTGAGGAAACATCTCCGTGAAGTCAGTGAAAAAGTGAAAGCAATATGCAACTTGAATACACTATGAACACATATGCAAATATATCGCAAGTACACTTGTTATATTTTTTGAGTCCAACATATGCAATTTTTTCCAATATTAAATTATCCAGGGTATTGTTATAATAGGATGTGTTTCATATTCGTAGCACGGGACGTCGTCTATCGCTATTCAACTGAAATTAAACTCGAACGCTGGCGGCTAAGCAAAAGCCGCAGGGTAGGAAAGGAAAATTGAGTGGGAAATTGTTTGTAGTCAAATATGTGAGAAAGGAGCCGTTTGAAGTTGATTAAAAAACTATTGCAATGTTCTATGGATTTTTACTTATATCAGATTTGCTGCAAATATTTTTTCGTAACATTAATCGTTATAATTACAGTATATAAATACAGGCAGAACACAATACACATATTGAAGTAACGTTTTAAAAAAATTGTTTAAAAGTATTATCATGTAATATGGAATAATACATAATTCCATTATATCTAGTAATTTTTCATAAAATAATACAAACAGAAAATAATTGAATTATTTTTACGTTTTTTTAGGTACGTGGGGCTACCGTGAAAAATAACGTAGTATATATTACTGTAGTTTATATTTCTGTAACTGACGGAAAACAAATTTTTTTTTTAAATTCCAACTCGGTAACAAAATATAAAATCTCTATAGTGAAATTTGACCGAATAAAAAGTAAACTGTGGCAATGAAATAATAAATAACTAGAGAATTTCTAAATACTTAATAACTTGTATTTGCATTTTCTTTCAGCTCTTACTTTTTCCACATGTGATTTAAAACATGTATATAAATTTGTCAGATTAATTTTTGCAACTTAATTTTTTGTTCAAAAATGTAAAACCGTTTAACAAAATTACAAGTACGTACTCGTACCAAGAAGGCGACTAAGTCAATTAATTTTAATTTCGAACACCGACAGTAAATCAGTTATGTCCTGGTATGAACATTTTACTAAGTATCCATAGATGGGGCAAAAAATATTTTATACCAAATTTTTTACACACGTCAATTGTATTAGGATATAAAGCCATGCAATGAAATTAGATAGTACTCTAATGTGTAGTGCATAGAATAAGAAGTTAGACATCCAAATACAATACAAAAATATTAATTTACCTGCAAGTAACTTCTGTTTTTATTACCCAATTAAGAGGATTTTTTAGTATTTCATTTAATTTTTATTTACCAATATATTAACGACGACCTAGATTTCGTTGTATGTAGAGTGGCAATTTGAAGAGATTTTCGAATTTCGCAAGTCAAATACCAGCAACACAAGCTTGTAATCTCACATAGCCGTTTTTGCGACTATTTATTTCTGTTGCAAAAAAACGTGTTAACTTTGAGCTAATACTCCTATTATTCCTGATATTTTTTTCTTTTTGGTTAAATAGGGAAATCTGACTAAATTTTAAATTAAAATTAGCGTTATATGGTCTTGCAGCACCAATAACGGGAAACAGAACTAAACAAACATTTATTGACTTTTAAATAAATTGCAATGGTTCAGAAATACAGTTTTAATTTCATTGAATATCCGAAGACACATCGACATGCAACAACGATGCTCAGTGCAAATTATATTAAATACTATTAGACTGAAAGATGTAAATTACTCGTAATTAACACCTGTTTCATCTGCTTTCGAAATTAGTTGCTCATGGTAAACTTTTTTCACATACATAAAGCTTTTCTCTCAGTCTAGAACTATGTTATTACTGACTATCATATCTTAAAACACATGATATAATATTAAGCAATTTTCTTAAAATATTGCTTTAATCTGCTGTGTTCTGCTAAATCCGTGCTGTGTTCTCTCTCTATCTATATACTGTAATTATAACGATTTATTTCATGGCTAATATATTTATATTCCTTGGGTTTTATTTTATCATTGATATGAAAGCTAGCTATATACAAGGATTTCAAACGAAGCTCGCTGAATTACATTAGACCTAATATCCATTACTCTTATCCACGTGGCATGCCTAACACTTTTGTATTGAATTTTAGTTTAATGGAAAGTCCCAATAATGAAAAGAAAAATTTAATTAAACCCAATGTTGTATATAACTGTATACATATAATATAATATAACATATATAAGCAATGGAAACGACCGTAATATAATATAACAGACATTTATTATGAAACAATTATAGAAAATAAAGAAAACGTTATATCTAAGTCCCCCTCGTCTACTGAATGGTTTTAAACCATTCTATAATTAGTATTTAAATGTTTAACCATATCTTTAAGTATTCTAGGGGCATATGTGTGTAGATATATGTATGTATATATATATATATGTATATATATATATATATATATATATATATATATATATATATATATGTACTCTTTTGCATAAAAAAAGGGCGATTTTTATTTTGTCATATTATTAACAAAATATTATTTATTAAGAGATTGTATTAATTGTAATTGTTACTGGCAGGTATAGTGTATTCTGTCACATTAAAACGAACGTTTTAAATTTGAAATTTATTCTTTTTGCATGAAAATTCTTTCACTGGCAAAAACGTATTTTTTGGCGGTAAATGAAATCCAACTCTTATTAAGGTCTTTTTCATTTGTTACGTTTTTTAAATACGCCGTATAAAATGGATCAAATAATAATAAAATAACTCTCATATAATTTATTCCTATAAGTGGCAGTTTCTTTTGCAAGAGTTTATATATATATATATATATATATATATATATATATATATATATGTATATACATACATACATACATACATATAAATATATATATATATATATATATACACACATATATGTATGTATCTGTGTGGGTGTAAACATGTATCTTCTCGTTTTAAGCCATGATATTTATTTACTAATACCGCAGGAACATAATAGGTAATAGTGAACGACGCTATCCGTTTCTAACATATTATATTTGTTTTCAATGTTTACTTTTCAAATATCATGGACATCTTGTCTTTTACCTAAATCCTTCAGATTATTTTCATTCGAGATATAATGGATCTTATTTGAGGATATCGTAGGATCCTCTGTTCTGTACGTTTCCATATAGGCTCATCTCGTATGTCGCTATCTAGATTTATGTATATATTTTGACAACTACTCGTAGCTCGTGGGACTTCTTTGATAAAACATCACAATAAAATAAATAATTATTGCAATAAAATTAAATACTTTTTTGTAGGTTTGTAGACAAAAAAATTAAAATATTTTTTTATAATATTTGAGCTAATTCTTTAATTCCTCACGCAAAATCTTTTTAGTTTTTTTTGTTAAATATGCACTTTGTTAAATCAATCTATACCGTGTTCGTTCTTTACATTTCTTGTATAAAATCTGTTATTTAATTTTGTGCCTCCATCACGCGCTATTGCATTAGTACTTTAGAAGGATTTTTAAATTTGTTTTAAGCGTTTTTTTCATTCTTAATTAATTATAAATGATTAGGTTACATAATAATTGATTCTTCCATGTTAATTTCAAAGTCTAAGTGCAAAATTTTTTATGCTCGGAATTTGGAATTGAAAAGATATCGTTCGATCGTTGCCGGAACTTAGGTCAGGCATCTGTACATAACGTTAAAAACTACAGAAATCATAAATATTATATATTAATAAATAATATTAAACACTATCAAAAATATTATATAACTAATGGTGGGATTCATATCTAACCAAATATAATATTGTATGATTTTATTTTTACGTCGATATTATTATATTGACGGGTTTTCCAACTTATTTTTTATATAATTTAAATGGATGTACCAAATTTTTAGTGCCTAAGAAGCGTTAACATTTTTTACCAATATGTCTATTGACCTAAAAATACCAAAATTTTATAACACTTTACAAAATATTTGAAAGTTTAAAAAAAAAGAAATGTCCACAAAATATTGAGTCACAATAGCAAGTAAATGATTCATCTGCAATTAGAAAAATTGCAAGGTAATCAGTGCCGCTAATCTGCAAATCATAAATGATTTTATGATCTGTTATTTACATCTTAAAATATCTAAGTTCCAGAGATTTTTAGCTGCTGCTGCAAGAAAGAAAACTTTTGCACTGCTATTATAGCTTATATGATGTATTAAATCGCACTTTCCTTTCGTATCACTGTTATGATTCAAAATTCAATATATATTTGTGTGTATATATATATATATATATATTTATATATATATATATATATATATATATATATATATATATATATATGTTTTAAAATAAAAGCATATAAACCAATGTATTAACCTATGTTATTGACGTACAATAGATAATAGTAACAAAATTCTATATTACAATCATTATAATCAATGCCTGCCACACTAAAGACACGGCAATGACAAATGTGCCGTCATTCAGAGAGTATTTTAATACTTCGTGAGTGGAAATTATGTCTGTTGCTATTACTTTTATCTTTTATTTATTTCCGAATCAAATGTGTTATTTAAGCAGTAATGTTATCCTTAATATAATAAAACTCTTCTCTGTGTTATTATTTTTCCTACTAGTGAAACAAATATGAATTTATGCGTAAAATTGGGAAAAAACAAATTTCCATTCGAACACATATTTTATTTGATTTGAATCGGGTTTTTTCGCGGTAATTATCTATTTAATGAAAAATCTAGGTATTATAAACTAAGTATTCACTATGTCCCGACGTTTCAGACTGGTTGCACAGCCTGTGATCACGGGAAGACTGAAGATGTATGGGAGTCACCGCTGCGACGCGGGAGTGTTTTTGTGTGTGTTTTTCAAAACTACCTCCACTTGATTGATTGTAGAAATCTAAGGCGCGTTCACACTAGACCTACACACTACACTGACGGTGTCATGACACTTGGATTTATGTACTCAGAAGAAATAACCTTGGGGTCATGAAGTTCGATCCAGTGATTGGGCGCCGAATCAACTAAGTGTTCTGCTATAGCATTCTTATTTATCTGGCGGTTCTTCACACCTGCTATGTGTTCCTTCATACGTTCGGCGATTTTCCTTTTTGTCTGACCTATGTAGGAAAGACCACAGCTGCAGTCGATTACAGTCGCTAAGCACAATGGAATTAAACACGCCGAGGCGCGATCAGACAACTGGCTTTTCTACCTTATGTAAAAGGGGTGGCGGATAAGATTGGAAACCTACTCAGACGGTTTTCAATAAAACCGATATACACCCCTCTTACAACAATGGCCAAGCAGCTGCGGACACCAAAGGACATAATTCCATTGCAGAAGCCAGGTGTCTATAAAATCGACTGCAGCTGCGGTCTTTCCTACATAGGTCAGACAAAAAGGATAATCGCCGAACGCATGACGGAACACATAGCAGCTGTGAAGTACCGCCAGATAAATAAGTATGCTATAGCAGAACACTTAGTTGATTCGGGGCCCAATCACTGGATCGAACTTCATGACCCCAAGGTTATTTCTTCTGAGCCTCATTATTTCAAGAGGATTATACGGGAAGCGATTGAAATTAAAAAACATCCAAATTTCAACCGTGAAGACGGATTCAAACTCTCGGCAGCTTGGAATCCAGTGATTGCAACTAGGTGTTCGCGATGTGTACATAAATCCAAGTGTCATGACACCGTCAGTGTAGTGTGTAGGTCTAGTGTGAACGCGCCTTAGTTTTCTACAATAAACCAAGTGGGGGTAGTTTTGAAAAAAAAAACACTCCCGCGTCGCAGCGGTGACTCCTATACATCTTCAGTCTTCCTGTGACCACAGGCTGTGCAACCAGTCTGAAACGTCGGGACATAGTGAATACTTAGTTTATAATATCTAGGTTTACTCATTAAATAGATAATTACAGCGAAAAATACCCGATTCAAATCAAATAAAATTTCCATTGTTTCAAACTTTTCAAACTTTTTACTTTTGTATTTGAAAACGGATAAAATATTAAACGTGTAATAAGTAAAAATTAATTAAGATTGCATCTTATATTTGTAAAATACTTTTGAAATTCGCAAAATACCCTAGCTCATTCATATTAAATTGAATCATTTTTAAAACAGAAGGGTATGGATTTTCAAAATATTTAAAAATACCAAGTTAACTAAATAAGCTCTAACTCTGATATGCCTGCAAACTATATACTGAAGAATCCTAGAATAGAAATGGGTACGTCACTGTGTCTGTCATAGACCCTTGTGTTTTGATACTGCAACGGAAAGGATTTACGCTAATAATCAATATAGATAAATAAGGAGAAAATCTGTAGGCTAGCTGCAGATGTTGCAATACAATGAAATCTAGGTCGTGGTAAAGAACTTAAGGTAGTAGAAATAATACTATATCATGAAGTTTAATTTAATTGTGAGATTTATTATGCTTAAAAATAAATACAACAAAATGTTAACTGAAAAAATCACGGAGATTACGATTTAACTTTATTTTATTGAATTTATATAGATAAGATGCTAATACATGCGAGTATTATGATCAATATTTGCGTAAAAAACATGTCCCGTGCAATATAGACCTGCAACAATAACTTATTTTAAAAAAATTGAAATGTTTTAAATGGAATGGCTCAAGTGATTAACTAAAACAAAATCAGTGGCTTTTGAGATGATTCAATGATATACGTTCGCATTAAAAACAAGTTTTAATTTTCAAATTACTTAATTTGAAACGCAAATCGATACATAAGTTTTGCGTCACTACACCTGTAAACAAACAATTCTGACATTTGAAAATATCTCATTGGTAATTAAAATACTTTTAAAGAAAAAGTAATCAATTCTAAAAAGGTCTCAATAATATTCGTGTCTGAGAAAAGAGCCGAAATGTGTGGAAATGGGAAGCAAAAATCGATCGAGAATGGACGTCAAAATTGTCGGCAAGTTTTTTACAAGCAATCCAGATTTTGTTTCCGGGGGTGTAAAAATTATAATATTCAAAAATATTGTAATTTTCTAACAATATAATTAAAACAATAGTTACTAGGTCTATTATTATGTCATATATTTCATTACCATCAACTAAAGAAACTCGTTGCTTATAATGGCAGCTAATTGGAAGCACTTGTTGCAGATGTTTTCTTTCGATGATATTCTAGGCAATGCAATTTGGAATCTGAACATAACATCTGATTTAATAATACATATCATCTTCAAAAAAGTCGTTGGATTTAAATTCATAAAATTATTCAAATCCTTTTCCCATTCAAGTTAGATATTATTCTGTTAAACGACATTAAAAATAACTTCAAGCACGTCAAAAATTAATTAGTAAATTCTAAGATATGTATAATTGGACATAGTGTCTTAGTTTACATAGGAACTCTATTTATGATATAAATTTAGATAAAGTATATAAATATATCATAAAGAATAAGGATACCTACTTACAAACACTGAGGAATGCGCACAGTACATTAATTTTAAGTTACGGTTTATTTAATTTCATTTAATTAATAATAATTTGAATTTCCCTAAATTTATTTCTTAATGCTGGAAAAATTTCTAAATACGGAAAATAAAATCTAATGATTCAGTTTCTTAGCTTTTTCAGTACTTGGTTTTTAGACGTCATTTATTTAATTACGTTTATCTTTACTATTTAAATTATTGCAAAGAAAAACTCCTTCAAAATTAAACGTGAATTTGAAATGAAAAACCTACTTTAAAATTACTTAATAACTGACTCTTTACTATTTTGAATACACGCTATTTTTGTGATAAAATTATCGGTTTTTAATAGTTAATTTAACCAATTCAAGCCGGGATTTTATTTTTTCCATTCAAATGCAAATTAAATACAAATAAATAAGTAGTCGCCATGGTGTGTTCGGTTAATCTTTTCTATCACATACGGTTTTTGACGGTATCACGCATCGCGATGACACGTGTTCGATTCCCAGCCATTCGTCGAGTGATGTGGAACTGAGGCTCTAGATGTCTATAAGATTTTGCACTCGTAGCAATAAGTACGCTACATGCACCAATTACGTACCTTAAACATTATTAATAATTAAATATATAAAATTATTGTTTTCCAAATAAATATAACTTACAATAAAGTTCGTCGTTGCAGTTACCAAACACGTATCACTTATTTTCACTGTTCCAAGTTCAATAATGTTCAATAATTCTTGAAATGAGTTTCCATTTTTAGTCTATGTTTAGTATAATTTAACAGTCGAAATTTGAAATAAGGTGACCCGTATTTTTTAATTATTCCTCATAGGCTGTTCTAATAACGTATCGTACTTTCATCAAAAGAGAAAATTCTATTCATAAAATTGAAAATCACTTTTCAAACGGCAAATAGTAACATGATAATTAAACAAAATAAATAGATAACTTTTCCCTAGAGAAAGTACTATACGCGTGCTGATAAAGTAAAACTAATATTTACACATAAATTAGAATATTATTTTACTGCCTTGAGATCAACCCAATGCACTTGATAAGAACGTATTTGCATTTAATTTGCATTTTAATGGAACAACTATTTAAAAAAAAAGTAATCCCCGTATGAATTGGCAAAATAACTATTAAAAAGCCCAGAATTCTGCAGAAAACAGAACTAGCGTGAATGCAAATAATAAATCATCAGTCATATAGTTGATGAGAGCAGTTTTTATAAAATAAATATCAACGTAATCAAATAAACCATGTCGCCCAAATGACACCGTATTTTGCTCAATAACCTTGCTGATGTCAAGCTTGATTTTACCAACAACTAACAAATGCTACCTAAGTAATGTTACCACTAAGAAACCAGACCGATTACGTCTTAGTACAATAAAGAAGAAGGTGCCATTGAAGTTTGCTTGAACAAAAAATTTAAAAAATCCCTGGAAATTGTAATAAAACTGACATCACTAAGAACTTTAAATATGAAGCAGAAAAGAAATAGCACTTATTTCCATAATGTACGATCATATCGTACATATACTAATAACCATAGGTATGCCTGTATGAGTTCGTACGTATGCGCATGCTCTCTCTTGAGTTCTATGTACGTGCTTAAGCATATGTGTGTATGTGTGTGTGTGCATTTGTGTATGCGTATGTGTACGTGTGTTTGCATGTGTATGCCTGCGTGCGCTTTTGTGCGTGAATGCCTCCTTGCGTAATAGACAACGAAGGTAATTAATACCCAAATAAGGTCATACCTATAAAAATATAGGAAAACTATTTTTTTGTATTTAAAGTTTTTCCAGCATTAAACAATGAGTGTACCTAAATGAAATACAAATTATTATAGAGTAAAGTAATCAAATAAATTGCAACTTAAAGGCAACCAGCAATGCGCAAACGCATAGTACGTGTATATAGATATTTATATTTATCTAGGTATTTAGATTTCAATAAACGGAGAGTTATGCAACTCCATATATTTTACACGTAACGTGAAATTCACAGTATGCCTAATTGCCCCGCCGAGAGAATTATGTTCGTATGAATTCAAGGTTTAGTTGAAAAATTTAAAGTTTGTATGGCTGTGTGTGTGTATGTGTGTGTGTGTGTAATTTTTAATATTTGATGAATTTCGCCTATATACTAATGGGTCGCTAGAAAATTATGAGCTTCGAAGATTTATAATTTTTTGCTGTTAACTTGAGACGATAACTAACGTGAGATTCAAAACTTAAAAAAAACATAATCTTAGTTTGAAAAACAAACACCTCGTTTTCATCAATAATATATAAATATTGAGGAAATAACAAAATATTTCACATAACATACTATATCAATAAATGGAGAAGGATATATTTTTAAATCTGTTATATACAAACTCCACTTGTTCGCCTTTATTACACAGGTGGTCTGAATAAGATTATATATGAATTACAGTAATAAACATATAACAGTCTAATTTTAATACAAAATTCAATAAAGAAATCGACTCAATAACCACAATCAATAAAGAAATCGAATCGATCTATATTCGATATAATAAAATGGTTCCTTTATAATGTACAAGAAGATTATTGCTTCTTAGTGGAATAACAAAAAAACCTCGTCACAAACATGATAGGACGATTCTCATCATGAGTAGCAGATTATATGAGTTAAATAATTATATTATATGAGATTATATGAGTTAATAGCAAAACCTCTAGAATCTGACACAATGTAACCATAGTAATGAATCAAATAAGAATAATCTTTTCTGAAAATGGTTTGTTGAAATAATATACAGACTTGCATAGGACGTTGGTGAGAAATTTTTTAGGTAAATTTTAACAAAAGCTTGTGCAATATTTTCCTCTCAAGCTACACTATTTATATATTAGGTAAAATCTTAAATATTAGATAACATGTTAATAAAGTTAATATTGTCTAAAGACAATATTAACTTTATTAACCATGTTCAATAAATAAATTGACTTATTCTATAATCTACGATAAAATGGCTCTTTCATAATGTGCAAGCAGATTATTGCTTCTTGGGGGAATAATAATAAAAACCTGGTTGATAAGCATCACAAGTCGTCAAATTATTATTTGACGACTTGTGATGGAAAACAATAGAGTCGTAAAAACCTAGTAGGTTACGATATGATAATTAGGAAAGCAAGTGAATACACTAATAATCACGTGACCTAGTTTATGAATTGTATTTGATATGAGGACCGCCGCTTAATATGTTATCGAGTATTAACGTGCAAGGTGAGTAGTCCAACGACTGTATATTAGTACTTAAAATCTCATTACTTATACTTTACGGTGGAGAACAGTTTTGAAATTTGATATATGAGAATTTTATTTATTAGAACGCTTTTCTTATGTCGTAGAATTGCACTTGTATAATTATTGTCATAATCAGTCTTCGAGAAGACTTCAAGGAAACAAATATTTTTAATTAATTTATTGTAATTATAGTGCTTATGCCGAAAACAGAATTTTTATTTCGATATCGGCATTAACTAAAACATTTGATTTCAGTTATTCGGCTTTGAATATTCGACCTATAATTGGTAGTGAGTACGCACTGAGATTCCAGCTCATAGATATGGTTAAAAAAAATTTCAAGTAATTTTAACGATTTAAAGGTAAATAGTATGTAAATATTTATACAAAATGGGTCGTATTTGATAAATGTTTTTATACTACCACAATAAAAGTAATATAGAATAAAATATTTTTACTGAATGTTACTTTAATCATGTTATCAGTATTCTTCTTCTGTACCTCATTTTCATGTCTCTTGGTGTCGGCCCTCCTTATCTTTATGCACCATGCTTGGCGTAATTGAGTCCTATACAGAAGTAGTCCCATCTCTAGTCTGGCTACATAGCGCCAGTCGATCCGGATAACTTACAGCGCATATATTCGGTTTTGGTTCTATTTACTCGAAGTCCTTTGCGTTCGAGTGCGGAGCACCAGGTTTTCAAGTCATTGCATATTTCTTCCAGTATCTGCTGCTAGTTGAACTATATAATCTGCATATATTTTATGGAACTGATTTTTGTAGGATATAGTTCATGACGATCTTGAACAGTAACGGGCTGAGCTTTGAATCTTGGTGAATACCCACATTTATCTTGAACTCTGCACTAGTCCAGCAGGACTTATCACTTGGGCTTTTATATTCATATATGTGACGTAAGTTTGATTGCACGATACATACTGCATTCGACTACATCGCTCTTCTTTATAGCAAGGAATTAAGTGGTTTTGCCTTCGTTCATCCGGATTTTTTTTCTGCATTAGTATAAGATTGAGTAGTGTAGTGAGCCACAAAGTTCCGATTGTATCCCTTGTAGTCAGGAGATTTCAAGGTATTTCATAAGGTCCTGTAGCTTTTTCATTTAGGATAGAGCTATTTTAACTTCTTTTGGTGTTACCTCTTGTACAGGCCCCTGGATTGCGAACACGTTTTTCAAGGCTTCTTGTAGAAATTCTTCGTTCAGTAGGATATTATAGCACTCATGTTATCTTTCATTAATCGAATCGTGTGATATCAAAAGTGTTCGGGAATAGTCTTTTCTATATTGATTATATTTCATTTCTTTGTTTTTTACGGCTAATTTTTTAAAATTTTGAATATTTCTCTTTCAGTTACTGCATTCTCGAGTCTTTGGTAAATATCCTATATAAATAATGCGCTCGATTTTGCAAACAATATCTTAGCTTCTTTTTTTGCTTTAACAAATTTGTGGTGATCTGATTTCTCTCTGGACTCTTGCCAGATTTTATAAGTAGCCCTCTTTTTAACTTGGGCCTTTGCTTGGTTTTAATTTACCCTGGCTAATACATTACAACTCCTTTATGGTGCTTATTGGAATTCATTCCAGAAAATGTTCAAATCTCTTTCCACTATCTTTTGTTTTCCCATAAAATCTGCCGTGTTAGGTGTAAGAGGAAGATCCTTCCTCTCGTTCAAATTAAGCCACCTAATGTTCAAATTAACCATTTTCTTAGGCGGCATATTCGAAAGTAGCATCTTTGTGCAAGCAACAAGCAGTATTTAGTGGTGAGTGACTTGCCCGGGATAAAATTACAATCTTTGAAGTATTTGCATAGCTCATCATCAAATGAAGTGTCTATTTGTGTTAAGGATTTGCCACTCTTGAAAGTGATAAGATGTTAGTCTTTCTTGTTGAAAAGCATGTCGACTATTAGCAAACTAAAATGCTTGCTGACTTCAAAATATTCTCACCTTGGTCATTAAGATTTCCGTACTCATAATTTCCATGACTATGAAAGTCCTGAAAATTATGGCCGCGGTTCGGATATTATAGTTAATATCCGAACGGCAGTGCGTTAGACCCAACATACCTCTTTACGTCTCCTGCTATGATTTTGCCTTCAGATGTCGGTATTATATAAAAAAATCTTGGCAAAAGTTGAACTTTCTCTCTCGTGCATCCAGCTTCAGAAGCATATGCAGATATTACATTTAAACACAATTTTTTATTACGGGCAAGTTTTACTTAGATTCTTCCGCCACTACTTCTCTCAACAGATATTACGTGCTGTTTAAATTTTTCATTTAAAATTATTTCTAGGCCGTTTCTGGCATTAAATGCCCTAATATATAGCAGCTGGAAGCTGTCACGAATCTCTATATTTTTTTATCCTTTCCACCGAATTTTTTGGACACAGTAGGTATTAATATTGTATTTGTGTAATATTTCTGATAGCTTCTGACTACAATCGGCCGTGGAACCAATATTCCAATTAAAAGCAAAAATTGCTAATGGAAACCATTACCAATAGAAAATTTTATATCGTACATGCTTTCTAATTTAAAATTTAAAAATTTAGGAAAACAACTCTAAGGTAGAAATATTGTTTAATTTTTTATTGATCTGCCATACGGATATGCGCATACATACATTTATTACTCCTCAGCGGATATAAAATAATTCTGATAAGGTCACTCGAGTGTATGTATGTCTATGGGTCAGTCCAAACCATTTTTTTTCAGGAATTGTTTGATGTAGAATAGAAAATCTTCGTAATATCTTAGAATTTGATCTCGCGTATATATTAAAAGTATATATGCTATAACGTCATTGGATAGAGCGAGTTTTAAGTTTTACCGAAATTAAAAATATTTTTTTCAGGATTAAGGTAAGGTAGTTTTAGTCATATCCATCTTTGGTACGGCTGAAGTCAGAATTGTGCAAAAAATAAGAAAAAGTCGCATTCCAAATAATTCTTGGAGTTTTATGGCCATGTTTTAGGGAATATGCCAGTTTATATATATAATAATGTCAAAATTTATTGACAATGGAAATTTATAAAGATCATTTATACCCATAATATTCATAAATAAAACACATGTGATTTACACCGACATATATGACATAATTGTGATGTTGTGACATGCATACGGACAGACAGACAGAACGTAACGAAATTACAGGAGATTTTGAATTTGCTTTGAAATCTTAAAAAGAATATATACTGCAAATTCATTAAAGTTTACCCTAAAACCATGACGATGACCCAAAATATCAAAGTCATGGATCCTTTTTTAAAACATTATTAAAACTTGATCTATATTTTTGATATATTATTCGCATACCACGTCTTAATGATATTTCACAAATTTCACATAACTTTTAATGAAATATCTTCGTCTAAAAATGTAAAAGTTTAGTCTAATCTATTCTTGGGTTTTGGACAGAAACCATAACAACACCATTTAAATAATCCATTTCTGATTATCAGAAAAGCTTTTTTTCATAAGACAAATTAACTAGTAAAGCCATAATCAAGCTTTGAACCACTGAACAACATGTGCCTATTGTGTTTTGATTCTGCTGTCATTGAAACTCATTATATAGGTATTTCAGATCATACCTCGAATACTACAAATAACCTAACGGGGTTATATATTTTTATACTAATTCACTATTAGAACTAGACGCAAATGTTGTGCAAAACGCATCACCTAAAAGGAGCGTATTATCGGTTCGTTAATTATATTGCCAAATGAAATTACTTTCTTTTCAGCCATTCATTGGTACTTGAGTATTAATAAATCATAAAGAAGTGGAACTCATGTTAAGTGACACCATACATACATATCATTCCATAGTGTCAACTGAAGTGAGTCTATAAAGTTATTCCGTATGTTTATTTAAGTTTAAGATATATTTGGGACTATTTTATAATTTATAAATTACAGAAAATCTGTTTCTAGATCGGTTCAAGACTAACTTAATTTTCCATTTTTATTTTAACTGTAGGTATGTTTTTTATACTAAAGGTGCAATTTACTGGAACTACTAAAATGCTCGAAAACTCAAGTTTGTCGACAATAGTAATTTGTTTTGATAATTTTATTTTAGCGATTATTTGATTACTTAAATGTTGCATCAAGCTCATTTTCTATCACCAAATTTACATATTTTTATTTAAATCTGATTTGAACGTACTTACTTTGATTTATTTCATACGTTTTCTTAATATAATTCTTAACGAATTCATATCCCCAATTTTTTTGAATAGGCTGTCAGGATCTGATCCAGGATCTAGAATTACATTTTTTAATTATGAATTTGAATATAGCCAGTGAACATTTGTGATTGATGGCAAATTACTATTCTTTAATTATTATTTAACCTCTTAAATAACACAAGAAATCCAAATCACATCCGTTTTCATATTTTTATCCGCTTAAAACGTGGGTTTGCTTACATTACGTCCTTATTCCTAAACACGGTATGTCTTTTTGTGTAAATTTTATATTTATTCGCTGTTAAAATATGGAATAAAATTCACTCCAATATTAGGAAATCAGCAAGAAAGAAAGCCAAATATGGTGTTGAAAATTCCATATGAAGGTTAATCTTAAAAATGAATATTTCTCCTAATTTTAATTACATTTGAATTTTTACAAAAGTTACCCTTTTTTTAATTTTGTCGTTTAGGTATACATAGCCAAGCAAAAAATCTTAAAAGTTTCATCATGTCTGTCTCCGTTCATCCGTCGGTATAAGTGTAATTGAGCGCTCTCTTTTTTGTACAATTGAGATGAAATTTGGCAGAGAAACAGATATTGGTAACCTAAAATTAGAAACAAGATAATTGGAAAAAAAATGTTCACACTCCCAAATATCAAAACCCAACGTATAACTAAAATAAGACCCTATTACCATTTACCGTAAAAGCACTTTTCAAGAAAATGTCTAGGTAACGCCACGTGCCGATATGTTGTACTTTAGAAATAATTTCTTTCTCAAAAGAAATGAGAAATATAACACAAAAGGTACAAGCAAACTGGTTTTGTCCCACGCTTTTGTTAAAAGAAAATCTCAGCAATGTCATTTGCGGTTGAATTTGAGATTGGAATTGATAAGACTTTCATGCTATTCAAATTATACCTTGAAACCAAACTTACTTTGAATAACTAACGAAATATTTTCAGCCATTTATCCAGTTAAGATAATAAGCATTTACATTACTCCAGTTAAGATAATAAGAAAATATTAGGGCGGAATAAAAATTTTGCGGTTTGAATACAAAAATTGTTACATATTTTAGTCGAATAAGTAATTGTCTGCTTCAATGTACATCTAATGGGTTTCTGAAGCTACTGTAACACTTTTAAAAGATCTTTCCTCAAGGTTCTCAAAATAAGCATTGACTGCAACTTTGCTTCTTAATTTCATGTAATTTTTGTCCTATTGAAGTTTTTTTAAGTAAGAGAGTTTGATATATTATCACCATTCTCTCATTCACCAGTTCAATTGTATAAGGGAAGAGTAGCAATAATTCGAACCCAGAATTATGAATTTCAGTCTTGATTTCTAAGGACGTGCTTACCTTCTTTGTGACGATGAAATAAAATTCTCTATTTTAAGTTTCCATACTGTTCATCATTTTATTCTTCTATTTTATTATGTAACTGACCTAAAAGGAGCCAAGATTGAATGCAGTAAATGTAATACATTTGAGGAGTATGTGTTTGAAGAGTTCCATGTTTTATTAGTGGTCACCAATCTGTCCAAATGTTTTAGTGAATTGGTTTCAAAACTCTAAAATATTGACCCAAAATTCTGAGTCGGTCGTATTTTCGTTAGACGAAAAGAAGCCTCATCTCGCAAATAAATTAGAAAATCATAATTCGTTTTGAATAGTATTTTTAATTTGCTGTTAAGAGCGGTCTATAATCTCAAATATCTCTCTAATTTTTAGCTTATTGTTTTCCATAAACCAATCGGGATATTTTTAAACTTTTTTTTCAATAATAGCAATTGACGGCTGTCCAGTACGAAGGTCATCTTCCATGGTCCCCCGAATATATTTAAATTCATTTGAGTACATTTAACGGAATACGGAGCAATTTTTTGTAAACTGTCAAAATGTATTCATCAATCTGCCTCGGTCTTAATAATTTCATCAACCGTTGTTCAATTCTAACCATAATAGAGAAATTCGTCACTCATCTTAAATTAAATCGGTACAAATTTGGAACCAAAAGTAACACAACAATGAAATTTTGCACAGTTCCAATTAAATAATTGTTTAACATAATGAAGGTGATATGATTACAATATATTAATTATTTTACTATGAGGCCAGAATATTCATAATCCACTACGGTATGAATTTGATCGACCAAAGAAGAAATATTAGACGACAATGCTTTCTGAATATTTCTTTTTTTCTGAATATTTATTGAATATAATATTTATGCTTTCTAAAAAATAAAATGTACACGATCAAAAAATAAATTTAAAAAAATTATTAAAATTAAATTTACGAAACTTACAAAAGACTAGTTAAATAAAATTAAAATAAATAATTCAAATATTTTGCAGTATAAAGTTTAAGTAAGTAAGAAAACGAGAGACAATCCGAATACCTAATGTACAAGCTATCTGTAGTCTTTAAAATGGAATGAAGATGCATTTTGTAATGTTGAAACTTACAAGAATAAATATATAAATATATTACCTAAGGAATTTTAAGAGCTCTCTTTGTGAGGAATAACAATTTAAAATCAGTTTACTAACTGCAATATTTGTGTTTTTGTTAATATAATAATTATTTTTCTAATTGAATTTTTAATTCAAAATAAAAATCAAGATCAAATTTTGTATAATTTTTCTATTTAATTTGTTTCCTTAGTAAATCATGCAGCTAAGAAAATGTGACGAGGCGTAATAGGTTTTTGTATTATTATAAATTTGATTAAGCAAACAAGTGCTCGAACATTATTACAACAATATTAACAGTACCTAAATGCATAAAGAAAACAAAGCTAGAGCCAGACGATTTATGTTAAGCAGATAACTTCGTATAAATATACATGGAAAGGTCACCTCAATTATAATATGCAAATGCGTGGGCAAAATTCATTTGAAAAATAATACTTATATTATTAGCGTAATCAGAACTTCGTATTCCATATACTATTTCAATAATTTATCAAAGGTCATAAGATTGAATCCAAGCAATAAGATTTCTTCGAATAACAAAACATAGCAAATAATCTAGCAATGAATATGTTGTAAAAGTCCAAACTTTATGTTTAAAAGTAAATGATAAAATATAGACGTAACTCATTTAATAATTTAGATTTAAAGAAATAATCCGTCTAGGTGAACACGTAACTTGCACACCATAAAAATGAGCACTCGTCCAATTTAACTATAATTATTAACTATAATGATTTGGATTAAATATTTTATTACGTCGCTAATAAACAAACAATACCGTCTACATAATAAGGGAATCGTGGACCACAGAATTATTGGAAAAAGGTAAAACTCAGGCAAATAAAAGAAAGAACTATAAATTGGGCAATAGTTAAAAGCCATAAATTAAAATTCTGTTAACGAAGGATCGCGAATTAAATGCATTGTGTCTCATTCGCATTGTGTCTCCCTGGATGATTTTTATAACAACTTCACTGCTGCCATTTTGATTACAAAAAATGCACTAACTTCGTAACTTGACACCTGCGGGAAAACAGGTCTTGAAAATATAAGGCTTGATATCTGTATTTGTTATCTGTAAAAAAGTGAACATCTCTTGAAAATCGTAGATTTACCAAGTACTTGATGAGACTGAAGAAACTGACGTTTATCGAATTGGACTTAAAATCTGAAATAGCTACCGTTTATTGATTTAAAACAAGTCTAACGAACGATAACCTATTTAAGTCAATGATATAGAAGACAGATGAACATTTAACATCAAAACTTGTCGTCATGTGTAGTCGCATGTTCTATTATTCTGAACTAAATAAAAGCGTTAGCTAATGGCAATTTAAGGCGGTAATTAGGCAATTCTAGAATAATTTGAAACATGAATACAAATCAATTATATTTTCCGGCCATTATATTTACTGGTAATAGAGTACCTAGAATAGTATATTTATAAATTAAACAATATTAGTATTTATAAAAATGTTGATCTAAATAAATGCAGTCAAAATCATGTTTAACCTTTTTCCTACCTAGATGATATGTTTCATCTATTATGTGATTAAAATTCATTATTAAATTTATATTGATAGAGAAATGAAAAGAAAGTCTCTGCGGGAAAAACTGTAATTAAAAATATATTAGAATTGCTTAATTGGAAAGAATAGTGTTAATTTAGACTTCAAAAAACTATAATACATTGACCTTTTCCAAAATTTGCATTTTAGATCAACAATTATCAAATAAATTTTGAAGTTTATACTATATACTTTCAAAGAATAGGAAGATAACTTATGTGCCTGCATGAATCGGGCGGGCGGGCGATCGGACGTTCGGGCGGTTGAGCGATCGGGCTTCGTGCGTGCGTGCGAACGTGCGTGCGTGCATGCGTACGTGCGTGCGTACGTGTGTGTGTGCGTACGTGCGTGCGTGCGTGAGTGTGTGTGTGTGTGTTTGAACCTATATATATGGATATAAGCATGTTTAAAATATCATTGGTAATCTTACACACAATATGTCATTAACAAAATTTTCATAAAATGATTGATATATCTTAACGCCAATATATCCCTAGTATGAAGAGGTTTTAAAACTATAGTCATTAAAGTTGACATGAATATATTGCCATGAATACATTTCCACTACTTTTGGTTTGACACCATCTACATTTTGTTCTTTTAATCATAGTTTTCATTGTAATTAAATATAAATAACTAATTACTGTTAATAAAGTAATATTAACAATCTTAAAAGATGAAACGCATAACTTTTATTTTAATTCTATACAAACTAAATTGGTTTTTCACTTTCCATATTTTTTAAGTTTAAGTTTAAGTTGTATGCAACCTTCTTATATTCACGTAACACGTTTTTACTTTATTACCTGCTTCATGTTTTGTTATATAAGTAAGCTTTTGTGAAATAGGAAAGTTATATTATTTAACATTTATTTATTTCACTATACCATATATGACATTATGTCATCTTCTATTGAGTTACGTACTTATGGGTTTATTGTACTGCATACATTTTTTATTTACTCAATTGTTATTTTCCAATCTCTCAAATATCTCTCATACATCTCAAATATAAATAGTGCCTCCACATAAGTTTGGAGCAAGAAGACAATATTTGCTACGACCAAACTATGTAATTCATACATTATGTCCAATAAATGCGGCAAATATTTGTTTGTGTTGAATATCCATTAGAATTCTGAAAAAAAAGATGTCAAGACAAAACTCAAAATAAAATATTTTATCCCCATTAATTTGTTTTAGTTAGTGCCACGGTACATATCAGATAGATAAATAATATAACGATTTTCCGTGAAGAACAAGGAAATAAATATAAATAAGTTATTTCTAACTTTTTAAAGTAATTTTTAGCATAATTTAGTTGAGTTTAGATTTATTCACAATTAAATGAAACTACGTGACGTAGTATTATTTCTACTTTCTTTAAGTTCTTTACCACGACCTACGTTTCGTTGTATGACAACATTTTGAGGTGAGCTATTAGCAAAGATCTTTGCTAATAGCCCACCTGAAGATTTTGTAATACAACGAAACCTAGGTCGCGGTAAAGAACTTAAAGAAAGTAGAAATAATACCAAATCACGTAGTTTCATTTAATTGTGAATAGAGTATAAACATTAGGCTGAAGATCAATCCCTTTTTATATAATTTAAACTTTATTTTGTTAAACGACTATGCAATGTAAACAAATTGCTTAAAGATAATTATAATTATATAAGTTTATACTATTAATGATTATATAAGTTTATACCCCTAAAATATTTTCTACAGCAAATTATTTACGACGTTTCTGGTCTCAAACATCTTTGTTTTCATTGAATGTTTGGCAATTGAGTAAGCAACGTTAATCTATTTTACAAAAAAAAATTGTGCTTCATTTGAAGCCTGCTGAAGCGTAAATTTAACGACTCAAATAAATCTTACTGGCTTGTAAGTTTTCCTAATTTCTATTAATTATTTTTTAGTTTTATTACATTACGCAACTTTATTTATAAATTTATATTTATGCAAAGCACGTGTTTGTGTTTCCGATTTTGGAAAATACTAAAAAACAATTTGTCAAGTATGACGATTTGTGTGGTGTTTGCGTAATTATTATTTATTCCCTTATGATAAAAGACAATTATTTAACTAATATGTCAAACACATAAGAAAATTAAGCCCGGGAAATCATCGTCTTGAGGTATGCCTTTAATAATATTAGTTCATTTTGAACGGTTTCAAGAAATTTTTATTTCGTAATTTTTTATTGCTTATTTTCTGAAAAATGTTGAAACCCTTTCTTTGATGTCGTAAAGGCTGCAAAGAATGTATTTAAACTACATGATGCATGGTTCTAACAAATTTTATTATTTAAGCCAGTATATTAAAATATCAAAGCCAAAAGAGTTGAAAGCATTCCTGAAGATTATTAATATTAAAAAAAATTTTGAGAATGATTCGTGGCCAGGCGCACATCGTTATCACTTTGAGCAGTGTAGCTGAACTATAAACTTATGCATTGGCTTGAAGTCAAATTTTTGAAAAATTGTTAAACAATTCTTGCTAATTTAAGTATTAAGAAAACAAACAATTTGAAAATTTGGAATCACTCAAAATTTTCATATATGTAGTTTAAAAATATTTTGGCTGGTTTGGGAAAAGATAATGTGGGAAAAGAATATGTATCTTTTTCCATTCACAATAAAATGTAGGACTTAATATAGAATAAAAAACATGGCTGTGATGGTTGATGTTCTAATGTGAATAATTTCGATTTAATTTAGAGAATTTTTCATTTCACTCTTTTTCACTTCCGGTACTAAAAGTTTTGAAATAACATTGAACGGCGTAGGCACTGGGTTTTTTGAACGCTAAGGTAAAAAGTGGAGTTGGAAAGTAAACCTTTAGGCTGTTAAAGTTGATTGGACCCTGCGTTATCCCATGTTGTTTACCGATACCTAGGTTATATAGAAATTTCGAACTGTTGGATGATATACACTCGTTGATTTTTTTAATATAATAGTTTTCATAATTTCTGTACATTTGCTACAGGTTGTTTCATAATATCCTTTAGGTTTTTCAACAAATTTCAAAAAAATATCAGTAAAACACTATAGTTTTTGAATATATTCAAACTTTACATTTATGAGATGGTATTTTGGATTTTATAGAGGTCAAAAACGAATAAATGTCTTGTGATATTATTTTTGAGCACGGATCTTCTTACAATCATAATAATTAAAGTGTTTAGAAAACATGAGATTATGTTTAACCTTAATGATAGGTAGGCAAAGCCTTTTGGAAATTAAAAGTCAAATTTAGATTTAAACTATGATTTCTTCTTTAGTAAGAACATATCTAACATAATCAATAATGATATCGTGGTATCTAATTTTCATGGTTTAAAATAAATAATAGTTGCTCCACTTGCTTTCTCAGGTATTTACACAATAACTACATTTGCAGTAAGTGAATGACGTTAGAAATAACTTCCGTGATTATAAACAGTACAATTGCATATATTATTCACATGTATGCAGGTAAAGCCTCTTGAAAATAGAAAGCCAAATTTTTGCCTCCTAGATCGAGCAACCACTTTTGAAATAAAACATGGACGGATCAAATAGCAAAATGTTTGTAGACTCCAGCAGCATTACAAAAATTTTAACGGATGTAATGTTATAAAAGCGGGGATAATGCACTGTAGTTCAATCTGGTGTAAAGTAATAGTTATAGTGTTAGTTATTTATGTTATACGAGAATTCACAGATTGATATTTACCTATACATGTCAAATTTCTTATCAGGTTACGAAAATTTTGACAAAATTAACAAAGCCTAAGAAGAAATAAAAATGCAATTTTTGTGGCATATATAATTTATAAATTGCATTACGTTACTCAAATTTCTGTAGCAGCATTTTTGGCTGTAATTCGCGTAAAGAGGAATTGTATATGAAAGTAAGAAATATATCGAGATTAGGTGTACAATGCATAAATGTTTGCATGAGTACTTAATTTTATTTCATTGGAACTAAAAGCGTTGCTAGCGTAATTTTGATATAATTTAATGGCACATAACATTATATTTGAAAGAAAGTTTTTCTTTTCTATGAGCAGAATATGCTTGGCACGGCTAAAAACTTAAACATAATTCTTTTATTAATATCTAAGCAAAAAATTATGTTTTCGAATATGTTTCATCAAACTAAATGGCGAGCTGAATGGTATTACAATTTACCGTCGAATAACCTGTACACTGCCTTAAAGTAACAAATATTATATATTTTGAACAAAATTTCCGTACATGATTCGCGATTAACTATCCGTAAGCCCCCCAATATTAAACAAAATGACATTAAAAACAAATAAACTTTATAAATATATTAAGTTAATTATCAAATGACATCAGATATAATAAGTAACGTCGGAATAAATAAAAAACTCTTAATTCTGTTTGTTAAATATATAATGAGTGAATGATAATTATTTATATGAGTAAATGTCAGACATAGCTGGAAGTGGAAAAGGCAATCGTCTATTTCACTCTCGATCGTTTTATTTGTATATGTGTGTATGAGAGAAAGGCTGACACAAGGATTATTTCATATATCGAATAAATTTTATTCCGTATAGTGAAGTAATGAAAAGTATTAATTTCGCTACCCACCATGAAAGCTTGTACGGATCCTCGGGGACATATTATTATTTTCTTTCACATAATTTTTATCAAATAATTATTTGCTCTGCAATCACGGTGAGTATAGATACATAACATGTAATTTCATGGTATGAGAATGTTTTTGCCAATTAAGAAAATTGACGGGAACCTGTCTACTAAACGAAATAAATGGGATGTAGTTGTTGAATAACATATTGAATAACAGTTTGAATTTAATAGGGAATAGAAGAGAAGAAAATATAGTCAATATGCGATACTATTTCTTTGAGTAAAGCAGAAATACTTTGGAAATAATTTAAGAAACAGATAGGTATCACTAGGAATAAATATTTAATTTGAGCATGATAATATAATAAGAGAGGTGGGAGAGAGAAATATGTTGAGAACAAAACAGATAGGAGAGCGAAGGGTGGGGTCAAATATAAAAAAAGTTTAAGCGATTTAAAAACATGACATAAGCAATTGCAGAAAAGCTAACTAAAAATTAATTTAGGTGACACGCAAGCAATACAAAAATTATACTAAAACATCTTTTGTTGACACTAGTAAAGGAAAATAATTTTGAGATTGAGTTAAAGAAAATTCAAAGATTTTACAACGTGGCGCTCTTTGTCACTATTTATCAAATTTTGATTTCTTATAAAAATAGATCCAATTTGATTCTAAGCAACCCATTAAAACATGTGAAACAATCTTAAAAGAACTTTAAAAAATATAAATCATATTACTATAGTCTCAAGTCACTTCACATTTTAAGACTTTATGTGTTATTACACACATAATTATGGGTTATTGACCAGTCAATTGGCGTTGCGCAGCACCACCGCAACGTACATGCACCGACGGATGAACCGTCGTTTTGAATATGGAAACTTAACGGACCACAGACGTAGTGCATGTCCGCCAATCTATCAATGAATTACAATAGCCAAAGAACGTGCAGATATTCCATGATGCTATTGCCATATATACTTGATGCAAAATATTGATCATAATTAATTAAACACATTCGCACTTACACTTTGGAATAATAAATAAATTATATATTCCGGTTATTCCCGGTCACTCGCTCTAGTATCAACGCATCTATTAATATATAACTTATTTCGTAGTAATATGTTTGAAGTTAAAACGGATATATTTATAATTTTTAGTTCTGGTTTATACTGACATAAAGAATACCATTAGTATTGCCTATGTTTACTGCTGTTATACGTTTACTACGGTCTTATCTATTCTATATTCTACTCTACTCTAGATATAGGTCTTCTCAGGTTGAAATGCTCAACATGAGAAGACCTTTTGCTTTCACGAGTGAGCCCGATCTTTATTTTTGCACTTAATAACATAATAGAAGATACAATCAGTTCACTCTACATCTAGTAATCGACGAGTTAAGAATTTTCACGGTAAATCAACTTTAAATATATATTTTTAAATGATTTAGGTGCGGGATGACATTTTAGGCTCAAATGAAAGCAAAATAATTTCAAGCGGTTAAATTAAAGGTCAACAGTGTTCTTTATACTTGTTATAACTATACTTACTTTGAATAGATATACAGTTTTCTGTCCAATATAAAATATATGGAGAAAAAGTTAAATTCAGTGGAAACGAAATAAAGCAATGTAAACTTTGATGATACTGATAAAGTCACTCGTTTCATTTGATCTCCACCAGCACAGCATTTTCATTGTTATCGATGAACTGAAATTGTTTATAATATACCCTCATCAAAACAATGCTTAACAAACCGCAACGAAACGTGAACAATGGAAATTAACACATTTCAAAAATGTTTTAAGCTAGAGTGTTCTAAAAACACTGGAGGTTTGATTAATATCACTTTTTGATATAAAAAATTATTTTGCTTTCTTAAATGCTGTAAAAAATTATTGACATTAATAATGGGAAAAATATGACATAACTGACCATTAAATTTGTTTTTGTAATTTTGAAAGGTTTTAACAACATTTTTTTAAAATTTAATCTCTCTTCATTGAAATTACATTAATCTCTAGTAATCTTGTGTATATTACTGACTTCTGACAAGAAGTCAAAGTTATATTAGTAGTTTACATAGTCATGATTTTCAAGATATCATTTCCTTAATTTAATTTTTTGTGATCATATAAGGAATACTCATTGTTTCCAATTTAAGTAAGAACTTAGGATATCAATACTACGTTTCAAATTGCAACATACTTTAGAGGATTCTCGTAAAGTTCTTTATCTGTTTACACTGTGAATAAACAACACTGCAAATAAACAAGACTGATTTGGTTCTGGATACAAAATAAAATGGAGGTGACTATATGATAAGCGGTTTAAGCAGATATTGCAGTGAAGAATAAGTTTTTTAGATTGTGACTTTTTAGAATAGAGAGCTTCACCAGAATTAGGTTTATTCTAAGTTGAAGTAATTGAAAAGTTTGCAAGCAAAAAGAGAGTTACTTGGGTATAGAAGAGCGATATTCAGATCCGGGGTATTGGGTCTCATGAACAAATATTGCAGGAATGGGTTTTGTATCTTTTCAAATCATTTCATAGCAATTTTGTGCAATGCTTTGGTCTTATCTTTTGTTTGATCAGAACTGCAAAAAAAATCTTTATTAAAATATAACTTGCCATAAGATTCAGAAAATACGATTAAAAAATTATATTCTTTAATAGACGATAGAAATACTTTTTATTTTCATATAACAGTTAGAGTCGGCTGTAAAAATTGAGACAAAATATATATGAGTACAACAAACAATAAGTTTTAAAACTTTGTTTTTATTATATACTATACTATAATACTCAATAAAACTAAATTTTCTTCCATGAAGTTTTAGGTTTGAAAAATGTTTAACGCTTTTCACGAAATTAAAAAAAGGGTAGATTCTAAATAGTGTTTAATTTAACCACAAAATAAAACACAAATTTGTATTTAGAGCAATTTTAAACATATCGATACGTTTAATCTATGGTAATAAAGTATTTCTAAGCTCTAACTAAATTGCAGTTAATTGTAACAGTTGTAATATGATGTCAGACTAAAGAGTACATGCTGCGAGGTAGTCAAGAAACTGAAACACATTTAATGCTATCTCGCGAACCTGAGCCTTATCGGAAACATACTCTTTCGACATGCAAATACATCATTGCTGTATACTCTAACTTGGCAGGTCATGCTTTTTCTCCACTTGGATACAGGATAACTAATACGCAATATACTGCAGTTATAGGATAATTATATTCATATTCAGTTTTAAATTTAAGGAAAATTGCAATTGTCTCTAGTGGTTAAAAATTTATAATATTTTTTCAGAACTGTAATTTCTCTTTCCATTTAAATTTTACCCAAATTAATTTTTTTATGATGTTTTGTAATATTATGGAGATATTTCCATTTTGATTCGTAACTTGTCTATTTCTATCGAGAATATCAATATGTAAAATTTATTTTGTATTAAGCAAACTAATATGGAATGAAGCTTTTTAAAATATTCACCAGTATTTTCTAATAAATAGTAAAAATACATATTGGTAAAACCTAACGTAATATTTAGAATAAATATATAATATATGGAAAATATAAATGAAATAGAATTAAATGGATCAAAGGAGACCCTCGCAGAATGACATCGAAATAATTAAGTCTTACAACATGAGATATGTATTTATATGAATTTAAAATTAATTATTTACTTTATATGAATAATAACGAGACGAATTATGAGAAAATCGTAGCAGATGTTATTTTTCTCCTTGAATGTTCTTACTATTTAAGAAGAAATTGTCAATTTAACACCAAAACGGTAATTTAGAGACGTTTGTAATTTAATTATAAATAAAAGAAAAAATTTGTAATAACTTGAATAATTAGAAGCTTTATCGTGGCCTTTTTAATTATTCATAAATTTCATTTAAAACTAAAAAAAAATTTATGACAGGACACAAAAACAGGAGATCAACACCGTTAGAACTTTTAAATTACACACCGTTAGAACGTTTAATTAAAAACCAGCAGCAAAAAATATTTCAATCAAAATAGGTTCCTACTGATCCGCAATAAATAATTAAGTTACCTATTTTTAAAGTCGGTGCCAGCATTATCAGACAGCTTAAATAAATTTATAATTTAATTTAATTTACAGTGTAAATTTAAACCCTTAACTTCTAATGTACTGACAATATGTTCCTAAAGGGAATATATATAATATAAAATTTTACATTTGTTTAAGTTGATCGAAGATGTTGGCACCGACTTGAAAAATAAGTAACTTAGTTATTTATTGCGTTGATTTTCTAATTTGGACTAAGAAGTTCCGTTGTTCATCCCCAGAGCTCATTATTAAACCCTGATCTGATAAGCGGTGTAGTTATTTTGCAAACTGACAACTATCCGTAACAAATACCTTGAACCATAGTTATAGATTTACTGCCATTTGCTAAGGAGTTTCATTCTTAATTTCTGAACTTTACCATCGTATTTACGTGGCACCACCCCTAAAGTATCCTCTTCCAATTAAAAAAGAATAATCCAAATCGATCCACTCAGAAAAAAATCATCGTTCAACATACCAAAAAAAAGATTCCGACGAATTAAGAAACACTCCCCTTTTTGAAGTCGGTTAACAATGACGCTCGTTTGTCTAAGTGAAAATATAATTGGAAGACTTATAATTAGTTTCCATATTACAAAGGCTTTATTGCTTTTGTATTATTGAAATGTAACCGTAAGTCTGTCAGTTATATTAGTTATATTTTCGTAGCCTTTTAATGTTATTGGTAATTTTTTTATTTATATATTTATATATATATATATAATAAATTATTTTTTAATCTGGTTTTATAGCAATTTAATCAAATTATTGATTTTTATACCACTATTTTTTTCTTTAATTATCCTTGTTCTATTTTATTCCTCAAGCATGTTAATCCATTTTTGAAAATTTTTATGATTTACCCCGAGAAACGAATATTTATTTTTAATTTATAAGGTTTATTTATAATATTGCTTTATTGAAAGCTTCAGGAATGAAGTTATGGAGCTGGTAATCGATCACTAGTTAGGGTGATATTTATTAAAATTAAGTTGTATTTCCATTAATGGTTGTTATATATAGTTTGTTCCACTTTAAAACTTCAAACCTTGTACAATACTAACACAGGGGGTAAATTTGTGAGGTAACCATGGACTTTTTAAGAAGTAAAAAAAATAAATATGAGATCAGTTAAAGAATAAAACGATGGGTTTATTTCCCAATGATCTTTTAAAAACGCGAAAATTACACTAGTCTCTTTAGGGAAAAACATTTTTTTCTTAGTTCAGTCTCGATTTATAAACGAATTGCGAACAATAAATTGAATTTCATTGGCTCGATTGGATACAAAATTCTTTGTTTCTGTTGTCTAATATTTTATTCTAAATTTCTATTAAATCCTTCTAGATAATTATACATTGATTCATCTATTTTAAAGAAAAAGAGATTATTCAATCATAAATTGTTTTTATTTTAGTTTATTACGGGTTTTAAATTAAATCGGGTACGTCTTAAATTTTCATACTTATACATCAGTTATAGGTATTATTTTCTGAAATATGGAAATAATGTTATAGATATTATAAACTGTAAATTATTAAACAAAAATTTATTTGCTCAATTTCATGGGTACTAGGAAATAAAGTTACTAACATGTATAGGAATTTACTTACGTCTCTTCCTAAAGTTTTCACGTAAAACATCTTTGACCTATGTAAAACTTGCTTTTTCCGAAATAATTATCAAATCACATTCTTAATGAGTTCACCAGCTGTTAAAAGCGTGCGATAAATGAGCGATCTTGTGAGTGCATATAGTTCTGCATGGATGATTTACAACATCGCTTTCAGTTATTTTTGTTATCGATAGAGAGATAGGATTCCAAATAGATTATTTTTTTATTGTCTGGACCTGCACTATTAGATAGTAAACTGATTGTTTTCGAATCTTATTTGACATAATATAAATGAGGGGAGGTCTCGCGTGGATGGTTTCCTAGTGTATAAATTTTTATTTCTAAGTATACGCTTGTTTGTATCGAGCCCCGGCAATTGCTGGTAATCAGTATTGAGGGAAATATGGAAGTATAATTGATATTTAAGTGAGTGTTGTCTTTGACTTACAAGTGAACGATAAAATAATAAACGGAACATAATAAAGAGGTTACTTTTATTTTCACCCTGTCCAATATTTAGATTTTCAAAATTCTGTATGGATTGAAGTTGTGCTTATATATGTGTATAAAATAAATATTAACATTATATCGTTAAGTGTGAGCTATATTATTAGATTCAGTGTAAATTGCTATTTATATACATTCTTTTAATGTATATAAATAGCAATTTGATATATATGTATGTGTATATATATATATATATATATATATATATATATATATACATATATATATATATATATATATATATACATATACTTATGTTCATTTATTTCATTGATTTATTTAAGATATATTTTTGATAACTTAGGCAAGAAAACTATTATATATAAAAGCACTTAGATGTTAGTATATAAAGTAGTTATGAATAATGCCTCGAACATATTGGAGCTGTATGAGGTGTACAATACATATTTAGATTTAGAGGTGTACAATACATATTTAGATATAGCAAGTGATTTTATAAGAATGCAAACAATATTTTCACATATCATCATAATGATTACCAACTTCTAATTTTGTAATTTATAATGCAAGAAAAACTGCTTATGTCTCAAAAAATAAAAATATATTTCCACCTTATACCGTCAAGAAATAAATAGATGACGACGCTATAGTTTTAATGTAAATATGTTCTCAAAATTTTTGACTCACTCAACTATACTCCAAACTTCTTTGTTTTTGGATAACGTATATTTCGCGTATACTAAATAAATATATATATATATATATATATATATATATATACACACACATATGTACGTGTATATAATGCAATGACCCTATATTATTCCTTGATTTCTTCGGAACTACTGGAGGCATTACTTGGTAGCTAAAAATGTATTCGAAAAATGCTCAAGAGATATTGAAAAACTTGGTTAAATTAATGGAAGTAAATCGATACGTTATGATAATATGTTAAACGTAAAAAAAAACATTTTTATAGATATAATGCAATCATTTCTTCACCTTTCTATTACAGTAGCTTCGTGAGGACTGAGCGGCAACTTAGGTACTTAACTAGTCCAATATGAATGATAAATCTATATTTAATTTTACTTATATTTTATTATGAACCCTTTACTTCTATTAACGTCAGTAAATTGATATACATTTATTTGGTATTTCTGAATAAAAATATGATTTTTTAGTATATATATTCGCTATTTAGCCACCTAAATTAAATTATGTTGGTTGTATTTTACATTCAAGAGAAATCCAAATAAATAAGATTAAACTTTTTAAATATTTAATAAATATTGTAACCTAAAAAAATTTAATATTACCTTAAAAATTTTAGAAATGTAACTTTCACGTAACTTTTCGTAGTCTCGTCTGCACGCTAACAATATTCTAAAAGAAATTAAGTGAAAAGGAACGGGAGATTTTTGTTTGCAATATTGGCTGAATGAAAATCATGTAAAAGGATTACACGTTTTGCGAAACTCGAAAAATACATTTTTCTGACCTCAGTTGCTAATAAACTTTTTTTGATAAAATTATTAATTTAAAAAATTAGAATTCTAGAATTTAAAATTACAATTTTGGCACCTTATTTTTATTCCAACTTCTTAAAATCTTTTTAATACTCGCTCTGTACTGCTTTTGAACTTGCCAATAAAGAAGTCTACTGGATCGTCTATTTACCCCTGCAATTGGAATTTTGGGGGTATTTTAATTTGAAACAGTGATATTAAAACGATTTGAGGCATTGTTTCGGTGAAAATATTAAATTAAACTTTTTTGTCACATCAGTGGTAATACTGAATAAAACACGCTTGGCTTATTTTGATCAACTATAATTTATCTATTAAATATGTACTCTAGCACATAAATTTATAATATGTTACTTTCAATATATACAAGTAACGATTTTCGAATAGTCATTAAAATAATTTTTTATAAAAAGTAAAATATATGAAAGTAAAAAATACACAAAATACGTTATATTTTGCAGAAAATGTATTGCAGTGTAATAATTCACAATGAATTTAAAACAAGATACTAATTAATACATAAAAATACTCAAAACACACAAAATATTTACATAAATAAATACACTTACATGGCGATAATTATATCGTGATGAACGTAGACACAAAATACATGTTATTGTAGAAAAAAACACAAATTCGTAAAACTTTCAGAGAAAAAAATACACCCCAGTGCAACAATCACATCACAATGAATGAATATTCTGAGTGATAATCGGTATTCATTTTCTTTGACTCGATGTGTACGATTATGAGGAGGTTTTATGCCAGGCAATATTTCTTATATTCACTGACCTGCATCTAAATAATATATAGTTCGCTTTTCTTCTATTATTTATTAAAATTGTCTTTTTTATGTACTCCAAACTGTCCCATGTCTGTCTGTATACTGTACCAAGAATAACCTAGCTATTTTTATAAAGAATAAAGCTAGCTTAAAAATTAACATACCCTATTATATAACACTACTATTTTAATACTTTAGAACACACAATACAACAATAAACTTAGTGGAATACAAAATAATTTAATAATTTTATCAAATGCTACAAATTCAGTAAGCAACATGTAAAATTAAACGTTGAATTAATCGCGGAATGTTCACTCTGTTTTACCTACGACAAGGGTCGCGGCAAGGGTGTGCGATCAACAAAAATATACGATGGATATATTAAAAATATTCTCATTCTATAAGCATATCTACTATGTACGTCAAATAGCTAGGTACGTCAATTTAAATGCTGAGTTACAGTTACACCGTACCACCATCAAAATGTATTTTTACACCTTGGTAAATTTTACAGCTTCACAATTTTACATATCAGCTATAACTTGCTATATCTACTAGAAAATTTTATTCTTGTATTACTCGTAGTAAAAATATTGCTGTAAAGTATATAAAATGTTCAGGTACCTAATATTTATTTATACCATCTCGCGTTATTAAATTTTGAAACATTATTTTATCGCGGCGTTATTAAATTTTTTATCGTAGGGATTTACTTTAACATTTGCCGCATATATAGCAACATAGGCAGAAAAATTTCTAAAATTAACGGCGCTAAAACGGTAATGGATCCTAAAATAACATGATATCCGTAATTCAAAAGTGGTTACGGATGCAGATTTTTCTGTTTGGCGGATCGTCCTCGGGTAGTAATACGGATATCCGCCTATTACTAAGAAAAAGCCAGTTTATTTTTGATGCAAAGTTGAATCTGGTACGTATGACTCGTTTATTAAAAATAAGAAAAATAATAAACCATACTTTCCGATAATACCATTTTAACGGTTTAAAAACATGCAGTTTAATTGTAAAATAATATTGAATTTTGGGTTTCTCGTATACTTAACATGCTATTATCAGAACATAATTCCAGAAAATATATATTTATTTAATTTACCAATTTGGTCTTAATTTAAGCAAAAAAAGGGATTCAAACATCAATCGTTTCATAAATATTATGAAGTTAGAATTTGAAATTCAGTTCGATACTGGATATATGAATTCAAACTGTCTCTGAATATTGTCCTTATTTGCAATTATTTACGTTTAATAAATTTAAAAGCTAAGTATAATCATATAATATTCCTTGAATATAACGTAAATTAAAACATTTTACTTTAAATTAATGATATCGGATTCCCCTATTGTCCTGTAACGGGATCTGTCAGTCGCTAGTTTGGTGCAAGTCGGTCCGGATACGGTCTTCACGTCGTTGCTATAGGGGACGCGCCTGTAGCAACGACTTGAACGCGGGAGGCCACCAGTGCAGCACCCGCTTGTTTCAGCGTCCGACGGCGACATTGTAGAATTCGTTTGTTTTCTTCAGTTCTTTATTTTGTTGTTGCGAGATTTAGATGCATACTATATTCGTTTCCTTTATGGCTAGATCTAATCTTGGTATTTTATCTGAAAAAGGGATGGAATCTGATATATAATCTTAAATGCTTGTCACCATGAATCCAACCTTAATGGAACCATAGCTGCCTTCCTTATGCATAAATATGTAGCCTTCACATTCTACGATTATTTTTTCCTTTTATTAACTGCGTATATATATTCCGTGTAATGTTGTAAAGACAGTTGTTCCACTTTTAGTAATGACCTTTTTTTTTGTTCCACTTTTTACACAGTACAGTTGTACAGTTTTCTTCTAATGGAGGGTTTTAGTCGGAGTCTCCCGCGGTAACCACACGTACGGGAAGCTGTTTTGTATTATTATTTATATTTGCGTGGTTTTATTGTTTTGATGGAGAGGACCTTTCCAGTTCCTTATGCTTTAACCTTAAACTTTGGGGAGCTCTCTAGTTGTTGTTGTTTTTGTATCCAATAACTGATATTTCTCACCAATTTAGTGTCAGTTGTAAAGTGATACATTACAAGTAAAATAAATTCTATACTTGACGTCTAGAACTTCTTTTTCTAATTCCTCGTATCTTTTTTTCATCAACGTCGTAAAGTACTATGCAAGCCGTAATAATACTACATTTTTAATTAGAATTCATTTCAACATTTCGACAATTCACTATTCTTGCTCCTGCACTTCGTCATTTAACTCTATATATTGTTGTTACATTTATCTAAATTACTTGTTGTTCATAGTTTCTTTTATGTAGCATAATCGTCTTTAATTGATTGATTTACAGATATTTATTTTCATGTCTTAATATTTTTAGATGGTGTGAACAATTTCGTTAACAGTAACTATTTCTGGGATAATTTTCACTTTCACTGTTCCTTTCCATATGATAATATTTTGTTACATATAGTCCCGTGACCTTTGCTCAAAAACTTTGTATTTTGCGTGAATTATCTAGTTTAAATGGTACTTTTTAAGCTTACATTTCTGCTTGTTTTGCTCATGTTTTTGCCTTTTTACTTCATCGTTCTCTTCAAATTTATATATGGTTTTGAGACTTTCTTCTTATCATATTGTTTTTATTTAATTCTAAATTTAATTTATCACTTTAACAATTCTTAAAGACAGAAATACCACAGAGTTACTTTAAATTGATCATTCTTTCATCCCTATCAACCAATGCTAGCCAAAGAAATAAATCATTAGCAAAAAATTATTATCACAAGTATCAAAATCTTTTTACCCATGATTTTATTTAAACGCAAATGACAGAAATTTCTATAAAATACCATTTCAACTGTTAGTAATGCGTAATACTCTTATCGTATTATTATCGACAAGCCACATACAAAAATAAACTCGAAAATTCCTACCTTTGCGTAGATGTAAAACAGAGTTATAAATGGGTAATTATAAATATTATGATACAATTTTAAAAACAAAATATACATATAAATATTTGAATTAACGTTAGACTAAGTGTACAATAATAACTAATTGATTAATTAACTATAAAAAATTAAGCCATATATGTTTGCTTTTAACTAATTATTTACTAATTTATTACTGCCAGTACAACTCTTGATGTAGAGCCAAGTAAAGGAAGAAATTAATTTACTCCATTAGGCCATTGCTAATGTTTCAAAAACCTACAAGACCAATGTTTGAGAAAGTCACACATCCCAACAAATTATTTACTATTTATTTTGATTATATCAAAAATCGTCGTCAGAGTCATCAAAATCGCAATTATCATTTAAATTGATAACGAAAGGCTGTGCAAATACTCACTACTACTACACGAAACGGGTTTTATTGCTTTGCATGCAAGGAGACCGCGGCACAAATGTATGTAAAAACATTTGTGAGATTTGGAGTTTTAATAGGGCAATATTTGTGCCTTATATAAAAGTGAAAATAAACGTATTTTTTTATTAATTTGTACAATATCTTCTGCCGCAGCATTGACCTCAAAATTTTAAATTAAATGGAAAAAATTGTAGAATTTATGATTAATATTTTGAACATAATTGAATAATTGATTATAATAAATTATAATAAATTATATATGTGATAATAAATTATACACAATAAATTATTTAGATAATTACAAATGCAATTTAATTAAAAATAAATGTAATTCCAATAACAATTTAAAAAAAAAGTAAATTTATCAACTTATATATAAAAATCCCTTCTTGTTTCAAATTTAGGCATTACCTTTTATGATGCCAATCGTGATTTCGTGCTTTTTATTTGCTTAGTCGAGACTTTTTTATACAGTAAGAAATGGAAGCTTCTGTCGTTATTTTCACAACCCATTCAGAAGTTTAGGTGTGGCAGGGAAGCCCTAAAAACAGCACTTTACCCTAACCACCAGATTTCACAAATAATCTGAACTCCTTGTCAGACTATTTTTGCATAATCGGTGGTTCATTTAATTTTTCCTGCCAATTTATCAAATCGATTTATATTAAAGTATTGAAATTTATTGGCGGCACTTCAAACAACCTTGGTATTGGAGATTGGGGAGATTCTGTGTACCTCAAATATGAGCTGAGCTGCTAGTTATCGAATTTGTTTTTTATCATCAGATATGCTTTTGGGATATGCTAAATATCTTTCATTAAATGAGAGGATCGATTACCTTTTTAAGATTTTCTCGTAGGTGCTTAGAAGTTCTAGTTATGTTAAGAAGATGTCTCATACCATCTTTACATAATGTTTTATTTTTAATGGAGAACCAAGCGTGTGCGTAAATTTTACAACAAATGTGGCCAAAGTTGTCAAATTCTCAGAAGGTCTCTGTTGTTATACAAAAACGCAATTTTTGGTTGGCACATGTGAGCCAATATACATCCTACCTGGTGATTTGCTTACCAGATCATTAGCGTAATCGCCCGATATTGCCGCTGAGACAATCTCATGCAAGTATTGTTGACTAGTACCTAAATCTTGGGCCATTTCTGGAAGGGTGTTTCCTTCGTTTGGCTGAAGTTGTTTAACAGGCCATCGTTCATAGGTTTCGAGTGCTTTTCCAAAAAGCCAGTATAAGATTTAGGTCCTGAAGTACACTCGTCAATATAAAGAAACAAATCAATATAAATACATGCAGTAAGCAAATTATCAATTGAAGTGGTTTTGGGACCTTTTTCCAGCAGTTTTATAATACCACTGTACTTCACAACTGATTGCCATAAGACGACATTGGGGAAACCTGTTATTGCAATTTCTGTTCCTTTCGCTGAACTAAGATAAGTACTACGTATCCATAAATAGATCCCGGCTCTTGAATTAATGAGTGTGTACCTCTTGAGTGTATTCCTCTTCGGTCATTAGATTACAATAACAAAAAAATAAAAATTTCTCTCCACCGTTCTTTAAACTGCCAATATAGATTTTAAACGATCAGTAGACCCCGATCATTGATTATAATATTTGACTTGTATGGGATTACCATGCCAATTAGCACTTTTTGAAATAGTCAGCTTTATTGTTTAAGTAATTCTTATGCTGCCAATAATTATTGATAAACAAATAATAATGGGCAGCTGGTGACTTGCCTGGGTTAACTAAAATACCTATTTTGTCAGTCCACTGAATAATTAAAGCAAGACTACTAAGGATATAGATGAAATATAAGGACTAGACTCACTATTAAGGATATAGATGAACTATATTTGGCTTTAGCATGATTACGTTTGGTAATAATTTTTAACGGATCCATTTATCCCAGAGCAGCTTCAATCTTAATTTTGCTTGATTTGAGGAGTCCATGTTTGTCGAGTCATCTAATGATTTAAGTGTTCAAGGCAATAAACCTTGCCAGTCGTTGTCGTAGGTATTAAGAAAAAAGTTAGGTCAGTTCGGTCGGATTCACAAAGATTAGACGTTTTTAAAGAGGTTTTACGGCTACTTAAGTTATAAGAAATATGGATTAGATTATGGTAGGCCATATAGGTTCTAGGAAATTTACCGTGGAAGGATATATTTGTAGGATTAATTTTTAAAGTGAGATAAAAAAAGGAATGACAATTATCAAAGTAAAAATTCGGAGAGAATACAAGAATAAAAAGATTGCCCATATTGACGATTTATTAAAACTTTTTAATTCTGGAAATATACATGTATAAAGAGGTATTGAAATAATCGTTAATTACTGCGGGTCTGAAGGCAAACAGAACTTGACCATATTTTGAAATTACCAAAATATAAAACACTAGGAGAAGAATACGTGACACCAAGTAGTAAATTGGTTCGAAGAATAGTTAATTCAAAAATAAGATTTCCAAAATTGAAGTGCAGCTAGTGAACATTTTTGAAATTTAGGTTAGCCCAAAGATATATGGCAATACTACCGTCACGTATGAATGTGCGATTGTTGCGTATTAAAACATAAGCTAGGGGTGCATACAAATTTGATAGAAGTCAAGGTTTGAGGCAGGTCTCACTAATAAGGTAAGCGTGAAGATTCAGATTTTCAAAATAATTGACGAAGTCTCAGAAATGTGATGGAATCTTTGAGAAAAGATTGATAAACCTGTAGATTTTATCGTCGGCATAAAAAAGAGCTTTACGTATAATATGGGTAAATGGATAAGGGGAAGGTTCGAAAAATTTATTTTCAAAAGAAGAATCGAGCTAACATTTAGAGGAAAAGGAATTAAAACAGTGTGAGTAGGATGGTATACTAATATTTATAAAACTAAGATGTATTTTAATAACAATATATTACTAAAACATAAAAACAAAATTACAGACGAAAGAAACCGTAGACAAAATAATGCAGACAACAATACATTGCAAGTGAATACGACGTAGAATATTGAGAATATTAATTAAATTTAAAATAAAGAATAGTAGAGAAAAAAATTATGATGATAAACGTAGCACAGATACTGTTAGGTTATGAGATATGTGCGTTCAGATTCATAAATTTTAAACCACAGTAGATTTGGTTGGGGCCTGTGTACACAAGGCGTATATAATATAATAAGTGCTCGAAGTGTACCCGGAGATAATATCAGGTGATTACACATTACTTTGAAGTGCACGAGAAAGGGTGAATGAAAATTTTGAATTCAAAATATTAGGTAATAAACTGAAAAAACCAACATTTTTAAATGTTACATTGATCGTAATTGTATTTGCAATTTAACAGCAATTTAAAACGTCATTTATTTACTTACCTTTAGTTATGAGTTACCTTTAGTTTTGACTACATATTTATTTGCGACGTTCGTTACTGTTAGTCGATTAGAAGATCAGTAATAAATTTTTGGCCTTCTGTGGTTGTAGCAGATGTGTGATAATTTCTTTATTTCCATCCGGAGACACTACAAGAATTTTCTCGTCGTTTATTGGGACGTATATACCAATATGTACTTTTCCACATACAGGATAGGAAATAGGATCGCCAAACATCGTTTTGTGAACACTATCGTAAATAAAAAACAAAAACAACAATCGCTTTCATCGATGTTAAAAAATATATCAAATTTCGTTTCTTTCATCATTTAGTCCCATTGTTTACACGACATTTTTCCTGTCAAGGAAATTTCTCATCATATATGGGCTATCCATCATTGTCAGCGCCTCAAAGCTAACATGAAATAAAAAGTTTGTCCTTCTTATTGCAAAAAATATAACGCGTTTAGATTAATGGGATCGATTTCGTAAATACTGTTTATGATATTGTAACAATATTTGAATTAATTGATTGTATGGTTAAATTTAAATTTAAATCGCGAAACTTTTGAAATTTGGTTTTATTGCCCTAATTTTAGAGCAGAGAATTACTATGATAAATGAATATTATAATTTATATTAAATAATATATTTATGGATATTTTAATATTATATATATTTAGTTAGCTGAGAAATTTACCCCTTACTCAATATTTTCTACAATTTGGTTTTAATTGATGATGACTTCTATTAAATTTCAGAGAAAATTTTAAAAATAAAAAATGGAGAAGATTGACGTTTGGATGACGAAAGTAATATATTAATTGACAACAAATGTTTAGTCGTACAGCATTACCAAAGGTATTTTTCACTCTTATGAATATTTTTTAAAATTTGTTTTGTTAAAAAATTAAATTATTAATTTAGTCATGATGAAGCTAACGCTCCAACAAAAAATATGTCGGAAAGTGATCCACAAAAAGATTGTATCTTATTTTGTATAACTCAGGTAATAACACTATACCCATATAATGCTTAATATAATACTCGGAGAGATTTTTTTGGTCTAATTTCGTTCTGAAAATTATGTAAATCCCATTTTTCTAAAATAAACATTATTAAATCCCCATTATTTAAACCCCATTTTTAAACCTTTTTATAAATATATTTAACAAAATTTATTAATTTCATTTTGATTGAAATATATATTGGGCATATTTTAAAATAACACATCCGGGGTATCGTGGCCACCTTTTATTAACCTCCAAATGATCGGGTATTTTTATTTTTTTTATTCTGTAAACGTTATAATTTAATATGTTAAATTTTCAAAGCGCCTAAAAATATTTTCAAGGATTTTGGTACTTTTGTAAAGACATTGGTATGTGAAATTTCGTTGCACCTAAAATATATAGTCAAAATTCGTCACCAGCTCCTATAATATTAATCTGATAAAATACGAAAGTTAAAAAACTGATGCCGAGTTTTCTACATTACGACTAACATTCGTAGTAGTAAATAAAGTACAAATTTATCAATTATCCAATGCTAAGAAATAGTTTCGTTATATATAGTTTAACTGCGCTTTCCTTCATTTAGGGTTACTTGGTTAAAAAGGCTAGAGAAGAAATGAATAGAAGAAGGGACTAGAAAAGAATAATAGTTTCCACTTAACATTTAATTTAATTTTTTCTAAGTTTTCTGACACGTACATTTTTATATTCATATATAGATGAAAAATAAGTTTCAAAAATCAGAAAATTGTAGAATAAAAGAATGTTGCATTGTAAAAGTTTTTAGGCATTTGTCTATTATTTTCTAAATTTGTTTTTCTTTATTGTTCATTGAATATTGAGAAATAGTAAAATTAAAAAATAGTTTTAAACATATGATGAATTTAATTAGAGACAACATTTTGTTGTGTCACTTTCCATTATATTTTTAATTCTTTAATTTAATCAGTGCGTAAGAAATAAGTTTGCTAAAATAAAAATCCACTTTCTGGAATTACACTTGGATTACTTACAAGAAAATCTTGACAACTTTTTGAAGAACAGGGGAAGGACTGTAATAGTGTTTATTGAAAAGGAAAGGCGCGACTAGCGATCGTAAACGGAAATCGTAAAAATAATTCAAGTAATTAAAAAAAAAATGTTATAATTACCTGAATTTAAAATATATCTAATTAGTTAATTAGGCTTATTATGATATTTTTAAGACTAATTTATACAAATTTGTTTGCTTTAGAAAAAAATTAACACAGATCTCAGAAATTATCAGATCTCAGCACTATAAAATTAACTATAATGAGTATTTTAAAGTAGACAATTTAAAAAAAAAATAATTTTGTAGATCTGCGTTTTTCGTTGATTGTTATTTTATTTCTTACCTTTTTATTCTCCAATTTTTAGAAGTACACGTAATGTCACAAATCACGCCTTGTCACAAATCAAGGATAAAATTTTTGACGCAACTTTCGATATTTTGAAATTCATTAACAGTAAGGAGCGTGCAAAAAAACGGTAATACTAAAATATAATACATATTAAGTTTACTAAATATGAAATAACATGACAGCCGTTCCAGAATCTTTTTGGAGCTGATTTTTATATTTGAATTATTCTATGCATATATAACAAAGGAATTAATATCTGATGCTTTCATTAGAGCACTAAATATTTCAACAATTAATTTAACCAACTTCGAATACTACACTATCTAACTAATCGAGACTAAACAATAAAGACACTGAAAATTTCAAACAATTGAAAACTGCTTATTTTGAAATTTACAATACAACGTCTTTTCTGTAAATAATAAATTTAGAGAATACTGATCTTCTTAGATATTTTAGGTATTGGTGCCATACCGACCAATCTTTTTCTTTCTACCTCGGTCTCTCTTTCATGTAAGTACTTACCCACGCCATTGTGTGTACAATCCACAATCCACAATCACAAGTACTAGATTCCAATTGGCACTGACTCCCAAAATATCTAAGTGTTAAGAAAATTTATCAAATTTATTTATGTTTGTATATATATACATGCGTATCTACCATTATCCTATTTATTTAATGCCAATATACATACAATTCTATACTTAACTAATAAATAACTAACTACTGGCGATACCTTTTATATACCTGTATATACTTATCTACTTATCTATTAGTATCTTAGTTATTTTATACCATTGTATATACATGCCTACTAATTACTAACTATACTTTTCTACCTGCCTACTAACATCTAAGTTGCGCATGTCAACAAAAGTCCAGTCAAGTCAAGGATGTAAATTCGATGAGTTGACTTTCCACCATTGATGAGTTCCTGTCACCATCTTCTGGCTCTATTATCAGACCCTGACTACCATTTGTAACTAAAAAATTATTGGATAAATTAGAGGCGATAAATTTATTCCAAACCGTTTTCAAAATAAATGTAAAATGAGTTCAAACTTGGTATTAATTTGCTCAAGGGTATATTCACACTAGGAGATGCCTCCATAATCCATCAATAGACCCTGGCTATCTCACTGGAAATATTTTCCTTTATAAAAAGAAATCACGAAAATGGACGGACGCATTTCCGCGCTACCTTAAAAAACTAATAAATACGCGACGAATTGAGATCTTCCTCGTTTATCAAGTTTTTTTAAAATTAATTACTTAACCGATACTGATTGTACTTCATGCCTTCATTATTACCATACAATTGTGATAATCAGATCAATTCTTTCAAAGAAACCTCCTACAAACACACATTTATGAAATTTTGTGTATTTGTTCAAAAACCAACATACAATAACGCAGACAAATAATAATAATTTTTTTGAAGGTGGTTAAGGCAAATTAAGGCAAACAATTTATTCCGAAAAAAGCTTGAATAAACCTATAATTATATTCATACCTACGTTACTATTCTGGAAAATGTAAAAAATATTATCTATTAAATTACTGAAGATACAATTGCTTTGGTGCCCACGTAAACTTAATTTTTTCTTTTATCTCTAAATTCAGTGAGTTTTTTTCCAAATTTCATATTATTCTCGTGGATTGTATCTATCATTTTTAGTTAATAATTTTTCTCCAACTGATGTATTAATGGATCAGGCTGACGTATCGACGTTGAATTAGATTACAATCACAAAAAATAACATGTATCACTTATATGAAAGAGTAATGTGTATACCCTCGTACGTCTTAAAAATCGACGAGAGTCGTGACCCAGGTTCGATACGAGCATTTAGGCCACACTAAATATTTTGGAACAACTACTAGTAAAACTACATAAACTCGCGTTGCGCTTAAATTTACTGTTATGGGAAAATATGCTTAAAAGTATGTTGTTGATGTGAGAGTTTTTTTTGTTATGAAGAAATAAATTCAGATCATAGAGTATTTAGTCATATATTTCGTATATCATAAATTCAATCAAGTATTTCGTCCCTCTGAGAGAACTTTTGGTTACCAAAGTTGTTTTAAGAATATGTTAAACGGATCTGATTCTAAATTTATATACACCACATATGTGTGAATACAAACGTGATTTTGTCAAATTACAATTTAAAACTTTCACTATAAAAAAGGTAATCTTTTAAAAATATATGTATAATCTGCCAATATATATATTGATATATATATATATATATATATATATATATATCGTATCGTGTCGTATATATATATATATATATATATATATATATATACATATATATATATTTATATATATACAATATATAAGAAAAACCACTCAAGAAAAAGCGTAAAGAAATTAGGTTTTATGTAATAAAATGAAATAAGTATTATTTACAGGGAAATAAAAACTTTTGGCTTATAAATTAGACTTATCTAATTTGCTTTTTATTATGTTTTAAAATTACTCGACAAAAGAGACGCCTTTAACTGACAATATCTTTATTTAACAAAAGTTACAAACGAAAAAAAGAGAAAATTACTGTCGAGCGTGACTTCCTTTTGTCGAAATGAATTCTCTGTGACATGTCCAGGATGGAGACTTCAATGATTTCTGGGGAAATATATCATTCGGACATAATAACTGTTTTTAGCTCTCGGATTTTCCATGGGGCTGGATATACAGATCCATATTTAGATCTGTATATCCATAGAATATGCCGCAGACGCTCCATACGATTGGGGTCGGGATTTCATGTTGGCCAATCCGGACGGCGAATCCCAAGTTCAGCCAATAATAGCCGCTCGATTTGCTCAAGCGTTATCGTCCATAAAAAAAACAGCAGCTCATGTAATGGCTAGGGCTGGTTGTTAATTGGGAATTAAGATCTTCCTGAAGTATTTTTGTACATTCAGGAAGCCATTTTCAATAGAAACTGACTCCTTATCTTTAGAATATACTTAATGAAGATACGGAGTACGGATACTCTCCAAAACATAACAGAACCTTTGCCTTAAGGTATTATACCTTTTTACAAATACTTCTCGTTCTTTCTTCACAATACGAACTTTTCCTGCCCTGGAATATAAATATTTAAAATGGGAATCTAGACAAATTTAATACAAATATTATTAATTCGAATAGCACAGAGGCTAGCTGAAGGTCATTCTGGGTTATAAGTAAATGAATGACAAAGTGCGTTTGTTTCCAATAAATCCGGAAATAAATCTAGGCAGTTATGTAAAATTTATGTATCTTTTATAAATAATTTTAATATTTTATGAGATAACTAAACAAAAACCGTGTATATCCGGGCCAATCTCGAAAACGGCTGAAACCATATTTATTCTTACAATATTATCAATAGTTATGTGATTGTTTTTTCATGTTAGTTTTAGGAAGGTTTCCAAAAAAATGCCTGAAAACTTTCGTATGGTTTTAAAACAATCGTAAATCAAGATAAAAATGTTGGCGACAGTCTTTATAAAATAGAAATAACCACTCGCGTCGCTTTTCAATCGCGGCTCATACTGTCTCCGAAAAAATACACAATATATATATATATATATATATATATATATATATATATATATATATACATATACATATATATGTAAAACGTTGCTTAAAACCTAAAACATTTAATGAGAGTTGGTTTTATTATTCAGTATTGATAAAATGAGTGGATTCTTATTCCTCATGAAAGTTTGTATTTATTTAAATAAAATATGCACCGAATAATCTGTCACAATCCTGCAGAATTGAATGTAATATACGAAAATATTACTACATACTGCCGATAAATATCGTTTTTTAACGAAATTGTACTTTGACATCACTTAATTTATTAGCAGAAAATCACTGAAAAAACTAATAAATACCTTGTCCAACCATAATACAAAGAAAATAGGAATTTACTACTGATAAGAAGAAGGTGTTAATATATTTCCTTAATCAATATAAAATAATCAGAACGTAATGACATTTGATGTGGTTCATAAATTTTATTTTTATCGAATCTATTTTAATTTAGTTTGTGCCTATTTCATTTAAAAAATTACGTATTACGTATATAACCATTAAAATCCTATAAAATTTCTGTGCGGAAAAAAGTTTAAATTGAATGTTTAACTGGTACAATAGACTGAAATGAAAGTGTAACCGTTAATTCTTAAATAGAAGCACGGTCAATTTTTATAGAAGTCATGGATTTGATAAGTATATGGATTTGACCTATGCCGTAAAGATTTTAACAGCACCATCGGGAAATTTAATACAGAAGAAAGTGACAAGTTCTATGTTAACATACCATTCATTAAGTTGAGTAGAAACTTTATAAAATAATTAAGGCATTACTACTTTTACTATTATTATAAATTAATAAAAACGAATAACTATTTTTACGGAAACATTGAATATACATAAAATATTAAATTATACCGTCTAAAACAGACGCTTATTACGAAATGTATAAGAATATCAAAGTTTCTTTTGTAATTATTTTAAATTCAAATTTCTTTTGTCAGTATCTTAAAAATAGACGAATAAATTATATTTACTTTTGTATTTGCTTTTATATGTTTTTAGAAATTATCCCTTAAGAATAGATTTTTATATAGAGCGCCAGGTGTGAAATTTTATGACATGTAAAATAAGAAGTTCAGAGCGTTAAAAAAGTGTAACCGTTAGCTTCCGATCGTATCAATTTCAGAGCGTTAAAAAAAGTGTCTGCGCAACATTTCTACGCATATTTAGAGTGAGATATCAATACGTTTATTTAACATTTTCTTATGCCGAAATCGCAGTGAGAGAGTGTGATCAAGGTATAATGATTAAATTTGTGAAAATTTGGTGTTTGCTATCCTACAAATTTAAAAATCTCTTTTAATTTTGACGTCTTAGTCTGACGTTACTAAATATTTTTTTTAAATTTTGTGCTGGTAAAGTTCCATTTATCTGTAATGATGAACTTACTAAAGCCATATATCCCATACATGGATAATTGTCCGTCCAAGTCTTGGATATTAAGATCATTTTCTCCAAATAATTCATTTTTTAGGGACAAAAATATTGAATCAAAGGTCTGGTGAAAAGTGGTACTGAATATCCTATTATAAATTAAGAATACCTAAGATATCTACTATATATAGCTCTAAGAATATTAGTACCATTTTTTACCAATTATAGATACGATAGTGGTTTTTCAACTTTAGTAACACTAAAAACAAAAGCCAAAAACCGTCTAGATGTGGAATATGATTCGAAAGCGCTTTGAGTGAAACCAAAACCTAACATAAAAACACGCGAATGCAAAATAATACCAACCATCACACTGACTATTAATTAAGTTATTTTAAGTCTGAACATTTTTCAAGTCTTAATTTTAAGTCTGAACAACTTATGAAGTACATCATTTAAATTGAAAGGGACGTGATTAATAAAAACGATTTTTAATTGCACCAATTGTTTCTTTGGATAAAATTTTAAAGGAGGTTAAAATTAGTTTCCTTTGTAGGTCGGAGGGGTGGCAAAATTTAAAAGGTTAGGATCCACTGCTTTAGATATTTTATTTTTGCACATAAAGTTTTTCAAGGGGTCTTAAATTTTATTTGTGTAATGACCTGTCCAAGCCCGTAAGATCGATTTTCTTCCGTGCGATTAAGCGCTTCTCTGAATACAGCCTTTTTCGTTGGTTTTCACTTTGACTTGCAATATATATACTCTTTCTCTGAGTTACAACTTTCGACGTAGATTGAATATGAGCCGCTGCTTGAATAAAACTATGGGTTGAGTATATAATTTGGAAACTGTGTTTGTAAATACTATATTGGTTATTGATTAAAAAATTGTGTTTTTATTAAAACGTGTAAGAATAATACAAATTTAGAAAATACCATAAAAATTCAATTCGTTCCAATAAAATCCTGAATCTGAAAATTAAATCCTGCCAACAGTGTTCATCAGCAAATTAAATACATTAAGCTTACCGGATTTCGCTGCCTTATTTTTACGTTAAATTCTATCGAATTTCTTTCGAATATATTATAATGAAAAAAATGTGTTATTCATTTATTACATATTAAAAAATACTAAATACTAAGTGCATTTATTTTGTTGTCAAACTTTATAAGACCCTTTAGAACTAACGTATACCGGTTATATTGATATTATGATTAGTTTTAATATTAAAAATAACCGACCTCTACTTTTAATTCATTATTAGTAAGTGCTCGAAATTGTGCAATACTGAATAAAATGGGAGCTAGCGATATTTTTTTTTGTAATACCTAATGATTTGAATAACTTAATTAATACCTACAAGACGAAAACGTAAATTTCGATTTATAGTGGAATACAATTGAAGGATCTATATTTTATTTATAGTAATTTCTAGAAAAAAGAAAAAGTTGTAATAAATATGACCGCATATTTTAAAAAGATTGGGGCATTTAATGATTCGTTTCTTTTTTTAAGAACAAAAGCCCGGTTTAAAAATAATATGAAGTTGAAGGTTTCTATAATTTATGTGCACTTTTACTTTACTTCAGGGTTTATGTTGTTGGTTATTTTGATATAACTTCAAATTATTAGTCTAAGGCTAAATTTATTACTTTTGCTAATCCAAAACTTGCTTGTTTCTCATTTATTGTCACATATTTTTTTCATCATCTCGCTCTTTCGAGTATCACCCCTATTTAACGAAACCTTGTATCAAGCTTTCGGTAGAAGCTTAGGCTTTAATTGATTTTTTGTACAATTTGAGGGTGAATCTGAAATATTTTTTTTCTATTCCTCCTTAGACTCTCACAGGTGTAGAATTTTCTGTTTGAATAATATTACCCGGACATGAAATCGTATGTCCAACTTTAGTTATATACACTGTCTAAAAAAAAAATTATTTTACGGATGCGCTAGTTTTCTTAGATCTACGTATTATTAAATTATTTAAATTAAATAATTTATGCGTATGTAATATTTGAAAAGTTAGAACTATTACAATTATGATTAAAATCGTTTTTCCATTACATTTAACTATTTATAATCACTTCATTGTGAGCAATTAAAAGACGACCGGTTATTTACATTGTGTGCTCGTGTTAGTAAATCTTAATTTAATCTCGCATTTACCTTTCTCCATACAAACATTATAATGTATTATAATTTTTATGGACCTATTGCTTTAAATTTCTTTAGATGACTTAATGAAATAAAATTTTTTTATAGCTCGTCAGTATTTACTGACAAATTTACCATAAGAACATATTATTTCAAATTCACTCTGACATTCCTACATTAGATAGTTTGAACTTTCATTTGTAAAATATAAATTATGTACATAAAATAATTATTTAAATTTTGATTATAAAATAATTATACAAAGTGTTGGTACACCATGGTAATTGCTCGAATAATCGTATGTCAGATAAAGACCATTTTTCCCATTACATAAAATTACATATTTTTATATTATCATAAAATTTAATAAAACACACACAAAATAAATTAAGTGTGAACTAAATACATAGCTCACGCGTCCAACTGTGTTTAGATTACTTACTTCATCACTCTGCCATATTTTGTCGCTCAAACGCAGTTGATAAAGAAAAAACATTTACGTATTTTTCCATAAATTAAACTACGGAGAGAAAGATGGTCAGTAGAATAAAAGAATTTAACTTGGAGATATAATGCAATATTAATTTCTCATGTGTACGTTTAGGTGACAATTAATGAATGAGTGGAAAAATTGGTAAAACATTCCTCCCTTTGTTCTTCATACACTCTTTATCTTATGGCTTATGGAATGGTAATTGTTTAATTCATCAAGTTAATAGCAATCAAGTAATTTATTAGTATTTTCTCTAAAACAATCGAACTTGTAGTCACACACTTATTCCTGAATAATACATATTGATACCATTCGAAATTACATTGCAAAAGAAAGGGTATGCACTGCATCGGAAATAAAGAACGAATTACTTTCATTTTAAACTATTTAGTCACTCATCTATGTAGGTATTAATCAAGTTAGTAGAATTACTGGGCACTCTAAATTTCAATAATTAAAGCCCCGATTTTTATTAAGTATCAACCATTTTCCAGCCCTTGTTAATTATAAATTAAGAGTAAAGAGGTTGGTTAGTTTTTATAGTAAAATGAATTATAATATTAACATCATTTGTATACGTTAATTTCGAAAGTTTTCATAAAATTTAACAATAAAACAGATGCGGTTGGTAATTAGGTATATTTGTTCTATGTTAAATTTCTGAATAACGTAATTTTTTACCACCGTATGCGTCGAAAATTATTAGATAAAAGTAAAGTGAAAATAAGCTCGGAAGATTATGCAAGCTTAAGATATTTAATTTTCTGACATCCCATAATAATTATTCTGTACCCGTAATAATTATTTGACATTCAATACCGTTTATTTCGATTTTAACTGGAAATATTTTTATATTCTCTAATAAATTCAGACTTCACTGGCTTACATACCATAATATGTATCTACAAGTTCATTAAACAGAGTTGAACTCATGCTACGTATCTATAAGTAAAATAAATAAGAATGGTTACATATTTTAGTACATATTTTAGTTAGCTTTTTGTTGAATATTCGGTTTTAGGGCATGTTTCGACCATCTTTATGCTGAATGCTTGCGATTATCAAAAAATTTTCATTTTTTTAATATCCAATATTGCTGCAAATTGAAACGCAGTTTGAGATATGTCTGCTGTTATATTTGTATAATTGTAGACATATCTCAAGCTGCGTTTGAATTAGCTTCTATTCTGTATACTTCTATCATATATTTAGTTAATCATTGTCAACATTGCTCTCCAGTTGCTTGCGTGTTTCATTTACGAGATAAAAATCGTCAAATTAGAATTGTTAAAATTATTGGATTCGTCCTCTAATATCCGCCTTGTCAAATATTTCATCGAAATTCTTAGCTAATTGTGCTGTAATAATTCCACGGCAAAACTCATATTTAAATACCACATGAATTTTTGACTTATCCGTAGCGTAGGTAATACAATTTGTATAGGATATTTCGATACCTAACTTAAAAAAACATGCACCTGTGATATTAATTAGCAACTATTGAAAAATTGTTCAACGTGGAATTTTAGGGATATGGAATTCGGTACTAGAGGTAATCGCAAATTCCGCAAATTAAACACCTAATAAATTCTTAATTAAAAATGTGTGAGGAAAAAATATTTATATTTCAGCTAGGTTAATTAACAGGAATAAAATATGACTAAAGTAGATTCTGTAAGAATATTCCGTTTTTTTTCTGCTTTGTAGACTATTTGTTTCAATATGTTATATTTTTATTTTTATATTTAATTTATTATAAAAGAATCATTATCTTCTATAATATAACCTTTATGGATAATATTAATATTTATTGATGTGAAACGTACTTGAGTTCTAATTGATTGCTTGTTATACGTTTTTGTTAATATAATATACATAAAAATGCGATGAGTCTCAGAGCAGAAAGCGCAATGGATGGCAACGATAGCGGTAGCCCTTGATCGCGGAAAAGGAAGTCACTCTATTAATAAAGTACAATATCACAATTTCAACTCAAAGCCACTAACAATAGCTAGTCGATTTATAAAAAGAATGTATCTTATACTATGCAGTACACTATTCAATGAGATTTGCACTATTAGCAGTTATACTATCCAACGTATTTTAACCCACCTCTAGAAATGAGGAAGTTTGAAATTCGACCCGAATTGATATAAGTATATATTTATTTTTTTTTAAATACGCTTCGCCATTTGTGAAGGTCTTACGATGAAGTCTATGAAACTGCTAAACGAGCGAAAGTACACGAATCGTATTTGAAATCAAAGTCATTTGGATATGATTATAAAAATTACTATTACGGTAAAAGCAGTGTGTGGTAATGTACAAAAGTATACCATGGAAAATCGTAACAGGTGAGATGAAACATTGTCTTCAACAATAAGTTTTTCTATATTTTTTTATTATAATTCATAAAAATAAAAATATATTTACTATGACAGAATGCAATCACCAAATATTTTATTGTCAGAATAATCATTAACTCTGTAATAATAAATTTGTCCAGAATCATTTGAGTTCAAAAATTAATTTGGAGTTTATAATTTTTTAGAAACAAGTTCCATAGTACCAGTTTATAAATTTTATGGAAAACACGATTTTGAACGATTTTTTATTCAGAAGAATGCCATCATTCCCTTCAAATGGCCCCTGTCATTTCACGAGCTGTAGTTAAAATTCATTTCAAGGTTTATTAAACCTATTTTGCAACAAAATTACATTTGAGGTTTAAATGCATATTTAATTTTATTTCTCGTTTCTCAAACCTTACATTAATAAAGCAAATTATATTAATTTTAGTATAGGAAGAGATCGAACCTTTGTCTCTACCCATAAATCTTAAGTAATTAATAGACATAGGGTTAATGTTGGATTTCATAAAAAGTAGATATTTAAACCAAATATGAATAAAGAATACGAAAGTTCGGGCAAAATGAACAACAATCCAATCATGGTCCCAATATATACGAATAAAAATTTGACCATGGTGAAAATAATTTACGATTTTAAAACAAATCTGTACTTATAGAAAATTTGTTTTAAGAAATATTCAAAACTATTTCATTAACGGCTCTAAACTGCCCCAAAAGTCAAGCTAACCTAATAAAAAAGCCCATATCCATTAAAAATGTTTTCCTTTGCACTTAAAAATTGTATTGTGAACTACTTGGGTATACTTTTATAAATAAAAAATCATGAAATATCACACCACTGAAATTATCAGCTAGGGAAATTAATTGAGCAAATTGTGATTAAGTGTTGAAAAAATAAATAAAACCTCTTGGTGATTTCCAATATGGGTAAATTCAAAAGTGTCAAATACTTGAGAAATATAAAATTTTAAAAATATTAAGAATAATAAAAATATTAAAAATAATAAAGGTCCGGAGATTATTTGTCGACGAATTCGCGTCAAATAATTATGGCCTTATAATTTTTTTTCAAAAAAATTGAATTAATACAGTGGAAAAAATATTTCGCAATGACATATTAAATATCTTAATAGTTTTGAAGTTTTAATTTCAATAATCACCCTGACAAATCATATAAAGTTTTGTATCTAGTAATTCCACGACTTGTAAAATTCACTTTGTAATTATTTCTTCTGATACTGAACACACCCATAAATAGAGTTTAAGTCTGACGTATATGTATGTAATCGATGTTTCCAAAATTGTAATGGAAACATTTTCATCAGTTATAAATACATTTAAAATATGTGTCTGTCATAATTTAAAAAATATTGTATGTACAACTATTAACAATTCAGTAACCTCTAACATTGCAAAAAAATATAATTGTCGTTATATTTACAAGAACGAAATACTCATTTGATAAAAAAATGCGTAAAAACATGTATTTAATGATAAATATTTTTACGCCTTAATTCAACAATTATGTGATCTATATATCACACGTGCTATATCTTTCCACTTTGAAATACATTCACCCCTGCATTAAATGATCCATGACATATCATTTGAGAATTGTTTAGGTCAGTCGTTCATCGCTCTTTGTGCAATTGAAATTATGCTAACGCAAAGTATGGTTGTGAACGAAGGTCTAAAAGATTGAGTGAAAACTTATATTTTCCGTTAAACCCGTGTAGAAAAGCGTCAAATATTTATTAAATAGCTATAAATAGCATCGCAATTGTGTTCGTGTGCAAAACCTTTATCCAAAATATGATTTTATGACCGATTCTTTGTAATGACTGAATAATCGATACCTCGTCTATTCGTGTAGTATTTTTATTTAGCTTCAATGAAATAAGTTTTTTGCTTGTTGACGACCCCCAAACCTTTATATAGATAATAATGGAATGCCACAATGAAAATTCTCTCGTTTTGCATTACTGCTTTCCAGATAAGATATATAACTACTTTCAAACCACAAATTTCACCTGAGTGTAGAGTTATGAATGAATCTGTGGATTTTAGGCATAGCTCTCCATTGACCAAAATATTCTAAGAAATCTGGCATGTAAATCGCTGAATATATTGCTGGTCTGTAGAATATACATCCAATTATGAGATTTAATAAAGTCCTCATATGTCCAAGATACTATGCTAAGTTAAATTTAGACCCAGATCATTAAAAGATAAAGAAAAGCCTTGTATAAATTTTAATGCTTTTCCTAGTCCTTTTCTAGCCATACTTAATGACAACCAATGGAAAATGTTTAAACATGACCGTCGATTTATTTTATAAACTGGTAAGTATGATTTGTCTGTATATCAGTTTCGCTTAACTAAATACAATAATAATATATTGCACTTCGTAAATAAATACTTCGCTGAAAAGACCTATTATATAAGAAAAACTTCTACGAAACCAATATCTTCTTTTAAAATTGTTTAAAACTATAGAAACTTACGTAAAATTTCGCAAAGAATAATAGAACGGTAATGCCAATGCATCTAAACCTAAATTGACTTAACATACTCTGATCTAACTTGATCGGCAGCTCCATTTTACTTTCACTTTCTCCAATTAATGAACATGAGAAATTAGTCTAAGGTAAATACTTCCCTTAAATTCAGATGCAAAATACAATGTAAGAAGATAAAAACGAAATTAGAGACCAAAGGGAATAAGGTAAGCGAGAAAATATATAAGATACTTTTACTAATCATTAGAACGACGGGAACTCGGTAACTTCATGCACTTCGGTCGGTACATCGGTCCTCTTTTGAAGTTAAAGGTCTTACGGTAGGCAAATTGAATGTTCGTTTTCCGCCGCAGCCGAAGCAGCTTTTCAATTGCAGTATGGGAGCTTTAAAGTAAATCTGCCAAGTAACCTAATCTTGAAATAGAATCTGTTTGAATAAGGAATATTAATCTTTCTAAATTTATTCTAGATTACGCCCTGGACAAGTTTTTTCAGAGATATTAAAAAAAGTTTTTGAATCGTTTGAATGTACCATGAACAAAGTACATAGTTCCAGAAAAAATAATAAAAATAAATCTGAACTAATTTATGATCAATAATAATTGATATTCAACATAAAAAAATATTCGCAGCATTAATTGGACATCATTACATAATAACATTATAGAGTAAATATAAAAATGTATGCAGTTCAATACACATGTAATAAATGCGTGAAAGCATCCACACTAAAACAATTTTCATATACATTCATAGCGTTTCGATTTTCTGGAGTATTAGCGTTGGTTTTTTGTTAATTTTGGTTTTGATAACTGTTATAATATCTACTGTGCGTTATTTCCGTTTGGAACATTATGACATGCTGGTGTGTTTAGATGCATACAATTGCAATGTTCTTCTTGAGTATGAGGTATTCGGGTATTTATCCAAATCGCGCCAGAAAGCCAAATGAATGGACATCGCAAGATTGGCTAGTCAGGTTCAAAGTATTGGTCAGGTAATGCCTTCATTTAATAGCGGACATTCAGTTGGTAGAGGATATCATTGATGCATTTGCCAAAGATCCTACTCGCATCATGCTGCGAATAGGATCATAGCGTCATAGCATCTTCTTATCGAAACGCTTGATATACTCAGACAAGAAACACAACATCTGCTTCACTATCGTGCTGTAAAACAATTGACTGAAGAAGATTTCGTTCCACCGTTGTCATTTGTTCCACGTATTTTATGGTCAGATGAAAGCACATTTACGCGGAATATTTAATGTGCATAACGAATACTACTGAAACCATACGAATCCCCTTTTAAAACGGTCGACAAGTTTTCAGCACATATGGAATTTAAATGTATGGTAGGGAATTTTGGGTAATAAGTTCGTAAGTCCGTTTTTCCTACCTACCAGAATGAGTATCTATTCCTACCTACAGAATGAGTTCCTACTTCCTACCTACCTACCAGTATTTATATGAGCAATATTTTTGTGACTGGGTATGAGGCAATGGACCTATGCCCTGGCCTCCATGATTTCCAGATTTAACACTAATCGATTTTTTCATTGGAGTAGCGTTAAAACCGATGTATACTCAACTGAATGCCCGGACAAACAAATTTTATGAGAAAGCACTAACGACACTTTTAATGAAATTAAACGAAATGTTCAAATGGAAGATAATGTTATTAATTCAATTGTAAGGAGTGAGCAATTGTGTTTAGAATAAAACAGAAACCATTCTGAACGTCTCCTTTAGGACTTCTTAAACAAATAAGACAAGTATTTTTTTATGAACATTGATTTAATATAATTTTTTGTGAATTAATGCTTACTGAAATTACTTTTCTTTGTAATACTTTACAAATGAGAAAAAAAATAGATTAAGTAGTTTCCGCGGAACCACAATATAAGTAAGTACATTAATAATATTATTTATTAAGTTTTTAATAGTTATATTTTATGTCTTTTAACCAATCAATTAAACGAAATACTTGCTACGTATGAGTTATTTATTATAATATACAATATCTCGCGTAATAAGTGCGCGGTTTATTTTCTTGAGCGGCGCTGAACAACTCGTGTTTAAAAGAGTTTTCATACTCTATTAATACTTTAAAATCTATAAGCCAATAATATATTTAAATCTATATTCTACAGCTTTATAATGTCAAGCCCTAGTGAGATGGGAAAAAGGATCATTTTAGATTGTGTTGTAAAGCAAAAAGTAATAGTCGTTATTGACTATCTATTATATAATTATTTTATTTTATTATTAAAAAATTATAAATGTTTCAAGTAATGAAATGTTATATTAGAAAATCTTCCCCAGAATCTAAATTAAGGATTATGGGTTCACCGCATTTGGAGCAAGTATACTGGTGTAAAATGTTATAAATATAAAAGTAGCTTTAGTAATTGATATTACTTTGACTTCGAAACAACTTTTTCTATTTTATTTTGACCTAAAATGGCCGCCGCTTATACTAAAAATTTAAAATTTTGTTCAAAATCATAATTTTTCCTTTGTTGTTTAAAAAAATGTATGTGGGGGAAAAATCCTCTAACCATCGACAATACATAAGCAATTAAAACGAATATTCAAAATTAGAAAATTCGGTTTAATAGTCTCTCGAAGTCCCAGATTTTAAAAATAATATTTTGAGAAAAATACAATATCATTAAAATATTTGGTATTTTCTAATTAAAAAGAAATACATAAATATCATTAAATAAAGGTAAAAGTAAATTTAATGTTATTAGGGTAACGTTATAACAGAGCGCTTATATAAAAAAATTATTATAGATTTAAAAATGTCCTGTATAAACTGTATACAAAAATTTAACATCGTATCACCGTAACCATAGGGCGGAAGTAAATGTCTACAAGTTTTATTTTCATTTGTTCAGTTAACAATATTAGATATAATAAAATACCTTGTTCCTACTGTGACAATGGACATATTTTACGTGACTGCTTTTACAGTGTAATCTGCACTGACATAATCGAGCTTATTATTATAAATAATGTAATATAACGAAATCGATTGCAATTTTAGTAATTGCTAATACTGTTAATTTTTCTTTATTCTATATATCATAAATAATGACACAAAGTATTACAATTTAAGGAAATTTCTTGTCTAAGTTAGTAAATAACACGATATTTTTGGATCAAAAACCAGATGAAACCATCTGACCTTTTTATATTTTGTCATAAACATATTACATTAAAATTACACTACTATTTAATTCATTATAAAATTTGAACAAGGAATATTATTCTTGACAACAGAGGGGAAAATGTCCTTTCATATGATTGAATATCTAGCTCCTCAGCAATTAATCTGAGAATCAATTTATATTTTCAAACTATATTAAATTGCCAAGGTACTTAAACTTATAATTGTCACAAAAAGGGTTGTTTTTGATTTTTTTTGATATTGCAAAATTGTTTTTTTTAGATATATTATAAAATTCCATATTATTAAGAATTAAAGATGCATGAATATAACATATAAAAGTTTCACTGCTTGCGGAAAATACTATTAATAATTTTAAAAAATATATATTATATAATTGATCGATTACTTTTTGTCATATTTTTACAAAAATAATGTTTCGGGAAAATTGCATCTAAATTTTCATATGTCGTTGGGACTAACTAAGGATATATTTTTTGAATTGTTTTATGTTCGTAATACTTAAAGAGTACGTTTTTGCTTTAGCCACTAGATATGTTGAATATATATTTATATTTTTAATTGCTACGGGAGAGACGAATAAAAACACACACAATAATTGTCACTTAAAATATTATAATCTTGGAAATAAAAAGAATTGAAAAAAAAAATTTAAACACATTTATTAACGAGAGATTAGTCTCGAAAATACTATATATATATATATATATATATATATATATATATATATATATATGAATTGATAAATACAAAATATACAGATTTTTCTAATGTCCATACTAAAATCTCCACTAATAAGAGGTTAGCAAGCGAAACAAGTTACATAAGCGTTTTTCATGAATTATTATAATATTACAATTAATAATTACATACATTGCTTGAGAGATAAAATTAGGTTAATATCATTTGCCAGTGAAATATCAAAGTATAACCGGTAAGGAAAATTTATATTATATTATTTAACTTCAATAAAATTTGCTTAGTATTAGTAGAACTCGCATTAGGTGGGTTTCGTTAAAACTTAAGCACATATTCTCATTTAACGGATGAGATAATTTTTATTAAACTATTTACAAATATTAATATTAGTTTTTACTACAGAAATATATTGCTTAGAATAAGTCTGTCATAGGCTAGAACTCAGGTTAGAACTAGAGTCACTTGAAGGCATTATACCTTCAATTTCTAAAAAAACTGTGCAATTCAGAATCGATGCTCTAATTTTCCATTCTTCCATTCTTCAGACTCCCATCTCTTCGTAATTTTGGCTTCTGCGATTGCTGAGATCCACAAGAAAGAGGAGTTATATTTTTTGTGACTATTTTCAATAATTGTACTAAAACTATTTTGCACAATTGAGTAAAAAAATCTTTGTAGCCTGCTCTTTAATCTATGCTCCACGTGAAATAAAATTAAAAAGAACGTTTATTATGTAACTTCTTCCTTCTTAAACTTACATATAAATAGTTTTGACGGCCAACTATTGAAAAATATACTTTTTAATATACTTCATCGTGATGTCGAGTTTCCACGTCAAACAGTTTCTGATGGTTGATGGTTGGGTGGGCGGACCCGTTACAAGGTTTCAATTTTTTTTGAGATACAGAACATTAAAAGTTATAACTTGTGAATATAAAACAGCGTTATGCTTTATATTGTAAACTTTAAAAATATATAAAAATGTTAGAAAATAAAACTAGGAAAAATTTAAGATCTTCAAAATAAAACGCAGATTAAATACAAGAATGCATCAAGACATGGGAAACAGAAAAAGCTAAAAAGAAATTATGATAAAAATATCGATTTTCTAGTAATGTAATATTTTATATAATTGAGGCAAATAGAAGAATAAGTTTGAGGATTTCTTTCAAATTAATGTAAAATAAATTCGTTTCTTAAATCACTTATATTGTACGAAGAAGACATAACAAATACTACTTATTAATATCTTTATCAATACTATTTCTTAAAATAAATAAATTTTTAGCTTTAAATATATCAATTTAAAAAAACATCCAATATCATGAAACTCTTTGAAGTTTGTAGTGTTACTCTAAGCAAATTTCATAATTTGAATTAGCTGTTCCTTTTTTGGCTAGTTGTCTTAGCTAACTGAAATGAAGAAAATGTATAAAATAAAAAGTTAATTAAATAAACCACGTTTATCAAATTGTAAATTAAACTTATGTTATGGTTTCATTTAATAAAAGACTTAAAAACATTTTCAAGAATGACTAAATTCACTGAAACAAAAATTTATTTATATATACAATTCAAATATGAGATTTGAATATGAAATTTATATCGAATAACGTTTTTTATTGTTGTAACAATTAAGACATAACGTAATTAATGGGTGTCTATAAGAAAAAATATCGTAAAAACAAAATAAAAAAAATACATTTAAAATTATGTCTTTCTGGGAACTATGCGCGATATGCCTTTCACATTGTAGCGTGTTAGTAATTTTAGCTTATTTAAGCCTAAATTTATCAAATTAACCGAATAAATTTCTACATTCTTGTTATCAATAAATAAGTTTCATAGATTTTAGAATCGTATTAAGTTTACAGTGTAACATATTTCAACACAAGCATATTAGTAGCATGCAGGCAGAATTTTTAAGCAACATCATCAAAAACAATTTTGATCTACTTGTGAACTCATATTATGATGTACAAAACTGCGAGAATCTTTAATCGTAAATTAAAATTATTTCCCGCAAATAAAGATATTGATATTGGAAATACTTGTAACTCATCATGTAATTCACCAGTCACGGAATAAGCTTTCAGATCAGAATTTAAATTTGATTTTAAAGAATCATTAGATTTGTAATTAAATAAATAATTTTGTTGCTTCATTAAAGAAATTAACCATTTCCATGACATTAATAACAAGAGGCAACTTAATAAGCTTAAACGTAGGCAACAAGCCGCAAGCACATTCGTTATGTCCTTTAAATCCGACATATGTGATATTTTCGGGTATTAAATCATCCAAGGGATTGTTAACTCAGGTAGGGTTTTATAGCTCACTTGTTCGTCCCTCGCCGTTCGGCTTAAATTAAGCTTGAACCCTAACAGCTAAGCCAAAACCACAGAGTGAACACGGAAATTGAGTGGGAAATTAAATTTGGCGTCAAATATGTGACATGAAAAGCATTAAAGGTGGATTAACAAACTATAACATTTATTCTAGAGTTGTTATTTTTACCTGAATAAACGTTTATGGTAAGTAAACGTTTTATAGTAAATATTTTATGCCTGTTCATACTATTTTATGCGTGCTTTGAACTAATTTCTTAACAATCGATTTAAAATTTCAAGTATCTTTATTATGCACAATGTCTTTTAATGCGCTGCAAGTAGTAATAACATCGTTTCACATTGTAAGACGGGTTCTATGCACAAGAAAATATATTTATTGGAAGTAAATGTGAAAAAAAGTAAAAAGTGTTTACTTTTCAGACGATTTAGCTGATGAACGATGTGATAATTAGTCCCCGTATTTTTATTGCTCGCTTTCAGCGTAATTTAGTCTGAATATCATTATTACCATGTCAATATGTCTAAACTGTTTTCGATGTGCAACGAAACTAATAGAAAAAATAAATGTCTTGCAATGTCCTTTTCCACTTTTGGTAAGAAGTTTTTACCGTCAAACAATTTATTTGCATTTTGTAAAAACAAGAATTAGTTCTTGTTGAGTTCTAGTTTCGGTTTACAATAAAATATAATAAATACTTCATATATAAACAATAATTTCACTTTATTACCAATGGCGCAAAACCATGGTCATTTTTATCAAACTGAAACAAATGTTTAATACGACGAAATTAAAAATAAAAAGGAGAATTTAAGATAATATTTTGAAGATCGTATTCTAAAGAAGACATTTTTGAAATTATGGCAAGAAAATAAATGCCTATTTATTAAAAGACTAAGTGGGATTAAAATGCAGGCATTTAACTCGCAAGTTACTGGACGGAACTCTTAATGGCGTAAACAAATAAGAAGTTTCTTACAAATAAAGTAATAATTCTCTTTGTTGTATTTAGAAATATTTCTTCTTGCACTACATCATTTCTGTTTTAATTGTATCTAAGTCATTACACGAGCGTACATTTTTCTGTAAATAAATTGAAATTGTTCTTTGAAAAATTTCTTTTAAAAAATTTGTTTTCAAATTTGTGGAATATCTTTAATATGTAAAGTTTTAAAATCAGAACTCAATTGTTTACTGCGTAAGGTAAAAATAATTCCTTGGAGGAGTATTTCCATTAAAAAGTATTCCTTTTTTCAGTAAAATTTTTTGTTGCAAATTTAACTTAAATAATACATTTATATATTTTACATAGCATATTCAAAATATTAAAAATAAATAAAAATCGTTAAATAGTTAAAATTCGTTAATGAAATAATTGGTGTCAGTCATATTTATTTGTTATTTTTCAGAACTGTCATTTTATTCGAAAAAATTTTGTTATGGAGTATAAGTATGATTACCAAATTTTTAGTTGAATAAAAATGATTTTTGAAGTCTATTACAAAAATGTAGAATACATTACGATGTGTTTTACGACTGTACAAAGTACTTAAAAAAATTAAAAACTTCGTACACTTCTTTTTTTAGTATTTATAAAATAAGACTTATATTATTCAATTTACATTATTAATATAAAAGCTACTTTCTTTGGGGAATTTCGTGGAGAAGTAGCTACACTTCACCAGATGGCATTTAGAATAAATACGTTTTGCATTTTAGTTAGATAGAAAATTAGAGCAATATATATTTAAATTACCTTCCATGTGGACTCTCTTAACAACAAATTTCTGAAAATTGAATTTACTATAATTGCCTCGATCTGGGTCAGATGCTTCTATGGCATATTACACTACTATATTAACTACTTATTTCGTATTTCTTACCATTTATCATAACTTTCTCGAAAATATACACGATATATATATATATATATATATATATATATATATATATATATATATATATATATATATATATATATATATATATATATATATATATATATATATATATGTATATATATATATATATATATATATATATATATATATATATATAAATCATGTGCAATCGAAAACAACATCTTGATATTTGACATTCGACAACAACAACAGATTTCGAAGTTTTTGGCTACTTTACAAAAAGCTACGTGGGTTCAATAGAAGTTGGCCGTCGTATTGCCGTTGTTGCTATAACATATACATGCTGAATGAGACGTTACACACTAGCCCCAAAAAGAGCAAGGTTTCAACCGACCTATTTACTACATGGTATAAAAATGTAAAATTTCAACAGATACTTTTGCTACAGTATACGCGTTTGCGTATTTACAAGCGTATGTCTTTTATAGGTATATTTTTACAGAACAGGCGTACGGCGTGCGCATCAGATGTATTCATATAAGCGTATGTGTTTAGCAATCCGTGCGTGCTGTAAAAACTCGCTTCACTATTTTCAAATACAAGTTATTTTTATCAGTAAAGAATGAATTGAAAAAGTGATTCAGTGGAAGCTGAGTATTGTGATGATGAAGTCAGGTTAATATCAGTGTTAAAGTGGCAATATGTGCATGATTTATTTTAAACTTAAATTTTGGTATTACCTGTTACTTATAGAAATTTTTGATACGTCATTTTTAGTGCCTTGTATGAACAAGATACGTCAAAATATTACTGAAATATTGTATATGTTATTATATATATATATATATATATATATATATATATATATATATATATATATATATATATATATATGTGTATATATATATATATATATATTTATATATATATATATATATATATATATATAATAACATATACAATATTTGAGTAATATTTTGACGTATCTTGTTCATACAAGGCACTAAAAATGACGTATCAAAAATTTCATCAACATGTAATAAAATTTTGTATTAGTCTGTAATTCGTTAATCAATTAAGATAAAACCTCAAGCAGTTATTGAATCTATAAATAATGTAAAACTACAAAAGTTCACATGTATGCATGCAAGTATCTACTTTATTTGATTTTCACTCCCATTTAATTTACGCCTTTAAGTTAATTTGTTCTGTAACCAAACTCGTCTGAAAGTTCTAAGATCCGGATCAAATAATTCAAACTATATAAAGCTCCTTTTAGATAAATAAACCTATAACTGAGTTTACATTAATATTTTTCTTTTTTTTCTTAGTTTAGCCCATTATGTCTTTTTTTTATATCTTTTAATTTGAATATAATAAAAAATCAATTTTTTGTGCAAGTTTTCAATGTCAGTGTTGAGATCAAATTTACTAAATGAAATTTACAATTTATTAAATGAAACTACGTGATGTAGTATTATTTCCACTTTCTTTTAGTTCTTTACCACGACCTAGGTTTCGTTGTATTACATCTTCAGGTGGGCTGTTAGCAAAGATATTTGCTAATATCCCACCTTGAAGGTGTTGTAACACAACGAAACCTACTACATCACGTAGTTTCATTTAATAATGAATAATGAATTTCTACAAAATTAACGCCAAATATATTCGATATTACGTATATTTAAGACATGGTCAAAGGAAATAAAATTATTGAAGATTACGCTGTGATTAAAAAGATTTATTTGTCGTGATTGACATATTTTTATTACATAAGTGAATGAGAAGCCACAGTATTCGATATATGTATTGAATTCAAAGTTAAAATTTTGTTTAATATTAATACGGCCCTGGTTTATTCATTCGGTTCGTATATGGTTTCTTATATACTCTTAACCTATTTCTTAATAATATTGTGTCGCCTGCGCCATGTTGATTTATATGCTTTTGGAAATAAAATGAATCTCATAAATTATCTGTTTCCTTCTTAACATACAAACAATTACATTTTGCATAACGTGTTAAAATCCACTTTGAAAAATTACTTGCAAACTGATACGTTATTTTATACACTTCCCGCTTCCTTGTCGGTTTCGTTGTTTCAAAAACAATATTTTGATGCTAACGAATACATGGTGTATTCTTATCTTTCTATGTAATTTTCTTAATGTCGATGAAATTTTTTTGGAATGAATATCATTTTCCTGTTATTCTATCTAACCATAAATTTACATCTCTTCATTCTGGAACTCACTTATATTATTTATTGTTTTGAATTTTATTAGTGCATTGAATATAAGTACATCTAATTTTATAACATGCATAATTTTCTGAATAGCAGATATTCAGCTTACAACAGACAAAGAAAAATTAATTTTGATGGAATTTTAATGAAGTTACGGGTATTTTTAGTTCCTTTTTACATTACATCAAATCAAAAATTTGTAATAGACAGATGGGCCCGAAGATGAAACAAACTAAAAGGAATTAAGGGTATTTGATAATGCTAATTAATTACTCAGTGCAGATTTTTTCTTGTTAAAGTAGCCAAAATTGGAAAATTGCATGTTTTTTTATGAAAAGACAATGTTTTCAGTTATTGTATTAAATTATTAGTTCGCGTCAAAATGAATATGTATTGAAAGTATTGGATTTATGCTGATGTTGCCAAGTAATTTCCATAAATTACGAAATCATAATAAATGTGATCTAGAACAGTAAACCTTTTTCAGATGAACCGTAATCACATAGTGAGGTATTTACGTCTGCTTAAAGGTCTCCGACAAAATAATGAAGATGTTTTTAATTTATACCTTTACCCGAATTAACTATTATTTCTTTAGTTTGTGTTTCACGGACACGGACATTTTTAACAGTCTACTTCAAGTTTATTTTCACACAATTCTTTTAACAAATACATGTTTCGACTCACTGTAAACGGTGTTTATGCATTATATTTTGCAGCGTAATATTTATATCAAATACATGCACAATTTTAGTGGCATTTTAATTAAGCCACAATATTATAAATAATATTTGTGGAGGAGAAATTTAATTTCAAGATATCTCTAAAATATAATTTATTTAAATGAAACCCATTGAGTCTCAGGTCACTTCATCCTTTAATTTATTACATACGCTATATAGCGTAGACCCATCTTAGTCAGAAGTGGAATACACTTAAATATTATTTAGAATATTATATTTACTACCAATTTTCACAAAAGTAATGCGGTAAATCAATATTTTACTGTCCTATAATTTCCTACTGAAAGACATTTGTCGTTTTTATTGAAATCTTTCCATATAATAAATAACTCCATTAATTGATGCAAATTTTTGATTCGAATATATGACATAATTACGAGCATTACTTTTAAGGTTTGTTAATAATTATATGATAACTTCGCAAATACTAAAATTTCTAAATTTAGTGATAATTTCACAATGCGTTGTCTTTAAAAGTGTTAAAAATATTTGCTAAATAATTCAATGTTCTAAAATTAGAAAGCAATATTTCAGGGTCTTTTAATAAAATTTAGTGTAATAAATTTGTGTTTTTTTAACTATTTCAAAACAATAAATTATTCTATTTAGTGAAATACATAATCATCGTAGCGAGTTTTAACTGATTAAATTTATCAAGTGTTAAAAATATATTTTGAATTTATTTACTTTTAAAGTTCAGTGACATGAAATTGAGCAGTTCGTTTGGGAAAATCCCAGAAAGCATTTATTGAAAAACAAAGCTTAATTGAAATCTTTATTCAAAGGTTTTACATTCAAAATTATAAAATTAGAAAGTATTTATGTAATGTTATAAAATACTCTGGCAGAAATGTTGGATATTAATTTATTTTTGCCACATTTCATACAAGATAGAAGGATGTAATTATAATTACACACAGCTTAATTCCACAGGTAAAGTAAACATAAGTATAAATTTAAGTAAACTATTTGCTCACAATTACTTCGGTCAAAGTTATAATATTAGAAAGAATTTATATAATGTTATAAAATACTGAGGCAGAAATATTGAATATTAACTAACTTTTGTAATATTTAAATGGAAGAAAATGAGATGTAACTCCAAGCCCGGATTTAAATCGTGCACGAATACTTATATAAATATATGCTTACATATCTCATAAATATTTTCAAAGCAAGGGAACTCTGAGTAAAAATAGACAGCTACTTCTTATGTCGGAACGTTATTATTGATATATGCAAGGCTGCACATGAATATGGGAAGTTAGAAAATTCACGCTACGCACTTGATATTAATGATTTCCGGATATGAATAATATAAAACCATGCAAGGTTTTACATACCGCCATATATAAATTGGGAAATAATTGTAGAAAGATCCCCAAACTTTCGATGTACAAAGATATCTTTGCTAATATCCCACCTGAAGATGTTGTAATACAACGAAACCTAGGTCGTGGTAAAGAAATTAAAGATAGTAGAAATAATACTACATCACGTAGTTTCATTTAATTGTGAAACGTATAGTTGTAATGTTTGAAGGTATCTAACGCAAAAGGGACCAAAAATAGGTACTTAGCTAACAACCGACAGGAATAGTTGAAGGCGATCGAATAAGAAAAGAAGCGTAGGCATGCTACAAATAAAAAGGGCTTTCATTGTTGCTATAAGCTCCTCTTTATGTTATATGCGTAAAAGTTAACTGTCAACATTTAATTTATTTGTGTATCTATTTATGATTGATTTTTTTACTAATTTTGCGTGTACTTAATCCATTAGAGACCCCAAAGCATACGTCCTTAATTAATTCATAAATCGGCTATCCATATTCTGGTACTGACATTACAGTAATTTTTTTTCTTTTTCTCTTATGGCTTGGTTAAAGTTGTTAATAAGGAGCCTTCGTTTATCTCAAAGGGCAATTTAATTGACAATTGTCTATGTAAAATTATATGAAGATTTAATATTCGTATTTTATTTACACATACACAAACACACACACACACACGTATATATATATATATATATATATATATATATATACATATATATATATATATATATATATATATATATATATATATATATATATATATATACATAAATGTGAATATCTACACTCACACACCAGATAATAATTAATATTTTAGAATACTAAATGTGCTGCAGTATTCCTATATGAATATGTGTAATAGGTTTATTTTTTTAATTATGATGTAAAAGAAATATTAGAACTATATTTTTTGAAATTCGTCACTAACACACTTTAATTAAATTGACGATAATATAAAATCAATATTGCTTTATGTATTTTGTGAAATACAAGACTTTAATTTGGTAATAAAGTATTTATAAGCTGGCATTAACGTATTAATAAATATCCAAACTCATATCTACGAGGCATGTTTTTAAAGTAAAATAAAGTGTATACTTGTTTTTTTCAAATAAAAAACAAGTATACATTTTTAACAAAAATTTATAATAAAAAATATACATGTAAAAACTCACGTTTATACTTTTCGACATAATTCTCATTTATATTGAGGCACTTATCGTATCGTAGGACTAGTTTTTGTATTCCATCCTCAAAGAATGTTGCCACCTGATTAGATAACCACTGTATGACGGTCGTTTTGACTTCGCCGTTATCGTTATGGCGGTGCCCAGCCAGATGCGTCTCCAAATGCACAAACAAATGGTACTCACAAGACGCTGGATCAGGACTGTAAGGATAGTGGTCCAATTGTTCCAAGCTAAGTGATGTGACAGTCTAATGAATTCGATTTGTCGTATGTAGACGGGCATAATCGTATAGCAAAACGACACCCTTACTCAGTAAGCCAACCTTTTTGTTTTGAACTGCATAGCGCAGTTTTTTTAAAGTCTCATAGTATGCAGCTATATTATTGCCAATATTGTATGATTCGCTATTATAAACAAGCAACACTCTCTTTCTGACCCAAAACACAGTGCACATGATGTTTTGAGCAGAAATTGTTTGAACTTACTTTCCTTGGAGATGATGAACGTCGTAATTCCATGGATTGCCGTTTCATCGCCTCTAAATATGCGGCTTAAAAATCATCCCCCTCGTTATTGTAGCGCTCAAGACCACTCAATACACTGGCCAAACTTTTTGTTTCGTGCTCCTCAATTAACATTTTCCGCACCCAGCATGATGTGTTCATCGGATAATTTAATCGGTCAGTCACATTTTCACAGAGAACAAGCTTTAAGACTGCAGTATACTCCTTAGATAAAGAGAAAATCGTGAATCGTCTGTTCCTTTTCACTCTACGGTCTACTTTTTGAGTCAAATCGTCGTTAATGACTGAAGGTCGCCCACTTCGTTCCTCATCGTGAATGATTGTGCGGCCATTTCTAAAGGCTCTAACCGAATTCCGTACCATTCCATGACATGTCACAAGCTTTAATTCAAAAATCCTTTTAAAATATTTGTTAATAAAAGACTGTCACCTTGTTCTCGAAAGACCTTGGGATCATTACATTTTATAATTTTGAGGAATTTAATTTTTATAGATTACATGGTGTGAATCGGACTGACATGGATTGAGATTATAGCTGTTCCGTTTTCATCTTTTGTAAAGAACTTAAAAAAAATTAATGATGTTTAGCGGTTATCATAATAAAAGTAAACATAATATCTCTTATTAGTTAAAAATGTGAATTTGATTACACTCCCTTTCCACTTACTATAGCAGTACATGTTATTTTTATTACTTTAAAACTGTACATTTTTTGACTAATATTGATATACATGCCGCAATTGTTCCGTCAGTTTTAAGATATTCCTAAAAACGCAAAGTACATATTCGATTCACTCATATATATTAATTAACAGCACAATTTAATGATTCAAGACACCCGAATTAGTTTAAATTTTGATAAAGCCTACGGATTATGTCGAGGATTGCATCATTATATTTGCGTTATTAGTTTAAAGGATAAAAATGTAGTTGCGAGAACGTATTTTTGTTTTTTATTATTATTAGATGGATTTAACGGCAAAAATTTAAAGCATTCTTTTTTCATCAAAAATAATTATTTTAAACATTTTTAAGAAATAATAATTGATAAATACAAGCGTTTATAAGAAATATAGCAATAATTTATCTGCTTGCTTTAAATCGATGATTCGTGAGCTTAAATCATTTAAAATTCATTTTAATATACGACGTTTTAATTTTCGTTAATATTTATTACGTAAAAATTGCCGGAATATATTATTCCTTTTATTTATTTTTTGTTAATAACGATTTAGTTTCACAGTACAAAACTGTTAGCATGTATAATTATTTCAACCAATATTTCTAACCTACTATTTTTAAACTTTTGCTGCTAGATTACTGTATTTGTTTAATAATCTTTTATAATATTGAAATTTTCATACAATATATTACTTAGACCTATGAAATATTTTTAATGAAATTTGTACTCTTAATTTCGATGTTTCATTATTTAATAAAAATATCTCATTAATTATATAAAATTTATTAATAATTATTTTGCAACATGTACCTGTGCATGATCCAGATAATTTTGAGTTTTCGTACTTTAAATGGGAAAAACCGAACATTTATACTAACATTCAAGTGTCCGGTCGTCAGTTCGTCAGAGATAATTTTCTAAGCAACTACTCAAAACGGGAACTCAAAATTAAGAGTTATAATGATTCTAACGCTGCAAAGGAAATATTATTTTCAAAATATAGTACTCAATCAACACAAGGCAGTAATCACACTGGCGTTAGTCAGTGTGATTATTTCAAATTTTGTTTGAAATAATCACACTGACTAACGCCAGTGTGATTACTTCAAACAAAATTTGTGCGTTATTAAAACGAACTAGGGCGTTAATAAAACGAATAATAAATAAAAGTAATGATACATGAACAGATCACAAGAATATTAACTAAAATTAAAACGCCATATATTTAAATGAATGTCGAATAATTCAAGCGCACGAGTCATCGATTTTGAAGCAGAAAAACTCACTCATATTTAGCATTTAAGTTTCATTAAAATATATTAAAGTAATGTTTTTGGTAATAAAAGTATGCTTAATTGCTAATCTTAACACCATCTAAAAATAAAAGAATTTACATAAACCTGTTCTCATAGCAACGATTTCGATAGTCTCATTAATGACGCTAAAGGAAACACCCACACCCCGGGATAATCTGGAAGCTTTGCCAAAATTGTGTCTATTCTTTTGTCCTGCATTAATCAGTTGTGTTATTGATTAACATGTGAGTGCATCGACTCTGTACGTGACGATTTTACGGACATCATAAAATTGTAACAATCAGTGTACAATAGTACTTTTAGTGAAGCATATATAAATATTTTCAACAATGACAATAGCGGGCAAAATAAACAGGCAGAGCGGGTAATATAATTTTATTTATTTTGGTTAACTCAAAAGAAGTTTTATATTTAACATTACTGAGATTACCGCAAAATATCGGAAAAATTTTGTTCATGGTCTGGCCAGATGGTATAAAACAGTTATAATAACAATCCATGTCCGTCAGCCTGTACTTTACACCCTCCTGAAATCTACGCAATTTAATCTGGAAAGCTGGAATTTGACACAATTTTATAGTCTAATTACTACAAGCTACTTCGAGAGAGAGATTAGTCCTTTATTGTTAAATCTTTTTAAATTAATAGTACTTTAATCATTATACTAACAAATATTTGATAAAAATTTACATGTCGATTAAAAGCTTGTTTTTCTAGAACAACGAAAAAAACAAAAATAAAAATAATCATTTAACAAAACTAAAAAAGAAGCCAAAAAATTGCTTATCGTGCGCTGTGTCTCTCATAGTACCAATCGGAAAAGAAAAATCGGACTTTAGAAAAATCATAACATATTTGTTTCAAAAAATTAAATATTTACAGCGAAATTAGGAATAAGAAATTTTCGATAGCGTAAAACATATTATCAGGTATGCTAAAAATCTCTAAACGTAAAGTGCAATAGTAGTTGTAAACTATTTAGAAATTGTTCCTATAAAAAAAGACATGGGAAGTATTCAACTCAAACCTAATATTATTTTATCTCGTTTTTTAGAGTGAGAATCTGAATAATTTCTTGAAACTTCCGTGGCTTTTACAAGCCTTGTTAAACAAACTTATTAATTCATAGGTGGAAATTTGCTTGACTTCTGGTCCATGTTAGCGATAATAATTTTATTACAAACAAATTTATTGTTACGAATTTATGTTTATACCAATACTTATAAATAGACAAGGAAAAAGGATGGGAGCTATCCATATTAACGACTGCATGTTGCAAGATTATGGATACGTCGGTTTTCAAATCACTTTGTTATAGAACTATTTAAAATAAAACGCATGTTTGGGTAATTAGTTACGAGACAAATAGAAAGCAGATATGTAATGAATCGTAGGCACTTCAGGTAATGGTTGGAGAATTATATTCCCAGGAATATTTATTGACCATTGTTCATGTTTAAATATAAATTGAAATGTATCTATAAATTTGAAAAACATACCTAACACTTCATAAAGACGCAAGGTAATACATATTTTTATTGTTCTTCAGCACGAAGACAAAAAACATTTTATTATGCATTGGGATGAACAAAATAAAATAAAAATGGAAACAACTTGAAAACAGTTTAACCTTATTTTGCTCTGTCTGTACAAGTAAGATGTAAATATATTTAAGTATTATGATTGACATTCCATTAAAAATAAATCCTAAAAAATTTAAATCCGTACCAATAAGATATTTAATAGCGTACCTGTTAAATTTTTGTGGTTTGAGTGATAAAGAATATAAAATTTATGGCTCTTAGTACTGCGGTACTAACTTTGACAAAACATTTATAAGAATTAGTACTAAAATGTTATTTTTAGTATGTGTGTGCTGTGATTTGAAAATATCGTTACTTTATGATGTCTACCGTCATAAGAGTTTTAAGTTACTAAATCTGTAAAGAAACCACTCTGACTTTAGAAAATATCTAATTCGTGATTCAACAGAAAATACTAATTTTTTTATTGATGTGCACGTTAGAAGTATAGGCGAATTCTATGCAAGCGATCCAAATTTCTGTTCTGGGAACAGAAAACATTTAGCATGTCTGTGTATGTAATTGTTAAAAGACTTATGAATTTTAAAACTTCATGAAGAAAATTATTATTTCTACTCCGATTGTCATGCTGTTAGGATACATCAGTTTTATTATTGTGCATTTCGTTACCATTTACTACAGAGATTCGTTGGTTTTCATTACAGGAGATGAAAACATATTTATGGCAGATGTCTTCTTTCGGTGATTTTTTTTGCAATTACATTTGTAATGTAAATATAAAAACCAATATATGTCATCTTTATGGAACCGTTAATTTCAGTTCCAAAAGATTGATAATTTTGTTTTCAAATTGAAATTGTATATTAATCTGGTAAATCATTATTAAATATTGGCATCGGAAAAAGCAAGGATTAGAAAGTAAATTGCAGTAAATATATAATTTAGCATAAAATTTTAGTTTGCCAGTAGTTCCGTTTAAGTACCAATTTCCACGAAGCCAAAAGAGGAATTTTCCCAAAATTATTTCTTTATATTTCATAGCATTTTTAAACTTTTTTTCTTACTTTGTTTTTCGACCTTCGACTCTTCTTGAACTTATACGTTGTGGAAAATCATATGTTTTATAACATATTGTAAGTGCTGAAAACAGTTTGTGACATTTTGAACATAGAAAATCTATGTCTGTTTATATAATTCATGACATCATTGGCTGTTAACGGCCGAAAAACTTTTTACCAATTTATGAACTTAACAGCAACATGATTTTTTAGTATTATTAGGCAACAAACTTGCTAAATAATGATAGTACTATTAGTATATTAGTAGATAGTACTATTAGTAGATAGTACATATTGCAAACTTACGTACAATTTAAAAGGGTTTTCAAAAATTTGTCAAATATCCACCTAGTTCTAGTTTCTACTTGCGTGCGCGACTTTAATTGGTCATAACTTTTCTGAGGAGATTTTGTTTGCTCCAACTTCACATGTTTGTCAAAAATGTTCTTTCTTATTGTTACCCATAAATCTATTTCATTCTCTAGTCATATAAATATTTCTTACGAAAAATGTGCGTGCGCGTGCGCGGGCACTTACGCGTGTGGGTGCGCGTGATCGTTCGTTCGAAAAGAAATACTATCCCTTTTTTATATACCCATTTGAGCTTCAATTACACATTTCATATAACATCACATTTTATATTAAGCTATCAGTTAACACCAAAACAAAGAGGAAAGACATAAAATCAAGTCGATTTACTTTTGGAAAAGGGAATTATCCATTAGCATTTCCTCTTGATCGTGTCTAGTACATATTGTACCGATAAAACCCGACGCACCAAGCCAGGGGTATTCGTGCTTTCTCATTAACTACAGATGACCGTACTGTCCAAGACAAATGCCCCTTTCCATATATTCATAACTTGTTAGGCAAGCTCGTATGCACACTATACTGTAAAATTCTGAATTTAATCTCGAGATAACATCAAGTTGAAGTAGGCCCTAATTATATCGAAAAGTCAGCTTTTTCGAGCGCACCTGTTCATTATGAATTTTTAACAATACGCTTTGAACTAAAATATGCATGCCGTATATTATAAAGACTGATAAATGCAATTTTGAGGACATCCAGATGATGCATATTTAGTTATCTTATTATTGACTTCCCTTCAAGAACTTCCTTCATCGATAAACTTAGCCATATGTTCAACAGGCTTAAACTCAATAATTTTAAAATCCAATTCGGCAAGTTATAGTTACTTCAAAAATAAGTGGTATTTGCAGGGCATGGGTTGACCACTATATATTCGCGAATCAACAAAAAGTCCAAGTATTAGAGAAGTTTGCCATTCCAAAAACCTAAAAAGAAACAAAATCTTTTCTTGGATTAGTTGGATGCAACCAAAAACTCCTGAAGGATTTGGCAAAATTAGTATATAAATAATACAACGTCTCAAGAAAAATGCCAAAGTTATTCACTCAACAAATTCTTTAAATTATTTTCTAAAATGTATGGAAAGTTGGAGGTGTGCTTTATGCTCTTATAACTCCCAGAGAATTCGCGACTTCGGTTGGTAGAGGTTTGAAGTCTTCTTCTTTCCACTCATATTTTGTTAGAGGACACTCGGGCATAATATGTTGGGACATCTGCTTCAGGCATTGTATTAATGTCTCAGATTTGTTCCATTTGCTTTTTTTCGTAAATTAAGCAACATTCAATTCAAATTCTTGAGCAGTTGGACATAAACCTGACAGAGCGGGAGTAGGTTCATGTTCAGCTCAAATACATCGTAGACTAGGCTTAATTAGTAGAAAAGGCTTAATTCTAGTTCCACTCCAGGCACAGTTCATTAATTAGAAGTACTGGTGAGTTCCGAGAATTCAGCCTTATGTTCCTAAACATAATCATATCTCCGTTAATAGTTAGTTCAGGCTTTTTGTCAATCTTTTCCCTTTCTCTGTGAAGATACTGTAGATGATGAACATACGAACGCCGCAGCTGTTATTCCCATGTATCCAGCACAAGCTTTTCAAGTTGCATCTGTCTATTTTTGCAGAAATCTGTTTTCAGATCTTAATTTTTCTCTGACGTTGTTCGGATGAGCGTTATAGAATTGGCTATCCAGAGTGACACCCAGGTATCTAGGATGTTGATTATGAAACTTAGTAGCGTCTCTAATGATGGCGTAACCTTCATATTTTCCATTCAACAGATGAATTGGAAGTAACGCACCGTAGTTTTAGACCCAGGCAACACTAAACGGAATAGTCATTCATAGTGACTAGATCTCGATGGTCGTTTAACCACAGTTTAGATCGTGCAAACCAGTTTAGGTCGTCTTCGTAGCCGAATTTCCTTTGTACAGGTGTAATAATACGAGTATGGAAGACCTGTCAGGCATACAAATAATTATGAAAAATATATTAATACCTAGAAATTAACTGATTTAAATGGAACGCAAGAGAACGCGCAACCCCACGTGCGCACGCATTCAGGCATACATATCATTACTTACTTTCATCCCATTTAGGAAATGATCACACATTACATAATTAATGTCATTTTGTATATTTTTTATCCCTGGAATGTCTAGAGATATCAGAGTAATTTTAAATGTTACTCTCTATTCAAGTGAATTGACAAGTGTGTTCGACTATATTTTACTGTAAGGTAATTGACTTAATTTTTTCATAAAATCAATACCTAAAATATCAATTTCTGTTTGTTTGTAAAATCAAGCTTCTATTACCAAGCTTAATAATACAAAACTTATCAAACCACTGCGTCATTTGTGTGACATTGTTTATTAGATTATATTGATTTTGATTTAAAAAATAACTACGAATTAAAACAAAATACAGTCATTCATTAACTGATGATTATATGTTGTATTCACGTTAGTTTTGTTTCCTATAATTATTGTTACAATTTTTTATGGTTTCTACAATTGTGTGGATTCTACCTATTCATACAGAACATATTCTATTTTAGCATAACATTAATATTTTTTAAATGAACATATTAACTGAACTAAAAAGTTCGTGGTTGTCGTCGAAAAACTTGCATAAATGTTTTTAACTGTTCCAGATTTGATAATGGTCAACTAATCTCCCAATTGATCTCAGTTTGTTAGCACGTGAGTAACCAATTTTTCTTCAATTTTATTAATATAAATATCATAATGACCAATCCTAAACTTCATAAAACTGGACACTTTTATTTAGATAATTTGTTTTGTGTTCTCAATTTACAAAAGTAAGTTTTGAGATTATATAACACTACGATATTCACTAACATTGACGAAATGTTATGAATAATTTTTGACCCATTATTGATTTGGATGTATGCCTCTAAAAAAGATAATTAAATATCAAAAGTGCTAATATTACACGTGTTTTCATCGAATGTAGTGGATATTTTCTCGCAGTTAGATCGCATTGCGTGGAGTTTACTTTCCTTCTTCGCATTAATACCTAGTCCTGAGATTTGTTTTATGGGTACTTATTTAGTTAATTTATGTTTGTGGACTATTCATTTAATTTTCAAAATTTTTGTGATCTTTTGATCTAAGTTTTCTGTTGTAACTTTGAAATTACCAAATCCTTTTAAATTACCAAATTCAAAGATTACTCACGCCTATGTCTGTATGTTGCAATCTTTTTTCTTTGAAACTATTTAATGGCGATCGAGTATAATAACCCACATATATCAAGAGTACTAGCATTAAAAATGTATGCTAACTTTACGGATACACATTATTTGAAATAGCAAACGTCATTAAAAGGTTATTAAATATATTCCGATTTGTTTGAAATGGTAACTTATTTGTTTATCTACACAAAGTTAAAAAGTTAATTTCAAAAATATTCTTCATCTTTAAATTTTTGCTTTCAGTTATGTTCAAAACTAGTTTGACCTTTTCTCGAAGTTTGAACGTCTTTTTATTTTCTCAGTGCGTATTTCTAATTTACTTGAACAAAAATACAATTATGATGCATGTCAATGTAAATAAGCATTATAACTTGTATATAAAATCTAATATTTAATAGAATAGTGTTTTCGTTGACATAGAAAATTTATTATGGTCACTCAGCTCTCAATAGAAATATTTACGTGCCCGTTAAGCTTTATTGTGAATTACTTATATCGATGTTTTGCATGTAATATATAATATTACACATAAAATTTAATAATTATAATTATTTTTACAATACATCACTATTAGAAAATATATTCCAATGTAGTGCAGAATGCACCATCTAGCAGAAGCATCGTCTCTCATGATCCCATTATCGCTATTTTCGGATTAACTAATTTTTATTCCGTTATCAATTGGTACTCAAGAATATACCAACAACAAGAAAATTTGACTTGTGTTAAGCGCAACATTCCATGGTGTATACATAAGCGACTATATTAATTACGTACATTGATTACAACAAAATAATTTTTTCAAATGACATTTTTCAGTAAAAATGGTAACACGTGATATAATAAAAAACTGTTTATTATTTTAATTTTGTATTTATTTACTTTGACATATTAGAGACATAGATAGAGATACATAGGTAGTTTCATATTTTATAGGTGCATATAAAATGTGTAATTTTGTCTGTAAATAACAAATAACATGCAGTTTTACTCGCGTAATCAATATCCTTAAAAGGATAGTGAAAAGTAGAGACCCGAGATAGGAGTCCCGGCTCATTCCTGATCGTATAAAGTAAGCCTCGGATATATAATTTCCCAGCTGTACGTATTACTTTCCATCTGCAAGATACAAAAAGAAAAATCGTAAAAGAAAAGGAGAATCAAGTCTAATTATTAAGATATCGTATACTGACTGAACAGATTACTCGTTCATCTAGGTCGCATAAAATTATTATGATTAACATATACCACACCTTCAGTGCAACAAAGTTTTAATTTTGAAATCGTAATTCTGTAAATAATAAGCGTAAGAGGCCGTTAATATAAGGGACCAAGTTATGTTCTTATATTTATTTATGACTTTTTTATAACTGACAAATTTGACAAAATGCTTTCCTAGGCCGTTTCATTATATTAACTCAGTGTGTAATTTTTTTATTTAGGTCTGTTTAATTATGAAGGTACGAAATTCTAGTACAAACTATAAACTGGAAATATTATTAAAATACACATAATATTGAGATTTATAAAATGCACACAACAGGTTAACTGACAATGGATTTTTTTTTGTCATTGTGTTATAGTAGTTGCGTGGTTAATTGCCACTAATACGGATCATCCCTATATTCTTCGGCCAAATTTAAATTTCAGTTTCTAGATTAAACCGTGGACAAAAACCTTTAAGATTTTTAAGTCCCCAGGCCACCTAGTGTATACGAGTATACTTAATTCCAGAAAATGCTTTTGTCTTTCTGAGTACAGAAGGCAACTATAGAGTGTGAACATTTGGTGTTCAAAGGTTAAAAAATGCCCTTTTCTTAATCTTTAACACCTCAAACAATGCATGCTATGTTTTTTATTACCATATAGAATTATACATCTAACTATTTAATTAACTGCGGTGTTTATAATCATGCAGTTCTTTTAGTTTTTCCCTAATTTCGTATCAGAAGTGATTTGTTACAAATCTTTATAAAACGAAAGTAGCTATTATTACACTTTATCCATTCTTATCGGATATTTTGTTTCGCAAAATTTACCAAATATTTTAGCTTATTTAATTATTGCTTTTTCCATAATATATTTTTTGCTTTCTCTTATAATAACCCCGACGTTTCTTACTGCGGTGAGAAGCAGTATCCTGACTTTTAAAATGTTTTTATTACTCTCCTGCTAGCCCAGGAATACGATTATGATTTAATTTTTTATAATTTAATTGTTATTTTTTTTGTGAGTAACTTCGCTGTAATAATGCCTGTTATTTATGATGTATGTCTTAAGATATATAGTCGAACTTACTTAAATTAATGGTTTGCAATTTAAAGTGGTTGGGCTTGATTATTAAAAGTAATCTATGCCTTACGACCTTCTTTATTTTTATTTGTCACTTGTATGCACAGTTAGCAAAAAAACATATTTTTTAATGACTTAACCCCATAACTCAAAAGTACTCCTTATTATTATCTAATCTGTATACTACGGGCGAGGCATCCTTAAATGCGAAGCATTAAACCCGTTTTGTGTATCGCACGTCGGTTCAGCGCTATTGATAAATTCGGACTCTATTATCTCTGACTCGGCTTGTTAACTGGAACCGTTTGTTTTTTTATATATTTTAATATTTTATTAATTAAACGGAAGCTTCTTTGAAAGCCGTATTAAACCTGCCAAGATCAATGTTAATCAACAAACTCGCATTGCTTTCACATTTTTCTTTCACGTTTTCGAGTGTAATTAAATAAGATCCACCAAAGCTAAAAGAATTAAATTTTAATAAGACGTGATAGCTTACTGCGAAAACTTGTAACGTAAGTTTAATACGGTAGATAACATCAAAAAAGAGTATGCAAAGTGTTAACCGAATTGTCCACGTGAATAAAATTACTAAGTCTCGTCCAAATGATTTTGACAAAAATGTTATAAAGCAAATAGTTTCATTGTTTTTCTCTAATGGTATATCAGTGAAAAAAAAAAATTAAAAATCAAAGGAACATATCGAGGGACATATGGAGGTGTGGTAAAACCTAAATAAAAATAATTTTGAAAGAGCTTGGTTACAAGAACATAGAACTCTGGATAGAAGAAAGCTGTCGATGGAGAGACATGATATCGCTTGTACTGGAGATTGGGGAATTGGGAAGAGTAGAAAGAGGGTTGAGATACGCGCCCAAGGATTTATTATAAAGAAATTTAGGTTAATCACAATTAATCACTTAAACGAATCTGACCTGATAAAAACAATGAAGGTAATATAAATAAAATTACTGGAAAAGAAAGCAAACCTGTCGTTTTCCACGAATGTTGTGTCAAATATGGATTTTCGTCAGATGAAAAATAGGTTTTTGAGCAGTAAAATGTAACAATAACGACTATCATTGCAAAACAAGCGCTAAAGGGTTTACTAAGTAGTTTTAGCGGTTACTACTGAGCTCGGAAGTGCCATTCGTAATCAGTATGGGAAATGCTAGTTTCCACTGGAAGCAAATTCATGACAATAAAATTGTATATTCGTTCACTGAACTAAAAACAGAACTTTTGCAATTGGTATAAATTGAAAAAGTTTTTTATTTAGCCCAATGTGCAAACCAACATGGTCATGGAGTTATTCGTCTACTACCTTATTACTGCGAGTAAACTCTGTAGAATTGGTGTTGGCGCAAGTAAAGTAATAAGTGTCAATGCAGAACAACATAAAATTGTATATTCATTAGAAATAAAAAAATATACATTTAAAATAAAAAAATATCGAGAAATTTCTCCATCAAGCTATTGCAAATACCACAATAGAAAATTGGAAAAACTGTGTTCGACATGCAGAAGCTTAGCAACAAAAGCTTACAAGACAAAGATTTGGGAAAGTCACACATCCCATAACCTTCCTTTATTAATTTAATTGACGATTCTGATGAGGATTTTTGATATAATTGAAATAATTAGTAATTAATTTGTCTGTACGTTTGACTTTCTCAAAAATTCGTCTTCTAGGTTTATGAGATGTTAGCAATGACCTGACTGAGTAAATTCACTTCTCCCTTTACTTGCGTCCACATAAGGGTTATTTTGGCAGTAATAATTAGTAATTAATTAGTTAAAGTACATATTTATTGCTTAATCTGTTGTAGTTAATTAATGAATTAGTTCTTAATATTAACTTAGTATAATGTTAATTAAAAGATTTATAATTTTCTTTTTATTTGTTTCTTATGTTGTCTATTATGTGTATGTTGATTATTATCCATTTGTAACTCTGTTTTATGTGTACACGAAGTTTAAAGATATTTAAATTATATTGTTTGAGTTTAATTTAAATAATTTAAAAGGAAAGAATACTTAGAGAGAAGAATTTTGTCCGGCTTTAGAAAAATAGTAAAATTTAATAATGAGAATTCTATTTATGGGTTCATAAAATATCTTTGAAGATATTCAGCAGAAAATTTTTCTTTATTTTAAAATTTCAGGTAAGATTTTTACCTTTTATTTCGATTTAATCTGTCTATTTTGTATAAGATGAATATTATTATCATGTATTATCCACGTCATATGAGGATAAATTTTTAATCGATCTATATTGAATTTAATTTTATTTTCAAAAGGCTGACAAAATATATCTTTATATTATGAAATCTATAAGCAAATTGAAATGAAAGAATATTCATAATATTTGATATATTATACAATTGCAACTTCTTCTCAGGTAACATTTTTGTATTTTCCTACCACTAGCACTATGGAAATGTATTATTTCCTTAAGTAGCCGATAATCAATGAAATGTTGACATAAGTCAGAAAATTGTAAATACCATCTGACAGTCCCAGTTTTGCTAGGAAAACACACCATAAGAGCAGCTTATTTCAATCGTTTCTTTCATATTATTGCTAATTAACACACGTTGTTTATAAGAGTGTTGTTATTTATTTTGTGTTTCAATCCAGAACAGTACTTGTACAGATAAATTTCCTAACAAAAAAATTTTATAATTAGTAATCTGTAATATTTACATACATGTCGTTGGACTGTTTCTTGACTAACAATCGTTTCTTGACTAACAATTGTTTCTTGACTGACAATTCTTTCAAAGAAAATTTCGATTTATCCTTAATAGTTAGTTTGTTTAACGGGAAAAATCATTTTTTTGTCTAAAGAGGTATATTTAATACCTCTGATTATTTAAATAATTAACTTAATTAAGGCAGAACACTCCACGTGCATAGAATTCCTTCACGTAAATCATAATTACCCATTACCCACGTCTTTGAAAATAATATTAAAAATCTCTTAGACGATAAAAGAAATAGGCAAAAATTGTTTCTTTAAGAAATTAGTATCTATTTCAATAATTTATTATAATAAAATAATTTTCAGTCCAAACCAAGAATAAGAGAATGTCTTCAGTTGGTCCATAATAGTCATCCTTTGTTTTTGTTATCACAAGAAAATAATTTTACGGAACGAGCCATTACAAGTTTTATACATTTTTTGGTACTATAAAATGAAGTCTTCAAAAATGAATATACCAACATAATGAAAAACACGAGCGATGAAAAAGTTTAGCTTTTATTTCATTATTTGAAACCTAATAAAGAAATGTCAGTACAATATTTCTTGCGATATTAAAAACTGCCTCGGATTCAAATAAAATAAATTCATAAAGAACTTTTCCAAATGAAGGAGAGGAAATATCAATGAAATATCAAACACAACGCACATTATAAATATTAACAATGGCAATATCTTTTATAGTGAAAGTCTCTTTCAAGTCATGTCTAGGTAAAGTCACGTGCGGACATATTGTACCTGAGAAATTATTACGTTCGTGATTTTTTGCCGCCTTTCTTAAAAGAAAATCTCAAACAAAGTATTGTTTGCAATATTATTTTGAGTTTTCATCAATTTGAGTCCGGGATCAATAATTTTTTTATACGATTGAAATTTCCCTTGAAACCAAGAGTTTTTCTCTTTCTAAGGCTAAATTAATTACAATATTTTTTGAAATATGGAATTTTTTTTAAAACATTTCTTTTTTCAGATGAAGTCTTAGAAGTCACTCGAAGTTCATTTTTTCTTACTTTATATATTTAATAAATGACTGAGAAATCAATTTCAGTCATATACAACGTTGGTAATTGAAGTGTGTTGATTAAATGTTACAACTTATTTAATAATTAAGATACAAAGTAGTTTTAATCAGTTTTAGTTCAGTTCTCATTACTTGCATGCCCAACAAAAAAAATCTATTCAATTTACATATTACTTTTACGAATTCTGACTTGGCCAAAAATATTGTTATTATACCATGTAATCGCATAATAAGAGCCACGTTGATAACAAAACTGTAATCAAATACTAAAGTTCATGCAAATCTGAGAAAATAATTATATATTAGTTAACTAGTAAAATATTTTTCACATTAAGTGCAGTGATTTATAATTCAGATCACCTTATATTACTCCAATATTGCCAAGCCTAAAAATTGTTATTAGAAAGGCGGTTCACTTTCGATTGATATGTGCTGTTTTGATGTCTTCCTTGGGACTGCAAAGGTAGCATTATATAGGTACATAAAACTGGAAGAATGTATAAAATTCTCTATTTCAACACTTTGTTAAGGAGATGAATGTAACCTTAATGACATAAGTCTAATGTATATAATGTAACTCATGTTCTTATTTTTACAATTTTTTATGCTATATCCTATTGAGGAAGGTTAAGCTAAATTATATGATACCATATTGAAAGCAATTTTTCTTGCCGTATATTCTCTCAGCCTTTACAGACGCTGCCCGAAAAGAAACATTTCTTTACAAAGATGAAGCTTCATCTATCGCAATGTTTTTGTAACATACTTTTAAGTATTTAAAATTAAAAGCGTGCATAAAAGATTTTTTGTTTGCTAGCGATGGGTGATTGCGAATAATAACAACAAATTGAATAAATTATCTCGATTATGGTCATTGGTATTTATTAAATATTATTTAATACAAACAACTAAAAGTAAGTGACAGCCACCGTTAAATAATGTATATGATTTCTATGAGACGAAAAATTATTTTTGTTTAGTTGTAATATAATTTAAACCCGTGTCATTTTGCTTAAAGTTAGATTACGTGTATAATTATGTTCCAATAATTACTATAATAATGAGAAGGTATTTTACCAAATAGATATTTTCAGAAAGTTTAATATTATGACAGAATATTAGGATACAATTATAAAAGGCCTAAATATGGATATGTAATTCTCAAACTTCTTCAAATAGTCTGCTCACTTAAGAAACATTTCAATAATACTATTTCGGTCACATTGCTAGGACCACTAATGCAAAAAGCAATGCACTACGACTCCTAAATTACTGACCTAGCGTGATTATCAATGAGTGGAGAGTCCTATGTCCAGCAACTGAAAGAAACAGGTTCCTGATTTAATCTTTGGTTTGAATAACTCATCATTGATTTGAATGATCAATGGGTATTTTTTGTATTAACTTAATCTTCAGTAATAATATTTTTATCTCCAAAATACTCTTGTGCGGAATACAAAAGTGGAATAAAAGTAATTCAGATCTTAACTTAAATAACTTTTGCACTACTTTTGAAAATTATAAAAGTATTTTATATCTTCGTTTGAAGTTTAAGACAAAACGCTCTACTAGTTTCAACGTTGGCGTCTTTCAGTTTTAAACTCGCGTTTTCATATTAGAGACAAGAATTAAGTAATTGGAATTTCAAGGTCCTTAGAAAATGTTTATTCAAAAATGAACTTTAAATATAAAGCACATTTCACAAAGTGCGTATTTATATTACAGATACGCTCTTTATGAAATGAAATAATTTATATTGTAACTACTGATGTAATTTCAGTGAAAGTTTAATTCAAATCTATCCAATAGCTCCTACTTTATGCTAAAACATTCAAAACAAATACAGATAAAAAAAAACATAATTTGTGATTTTTCGAATATGACATAGGTAGGTTGAATTTTTTGTTAAACCAAAAGAATAATTGACGTAAAAGTTTCATTTAAATCTGCGCGCAGTTGTTATGTCATATCATTCCCTTTTTAACCGACTTCAAAGAGAAAATAATGTGTCGCAATTTTGTTGGATATATGTATACTAATTACTTTGAGATTTCGAAGACGATTTGCACGGTTCATTTTCTGTTTGAAAGAGCATACTAGCGAAGTAGTCTTATATAAATATGGTGATAATCTGGAGATAAGGCCAGGAAATGAACAATGGAACTCTATAACGACTAGTTTGTTTTAAAACAGTTGTGATTAAAGATATTTGCTACTAATAGTCGTTACTTTGTAACATAACTACATCATCCACCATATCCAGATCTGATGATGAGTTCTGGATTTGAACAATTGAACTCCTTAACGGATGACAGTAAATCAATCGCCATTCAACATACTTGCTACTAATGGTTGTTACTTTGCAAAGTAGTTACACTATCAACCAGGTCAAAGTCTAATAATGAGACCTGGAGATCAGCAATGAACCTGGATAGATGAGCAAACCTTAACGGACAGTAATAAATTAACCGTGATTTATAATCTATTTGCTACTGGTACTTTTTATATTGCATAATTAGTACACCATTGACCAGGTCAGAATATGATGATAAGTTCTGGAGATGAATAGTGCAACTCCTTAACGGATGGTAATTAAATAACAGTGATTCAAGATATGTGTTTTGGTAGTTGTTACTTTGCAAGATCTGATGATAGACTTTGGATATAGAGAACGGAATTCTCAAACTGTTACCTGCTAGCCGCTCATGGTTACTGCTACCACTTTGTTTCCATATCTTGTTAATAATCAACTTTAGACAAAGAGGCAATTATCTATAAACATTTAATAATATATTTTAACATTTAATTTGACTTTTAATAATTATACAACGTTTAAAATAAAAATAATTGAATGTTAAGTAAAGTGATTGAAGTGATGATTAGTACTATTAATCACAAAAATTCTATAATAAACCTTTAGATACTTATTTAAAAAAAATAGATACATACTAATAAGTAAAAAAAATTATTAACCCAACATAGATATCTACTTATTCACAATAAATAACTAAGTGACTTATTGTGAAATCGGTGCCAGCAACATCGATCAACTTATACAAAACCAAAAAGTTATATGAAAAACAAGCCTTTTATGGAACTATTTCGTACATTAGAAATTGAGAGTTTTATTTTATAACTTGAATTATAAATTAAGTAAACAATTTTTTTTGTTTAAATAATTAAAAGTAGCTTCAATGTACTAGCACACATCTGTTACAGATTTATTGTACAATAGTATAAATGAATGAATAAACTTTCCAAAAATATTTCAAAATAATGCCATTAGAATATATAGTAATTACGATCGTTCCTATAATATTCAATTTTTTGCATGCTCAAGTTCATATGAGTTAGTATGGAATTTTAAGCATCTCACCAAATTTGACTTGAAGGGCTGTTTAAAATGTCAAACCACTGAATTTGAATAGCTGTCCCTAAAATATATGGTGCTTTAAAAGACCTATATATGTATACGTCGTTCGCATTCGCAGAAAACATTCTTATCATTCACAATGTCATTCTCGGAATACGCTATTAGTAGTCATTGACAGTTCTTGATTGGTACAGTGGAAAATAACATGAAATTCATGAACACGTGTAGCTTTGAGACGAAATATTTAAAATCCTCGAACAAGTAAGATAAGAAGATAAGATGGCATTATCAAATAAAGGAGCATTAAATTATTGTATTTATTGATTATGAATATTAGTGTTAAGAGAAGTATAAAGAGAATTAGGTGATATTTTATTTAATAATATGATTGTTATCACTTTTATTTTAATTTAAAAATACCGACAAAATTTATTGAAAATACCACAGATTCTCAAAGATTTTCAGCTTATAAATATTCGCCACGATCGTTTGTCAAAATCTATAATTCAAAGTTTTTCTATGAAACATTTCAAAATTCACCACACCGACTGGCGCTGTCAGAAACGTTACTTTTACTTTGTAGTCGATTATCAATTTTTACCAAATCAACCTATAAATTATAATTAATATATTATTATCAACATGTTGCCATTTATAACAGTTTAGCTATTACTTAGATATTAAATACCCTTAAAAAGATATATGGCTAGAAATTAATTTAAAAAATGATCCCTTAACTTAAAATGATTTTGCACACAAATGAAAATTATGAAAATAAAATATTCACCATTTTATTATCAACCTAAATTTCCTTATAATCCCATACAACCGCGAGTAATATATAATATTATTTGGGTTATCATCATAATTTACATACTTTGAGCAATGTCGAGTTACCAGTGCATTTACTTCTAATTTATTGTGAGATTCTCGAAAATAAACCAAGTTTATTATGGATATGAATTTCATTTTATACATTTCATATAATTTTTGGACGTTTACGTAATAATATGTACATTAGGCACAAGAAGATATAACAATAAATAACGAGTACATGTGCACTAAAATTCATGTCGGTAAATGCATCGAACGAGCTGTTTTGACTAGTAGACAGTTCGTACAAGTTATACAATTTTTTAAACTATTAATTTGATAAGCGGTTTTACAAAGAGCCGTTGCCACTACAATGACAAATGCAACAGACTGATTACTGAAATAATCAATTCCTTGGCATTCCATAGACAAATCCAATATCGGAAAGTCGTGTTTAAACGGCTCAAAGACCAAAAAAGTAAATCGCACAGTAATACTTGCATTTCAGATAATGTTCATGTTGTTACAGGAACTATTTTGTTAATTCCCTTTAATTAATGCAAAATAACATTGTTCCCACCAACTAGAAAAAGTTATATAAAACTATACTTTTGCACTGTATTTAATTACTCAATTATTCTGTATAACTGAACTGCAATACGCTTTTAGTACCTGAAAATATCAAAGTGGCATTTAATACATAATTATTGAAAGGCATGTATGTCCAACACACGAAGGGTTGATGCTAATTTAGAAACTTAATTTGTCGGTAATAATAAATCATGAATACGTAAAAATATTAGTTTTAATAAATAATAGCCGAATATATTGAGAAAAAATATCATAACTAATAGAATGTAAAGGGAATTTAGTGGTAATTATTGTAATATAGGGTTCTTTACTAGAGGAGTGAAATCAGTGTATTATCATTGTACTCGATGATATTTGTGTGATTTACATTTTTAATATGGAAAATATTCATAACGTGCAATCTGTGGAAAGTAAATTGTTTCCTATTATACAAATGTCATTTATTACTTACGAAATGTTTAGTAATAATAACGGAGTGCATAATGAGATAATGAAATGTTTAAGGAAATACTGATCTTGTAAATTTTCCTTACTATTTCCTTAACGAAAAACACTTTCGTTACTTTTCTGTTCAAGTTGCTATTGTTTGTTATATCCTTGGAATTGTTTTCCTATAAATTGCCTTGTTAAGCTATTGCGGATAAATTATGTTAATTCATGATAAAAATTACTAAATTGTTTGTAATTATTTTCATTTTAGTAAGATGTAGAAACTAATGGGTAATATTCTGTGCGTATTCAATCTGAAATTAAGAAAGGAAAGATCAATAGATATCGATTTCTAAAAAAAGTAAAGGTTACTCGACTAGTGGTCACAGATTCATTGAATTTTGGCTATAAATGAAACTTTGAATCGACCACGAAAATTTAAATTTCATTTCCATTTGTTAACCATAATATGTCAAATATAAATATTAAATAAATAAACAATGCAGAATTTCAATATTTGTTATTTTAGTCAAAAATATTGCAAAATTCTGTTTTATTGTAACGTCAACGTATATATTATATCTTATTTATTGCGTCTCGGTTTTCGTGTCTTTTTTTCCTGATGTTTCTTAACGAAACATTTATAACTGTAGGATGCTCTTTTAAACACGATTTGCTTTTGTAAGTTTCTTTGTCAAATCTTCTTTTAGATCATTCCGTTTTTAATTCACAAGAGATGAGCCGCGAAATTATTAAAATTTTGCGCTTAAAATGTTGAATTTATTGTGAATTAGTTTTTCTTCTTGTTTCAAATTGTTAAAAGTTTTTTTTCACTATTTCGTTAATTTTATTAGATACATAGTTCATTATATAGATGGCCTGATATGATTGACAAAAATGTAGTAATTATGTTAAATAGATGAGAAAAGTATAATGTGTAGAAGAAGGAAAATATTAACAAACATGTTAATTTTAGGGCAAATTTCGGAACCGCAAGCAGATCTTTATGGTTGTCACGCAGTTTTGATGTGCACTTTAAGATAATAAGTTAGTAATTTTTATGAAATTTATGGTAAGGAGCAAATTTTTCCTACCATGTTACAAAAAACTTAAATCAATAACAAACGAAAGTTGGAATTTCACTGACATTTTCATTATATACTGATGATAAAAAAGGGTATAATAATTAATTCAGGAAATAAGATAAAGTAATATGCGCGTGACAAGTGATAGTAAATAAGCTTGTCAATAAAGAGGTAACATATTAAGGCTTTCTGTTCTGTTTATTATGTAACTAGCAAGCCGCCCTGGTTTCGGATATATTTTAAGGTAGTGAAAAACAGTATCTCAAATTATACCACTTTGTTTTTCATTCAAGTGCCACGTGCGACCTGTATGGAGATTTGGTATGGGCATAATTAAGTTATTGGATTATGATTTCTTGATATATATTTATTTTTCTATGAATGTAGATCTACATTTTATGCCAATTAGTAAAAACATAATAATGTTCATATATAGTGTAATATAGCACAGAATCATATAATGCAGTACTACCCGTTCAACCTCTCCTTTCCCCCTTTCCATGCTCGAATACACGCATCGAATATCATTAAAATAGGCATTTATTTTATATTTACTTTCAAAAACTTTTTAATTTCAATAAAATTCACTTATCCAAATTATAAAGAGTTAAACTTTATCAAACAAGAACCTTCAAAATGGTTCTGATATTTATTTCATGACATAATTTTCTATTTATCAAAAATTTTAAAATGTAGAATATGTCGTATATGAATAGTAGTTTTTGAAGGAATCCCTAAAGTAATGAATATCCTTTTTACCATATTAGCAAAATTTTACGTTTGAAAGTCATGTAATGTGATCTTTGTTTACTTACAAATTACGTTCATTGTTACCTACCTAATGAATTCTGACTTACTTTTAATGAAGTTTGACGACGATAAACTTGAGATACGAGTTTTTGAAAGCCGGTTTATTGATTGCATACCAATAGATCAATAAATAAATGGACCTTTGTGATCGCTGAATACAAAGCATATTCATTGTTTTATGTATTTATATTAAATATGAAAAATAACGGTAATTTGAGTGGCTTCCTTCTTATCCTGACACTTATACGAGTATTGCAAATAGTTCGGTTGAAACGTAAAATTGTTTAGTTAGACTATAAAACTTACCCAATAATGCAACTAATTTAAGAAAGGATTAAACTTCTGATGGATCTTCCAAAAGGGTGTTTTTGTATATGATAAAAAGTACAGCTTTATTCTGGAATAATTTATAAAAATACTTATTCTATTTAATTATAACATATTAACTGGGCTGGGAAACTTTTAGAATCAAGCTAGCTTGATTCTCATAGCTTGATTCTAAAACTTAGAAACAAAGTTTTGTTTAATAACTTAGCGGAGCTAACTGAATATAAAACAGGTCTTAATTAAGAACATAATGTTTTACCTAGATACTAAATTTGCAGTATCTTATTTCATTGTAAGCATTATGAAATGTACTTATACAAATATCAGCCACTGTATTGCGGTTGGTTATTACTTAATAAATAGTTAGATGAAGTTGCTATTCCAATATATACATCTATTGTTTTGGGTTTAAAGTATGGAGACAAAAAAGTACTTTTAAAATTACAATTTTTCACTTAATCTAAACTTAATAGACACAAATGGATAAAATGGTACGCCTAATATGTCTAATACCAATATTAAGAATTTTAATAATAACAAAGAGGTTGACTACACTTCATGCTATAATCTAAATAAGCGAGATAACCTAGTACTTTACTGATTTCAATGCGTGGAATTTCGTAATTATTATATCAGATCGGCAAGAAATATCATGAAGAAACATATTAAGAAGAAACAAAGAGTGAATCAGCTGACTTGTGACACGGATAAATTAAACTTTATATTAATTTTCAGCAGCAATAACCGTAGCATAACATAAATATATCGGCCAAAAAAGAGAAATTTGGTTACAATAATTATTCGAAAACAGTCATACTTCAAACCATAAAGGGAAATGTATGGAAGAAAAACATAAGTAAGACACTATATTTTCTTTCCTCTTTTTCCCCTTTAACAATTGTTTTAATATATTTTAAATTTACAAATATCACTAACGTTACCAAAATTAATTGTTCACATATAATTGCAAATGTGTGTTACTTCAAAAATATTTTACAAAAAATTTAGGCTTTTAAATAAAATATAAATATCTGTATGTTAATTTAAAAATAAATACTAAAATTTATTTCCTTATTTATACTATTGCTAGTCATGTATATTTGTTTTTTTTCCGGATTAATCTTAGGAACAGCTGAAACTGTTTTAATTATTGTAGATATTATTAATATTTGTATAATTTTTGTATCATATTACTTTCACAAAGGGCTTTATAAAAATCTCTTGAAAACTTTCACAGTACTTTAAAACAGTGGAAAATCTAATTTAAAATATGGAGATGTCACAAAATGAAAGTGCTAATATGTTTCTTTAATTAACATCGAAAAATTGGAATGAAATTTTATTCGATATGGTTTTTATTCATTTAAAATTGATTGGCGGGATATTTAAGGTGTCTCTTTTTAGAAACGAGAATAGGTTGAGTACATTTTTATTTGTCACTATTTTTTTTCGTTTGTCACTTTCTCACCTGCATCGTAATCAAATTAACAAATAAAATATTGAAAAGGTTTATACATTTTCCACTTAAGATATAAAATTATAGACTTAATTCGAAGACGAAAAAATTTAATTTCTTTAGTGACTTTAGATGTTATGTAGCATAATTCCAAGATAAATATTAGCCGTTTGTTGCGATCTCCTCCTGAAGAAAATATATAAAAATGTTCATCCAATCTAATATTTTTTACTGACAGAAACGAAAAATTTAGTTCGTAGCTAATTCCTTTTTAAATTACTGATGTAGGCTAAGGAACGAAAACTTTGTGCGCAAAAAAGTTGGAAACTTATCCAATTCGAAAGTTGTCTAGCAACGAGACCAAGAGAAAAGCATAGTCATTAACTTTTGTTAGTGAAGACAGTTCTGAACAGTTTTTACAGAAGTTATCCACTTGATAAATAGACAATCTATACGTAAAGGTATTCGAAAGGTATAATGGCTATCAAGGAGTTAAAAAAAAAAACAATATAAAAGTAACTTTGAAAACGTTCGTTTTAAAAATTAATATTGTATTGAAAACCACAATAACTGAAAAATGTTATGGAAATGTTCAAAGTACATATATGCATATTACATCAAACCATTAAGAATAGATGCTGATTGAAAAATGTATTAGAATATTTAAATGGATATTTGTCAGTATTTTAAAAGTATGTAAAGGAAATATACTTATTGCGATAATACTTTAAATATTTGTTTAATTTTTTTTCTGCAAATGAGTTCTTACAACAAAAACGATTTTATTACCAGTCTAAATAAACCTGAGATATTATGGTGAAAGAAGTAGCAAAAAAATTATATTGCAATAAAAACGTGGAAACCCACTCCATTACATTGGATTAATTTATCACTAACCGCCAAGCGGGTTCAATTATGATTTCTTTCTTTATGGTGGGATTAGTAATTAAATATTAGTTTCATATAAGAACATACATAAATATAAGAACATACACAAATGACAAATTGATCCACCGTTACTTTATAGTTACTATAGACTACTTTTTAGATATGACCTCTATAGAGATTTATCTAGTGCAAAGAATCCGAGAAGAATATAGATCATGTATTGAATTACTTATATGATTACGTCTAAATTTGGTAGGATCTTGCATGATACAGGCAGATATGGTATCATAAACCTTTTTAGTAACATAAACATTTTTGGAGTAGGAATGTAAACAAAAAGCTCAAAGAAAAACTTTTGAATCGAGCTAATTTGCCATTTAAATTATAATCATAAATAAATATCAGAAGCTTATTTCTCCCAGCTTAGCATTTCAAGTATAATTATCATTGCATTTATATGAAGAAAGTATTAAGATAAAGCTTTAACCTTAAATTAAAATTTCAGTTTCATAAAAATTCCGCATGATCCTTTGGATACTATATTTTCACACAAACTTTCTCAAGCGATCTTAAATTTTATTTTGGTAATGTCTTGTCGAAAAATATGATCATTTTCCTTTCATGACATTGCATAAACACCACCTTCTTCATTGGTTTATGTTTGAACTAGCAAAGTGTCCGTTCCTCTATTTGAATTACGACTTTTGACACTATTTGAATATACCATCATCTCAATATAGTCATGGCTCATTTTTATCATTTAGATACTATCTTTATTAATAACGTATTTATAACTAATAAAAGAATTCTCTGTTTAATAGCAAGTGTTTCAAATAACAAATTTAATTGAGAACTACTTTCAATGTGCTTTAATAAAATATTGAATAGGAAAGTTAAATTATATTTCAATTAAAAGCTCAGCTTGTCAATTTCGATTATGATATAATTTCAAACATGCGAATCTGCCTAACTAAAAAAAATACAGTTTTAGAATCTTTAAAAATGTAAGTCAAATATATTCGTAGAAAGAAGATAGAGTAACGATCTATGAAATGTATACAACGATTAAATTATGTAATGTATAAAATTAGCATAATTTGCACTATAAATTCTTTATATAAAGATTATGTAACTAAGGTTTTTGTGTTGATACATAGATGTTTAATGTAGATTTTAAAGAAATTGTTAAATTAGTTCTGATATTTAATGTCAAATAATACATATAGGATTAGTTGGTGTATGACGGTATAACTTCAAAACACGTCATTATGTTTAAAAATGTAAACTTATCTTATTTTTAGATCGGTTGATGCTGTGCATTACTTGGTAACTATTGTCATTATTAAGACGTATTATGTAACAATAGTATGTGTAATTGATTATTCTATTTGTATAAGTTTTCATCTAATAATAAAACTAATTTCACTACTACTTTACCATCTTTATCGAACATTTATACATCAACCCTAAAACGTATTACGTAAATTTAAATCTAATGAAACAACAACCTAAGTTATATAATCTTAGTCTAATGAAGTAATTGTGTGAATTACGCTAATTTTTAAACATTGCATAATTTTATCGTTGTATACATTCCCCAGATCGTATAATTGTAATAACTCATAAATCATATAATTATGTAATTTGAAATCTATCAAAACATTCAGCTGAACACTATTTCAACTTGTAACACATAATTTAAAACACTCAGAACATTAGCCTTAACTTTTGTATAACCATTTATTTTAAAATATACGAATCACTTGCTCTATTGCCTCCGCCCTATGTGGTGTCCAGATGTCTCTAATCTACTTGATCGCGATTAACTACATGGGTTTTCTGATCAGGCGCGCGTATCCAAGACTGATGGCTAGACGCCTCAAGACCGCTCGTTGGCTGGATTTCAGCCCCCAAGGTCTCCCATGATGATGGTGTCTAGAAATATCTTATAGTCTTGTTGTCTGAAGAACTCCATGACCCCAGCATTAAAGAACTCCAAGACACCCGAACGTAATCGAATAAGATTCCTCAACATTTGGCGCTTGTTTTCCAAAATGAAAGAAATTTTCCAGGTCAAAAAACGTGAAATGAAAGCAATAATTTTTTTTCTAAAATTGTGCCACACTTTTTGTTCAATTTAAAATGCAGAGTACTAAGTAACGCACCTTTTTTCAAATTTAAACTTTGTTCTCAATACCTGACTGATGGCTAGACGCCTCAAGACCGCTCGTTGGCTGGATTTCAGCCCCCAAGGGGTCCCATGATGATGGCGTCTAGAAATATCTTATAGTCTTGTTGTCTGAAGAACTCCATGACCCCAGCATTAAAGAACTCCAAGACCCCGAACGTAATCTAATAAGATTCCTCAACATTTGGCGCTTGTTTTCCAAAATGAAAGAAATTTTCCAGGTCAAAAAATGTGAAATGAAAGCAATAATTTTTTTTCTAAAATTGTGCCACACTTTTTGTTCAATTTAAAATGCAGAGTACTAAGTAACGCACCTTTTTTCAAATTTAAACTTTGTTCTCAATACCTATTTCAGATTTAAAAGATAAAAGATAAGAATATTCGTCACAGTTTTTGTTATAATATTTGTACATTTCTCATTGTTCTAGATAAAACTCTGATTATTTGGTGATGTGATATTGAAAGGTAAAAAGGTCATATTTATTTTGTGTTTTATTTCTAAAAATTATTGACAAAATACATAATTCGGAATACCCCTTTGACTAGATTTAGTTTTTATGAAAGTAATTGTGAAGAACATTGTCTTTTAATATTTTCTTACAAACTGTCTAACCGAACATAAAACGAAAGTGAATATTTAAATTCCAATTAATACATTTATTCTGAATTGGTTGGTAATTTTCAAATAAATAGAATTTTTATCGTAATATATGTGGAATGGTAAGAGACTATATTTCAACCTCTCACTATTACACAATCGCTCATTTTCAAAATAATCACTCACTTGTCACCAACCATTTATCCTATTAAACCCTTTCCGGAACTCGACATGATGCTCTTTTGAGTATTAGGAAGGTTAGTTTTAAACCATTTAGCTTAAGTTTAAGCTTTAATTTAACATTCATACAATTTGGGTCAACTTTGAAATATTCCCTTTTCTCTTCCCCTTAAGCTCTCATATAACATTATTTTATTCTCTGTTTAAGTGATGACACCCCAATTTAGGATCGTTTATCCAACATTAGTGAAAGACTTTATCTAAGTATTCTTTTGCGGTTTTAAATGCGTTAGTCTTTTTGGAACGGTATGAAGATTTTACGAATTCGTTAAAAATAAAGAATTCATGCTTTTTAAATTTGTAAAATGAAAGAATTATTATTAAAATCCTATTTAATATTTGTTTAGGTAAACTTAATGAATAAAGCTCTTCAACCGGTCTATCATTTTTCATAACGAGCAATTATAAGCTAAAGGTAATACAATTATATCACAAATTTATATAAACTTTGCTTCAAATATTCTCCCATTACTACTTCTTAATGATTGCTCAATAATTTTTCTTTATTCAAGCGTTATTATGCGTAATTAATCATTCAGTTGCTTCAAATTCCTTTAGACTGTTTGACGAAATTCAATTATTTGTAACTCGTGGTTACAAAAGGCTTCTTACTAAAAAATTTAAAATAATATTTCATCGTTTGATAGTTTTGAACGTCAATGGACCGATATGAACATTTATAGGAATCACGTTGCCATTTATAGTACTCCAATTGCTCGAATGATCATATGTTATATAAAGGTAACAATTCACATTATAAAAGTTTGTATTGCTTTTATTACTGAACTATCAATTTATCACACACGTATGTTAAATGTATGGCTACGTTTTTGGTATTGTATACGTGAACGGTAAAAATTTCGTTATGTCTTTCACAGGTTCACATTATATTTTTTTAATTTAAGAACTATGATCATGAAATTTATAGAAAGAGATGGTAAAAAAAATTACGGAGAATAAATTGCACGCAAATTCGTGTTGAAATCAAATTCAATTCTAATCTCAAATCACAACTAAATATCCCAGGTAATCCGGAAAAAACACTATAGTCTACAATAGGATCTGTCCTCGCATAGTTACGCGATGATGTTATAATTGTATAAATATATTACTAAGAAAAATATCCATTTAATTTTATTACATACATAAGGACATTTACATTATATAGTCTCATAGAATAACATCAATTTAATTTATTACCATCACTAAACCACTTTTATATTGTATAACTTTCAAAAATATAATAAAAACCACAATACCTACAATAAACTTACTAACGTAAGCAGTGGCGAAACTCGTACAAACCCGCATTCACTATTATTTTGTGTAATATGTAAATGCCGATGGAAGTTCCTAAAAGTTAATCTTTGTTAATTACCCTCCTGAAGATGTAGTATTACAACGAAACCTGGGTCGTGGTAAAGAATTTAAATAAAATAGAAATAATACTACGTCACGTAATTAAATTTAATTGTGAATAATGAATTTCTTTAAAATTAACGCCAAATATATTCAATATTTAATATTTGCCAAACACTCTTTATCGAACGACTCATTAAAATGGAACATCGTTCTTACATTGAAACATGGAGATTTATTTAATGACCTCTTCAGTTGGAAATATTTATATTTTGAACGAATTTAGATTTTACCATGAAATAATTATGGCTTGCAATATGACAGAAATAAAACTATATTTTTATTTAATTTGGTTCATTTCAAGGTTTAGGTCATTAAGAATGTTTATAAGTACCTATAACATCAATATTTGCCATAATTCGGAAGGATTACCAATCTTTTACTTTAAAAACCTATTGGCAGAAATAAAAGGCGTAAATTATTTCATAGGGGGAAAGCGAAATTAATGTACGTCTGTTCCCAATTTCTTTACATCTCTACTATTTATTAAATAATGTTTGAAACTACACTGAAATAGCCAATTATTGTAAAATTGTGTGAATAAATAATATTAGTATTCGTAGCTACATTACAGATTCGTAGATACAATTGAAAATAAACATATATGGATAGAAACACTTACCGTTGTAATGCATATCGGTAAGGATATAACTGGAATTGTTTTTCTGTATCCCATTTAATATAAAATAATCATAATACAATAATATAATGTAAACATAATGAATAAAGTTATGCAATATTTAGATAAAACGAAAGGCATGTCTGTCTTCTTGTCTGTATCACGTATTTTTGCTAACAACTTGAGTTCTATTGGATGGATTTTGATCAAGTTTTCATATTCGTGTAAGTTGCAAGTATAGATATTAAAGAGCTAGAATAATATTTAGGCAGCCTATTTTAAAGCAATGGCAGATAGGGATAGCTATGAAGGCAATGAAAGCGGTGGTGCTGGATCACAAGAGAGGAAGTCATTCTGTCACTAAATTTCAATATCTGACTCTACACAAGCGGAGTTGCGGAATAAAGCTAGTCCGAATATGAAAAACATACGCTTTTAAGCGACATCTAAAAATCAGGACCTAAAATTCGTCCCGTATTAACTATAATATAAAGATAACTTTCTGTCGATAAAAAGGTGTTTTTCCTTTCTTTGAAAATGTCATATTCTCTAGAGCGTTTTAATTTTTAAGTCTAAGAATTTAAATAAAATTCAAACTATTTCGCATTTTCTTTATGAATCATTAATTCATATTGTTTATTATAACTTGCAAAATATATATAATTTTAAGCAAATTATTTTCCTGTAACTCATTAACAAAATTGCATTCGGCTTTCTGTTTAGAAGAATGAAACATGTACCTTTATGAAACTTTCAACCTTCAATGTAATACCGATAAAATAGGTATTTTCGTATCTGAGTTAACTTAATTATGTAAACTATACATCACATATGTTATATTTTTGGCTCTAAGTTATAATATTTCTTGCATTAAATTATTCTTGGTAGGTTTTTCAAGTTAGAATTTTCTAGTTCAGTCGAACACTCCTCGCTATAGAACCAAAATTAAGCCATAACTAATGCAAACAGTTTACCATCGTTGCGAAAGGTGATCAGTTGATAAGAGATTAAAATTGTGTTTTCCGTCAAACATATGTGGAAAAATATTACATACATTTTCATTAACAACCAATTTTCTCACAACGGTCTCTTTGTACAACATTTTTAATATGTACTGGCTGTGCTTATGATTCCGTTCACGTAAAATTCTGAGTAAGAAAATTTTATAAAATGTTTTTCTCTCGTATGTTGCCCTCAGGTATAAATTATTACCATAATAATTTCATCAATATCAAGTGGATTTTGCGTGATTGACCAACAAATTAACACGCAGACAGAGAAACAAAATTCTTAAAGCAAGTTTACCAGCTTCTAATATCATTCCTATAAGGAATGATGTCTGAAAGGTAAATAAATCAAACCCTTTAAAACATTTTCCACATAAGAAATTCACTTTTATACACACACACACACACATATATATATATATATATACATATATATATACATATATATATATATATATATATATATATATATATATATATATATAGATATATATATATATGTATTTATTCGCGACACTTTTGGAATAAATGTAGAGTGGTCTCATCCGTTTACACTCTTTTTATATTAAAAGCTACAATAAAATAGGTTTTATATTTTTAATGTCCTCTAATCGGATGTAGAGTACAATAGCGGAGTACCACATTGGAGATGTTCTTCTTTACATTATTTCATCCTAAATAGGATACCTATCTACCTTACCAATATGGATTTTGTCTGATTAAGTTCCCAGGTGATTTTTCACACACGCTTACAATACCAGTATATAGCTCGCGATTCACCGAATGATTTCAGCAAATCTGGAAATAAGGCCGCTGAGAAAATTGCTGTCCTATAGAATATATATCAAATTATGCTAATTTATAAATAAAACTCACCCAAAATGAACTAAAAACTTATAGCAAATAAGGTTCTCATTTCATCACCGTTAAGTGTATTTTATCTGTAGGTAAATATTTACCTACTAAGTATGTCCTTCACTTCATAAATAAATACTTCTCTTGAATGTTTTCTTTTGTTAGACAACCTTCCACAAAATCACTGTTTCCTTTATAAATTGTTAAAATTAAAAAACAAACTATTAACACCTAGTTTTTCTATTGTCTTTCTCATTTTAAAATATAATACATAATTAATACACTTTTTTTAAACTGATATTAAATTTATCAGTAAATACCATTTAGTTTTATATATTCTGTTCCCATCCCGACCGAAATTCTATCTGTTTCCGTAATATTAAATACAAAAAAGTTAAGATTTAATCTAGAATAATACTATCAATCGTCATTTAATTGAAAGAGTTTAATTTTACGAAATAATTATTTTAAAAAGATATGGTTTTAATGGAAAATATTTGACTTAAAAAAAATATCCAATGTAATTAAAACGTTTATATTCGTAGTTTTACTGTAAGCGTGTGTTTAAACTTTATCCAACTGTTCTTATTGTCCTGAAAATTTTAACACATTCTAGGCAGTGTTAATTGCTTTCCTTGGATAATTTTTATGTTTATTGTAATTACTTGTTACATCATTTGAAGGATATAAAATAAGAGTTCAGAAACTAAAAAAAAACATTGCAGTATTGCAGAAGTAAATAATCTCTAGTATATTAGTAACAAAGGACACGTAATGCACAGCTTAATTAGTATGTACATATGCGCAACATGTTGCAAGCACATTTACTACATTTTTCAAGTACGATATATGCGATATTTTCTGGTAATAAATCATTCAGAATATTGTCATCCAAGAAAGTGTGTTCTAGCTCGGTTTGTCGTCCCTCATTTTTCAGCTAAAATTAAAATTTAACGCTAGCAGCTAAGCTAAAGGCGAAGTTCAAATATTAGTTTGAATATCTTCTATTATTATACGATGTTTTTACGGCATGATATTGATTTTATTACTTTTAACGCAATTTGCACTAAGCTTCATTGGAAATTTGAAATGTGCAAAGACAGTTTTGGTTATTTAAATAAGACAAAACAAAAATAAATTTTTGTTGAGTTCCACTTTCTGTTATTATCGCTATTGCAAGAAAATGTAAATGTGGATTATTATTTCATGGTTAAAACGGATGTTCTCATAAAATAATAACAAAAAATCAGGAATATATATATATATATATATATATATATATATATATATATATATATTTGTCAATAGTGTATATAGCCGTAAAAATTATTAATTAAGGTTTTGACTGAATTCGACTTACGATATATTAAAATTAACACTTAATTGCAGAATAAAATAAGAAGTTTCTTGCAGGTTAACTGATAATCTTTTTCTTACATCCAGAAATATATTCTTTTGTACTGTATCATTTAAATAATATTTGAATTCTTTACACGACTGTATACTTTAGAACAATTGGTATGTATAAGATATTTTTTCTAAAATATTTCTTCTTGCATATAGGGATATCTTCAGAAATTGACTAATATATTGTATAAGGTCACAATTGAAAATAGTTTTGTGCTTTTCAATGGAAAAGAAATTTTATTCTCACAAATTTCATGTAAAAATTTCGCTATAGCCAAATATTCAAATTTATGAGCGTAACTGTTTTTAGACTAGAATCAAATTTACTATCCACATAAAAATAATAAAAAGTTTTATATGACTGACTTTTACCGCAGCCCCATTTGCATGGAAATTGGAGTAATGAAATTTAATAACGGAATGACTTTCCCTCCTGTGACCAAGAACCGTGCCTCCACTATCTTCGTCGTTCATTTGTTTTCCTGCAATACAGGACGTTTTCTGCTCTATTTTATATATTTATTTAGCTACTTTAATTAATAACAAAATTTATCACTCATACGACAATTGCAAGTAGCGATTTAATACAATAATGTTTCATATACTATATCTAATAATTTTTGATAACTTTTGATGAAAAAATTACTTTTACGCCTTTTTTAACAAAGTTTTTTTTTTTAATCTTAAAACTTTTAAATAATTATAATATAAATTTTTTGTTTCATCAATCTTTCCGTTTTGTTTATTAATTTCAAATAAGTTTCAGATACGTATTAACTTAATCTTGACACTGAACCATGGGGGCGGACAAATGGAAATACTGAAATATATGCGTCATATATTCGACAATTTGTAATAAGTAATTATATCATTTTTCCATTCAGGTACATAAACCTAAAAAAAAATTAGAATAGCTACAGTTGTAAATGGGCTCAAGAGATGCCTAATACTCTTTTCCGTCTCAAGAAACTACTTTTGATTTCATCACGTGAAATTGTGGTAGAAGAAACTACGTTAAACAATAGTTACGGTACTATACAAGAGGAAATGCTTAATGCAAGTGCTAATTACAGTTTTTTACAGGATATTCAAGTCGTACGTGCAACCTATAAAGCACAAGTATATAAAAACACGGAAAAACGAAGGACATTTAAACATATCAAAACAATACAGAAAAAACAATTAAGGTTTAAGAAACACATAACATGGTTAGGACAAAATAGAATTACTCGAGGACGAAATAAACACTACTGTACGTCCGATTTCAAAAAAACTATATTTTCCAGCTTGCTCCTGTAAAATTGCAAGACGTTTTTTTGTTTTACCAGAGGCACCACAAAGAAAAGGTCAGACAAGTATAAAAAAATCTCCTTTTATATTAACGTCTGTTGAATGGAAAGTACAAGAAGATGAAAAGGTCAGGATTAAGAAAAGAAAAGAAGTAAGGCAAAAAAGGCCACTAGAATAAACTACGGGGACAAAAAAAAACAACGGTAAAAAATTTAAAACGAAAGAGATAGCAAGCAGTAATAATAAGAATGAGGAAAATTTTTGTTATCTGATAATTTTTATAACATAGATAAAAACTTGAAGTAACCAACAAATTTTGTTAGGTTTATTGATGAGCAAATTGTGATAGAAAAAGAAAATGAATAGAACGTTGATGATGTCGATGCAAGACCAAAACAAAAGCGAGAGAACAAAAGAAATCGAACGCTTTTTTGACTGAGTTTTAAGGCTGAACATAGACGTGACGTCTATCTAAATAAGTATTTAAAGTTACCTATTTATATATTTGTCCAAGTACCTACCTAATTAGATTAGGTAATATAAAATAAGGGAGTAATAAAACATTTTTAAGTTTCAATTGTTCTGTTAAGTGTCTAAGTGCCATATATTATTAAAAATTGCTATATCGTTATAAATAAATGAGAGAGATAACGGACCTGATTTAAAATAATTTCTTTTAATTATTGAAAATATATTGTAAGAAAAGTGATTCGTATGGGATGTCATTAAATAGTGTCCAGTATGGTAATGATAGGAAAAATATAAGCAATAAATGGAATAATCATGTATTATTTTTAATATGCTGAAATATAGCATCCAATGATATTCGAGGATCATTTAAGTAAGCTAATAATATTCACAGGGATCTGACCTTAACTACCAATAACATATATTTTCTCTGGTAACTTCGGATAGTCGTAATTTTACATTATTGTAAGTGGTAACTCTTAACATGTCAGCAAATGGTTGTCTCACCTTATATCAATTTCTAATTTATTTTTTGGTTGAATATTTAATGTTGACTATTATAAATAATTTAAAATCATGTAAGTGCCAACACGTGCATGTACACACAAATCTGTTTACAAATTTTCATACCATTTTAGTTGCACGTTTACGTGAATTTGTATTCTAAGCGATTAATCTAAAGGATTCTCTTTCAAATAAAACAAACAATGTAACAGAACAACATGACAAAGTTTCACAGTAAGGATCCCGTCTCGTCTCTTAAATTAACAAAATCCATGTGGTCCTTTGTCATGAATAGATTTTTTTAAAATTTAAATATAAATAAAAATCAGATGATGATTTAAGGTGAGACACCCATTTGCTGACACGTTAAGAGTTGCCACTTATAATAATGTAAAATTACGACCATCCGAAATTACCAGAGAAAATATATGTTATTGGTAGGTAAGGTTAGATCCCTGTGAATATTATTAGCTTACTTAAATGATCCTCGAATATCACAGTTATTGCGAATATTTTTCCTATTATTACCATACTGGACACTATTTAATGACATCCCGTACGAATCACTCTTCTTACAATATATTTTGGTAATTAAAATGAAAATAGATGCTTAGATAATTAAAAGAAATTATTTTTAATCAGGTTTATTAAATCTGATTCAAAACCTATCATATTTGCAACATTTAAATTTCAGTGTCAAATTTTAAGTAGTCGCTACTTAATTTGTGTTATTTCATCCATTTTTGTGAAAGAAAGAAAGCCAAATGGTAGGTTTCTTGTTCTTGTAAATTTGATATGTCATCAAAGACGGCAAAAATCCTAAAGTATTCAATTGCGAAAAACAAGTTAAAGGGGAAGTTTGCGTTTTTCTTGTTAACAACATATTAAATGGGTTTCCGCTTAATAAGCCACATTAAACAATATGCTCTCCAAAACATTGATTTAAATTAAATATACCTGTGCTGGTGATACCACGTCGATGTATAAAAAACAAACAGTATATAACTGTACTGCGGGTTACATCATATAGCAATAACAAATATTGCGTCAATTTATACATACCATCGACAATATGTTATGACATTTATTTTCAACACAACAAAATTAATTTGAAGATAGCAACGGCTTATTCAATTCCAGGTTTATTTTTACTATGCGAGCGCATAGAATTGTGGAATATTTTGTTTCTATATATTTTATATCTTATATATAATATAAGGTAGTTAAAAGGAGGTAGTAGAAAGGTAAAAATATGTTTCAACATCGCTTTCTTATAAAATCTCGATATAGTTAACATTTCGTCTGAAAAAAAATTAGAGTTTCCGGAAATTATCCTGAACTGAAACTTCTTGCTATTTATATTATTTTAGCAATTTTCTGTCATTGGAAAAAGCTCTGTAACATTGAAGATATACAATTTCAAACATTCACAAGTATTTTAATTTCATGACATTCAGAAGGCTATTACTCTTCCTTCCAGCACAGAATAGAGCAGTTCATACCAAGTAATTGAGGAAATTATTTATTTATTTAAAATCTGTGGAGTAACAGAAGTATTCTGTTCTTCTAATAGACTTATTGTTTTAAAGCTACTATTTTAAGAACGACAGCGTTATGAAAAAAAACATGTTAGAGATATCGAAATAGAGCAAATATATAAAATAACATTAACATTACGCAATAAGATATTACTTAAATTTAATGTAGGAAAATGAAGGCAGGTTAGCAGTAAATAGAGAGCGCAAGATTGAGAAAGAAACAAATAAATAGCCAAAGAATTTGTGAGTTAAATTTCGATATGGTGAAGTCGTTTCTTTGAATGTAATAATCGAGGGGTATTCTTTAATTAGAAATCTATGTAATTGACAATTGACATATTTATATTAAAGCAGAAATTACGTTTATTCATTTTGTAAATCTCATAAATGAATTGCGAAAAGAGAGTATGAAATATAATTAAATAACAATTTCACTTACCTTACCCTTACAAGAATTTTACTAACATAATTCGAATCAAAGTTTCTGCCAAAATTTCCTACCCCACTATACAGTAAGGAAAATTATAATTTAAAAAAAGGAAAAATATATCAAACGTATAGGGAAAATAATTTTTACATTTCATTGAAAAATCAATGATTCGTGATTTTTAAACTAGAAAGCTCATTATGAGATACGCTCTCAAATGAGAGATAGAAGAGTTGCTGCAATATACCCTCCAGCTTCAAATAAACGAGTCACCAAGATGAACGTAAAGCCCTAGGATTCAACATATATATTAAATTTACAGTCAAAATATAATTTAATTCTGTTACCCCTCCGGTTTATTTACTACTTGCATACGTAATTTCTTTTTAACTCCTTACTTATTCTATAATATTGATAAGTATACGCCATTTTGTAATACATACGCCATTTTGTGATTTCTTTCAAAAATAAAATGTATTTTATGGACTATTTACTTTTATGTTTGATTTACACTAATTATTTTTATTTCTCCAAAGACTTGTTTCAAAAAATTACTTGCACACGACTACAATATTATTTTTTAAACACTATGCTTTGTGGTTGGCTTAAATAATAGGAAGGAATAATTATTTTTGACAGAAATGGATCTATCAATGTTGTGAGCAGTCTCCTAAGTTTGGGTATTTTTTTTATAAAGGAATGTAATGTACCTACATAATTTTGTAATTCCTATTATTAATATATAAATAATATATTAATATATAAATAATATATTCCTGTTATTAAAATATAAATAACAATATCATTCACTTCTATAATTATCATTACACTCCTTGTTTTAAAGCTACCTATAATTTCTACGTTTGGACCTTAAATTATATATTAAATTCTAATTCGAGGGCAATCTGCTTTTCTTTTGCTTTTTCACTTATACCATTTTCTTTTTGTTCATGCTCTTAGATTTGTAAATTGAAATTTCTGCGGATATTATTTAGATGTCGTCGGCGCATTTCTATTTTAAATTTCTTCACGGTTTATTTGATAATATATAGGGGATTAATTTGGCAACTTAATTTATTTTTGTTTTCATCCCCTTTGGGTTTTTGATTTTTTATACTGCTTTCTTTTATCTCGAATATAAATAGGTTATCTATTTTTGAACATGTTGTATTTTATAATTATGTGGTTTCATCGATTTTGTAAATGTCGTTGAGAGACATCTTAAATTTAATTCTTTTAAATGTGAGCAATTTAAATTCCGGGTTTCACAAAATAATTAAAGCGATATTAATCTAATAATTTGAAAAACTTAAGCAAAGTTCTTTAGTGATATGTTGCGAAGAAACTTCTTCCAATTTTTTTAAAAATAATAATCGAAAAATAAACCATTAAATACGAGTAGAACTTGTGTAACAAGGTTATTATATACTCTACCTACCTTAGAATAAATAAATATTGAAGTATATAATTTTAATAAAGTTTATATTTACAAAATTACCTTTTCCTTTATTTTAAAACAATTAGCTATGACAGAAAAATATGTACTCAGGTATATGTTTCTATCCTTTTTTAGCTACCAATAGGTAACGATATTCTTACATTATATATTATTAGAAATGTTCCCAATGACAATTAATTTTTTTTCGTACTTCAAAGTCAATAATTGAAAAATTACCAATTACCTTATAAAAGTTGTGTTATGTACATATTCATAATAATTATGAATTCGCAAGCTGCATTAGAATTTAAATTCTGAACATCTCAAACTCTACAAAATTGTGGTACGATGGGCAGGCGACATAATTCAGATTATTTTGAGGAAGACTGTTTGATGGATGAGCTTTATAGCAAAACAAAATCAAATACAATTAAAGTTATTTAATAATACTAATCAAATAATATTCAATAGAAATTTTTACTGGTTAAAATAGCTGAGAACACAACAAATAGCATCATTTATTTTGAAAAACAATGTTGTCGATTACTGTATTAAAACTGTTATCCATCTCGAAGTGAACTTATTTTAAAACATTGTGTTGTATTTCTATTACCCCTTATTTCTAGAAATTATAATTTGTCAGAGGTAAAACTTCATACAGACGGAAAGAAATTACACGGTAAGGTTTTGAGGTCTATTTAATTTTTTCCCAACAGGAATGGTAAACAGGTTTGTATACTAAATTTAAACATTATATCTTTATCCCATTCGAGTATTATGCGTTCAGTTTTCTTTCCACGAATTTTTATCAATCACTTCCGTTACATTGTTCTTTAAATAAATGTAAATTTTGACTCATTTTCAGTAACGATTATTTATTGCGTCTTGCAGCGTAACATTTTTAACAGTTTTCTGTTTAACTTATAAATCGATTCTAATGCACCTTAATAGAATTTCTAATGTGGTCCTAATTTAATTTAAAATTAATTACTTGAAAGTATTATTAAAAAAAATAACTACCACTTTTTCAGACGTAATACGGAAAATTAATATTTTAGAATCATCCAATTTTTAACTGAAATATTTTCTATAGTTCGTATTAAATTTTTTCTCAGTTTCCATCGTCGATGAATTACTTATGGATTTAAATAAGTAATAACCGTTTGTATTATTTTAAAGATTTTTCAACATTTGTGTTTTAATTTCTAAAACATTAAAATTTGATGGTTCGCTGTAGGTTTCACAAAGCTTTATTTTTAAAACCGCTAAAATTGATTGGCAACATATTTGAATGTTCTAAAGTTGTTAAGTAACGCTTGATGTCTGTTTAATTAAATTTATTGTGACATGATAATCTTCACATGACATTTTTATTGTTTCAAAACAAAAAGTTATCCTAATTAGTGAACTCTAAAATGACTGCGGTGTGTTTTCACTTATAAATTTTATAGAAATAATAAAAATAATATTATGAATCTATTTACAATTACAACAGAAAAATATGTATATAGTTTAGTTCATATAAAGAAGTCGATACACAAGCAAATTACATAAATTTTGTTAAAGTTCTAGTTGAAAGTGATATGTTTAAAGTTAGTCACTTAGAATATATTTCATGGTACAACACAATCTAGCAGGTACATTAGATATTAACTGATTTTTATAACACTTTAATGCAAGAATATAGGATGTTTATTAGCCCTTCCAAACCAAAATATCTATGTACTTACATATCTCAAGTATAATTCCAATGTTCGGGATCACTGTGTAATAACAGATCATAATATCATCATGACTATACTTGAGGCTGCATATGAATATTTGATATTAAAAAAGCATAGCTATACACTTGAGATTTTCAAATATGAATGATATCAAAGTTACTTGCATCGTCTTGTAAATTGCATGTATTTATTTGTTTATATTTGAGGAGTAAATTCTATATTTTTCTAGATTCAATCATTAATTATAGTCATGTGTCAGTCCCTTTTGTTTGTCTGAGATCACAGTTATCATTCACGTGAATGTATGTCCGTATACGTCAGTCACAGCCGTTTTACTCAGAAAATCTTCGACGTCGAAGCTTGAAATTTGACATATCAATAGTTTACTCTCAAAAATATTCATGTCGTCGTCGTGGTGTGCTAGGTTGATCATAAATCATACGACCTTTAACAACGCGGTACACCGCGGGGACCTAGGTCCGCCACTTATATGAAGCATTTAAGTATATTAAAAAATAAATAAATAAATTAGTCGTATGGCTATTTTAACATAGACAAATAAAGTACTCAAGGTCAATATTTCTTAAAAGGTTATTGGAAATTCTCAGTGTTTATATCCTTAGGTGTGTATGGTACCCCCGTAATACAAGTCCCGCTCCTATTTAATAGTTTATTTTCTTACCAATATAAAATAAATTTTAGAAAAATTTTGAATATTTCGCTAAAAAAACTTAATTTAAGTCAAAAAAAGTGTAAACCCAAAATTGCCTTAAGCATTTTGTGAGACCCGACATTTCAATTTGATTAAGATCAATTTTAAGATATCTCTAAACGAGAACAGAATCGGTGCATCCCATGTTAAATAATAATCAAAATTCAATCTAATTAATTGTCCTACAATTTAATGACGCAATAAATCATTAAGTTAATATTTTGGCTAAGCCCACAGATTTTTCCGGTGAGTGTATCTTTCTTTTTGCTTCACTAATTTAGACGATAGAAAATGTATCTTTGAAAATATATTTGTGTTTTTTCTTTCAATTTAAAACATTCTTCAATTAACAAAAATAATGTCTTAGGGACATTAAAAATTTTGCAAAATAAAATTTTTGTTATTGTTCACAGGTATTTAATGATCATATAAAACAAAGAGAGTCGCCAGACACTTCGGAGCTTATGGGAAATATACAATGTAACTTATCATCCCACCAATTTGATGTTTTTTTTTTAAAAAGTAAGAAAAATTTAATCGTCAATCCAATGACATCTCTATATTGCTGCTGTTCATCAGAACATAAGCGAAAATCCATCTTCACCAATTTCTCACCGATATCAAAATCAAGCATCTGACTTGAAGTTTCATTCTTACAAATTGTTTCAACTCAAGAACTGAAGAATAGTGACTGCAAGTTATATTGTGTATTTTGTAAACGGGCTCTGAATTAAGTATAAACTGACACGGCATTACACCGTTTATTGATTTCCAGTTAAGAGACCCGTTGCTGAATGAATACATTTCTTCACGTGAACAATTTCTGCAATTGGAGTGATAAGTATAAAATGGAATTATAAGAATATCCATTTTATCCCAAAGTGTTACCGTTTCTTGCAGAATTTTGTCTGACTGGTTAATCAACCCTAATTTTTTACGAGATGAATATTGAGAGAATACGAGTTTTAAGAGTGTAAGGTATTAGGTTGTAATAACTGATTGATAAATTCGAGTAAAATGTACGGATTTCAGTCATGTGTCATTATAAGGAGGTTGTGCTACGTGGTCAACAGTTGGAAATTCAAAAGCTTTTTTTTTCTCGATTGGTGACGATGTGAACTGATCGTCAAAATTTTGTGTATTGAAACTCTTGGATTCCTGTTCTGGGGCCATGTTAAAAGTCAGGTTTTTTCATAGTACACCATAAATAATTGAATACCTAAAGAATATCATCACATTCATCCTACGTGACATTCAATGCACTTTATGATAATGTCAACCAAAATTGGTCATCGCGAGTATGCAAACAAAGCGACGGAAATTATTTTCACGAAGACGTTTTTATTTATGAAATCAATATGTTTATTTTCCAACAAAACCACGCCTAAAACATAAAACAAACATATTAACTTGTATTCAAATCACCTGCAAACATTTTAGTTATTTTATTTGGTTAATTTTAATAAAATATTCTTACAGAAAAAGTTCACTTTGTACATTTGTATACAAAAATGTTTCAAGCACACACACACACACAGACACACATATATATATATATATATATATATATATATATATAATATATATATATATATATATATATATATATATATATATATATAAATATATATATATATATATATATATATATATATGTGTTCATATATAGTAGCTCGTTTAAAATTACCCGTTTCGAAAATCTATCATTTATTACAACAAACTTACGACATTACGGTCTAAAGATATTCGTAAAAGGCTGTCATGTTTTAGTCATTCAAATCGCAGCTACGATTATCTGTCTCTATTTTACGAGCAGTCTGGAATGAAATCTAACAAAATTTTTATAGAAAGGAGGCAATGTTTCAATTATACTATTATGTATAACATATAACTGGACGATTTCGAATCCAGAGAACGTGTTACTGAGCGGGAAAACTTATCGTTTTGTTTCTTTCTATGAATAGTATCAAATAAAAAACTCCGTAGCTAATCGAGTGCTTATTTATATTTCACAAATTTTGAGTATTTTACTTATTGGAAAACTTTTGTTATAATATAGAACGGCATTAGTTATTTCTCAGGATCTTCATAGAATAGAAAAAAAATGAATTTATTTACGCTAGAATATTCAGAAAGCCTATAATAGTTTTTTTTTCACATCGGTATGATTTAATATGTCTAATTTTGACAGCAAGAAAAATATTTGCAACCAGTCACTCTTACATGTATCTACATACTCAAATATTGATTTATGATTATGATATATGGTTAGACAATTTTAATAAGAGTTTCATCAATTTAAATGCAACAGAGAGGTAATTTTTTATAAATATTTATATTCGATTATATTAGGCATAAATTTTATCTAAACTAATACAATGAGTGTCTCTAGAAAGTTTACACAACCAGTTGTCAAAACGCATATAAATTTTTGCTCTGCCGATATTTATCTTAGAAATTATATTGTTTTAGTGCCTCAATGTGGATAATCATCCTTATGGAAATTTAAATAGTGATGCTTTGAAGCATGAGTCAGGAAAGGGAGGAGTAAAAGTGACCGGCATGAAAGAAAAACTTATGGAAAAGTAAGCATGTAACCAAATATCATTTTCGTGATTATTCACGAGTACTATCGCTATTATTTTTATTGTATAATTGTTGCAAACTGAAATACTTGGTTAAAAACGATAATTTAAAAATTAATTTGGTAGATGTCCCTCAATATTATCCACAAAACGTAATAGATAAAACTCATATACAAGTATGAACTCAAAAATAATGATATCTAACTTTGATATAGTTAATATAAACACGTATTTTTATAACTTTATGACGAAAACAAAGGAAATGATACAGCATGATGCTCAGCAGGTATTTTTGTCATTGACTATGACTAAATCAAGCGAGCATATCTTCGTTAGAGGACATTTTGTGACACTAAATCTTTAATTTATTTGACTTCCCTTGCATAGTTCTATGAAAGTCGTTATATCAAATAATCTGTATTTATATGCAGTGCATATGTAGCAAGTTAAGAATTAAACGAAATATGTAAGAAAATTTTAGTTATATCCTATGCAGTGCTTACATTTAAAGAATACATTGATTGATTTAATAAATATACATCAATAAACAATTTTTTATAAATAAAACGTTTTTTCCCCTGAAAAGACTTTTTCTTTGAAATATAAGAATACAATTTTCTGAGGAAGCATATGAGCAATATATATATATATATATATATATATATATATATATATATATATATATATATATACATATATATATATATATATACATATATATATATATATATATATATATATATATATATATATATATATATATATATGTATATATACATATATATTTGGAACCAAAACCTGAATCTATCTGTTTAGCTACAAATTGGTTTAGACCTGTTAAAAAATGTATTAAATTATTGTTCTCGAAAAAAAGCGTTTAACAATTAATGAAATTCCGGAGAGTGCTTGCATGGAAGATATAAATTATGATCAAGATTACATTAAATTTAACAAAAAAAATTGTGAGTCGTCATGGGATGCCTGGCAGATGTGAAATATCAAAATTTTTATAAATTGAAATATTTTTATTTTAACCAATCCAAATAAAAATAAACAAATGTCCATACAGTAAAAAATAAGAAAAATAGATAAAAATAAAATATTACTTTTATTTTATTATTTATTTAAATAAAATAATATATCACGGAAATATTTCTTAACAATTTACTGAAAATATATTTTTTATTTTACAATATTGTTAGCCGATAAGACGCGAAGCTAGCATGGCGGGCCCGAATGGCACGTCGCGACGTGCTATTAGAATGTTTTTACTCCCATCCAAACGCGCCATTAGATTTTTTATGTCAATGTCAGTAAGGTATTTATTCTTATCATGCCCTTGCGATAAAATAATCTCTGCAGTATACAGTCATTTATTCAATGTATTTAACGTTATTCAATAGGTAACTTCAGATTTGGGTAAAACTATAGGTCCCAAAACTAAGACTCGAGCTCAAAGGAATATTTGGGATCAAGAAATATTCTCCGAGTAACTGCATTCTTTGTAGGAGAATAACTTAGAAAACCAATCGATTCAAATATGCTCAGAATTTAGTACAGAAGAAAGAAATGAAAATCTCTGCTTTAGAATGGGGTAAAGCTGAAAAAAGAACAGCTGTTGAAGGGGAAGAAAAGTGCAGCGCTGATTTTTTTTTATTTAATTAAAATATCCTTACATGGGTTTTTCATCATACTGATTAATTGAGAATAAAACAATACTGGAAGTAAAATACCCACTTTTTATTAAAGATGACATCTCGATTAGAAATTATTTACGTTTAAAAGAAAGTAACAATTATTACTATTAAATTCATACCTAAATGCTTATTTGTCATAAGAATAATTATGTTTTATTTACGTGGGGAAATTTATGTGGGACAAAATTTTATAACCCCAAGAGTTATAGAACTTTCTTTTAAATATATGTTATTACCCGTTCGCGCCACCACGAGGGAGGCCCACCACACAGGCGCGGACAACTTTTAATCCAGCCAATGAACACAGCGCGTCTCTTCTATATCCTTAAATGAAGAAGAGGAAAGGTTTTGCATTTCTTCTATATCCACGCACTTCACTTTCGGCTCTGGACGAGGCACATCATCGAGGGCGTGCCTCCATACACATACTTTGTACTTAAATTTATGCTTACAATTATACCTAACATTTTAAACCATATTTAGCACGACCATAAGTAGCGACCGTCACAAAACCTACAGTTCCTGATTGGCGAGGGTGATTTGATTAATTGAACAGAGCTTAACAGATAAATACCCTTTTCCTTCATTTCCTTTCATTATTCTATTTAATTTCCATTATTGTGCAGCCCTATCAAAGTTAATTACATGTTCGAAAGAAATAATTTCTTTGCACGTTTCTATCTCAAAGCCGAGTTAATTTATAATGGCACCTGCCTTTTATTGATGTTCGTTTACTTCAATAATTTAATATGAATTAAAGTAAATTACTAAGCAATACAGTGATTACTTTTGTAAAATATCCAATAAAATTTTAATCCTAAATTTGCTTTCTATTCGATTGATAGTAATTATTATTTGTAGTTTGGAACATAATATTATTTTGAATCATTGCTGATTTATACCGCCGAATTATTTCAGATAAGTTGCGTAGATCTACCTACCTTCGCGCTAGTAGAATTTAAATTGTAGAATTTAAATTCCTGATTTCGAGCGGCGCAATTGATTGCTCACCGACGACTTGGGTTTGATTTTATGTTTATCGTTATTTATCTAATTCATTATATATCCAACTTTAACCAAGAATACGAATAAATTAGATGAGTTATCCTTAAATGAAGAAGAGAAAAGGTTATTAAGAAATTTAATTACAAAATGCGGTATTATAAAGGGTCCAAAGGGGCTAAATTTAAAAATACATTTCTGCTATAAAAAGTACATCGCTTTGAGCATTTTCGGATTTGCGATTCAGTGAACTTACAAAAATATTACTGGTATAAATACAATGTACGGAGAATTTTAATTATTGCAATGTTAGATTGACACCTTGGTTTCTGATTTTAATAAATATGTTTAGGGACGAGATTCCATTGAAACATTTTTTTATGATTTATTACTTATTACTCATAAAAATGTCTTTAAAAACTCTCCTTATTTCTAAAAATTTTGAAACTCTCTTTGAATATCTCTTGAAACTCAACGTTCGAAAAATTTTGAAACTAGCATTCGTTTACCTGAAACGAAATTACCTAAATTTGGTGGTAATTACCTAACATGATTGGAATTCTGAGATACATTTGATTCATTAATTTATTTAAACAGGTCAATACCGGAATTAAATAAATATCAATATTTAAGATATCCATTACAGGGTAGAGCGAGAGAAGTAATTCAGTCCAAAGAAATATCAAAGATCAATTATAAAATTGTTTGTGATCTCATTTGCGAACGAAATAATAATGTTAACTTACTCATAAATAACCATTTGGAATCAATATTTGATATTGAAACTTAAAACATGAATCTCGTAGAAGCCTTCATTTCATTGTAGATCATCTTACAAGAAATTTACGCTTAAATTCCCTTGGTCAACCTTCCGACAAATGGGATAAATTAAGAATATGCATGGTTTCAACTAAATTAGATACTGCAACCTTCGTCAAGTGGGAAGAAGTTAAATGTAAGATAGAGAAATGTACTTCTTTAAATTATTTCACAATGTTTTTACGTACTTGCGTAGACACGCTTGAAACGTTGTACTTTAGTAAGAATAATAGCGAGAACCACACGCGTCAGCACAGCGCGGTTTTATCGTGTTGAGTTTCTTCTATACCCATTCGCTGCACTTTCTGCTCTGGACGAGGCAGCATCATAGAGGACGTGACTCCGTACACATACTTTGAACTTAAATTTATACTTACATTTACACCTTACATTACATAATTATAGATCACCTTAAACCTTATTTGGCGCGAACACTAACATTCTCAAACAAATCTTATAACTTTGGGAGAATGTTTAATTTCAAATTAAAATTATTAAACTAAACATTATTGTTTCTTAAATTCCACTAGTAAATTATATACATAAGGCATGGTAAATGAAAAATACTTTAAATATGAACTGTATTTTATTTATTATTTATTAAATTAAATGTTACTAAAATTAAAGCAATAAAACAGAACTTACCTAGATCCTTAAGCTTTAAATACTAAATTGTATATGGAGTAGAGAAATTTAAAATATTTTATTAAAAATTGTAATTTATATCTTAGTCAAATAGTATTAGGTAAAATATATAGGGGACAAACGAATATTATTCCAACTGTCAAAGCCACTAATTTTTAATTCAACTTACCACTTCAAGTAAACCGATGATTCTTTCAATATGGACTCTTTCGATAATTTTTTTTTGATGCTCTAAGATGAGATCTTATTTTGTCGGATCTTTATTTAAAAATGATCTTTTAAACAGTTCACGGTCACTTATTGACCTTCAAAAAGCATCTAATATAAATGTATCACAACCAAATTTATAATACCTTTAATTTATTGTATGACATAACTAGAGTACGATGTTATGATACTAGATTTTGGGGTTTTCTATATTTATTTTAGTACAATCATTTAATAATATAAATAAACTTTCCTCGTCATAAGGTCCCATATTAAATTATAAAAAGTTATGTAATTTTTGAGAGACATATACTTTTTTTTTAATTTATGATTATAATTTCATCCATTTTATATTACTCGATACAGTTTTATTTACCTTAAACCGAAAATAAATTTCTGTGAATAACGTATCACGATATAATTTTATAAACATAAGAAACTCATATAAAATGGTTACTACACGATTGAGACGACACTTCATATATGTACAGTACTTCAAGTTGTTAATTTCATCACATAATAAATTAAATATATGAAATAAAGTCACCAGACCCAGAGTAACACTACAGCTTCGTTATTTTTATTCGTAAGACTCTCACTAAAAATTTATTTTATAATTATTTAAACTATTTTTTTGCTCGCAAAATTTAAAAAAAATTTGGTTTATTATCTTCACATTCAATTTCAACTTCCAAACACTCCGTAAAATGACTTAGATGTGATATTTCATTACATTGTCATTCGCTACTTTTCATCATATATTCAATTTCCAGTCCATTTTTATCATAATTCAAGACTCGCTTAGAGCGTTTCTTATCTCTTATATGTAGTCAATCATATTACAATGCATTCGATTTTAATTGCAACCCTGTATGAATAAAAAAAATTTGTTTTAATAATTAAATGGAAAATACGAATGTTATATTATTACTGTTTTATCCATTATATTTTTTTTTAAATCTATTTCTAATTTAAAGGTCAAGTGTAATGTCCAAAATGGCATGAATACTGAATGACCATAGTAACGTAATGAATGTTAAATTAATAATGGTAAAATATGAAATATGGGACAAGATGTAATACATACGATTCATTCAAATTGAATCCTTTGGCAACTCGTTATCGTCCTCATTAAAATGTTTTTTACAAAAATCCCATTTTTAGTCGATTTATGCGAATAGCTTCAAGCCGTTTTTTTTATTTTATTTTCATCACAAAGGAAATTACAGCCTCCTTTTTTCGGCTTATGAGGGTATTGCGCAACTCTGGCGCGTGTGGTACGGTATTTTAATCAGATTAACACAGCTATTTCTGTATTAAAATAAAAATAACGTCTGACACAGAAGAAACACACTGACTGGCCATTTAATAGGACCCTTGGCCTATATGCTGTCACCTGGTGAACATAAAAATAGTGACTCTCATTGAAACGGACTCAATCTTTCAAGTGCGTTTCAATGACGATTTTGACGTTTCCCTATTTTTCCTGAGGTTCTGTAATAATTATTGAATTTCATAGTTTAATTTTGTAATAGAATGAATTTAAAAATGGTGTTTTATAACACCACCTCTATTAGACTACGAAATTTACAGAGGTATGATTAGATATTATTTCGCAATTTGCCTACAGATATTTCAAGAAGCCATTTGTGTCGATTTGGGTAATACATTTCTACAATAATGTAAGAATTAATAAAATCCTTATATATATATATATATATATATATTTTTCTTTTTTTCTTTTTTTTTTTTACTTTTTTACTTTAATAAGTCAGTTAGTGGAATTCGTTTTACTAAAATGAAAATATATGGCTAATAATGAATTAACTGGGCCTATAATTGTCTTACTAAAATATTTCTATGATTATCGTCAAAAAATCGTTATGTCGTTTTAATAAAGTAGTTAAAAATGGACAAGGTGTGAAGTGACCTAAAATTTTATTTAGTGGTAAAGTCTATTAATTATTTCAAGAATAATAACACTGAAAATTTTTGTCAATTTATTGTAACATTGTAATTAAATATCATTTGAAAACCGGAGTTATAGATGTTCTTAAGTAATTTTTTTTAGAATTTTATGTATAAAAATTTCAGAGATATATCTGAAAATGTAATGCTGGAGTAAAAATTAGGAAAACTGACGTTACTTATTAAGATTCCGTAGCCACATTTTATAACAAATCCAATTTATATCGAAAATCATGTCAAAATGTAAAGCTGTTGACTATAAAAGGTGCTAAAATTTATTATAAAATTTATTAAGTCTCTATAGACTTTGTAAATTTTATAATAAATTTTAGCACCTTTTTGTAGGAATAATGATAAACAAAAAAAATTGTGTGAGTGCAATTCACACACGGTAGAAGTGAAACTTCAGTATTTAAGTACTTACTTATTCACACAAATAAAAGCATAGTTTTATGATCTGAAGAAACTTTTATTGATCCAAAATTTTCTTTTTTATTTTATCTAAGTTTAATCATGGTTAGTTATTTCTGTCATATTTTAAAGTGATAGTATACAACACCATGATAATTAAAAATTAACAAGAGGTATTGTTGGATACCCGTTTGAAATGAAGTTCCTTTCTTTGTATATTATGTATTAAATATATATTATTTAATATATTATTTACATTAATAAAAGTATTTCAGCATAGTAAAACATTGTTAATCGTAAGATGTGAAAATATAATAAAGTCTCAATTTCAAAATTGTTCTTTCAATTGTACGTATTTTATAACCTAAAACGTAAGAAAAGTACATCTGTCAAGAATATGCAAGTGAAGTTGGGGCAAATGCTTATCAATGAACACTCGCTGCAATAGCAATTCATTAGCCTATGTGATAGGAAAATATAGAACCTTTTATATAACTAAGCTTAAACAAATATAAATAGTTAAATTTTTATTTTTAAGATAATGAAATTTAATCATAAAATAAACTTTAAATTTGTTTGATGTAATAAATAGATATGAAAATAAAAAACGAGGAAATATTAAATTTTTAGAAAAATAAACGTTAATCTGTTTTTGAAATAATTAAAATAAAAATAATGTTAAGTATAAACGTAATAATGAAAATAAATGAACTTGCCCAAGATTTATTGTATATTGTTTTTAACAATTAGTATTCAGTAGTAGATAAAGCCATAATTTATAAATTACAATGCAAATAAATACATACCTAATTGGAAACAGTCTTGCAGATGATTAGATGATTGGCTTACAATAGAAAGCCAGTGGAAAAAATATATTGATATTTGACATCAAAATGATCTATGTTTTACATGAGAGACAAATCTCGTTGCAAGATGATTTTTATTGTGCATTTTCACTGTTGTAAATATCAATACAATATAAATAAGTTTAAATTATACTATTACAAAAACATCCAAAATATAAGGAAACAATAGAAGAAAAAATAAGTAATAAGATACAAAAATAAATATAGTACCAAAAGTATGTTATTTGAATCACGCAACCAATGTTTAGCACATGTCGATAAGTTGCAGCGCTGTTTTGATCAATAATTATTTAATAAGTTAAATAGTTACTAACATACACACGTAGAATGCTCGGACCAGAGCAAGTATTAGACAGACGCATTTACGTTACATCAAGTTTCAAATCACAAGGATTTTAAAGAAGTTTCACTTCAAAAGTATAGACATGGTATATGAACGGACAGACAAACGTAATGAAATTATGGTGGCTCCCTCTTTCACCATTCAGCAACGAAACCCTTAGAACAATAGGATTGGAAATTTTGTTAAAGTTTACCGGAAAACTATAGAAAAGACTCAGCATCTCACAGCTTTTGATAAATTTTGTGATCTTAAGTAAAAGTTACTAAAACTTTTCCTATTTCTTTGAAACATTAACTTGGTTATTTTGATAACAAACTCGTTTAAGTTTAAAGTAAATACTAAGTAAAGTTTATAAATTTCCTTAAATGATTATTGAAATTTAGATTAGTCTAATTTGCTCATTAATTTTGAACGCCTTTTTATTTTTTCAATGCATGTTTCTAATTTACTTGAACAGAGATATTTTTAGCTTATACATCAAATCAAATGATCACTACAACGCAGTTCACAGGAAATACTTTTATAAAATTATCGAGTGTAAAATACATGGGTTAATAAGATGCCCATCATTTATCGTTATCGTGGGTTAATAAGGTCTAGCCTAAAAAAATTGGCATATTTTGCCAAATTTCAAGTATGTAGAAACTTAATATAATCATAATTTTTAAGAAATTTGGCTAAGAGAGATGGACAAATAGACTAGTGAGTTGACGTTATGACGGTTTCGTCTTTCTTTTGTAGTTACGGAGTCCTAAAAATAAGTTCAAATGATACTTTTTAACGACTATGGTAAAGAATGATATTATTAATAGTTACAAACACGTATCATAACATCAGTGCTAAAAGGATTGTTCTAAAAAATCGTAACTAGTACCAGAAAAAGAGTTTAATGTTTGAATGTTGAATGTTTTCTCTAAATAATGGGCCAAAGGTCAATTAATATAATACCGATTTTTACTGTCTGTGCAGTTTAACTATTGATAAACAAATAATTTACGCTATTCTAAAAATCTTTGTTATTATTATTAAATATTAGAAAGAATGAAGATTTTTAAATAGCCGAGAAGTCATTACTTTGCAGTTATACCGAAGCTTCGTGGAAACCTGATATGTCAATGATACTATTTCCGAGAGTAAATCTTTCAAGAGGTCTATGGGCGCTTGTACAGTATCACAGGTGGAATAAGTATCTTGCTGAAACCAGTATCTACAGTTACGCCCTTTAACTTTTTGCAAAGCTGAGACCGAAAGCTCCTTTAATATTTGGCACTAAATCGCAGATCTCATCATCGATATATGTCATCTAACTTATGCATGAACTCGATCGTTGATCTCTGGGATCTTTGCGTATGTCGGACGGCATTTATTAATTATTCTGACTTTCAATCTTGTTGTCTCATAATTGTTACTCATTTGTGAATTACATTGGCAACCATGACATATAAACTAATAAAATCATTTGTCGTTTGTCTAATTTTAATATTTTCAATTATACGTGCTTCTGGGTCTTTTTCTTTCGGTTTATTTCATACTTTTACCTAACTAAATTCTCAAATCTCCAAGCCTCCTATTACTGAATTTAGGCTATTTTGAGTGAAAATTGATTTTCAATTCCAAACGAATATTCTTTAATTGCATTTTAATTGCATTGCTTTCAGATTCACAAGTCTCTGTCTGCGCAAATCGCAGATCGGAGGATATATGTATATATATATATATATATATATATACACATATATATATATATATATATATATATATATATATATATATATATATATATATATATATATATATATATATATATATATATATGTATGTGTGTGTATATATATACATATGTATATATATATATATATATATATATATGTATTCCTTTTCGCCAAGTAGATATGCTCCTTCTACAGATAATTCTTCACCATTAAATTATGGAAAAAACAGACAGTTCCAAAAATTCATCGTCAATTTCCACGGCCAAAAGTCACTTCCAAACATAATACTATTACTTAGTTATATACAAGTAGGTGAACAGGTTACCCGTCCTTCCAGCTTATATTTATCGTATGAATTTTATTTTAATTATAATTATTATATACCATCAACAATTTTAATTTGTATTATGTTAAAGATTCTTTCGATTTTATAACGAAATATTCATAACTTAATGATTATAATTTTTATTTGATAATTGCCTATTCTTTAATATTGTCTTACATTTATGATACGAGTCGAAAACTAGGTCGAACTTGTCCAAAGCTTATGAATTTGCAATGGAAGTTGGTTAGGTTTTATTATGTAAATGAGTAAATATTTTACCAATTTATTATTTTTGTATTTAAAATGCAAGCACAATTAGCACAAGAATTTAGATTTTTTTATGTCTAAATCACATAACTACCCTAAAACTCATGTTGTATACATATAATTTTGAATCAATTTTCATGGAATTAAATTATATTTTCAAAACGGCAAAAAAATGTAATGTATGAGTTGTGACTGAAGTCGAAAAAATATTCAATAATATCCGAGAGTCACGGTTTTGAAAACGAAAAGCATATAATGACGGAATTTTATTTAGTCAAAGGTGACTACATTAAAATTATTTATTGTTAATTGATGGCTAGAATTCATGCCAGTTTCCTTGTTTATTCTCTATTTTAATCGAATATTGCACGTTTCAATTATATTTTGTGACGATAAAATACTTGTAATTAGTAATTAATAATTATAAGTAGCCATACGAAATTTCTATCTAATTATCCATCTTGTTGCTAATTATCCACTTGTTTTATTAACACAAATACTACTAAACGGAATTATACAAATACTACTTTATTAATCATATAAATACTATTAAACACATACGCATATCTAGATCTTATAAGCAGCAAGACCATGAAAATTTCACATTAATTGGTGAGTAATTTTCGCCAATTTAAATAAGTGTCCTCATATAGTTCGTGTCATAAACTTGTTAGAAAAAATAATTGTGAGTCCAAAGCAAAAAACATCAAAATAGTTTTAGTAGATCTATAAAGGTTATATTTTATTTTTTAAGTTTCTGTTCCAAAATTAAAAAAATAAAACCCTTACAGGATTACTTTTTTATCTCTTTCGGTAAAAAAACTTATTAAGTGAGTGTCAATTTTACAGGGAAAACTAATATGTAATTAGGAAATATTAGCATACGATGGACGAAAACGATTCATATATTTAATTTGTGACAATTAAAATAAAACAACAAAATCTTTCCTGACTTAAAAATAACACAAAGAAACTAAATATATTCCTAAGCTATTAACAACGAAAGTACAATTTTTGATGGAATGCTATAAGAAGAATTCTATTATGCATACAAAGACGCATCCAGGCACGCGCGCATGACGGCGCGCATGCACGCACGCATACATGCAAGCACACAAGCACGTAAGCATGCACGCACAAAAGTATGTATATATATTAATTTATCATGGTGCATGAAATTATATTGAAAATTTCCAAATATGATATTCAACAAACTACACACCATTTTCTGCGATTATGCGATCAAAATAATATGTAGGCGTATTTTTTCTTGGCAAGTGAACCGATTTGCCAATCCCGTATATGTAATGTTATAATTTTTATTCGGTTCTCGAACAAAGGTTTACAATAGTAATAAAACTTGTACATTATATTATTTCTTTTAGAATCACTACGTTGCTTGCAGTTTCTGTATAACAACAACTAAAAAAGTTATTTATTTTTTATAGCGGTAAAATTATATGGTTGTATTATATATACAAAAATATTTTGGTTTTAGTTTATACTTATCTATTTTTAATTTCTTCGTCAATTCATATTCTATATCGCTACACAACCTACATACATTGGATTCCATTATAACAACTGCACTGATTACCATTAAATGTAAATGGATATATCGAAGAACACCTTAATTCTGTTTACATATATTCTACATTCACGTATCTAGTTAACTCCGCATGAAAATGAACATAAATTGTTGTGATCACGGTACATATGTCACATTCATTTGTGTTTTACCAGACTCGAAAAACATTTTTATCATGCCTACATCGTTAGGACCAAATGCATATCATAGACGTACCAATCGAAGTTGCCATCAGATCGAAGCGCAGTCACATCCGCTGCGTTTCTTTTTTTTATTTTAATAATTGATTTCTCTACCTGTATCAAATTAGAAACTGTTTTTTTTATAATTTCAGTAATCTTTTTGGGTCCAAACAGCTGATTCCGATTGTAAACGTCGTCCTATTCAAATCATAAAATGAGATCTATTTACACCAGTTATATAAGTGTTACATCAGATGCTGTTACGTCAGTCATTATTCCATTTTCATAACTTTTATGATTTCTTCAATAAAAACATTTTTGAAGAAACGGGTATGACAATATTTAATAGGATAATACTTTTTTGCAAATTTCCATAAATATATGTCTCAAATTGTTGCTTTAATTATTAAAAAGTGTATAACATTGACGAATTAATTTTCTAATACGTATGTATATCTCTGAAAAAATGTTTTGAACATTACAAAATGGATATCTACGCGAAATGTATTTAGTATTTTCCCTCACGTATAGCTCACCGCGACGCGACAGAAGTTCGTTTAGTTGAATAATTTTCGTTATAAATTAGATTGAAACCCCGGTAAACCTCAGTATTTTTTTTTATATTTCCTGATAATGCAGACGTCAGCAAAATTTATATATTGCACAAATAACTTTAAATCATTAAATTTTGTTCATATTCAAATTTTGAGGTCGGTATAAATTAAATGAATTAGTAAATTTCGTGATTGCATTTACAAAGTTTATAATTTTAAAAAAGCACTTTTTTATTTACTTATATCAAAGAGCAGGATTCGCCAGAAATCTGGAGTTGAAATTTCGGAAGAACTTATATGTAATAAAATTATCTTCGGTCCCAACAATGCGACTATATATAAGTGAAAAAATGCCTAAGTTCTATGTACAATGAAACTAAAAGGGATCCAGAGTAAAGGGTTCCATCAGAACATGCATTTATGATATGTATTCCATCGTAAAGAAAACTTCACTTTCTTAAGCCTTTGATTACATAGGCGTAATTAACAAAACGTAGTAAAACGTTATTTGACAAAAAGTATTCAGTCATAATTTTAACTAATTTTTTGAAAGAAAAAGAAGGGGAAAATTGATATAACGCTACTACTTTAACAAAATGTTTAAAACTGATTCAATACTTAGAATTTATCTGAAATTTATGTTCACATTTTTTAACACCTAAGTTGTTATAAAATGTGAACTACTATTTGGTCGCTGGCTGTTTTTTAGTTCTTCGCCACTAGTACCTACAAAAGTTTACATGTGTACTACATAACTAAATTGAAGTGCATATTTTAAAATAATATTTTCATATATATAAATATATATATATATATATATATATATATATATATATATATATATATAAATTCAAGAAACTCTTGTGACGAGCATTTAGAAATATTTTCCGGAAGCTTATCATACCTGCTTATTTATTATTAAATACATCTTGTTTATGTTTTTTTATTAATATTTCATAATTTTATTTTGGTCTTTTTAAATATTACGGGATGGGAAAATTTAGTTATTTAAACCGGAAAATTATGATAATTTAAATCAAATAAAAGGATATTCAGTATCGAATTGATACATTTCGTTGTCAAATCATTTATAGAACATTAAGATCAATAGAATTGAGTGACTTTTTTTATTGCAAATTTAAAAAATATAATTATTATTATTTACTAATGAATAGTGCACGCAGAAACTAATACGAGGGAGACAAACGATGAAAAAAATAAAGCTTTTATTCAATTATATGAATCGTAATGAAAAAAATGTAATATTGATTACAATATAAAAAATTACCTCGAGTTCAAATGAAACATGCTCATGAAAACACATTCTGCATGAAAAAGCAGAAAAAATATCAATGAAATATCAAATCCAACGTATATCAGGAATATTAATGTGGGCGTTACCTTTTATAACGAAAGCCTGTTTCAAATTAGATCTAGGTAGGTTTCAAGGTAGCAGACATACTGTATTACTATGAAAATGAAAATTATTTCGTTCTGAAAATTATTTCGTTCTGAAAAACAAATAAGATACCAAAGACCCAAACAGAACTAGACGGGATTTGTTCGACGCCTTTGTTAAAGGAAATGGTCGAACAGAGTACTATCAATGTGTGCAATGTTGTTTTGAATTTTAATTGAGATTGATTTTAATAAAATTCTCATGCGGTTTCTCAAGCGACGTCCCACGAAACTATGTTTTTTTTTTCTTTTTGTGGCTAAATTTATCAAAAGTTCTTTTGAATATCAAGATTTTATTGAAAATATTTTTTCTTTCATTCCAAATCTTAGATTTAATTCGAAGTTAATTTTTTTTCTGCTTAATATTTTAATTGTGTTACTGAGAAACTAGTTTTGGACAATTAGTTAATTTGTAATTGAATTATTTATAAAATATTTATATCGTTATTATTATTTAGACAATTTGATAATATAAAGATAACATATTAATTATTTATAAATATAGGGAAGTAATTGAGCAAATAAAATATTTTCTATTGTGACAAAAGGATCAAATAAATTCAGGAAGGTCCTTAAAATAAAACAAGGAATATATATGTATATACATATATATATATATATATATATATATATATATATATATATATATATATATCTATATATCTATATATATGTATATATATTTATTTCAGTCAGTACCTTCTTGAATCATTACAAAGGACGAAGAAAACATGTTAAACTTGCTGATTTATTATAAGTACTACTGCATTAATACATAGAATTTTGACATTTTTGGTTTAAGGGGAAAGACCGTAAAAGCCGTTTAAAAATGGAAATAATTCTATGTTCGTTAATTACAAAATTAAGTCAAAATAAAATTCAAAGCAAATCTTTTTATAAATTTTCAATCACAGTATTCTATTTTCACGATAAATCTTGTTGCTAAGAAAATATACAAATTTGAATTATGTGTATATATTATCCCAAATATAGTGGTAAAGTAAATACGTGCTTGAACATTCTCATAACTATATTACTAGTACCTAAATACATGAAGATAATAGTAACTAAAAGCCACGAAATTCATGAAAACAGTCTATTTCATGGAAATCTACAATTAAAACGCCACGTTAAGCGATAATATATGATTATGTGGGTACGATTCGCACCCGTTAGCTTATCAGACATTATAGGTTTGGATTCTACCATTATATTAATAACAAAAAACTAACGCTGTGTTGGAATTCAAAGAATAAAAATATCTATTGGATAATCAAAGTACTTTAAACGATATAATTATTCACACCGTTAAAATCCAAACGTTAACCTTTAGAAGCAAATGGCCAGGGAATGTAATAATATTTACTAACCATAACACATTATTTAAAAATTCATATTCAAAGAAGTAATTAGTCTTGGCTCAAGTGATATATACATAACTTACGCACCTAATAAACACACGTTAAATTAACGTCCAGTTACAATATTATTACGAGCAATGCTGATTTAGCTTAAAAATATGGTTGCTTAGGTATTATACTTGTGTAACAAAGGCCGAGTTGATACCAAAATTTTTAGCAAATGCTAAAATTAATATTAAATTTAGAATTATTTATACATTGAAAAATACTTGAAAGCCACGCTATTAAAAATAATAATAAATGGCCGTGCCTTTAATGCAGTGCAGCAACTCCGCATTGCATTTTAGATCAATCTAGTATTTCTCGAATAACACCTACATTGTCGAGACGTACCATTTTGATTACGAAAACTCCACTCACTTCATTTGACATACACTGGAAAAAAGAACTCTAGGTATAAGCATAGGCATACTTACGAAAAAGAGAGCATATATTTCGAAAATTGGAGGTTTCTCGTTATAGGACTAACCGTGTGATGAGTGGGTGTATGGCGAAATAAACTCGATAAATAAAATAATTATTAGTAGGTAAAAGATTTAAATACAGGACGTTTAAACTATGCCACCTAAGTTAAAAAGTAAAAGTAAGGTTCTATAGATTAAATGACTGGAATATTTTGTTTTATAGAAATAAAAAAGGGATATATGCAACGCAGACTTAACATTAAGTGTATCGGATGACAGAGTTTTTTCTGCAAGGAATAAAACTGCTTTAGTATGGATTTATTCGTGATTAATTTTGTTGGAAATAAGGCATCTAAGTTAAATAAATTGATTTTCGATACCTCTAAAAATTTATTTTTTTTATTTAAAGGATGACTTGGTTCGACGTGTAACCAAAATATGTGCAAATCTGTACAGGTAGCAAAATATAAAATAATAAATATTGAAATAAGACATTACCTTAAGACACAGTTTTAACCCAATTTAGCAAGTCAAATACGGTGCTATTATCAGAGGATAGTGAGTACCGACTAGATATTACGGGTTTTTAAATCAAATATTTGTATCCAAAAACAAAAATAAAAAAGCATCAGTGATTCATGGTTTCCGATTACATACAAAGTTTAAAAGAGAAAATTATAAGGATAGAACTGGGAACTCCACAAATCTAACTTGAATTGAACTGGGAACTCTACAATTTCTTTGAACATTTTCGCTCTGTAGTGCAAAATTTAAAGCACCTAATAGCGCTGATATATGGATTTCATTAACTCTCACTTGGTGTATTTATAAATCGACGTTAAAGAGAACCGTGATATACGTTAATGAATATATATAAAACTGACAGATGGGGCTGTAATGAGGGATAATAATTCTCCTCCAATGACCAGAGAATTGTTACCAAATGTTTGACTAGAAAAATCCTTTTTCGCTTTAGATATCCAAAAACCTTTGATCAATTTTAAATGCAGATAAAAAAGCCTAACGGCAAATAAGAATGTTCCACATGCGCTGACACTATGGATAAAATTGCAAGCTACTTTAAATATAATATAGAAACTTACTACATGTATCAAACAATACGCACGGGAGAAAGGAGAGTGTTGTGCAGCGACACGTACCAAGTTGTACGTTGCACGATGCGATGTCGCTGCGACAAGCGGCTGAATTCGGCGAGCGTGTGGCGTACCGCATTTCACTACGACTGCACATCAACTGTCCTTGTTTTATCGCGGCTTTGCTCAATATGGTAATGTCAATTAAGTGATGACCACTAATAATTAATGTCGAAAATGGACAAACAGGATGAATTTAAACATTTAAAAACCGTCGTTTTTATACTAAAGTATTTTTATCTGTTAATTTTTTTTATTAAATATACCTGCATGTTCAAGATTACATTTTTAAGCTGAAAGAGCTAAGTTTTTACGTACAACATTTCAAATAACACAATTAATACCCCTGAAAAACAACATGGTGCTGAAAATATGTGTATTTTATTGATTTTTTTTCAATTTTTACTGGCTTAAGTCTCTTGAAATGATGACAAATCAGTAAAATCCATGTATTTTCAGCATTGTGCATTTTGGAAAACTTTTAATTCCTTCAGTGTTTGTCATACTGGAGAGGATTTAATATGTGCAAAAATGATGCTAGCTTTACCAAAATCAATCTACTACAGTAAAACATTTATATTCAAAGTTGGTACACAAACTATTCGAAACCACCTGACTAGCTCTGGGCCCTACGATTATCGGTGTTTATCTTCATCTTCAGATGATGTAAGACGCCTTATAAAGTATTAATAAATGAGAACGAAGTCATATTTTCAAGAAAATTTCTATGAGTACGGTTTGTGTTACCTTTATATACATTGTCATGATAAATACATTATGTTCGTTTAGATTCCATCTCGATACGCATGCTCATTTTACAATGTATCTAATGAAATCATATATTAATCTGATGTAAAATAGTAATATCAATACAAAGTATGCTAGAGTCGTAAACTTTTGTACTACCTATTTTATTATTAAAAGGTGACTATTAGGAAGACAACTAAAAAGCTAATCTATAATAATTAATAACAATCCAGGTTGGCCCAGCTAAGAGACAACGGTAAGTAATAATAAAAACTTGTAAACTACTATTCCATTTCGGGTCAATATACTGTACTTGAAAATAACGTAATGAAGTCAAAACGAATAATGCAATAGACTTTTTTATCAAACTAAGTTTATTTATGTATTTTTATCTTCGTACTTAACAAGTAATGAGATACAAATAAATGTATATGAAGAATAGGAATGCAGTAGAAAAAATGGCCTTATTAACAATAGTATTTTAGTTTCAAAGTTTTGTATTTATACTACAATATGTTTTCGGAGTTTAACTTATATTTAAAATAAATATTATATAATGTAGTAATAAATGACAACAAAAATATAAATTGCTTATAGCATATAGGCTAAAAATGGGTTTTCTCTTTAGTTCCAAAATTTTTAATATTTGTAAAGGGAGTAAATAATAAAAATAAAATACCTTTCAGTCATTCCCGTTAATAATAAAAATTCTCTTTAATAATAAGAATTCTCATTAATAATAAAAATTCTCATTAATAATAAGAATTCTCGTTAATAATAAAAATTCTCGTTAATAATAAGAATTCTCGTTAATAATAAGAATTATCGTTCATAGCAAGAAATTCTTTGGAATTTATCTTTGTTTTGCTAAATTATAAACAATTTTGTTATAATACATATCCTTAAAATGGTCAGTAATTTTTTAAACAAATAATATTTTTTTGTATTTTTTCAATTTTTGACGTCATTGTGATTTAAGAAGTCATTAAGAACTGTAGTAGCCTTGCCATTGGCATCATCTTAACGAAGAAATTATCTAGTATAGGTATTTCTATCTTCTTTATAATTTTTATTCAAGTAAAAGAAATTCAAATAAATTTAATTTTCAGCAGTAGTACCATTTGTCCTATCTAACGATTTCCAAGTATTAGTTTTTTAGTAATTACATAGCACCGGAAATATACGTCGAAATTATTATTTTGAGGCCTTCAAAACGCTTAAAGGAAATCTTCATATGATAGTCGTTTTTTAAACTATATATCACAGAAGTAACGAAAGCATTATAAATCGAATATGAAAAATAAGAGTACTGTACTAAAAACAATTATTTGCTATATTCGTTTAAAAAGTTTTTATTCAAAAAGGGAACTTTGTGAGCACGTTAAGAAAATTTTAGACTAATTGCCATTTAGCGTTATTTATTTTCTTTTGTTACGAAAAGGGCCTACTGCTTAGAATTCAAATTATATTTCAGTGAAAATTTTATATTTTTTTATGTTAAGTAAAAATAAAAATGTTATACTTTTTAAGAAGCTAACCTTATTTAGGAAAATGCCTTGAAGCCCTTTCTGGAAATAAAAAATGTCTTTCAATATTTCTTTCAGAGTTTTACTGAAGATATCAGAATAATTTTCGTAGCGAATTCATTGTCATTATTTTTAATGAGTACAATTACGTCCTTTCTTTAAAATTTTTCTTGCGTTGCATTGTATTGTTATATGGCAATTAGCGGAAAGTATCCATTTATATCTAAATACTTCGCCCATATACGCTGTTAGGAAAGGTATACAAGATTTTTTTAAATTGTTTGTAGAGCAATTTCATGAATTATATTTGGCAGGAAAACTTTATTCACCTTCAAGTGTTCAATTTAATTAAATAGTTTAAATCAATTGCGTTTAAAAAAAATCACGTAACATCTGTTTCATTACGTAACATCATTCATATCACGTAACATCTGTTTCATTACGTTACTTAAATTAAATATTGAAATCGCACTCTACAGTTATGGCGAAAATAAACATTTTTAAGCTTAATAATATGTTTTACACACTTTTATAGAAACTTTTAAATGCTAGTGTTCACATGAATATAAAAAAGTTTAAAAAATACATGATGGAGGAAACGCCGTCTCAAAAACTCATTTACTGATTTCAAACAAAAACTGTATATAACATTTTAGTACTAAAACAAAAAGTCTGACTATAATTCATCATTTTTAATCCAATGACATATCCTTAGTTTTAGGCTTCCCTACCTTAAAATATATTCACAAGATATTTACGATTTTTTCACGCCCATGATAGATTTATTAACTTATTTATTTAGATAACAAAAAGCATGTTTTTCTTTGTACATAATTTAATAGAAAATCCTAAAATACCGCCCATATTTTGTATTTACGTCTAAGAGATAAGTAAGTCTCGTAGAGCGAGTTCCACTCACGCAGTTTTTTTTGTGGAATTCTAAAGAATAAATTTCAAGGGTGGTATAGTTTTATGAATCCGGGATTAAATCATCGTGGGCACACATATGAAAGCAAAATTTAAACTTGAATTTAAATTTATTGAAATGATATAACCTTATATCACATATAAATCGTTAGCATATACACATTTACACACATCTACATACTTGTTTTCGCCATATTTCCATTTTCTATTGGATAAATTTAAAACCACAGTTGTACTCGTAACATGCATATAGCAAAACGTAAACACACTTACGCATATATAAAGATTTTGTAGGCTCACAGGTTTGTATAAACATAGAAAACATATTAATAATTTAGTGCTTTATTTTGCAATATTCAAATATTAATATTTATCCATCATTTCAGCGAAAACAACGTAGATGTATCTAATTAGGAAAGGTACACATATTGCCTACGGCTTCTTCACAGCACTATGAAAGAGGATCAAAGGTCCTATATATTACAGATCACATATTTTATTCATATGTAAGATTTATAATATGCTAGACGCTCTTACTTAGCCGGCCACCTTTCTTTACGCCAAAGTAATCATACATAGAGTTTCACCTCGATAATCATACACAGTTTTAAAGTAAATGATCCATAATAGTCTCAGAATTAAAATCGACTCAATTAATTTATCGATTAATTCAATATTTTCTGGAATTGTAGTGTTATTACAAAATAAGACGTATAGTTTTTTTACATACAAAAATATATTAGATATAATACTCATTATAAACCTTCAAAGTTATTTACCATATGTTGAATACAATTTTTTAATTTCACTTACAATCGGAAATCAATTAATAAAACAACTTTATCCTTCTGCTTACCTGTCTATTGGCATAATTACTTAAATATAACTCAAACTATGTAATATAAAATAAAAGAATTAAATTTTTGAAAGGTAATTACGATTTTAAACTTCTTTTTAATTTTTCCGAACGAAAAACAGTGTCAAGGATTTATATTTAATATGATAAATTCCATTACGTCATTTTCATTACGTACCAAGATCTGTAATTAAAAAATTCCTATTCTTCTACTTTGATGCATTACATGTTTGCATTTTCTGCTTCACTCAGTAATGGCGAGCTGCTAAAACTATTATAGAAGATAAATATATATATATAAGCCGAATGTCGGCTTATATTTTTTTAATAATATCAAATTTTTGACATTGTTAAGTTTTCCAACAATGCTATTAATATATTTGGAAGTAAGCTAAAAACATAATGAATATCTTTTATAAATATATTAAAAAATGGGAAGCCAGTTTTCCCCGCAACAATAACTTCTGCACAAGATAGATTAGGAATTAATTAAAACTGAAGTCAGTAATTTTTAGTTAAATTTAAATCATCGATGCATACAAACATATTAGCGTTTCCTGCTTAAAGCAGGCCTAAAAGAAATTTTGCACAAAAATTAATTCTGTCATTTAGTGATAAGGATGCAAACAATAGTGGAAATAAGATGAATGGCAGTGCAATATTATGGAGAAGAGCGTATAATGTAAGTATAGATTTAAATTTGCTAGAATTCGAAATGAGTAGGACAAATATTATTATTGTATAAAAAATATTATGAAATATTATGATTGTATAAAATATTCAAATATTATACACGAGTATCATTACAACCAATTTATCGAAAGATTTTTTTTCAATATTAGGGAGAAATTTATATAATTCACACAAAAAAAACAGCTTACATGATATCGTATCAGATGAAACTAACAGGAATATTATTATTTAAAATCGTTTGTAAATAAAATAGGCGTAATAAACAAATATTAGTACAGCCTGTTGCATTCGTGACTTCGTTTCCGTATATTAGGCTATTTTACCACAAAACCCAAGATAATTTTTAAGCTGTTCTTGCGTGATTGATGAAGAAATAAATCGGCTCACAGAAAACAACAAACTTAAAAAAAAAAAAATATATATATATATATATATATATATATATATATATATATATATATATATATATATATATATATATATATATATATATATATATTATATATATATATATATATATTTAAATAGTTTTAAGTAAATGCCTTCAATATATAGATTCACCAATTCTACAATTTAAATGTATATGTGATAGTAAAGTACATATCTTTAAAATTTATATAGCGGAATACTAAACTCATTTAATTATTAATATTGTCAAAATTTAAACATATTGAGGAAACATAGTAAGGAAAAAAGTTATGACGAATATAATGTCTGTCCTCATACTTCCGTCTGCAGTCAAATTGTTTACCAAAGCGTTTACCACTCTCGCATCACCTTACATTTCACCTCTGGCCACGCTCCTGTCCCTAATGTTCAGCCCAATGGAAAATTTCTTTGCGCAATTTAAAAAAATTAATTTTGTTAGTGTGCATATATATATATATATATATATATATATATATATGTATATATATGTATATAAATATATATATATATATATATATATATATATATATACATGTGTGTGTGTGTGTGTGTGTGTGTAAACACAGTCAACTCTAGATGTGTAAATGCACTTGTATATTTCTGCAATCACTATGTGTCAGGTAGCCAAACAATTATCAAAAATATTTTTTTTAAGAAATTAAATTTGCATATTTTCTGATGCAGTTAAAAAATGCGACAAAATAATTAAATGTTATTTATAGCTGATCTCTATGTTTCTTCACGTTCTCACGTAATAGTCATTATGTTCACAAATAAGTAATTGCATTATCTATTACTTTTGTGATGGGCCCCTAAATCCATTTTTCTTGTATACTTTGGCATTCACAACGGATAATACTAAAAAAATAATGATATATGTAGACAATAAAGTATGTAACTCATAACATTTATATAGCCGTAATCAAATGACAAATATTGACCTTAGATTAATATTTTAAAGAAAATTGAGGAAAAATTGGTTCAATGTCGACCATAATAAAAAAATGTTATATGCGTAAGACGGCCGACAACGATATTTACCTTCATGCCTCTGCACACGTTAACTAATGCTTACTTAAACAACTATCCTTCCACACATCTTCACACTTAACTTCTGACCACGTCCATTTTGTCAATGCATTTCTCAATGGAAATGATATTGCCTTATTCAATTTATTGATCGATATAGATATATCATACATTTGTGTAATTACCACGAATTGAGTAGGTAAGTACTTCTTTGTTGCTTATTAAATAATTGAACTTTTGAAAATATTAAATTCGAATATGTTCAGATTAAGTGCACTAATTTCGAGGAAATAAAATGTTATTCCTCTACCTGTTCTCCTAGTCTTCATGTAATTCCAAGTTAAACCTTATATTCTTCGAAAACTCAATATTAATTGAGTGAAGAATTTTAAGTTCTTCAATCCAACAGAAAATCAGTTAAATTTGCAAAAACTAAAGTTTATTGTGTAACCTTTATTCATTTTTGTGAACATCTTCAGTCTATAATCAGAATGCCCAATACTATAATTATACTAATTTAAACAATAAAATAAAAAAATATGTACCAGTTAGAAATTCATAAAACACTTTTAATTTTAACAAACTTCCATAAATTACTTATGTTTTACGAAAAGCTAAAGAAAACCTATAAAATATATATGTATATAAATATATATATATATATATACATACATATATATATATATATATATATATATATATATATATATATATATATATTGTTTTGGGACATTTTTCTCATTTCCATTTTACTCTGTAAAAATGTATTTCTTTCCGGCAGTGCCCAGTGAAGACTGATAGCCCATGCGTTAGTAAATAACATATAAGTAAATTATAATATCAAATAGTGATGCTTAACATCTCTCAATGGGAAATAATATAAATAATTCGAAAATTATAAGCGCGATTGGTATTATGCACAATAAATTTATTCAATCAAATTTACGTTCACATTTTCGACAGTGTCGAGATAAAGGCTTTTAGATATTCTTGCACTTTTAGGTAATGCTACCTGTATGGCTTCGAGGCCAAATAAACCAATTTAATTTCTTTAAGCAAGGAATTATTACAGCTAATGTGGAACTGGCTTAAAAATGAGCTTTTAAACTTAAGTATAAGGCAAACATTACCTAAGTTAAATATAAACTTAAAGATCATTATATCTGAAAAAATTATTTGTTTAAGTGGCATTAAAAATTGTAGCTCTGAACTGATTGAATATAAAAATCAATTTAATTATTTTTTTAATAATTTATGTACTTTCAAGTTTACAATTAATACATATGGCGGATTTATTGCTACGACTGAAATATCTTATAACCGACTAAAATGCCAGTCAATTTTGCTCAACGAGCAGCCGAGAGTCGAATCCGGAACCCCACGGTGCGCATCCCGTAAAAAGCCATATATTTTACGATCAACCCAACACACCACGACGACGACTACAGAATTTAAAAGTTGCTATAAAGTAGAAAACGTATTTATTTTAATTTCAATGTAATTGAATCTCATGCCTTTTTGTATTAATGATTCCTCTTGTAATGACACATATTTTACCATGTAGACATTGAGTACGTTGAATAATCGGATCGTTGAATAAAAGCAACACAGAAGAAACAGAAGAAAACAGACAAGTGGCACATGCCGACGCTTCGTGAAAATGTATCTTCATTGTATAAGCATATCCCTCTTGCAGATTTATGTGTAACAATATGAATAAATGAATAGAATTTCCATGTATTTTAGGCAATGTCATTCAATATATAACAATAATATTATAATTCTCCTAATATTCAGTTTCATGATTGCCCAAATATAGCAGTATGGAATTTTAAGCATCTCACCAAATTTGATATGAATAGCTTTTTAAAACGTCTAATCGCTAAACTACAATAACTGTCACCAAAACATTTGGTTCTCAAAAATAGGCTGTTGTGTATAAATGAATATGATATGCGAGCGAATTCTATTGAAATATAAATGTCATTCGCAGAATACGATATTACTAGTCAAAGACGGTTCTTGATTGGTAGAGAAGATAATGTCTAAGACTCATACATTTTAACAACAAATTCATGAACACGTGTAACCTTGAGAGTAACTTTTGTAACACCTCGTACAAATGCGACACGTTGCCATTTTTAAATAAAGAAATATTACATTTAAATATTAGTCTACTGGGTCAAGAGCAGTCTACAAAAAAATATGTGGCATTTATATATTCATTTAATACTATGATTGTTAACACTTTTATTTTAACGTAAAACTGATACAAAATTTATTTATAATAACAAAGAATTTTAAAGGGCTTTGAACTTCCTAATAAAGTTTTTTTGTCCAAGTTCATCATTCCGATGGCGATTATTGTTGGTGTTATTTAAAAGGTTTTTTGCGAGAAGCGTTGCTTTTAATAGCTGCTACTTAAACATTTTTCCAAAAATTTATGATCAGCAAGCATTTAAAAGCAAATGAACAATTTAATTTAACATATTATTCATCAACACTTTGCCGTGCACAATAGTTCAACCTGTTTCTTCGATATAAACTACGCTTAAAAAGAATATAGCTATAAGTTACTTTAAAAAAATATGCCTCAACTTAACTCTTTTTTCGGTTACACCCTCATTTATTACGGAATTTAGACCTGAAGAAATGCTTTTGCATGCAAATAAAGTTTAGGATAATAAGGCGTTAGCCATCTTGCTATTAATTTACATACCTGGAGTAATTTCGGGTTACCAGAGTATTTATTTTGCGTTTTTAGGAAATCAATGAGTTTACTATTCACGCAAGTTTTATTTCGTATAATTCATATAATTTATGGACTTTTACGTATCTATTTGTATACTAAATATAAAAGGAAACTGTTATTTTGTGCTGATAATACTTATATGATTACAGGAATTTTAAACGGGAAAATAAAAATACAAATGTGTCGCGTCGTTTGGATTCAGTTGTATTTTCCCAATAATTGTTTGTCATTAATATTAAGTCATATAGACTTAATTTTTTTTCATTTGTTGACAATACCTAATTTTTGGAAGGGTGAGAAAATGAACACCAAAAATTTAATTCAAAATATGCAGGACGTATTTTTAAGTAAAAATTTAAACAATTTTAGCTACATTCAAATAATATTTTTAGACAACATAAAAAGGTAGACAATATATATATGGGGTATATGATGGGGTATATCAAATATGGAATTAATTATAAATTAAAAATATAATTAATTCCATATAATAATAAAAAATAATTATAAATGTTTTCTAATTAAATCCGAACTTACAAATATTTTTGTGCTACGAAACCCTCTCTAATGGAAAACCTAAAGCGGTTTTCATGTAGGCAACGCAAAAATTAGCTAGCAGTGGGTATTTTTGCGCAAAGACTTTCAACGAAAATGGAATGTTTTATGTTTTTTTTTTAAATATTGTTTTCATTAGAAAGCGAATTTTTTCATTGCCCAGACCAAACATTACCAAGAACGGCATTCCTTAAATTTGGAATCTAAACTTGATTTTATTAAAATGATATATAATTCAGTAAGCAACATTAATCTACGTACATTATGAAAATCAATATCTCTTTTACGAAAAGTCTGCTCTGCCAGAACGTTTTTCTTCCAAGTAAAATATTGCTCGCGTAAATATTTTTCAATTTTCTATAATTGTTTTCCTTAGCTTCATACATCGTTTAAAAATTTACAAATATAAATTTTATCATACCTTTATAAATGTTACCTGTATATAATTTGGCAAAAATACTTTTTTGCAATCTATCAATTATGACACATCGTTCAATTATAGAATTTTTTACTCAAATGACATTAATTTTTACTCAGATAACTTCATACTTTATAATGATATTCAAACTTCCTATTGATATAAATATATGGTCTGCTATACATTTCTAGTCACTACGATATCGGCGGTAATGAACAGATCGACAAACTCGTAAAAGAGGGACGCTCACTTTCTCAGTGATCGTATTGAATATAATATTTTGTAATACGCAACCGCATAGTATTTCTCAGAAATGAAGATGTGGCAGAATTTTTAAAAGTGAACACAATGGTAAAATATGGGAAGTAATTCTTACATCAAAGGCTATCCCTAAAAACTTAATCAGAAACATGGCCGTGGACATATTCATAATGAATACCTACAAAGATTTCCTTCCATCACCTGCGTAAAATCGGTGTCTGAGGGAAAAGAAAATGCTGATCACCTTCCCCAGAAGTTGAAACTAGAGAAAATATATTATATTAGTGGGCATAACTCTATTACGTTGTACGGCATCAAATGAATGACCAGTCATAGATGAGCGATAGTTGAAGAAAATTATCCTATATGGGCCATTTAGGTTAAACATTTATTGCTATAATCATGATGAGATTAATTTTAAGCTTTAATATTCAACATTTCATTTGAGGGACGTGTCCTTACATCAACTACTTTTTAAAAACAACAATAGCTCAAGAACTTAAAAATGACAGAACAAAAAACAAAATAAGATATTTTATATAAATTAAAAACCAATAGAAAATGAAGTTTGTTGAATTAGTAGTAATATCGCAATATTTATTGAGGATAAAAATATGATTTCTTTATCAGTAAGAACAAAGTAAACATAAGATGTGTGAGTGAGTGCAGGAATATATAGTTATATAGGTTAAATGCAATAGCAAGATGTCTTGGTTATATAATTTTTAGCGTTTCTGGTATACTGGCATGTTTTCGTTTTGTTTTTTCCATAGTGTAATGCGACAAGTATTTTTTTATTATATATCTATAATTTAAAAAATATCACGAGTCATCGTTAATACACTTTCAGCCATACTTGCATCGTTAATATACTTTCAGCCATTAACATTGAGTGAAAATTTCAAAACTAATTTACATTCTAAAATATTTGTAATGTCGTCTTTTATCTCAACGTTTTTAGTCTTTTCCCAGATAATTTATTTATAGTCGAGTAATGTTCCCTCTTAAATCCATCAGAAACGCGGTACATTCAGTCAATATTTTTAATAGCAATTTATCAAATGGAGTTTCCAGTGTACCATAGCAGTTTCAGTACGAATTATTTATGTTATATTCACGGATTGACATTCTATACGTAAAAAAATTAACTAAAAATGGAAACTTCTAACCACGTCATGAAAATTTGTAAATAGACATTATATGATGTGACTCTTTTGTGATATACGAAAATAGTAAATTGCTTCCTGTTGATCGCATTTACGCAGTGGCACTTCTGAGTGCAATTTATTTAACAAGAAATTGCATATGAATACAGTGAAATAGATCGAAGTCAAATGACCAATTAATAAAAAGTAACAAACAATTGTTGCAAATGCGTTGAAAACCTGACTTTAACATTAATTATTGCCTTACTTTATATTTGACTATTAACCTGACTTTAACAAATTATGTTAGTATAATTTGACTTTACGTATTCTGTAAACTACACTAATATAAAAACTTCAGCAAAATTTACACTCACGTTTTGTAATTAAAAGTCCGAAAGCCTCCCGATAATAAATTAAATCTTTACCATCAATAACTAAGTCGTATAGAATTGTAAAATATATTGAGGCCAATGACGTCAGATGTGGCAAATTACTGACCTCACTACTAAGTTGGATTTTCTGCTAGAGGAGTGAGATCGTTGTATCGGTCGCTCTGTGAGCAGCTCGGCGGTTCGATGAGGGCCTTGTAAGTAGGCGAGGACCTGCTGCTACGGGGTGAATATCGTCTCCACTTTGTTCACATGGAACAAAATATGGCTAAACCGTCGACGTTGGAGACAGTAGGAACCTTATCTCCTTCATCAGCTGCTTCGATTGTTTAAGTTTTTGTATGCTCCGCCGTACATGTACGAGTTACATTTGCTTGTATTTGAGAAATAACTATTGATTACATGCAGTAAATGTAATACAGATTGCTTCTATATTACATATATAATTTATTACTTAATAATGGAACACTCAAAGGAATAATAATGCGCTTAATAAAATACTGGTCTTGTGTATTTTCTTTGTTTTCTTTCGTAAATAAAAACATTTTTTCACTTTTTTTCGAACTTAATATACGTTAGGATTATTTATTTTAATTGTGGTGGTTAATTATTGCTAATAAATTCTGTTAATTAATGATAATCATTACTAATGGCTGTATAATTATTTTCATTATAATAGAAACTCATAGCCAATATTCTATATACATTCAATCTGAGATAAAGGAAGAAAATATCAGTAAATATCGGGTGCGAAATAAACAACGGCTTGTTCCATTAGTGATCACAGAAAAAACAATAAAATTTGGAATTTTGTTTCCATTTGATTATCTTAACATGTCATATATCCAGTCCAGTGATGAGTAAAAAAAAAACGCTGAAAAGTAACGCTGAATTGTATTTATTTTATTTGCAAACTCCTCTTTCATTGCAACCGTCAGGGTATAAATATTTTTTTTTAATGCATCTTGGTTTTTTTCCTTGGTGTGTCGTAATAAACGATTTATATCTTTTCGAATACTCTTCTAGACCAGTGTACTTTTGCAATTTTTTTGACAAACGCTCGTTTTGGTCACTTCATCGCCATTTTACGATGTATACTCATTTAAATTTTAGCGCATAATATTTGATCTTTACGGTGAATCAGTTTCTTGTCTAACCTTAATTTGTCAAAATTGTTTTATATACGTTACATAGTTAGGCTAAACATGATTGATAATAATTTCGATCGATTAAAATCAATTATAATTTGAGCTAACTTCATTAGTATGTCTGTAATTCTTAGGGAGAATTATCAAATATATTTTCATGTATATGTTGTGGCTATATTGTGTTTAAGTATTAAGTTTAGTTTAAGTATTTTAAACACACAATAAATTCACTCTTGCTTGCTTTCTAAGCAACTTATCTCTTTTCACTAAATTAAAAACAATTGTTATTGACAGCTACTTCAAAAATATCATACTCGTATAATTTAATTTAATTTATAACATTTTTAACGAGATAAGAAACCTGAGAGTAAGTATTTCTGTGAAAAACTAAAAAGTGGCATTAGTTCCTGAAAACATAGTGATTTTTTTTATACCCACCGCTTTCTAAGATATCCTGAGTAAAATATTGATATTGAAATGATTGCTAGATTCTTTTAAAACTTTGCGGTGTGTGATTCAGTGAAACATTACAATAATTTCTTTTAAAAGTTAAAGAAATCAGAAGTCGAAAATTTAGTATTTTAAGTTATTGCTCTGGCAATCATTTATCTATAGATTTCTGCAGAAGTATTGATTGTTCTCATGTTTATTTAACGGACATATAAATACAAGACCGAAACCTTTACAAATTTTAACCCATGAACTATTTTTTATGCGAAAAATTTTAAGATGCCAAAATGGTTTCTGAATTTAAAAGTATTAAAATTACTTGATTTTTGATTAATTTTTTACGTAATTTACATGTTTAAAATTATAGATTATTTAGCAAAAATCAATCTTACATATAACTACTTTCATATTAATCCATTTTAAAAAATTAAAATAGATATCAAAAATAGTTTAGTACTATTACTCTTGATTCTAATTTCTTAAAAGTTTTCTAAAATATTAATCATAACAATGTGTAAGCGTTTAATGTATACCTAGTTTCTGATTTCTAGCTTGAATAAGCAAGAGAGAAGGAAGGCACGAAATTTATTATTTTGTGACTTTCTTTACGATGGCGTAACTGACACGTACATTTTTAAATGTTAACTTATATGGAAACATTGTTACAACCATAGAGATCGAATTCGTATGTAAACTACACGAGTAGTATAGAGTGTGCTCCCTTGCATATTTTTTCCTTGAAGTATTTTTATATTCGTTTATATTGATAAAGTACCAATAATAAATACTTTCGGTATTTAATTTTTGTAAGACTTAAAAATATATAGTACAGGGTACAAATATTTTGAAAAAACTTTCCGGTTTTTTAGTTACTTGGTTTAAGTCTTTTTTTGGTTTAATTTTAATTATTTTAGTTTACATTGACCAGCTTCCACTAATAATTTCGGTCCTTTACATTTCTACTTTGCGTTCTTGTTTTAAGAACGCAAAGTAGAAACTTCATATTTTTGGTACATTTTTTTTGGTTCAGTACTGCAATATATACTCAAGGGAAATATTAATATTTTTAAGAGACTTTTCGGTCTTTTAGCTACCTGATTCTTTTTTGTTTAATTTTAATTATTTTTGTATGTATTAACAAAGCTCTAATAATAAATAACTTCGATCTTTCAGTTCTATAAAACTATAACAATTTTGGTATCTTTAATACATTCTCAAAAGTGTGAATGTGTCACATGAGTTTTGAATAAACATGCATTCAGAAATCAAAGATGTTTAAAAAATCAAGAATAAATGTTTGAACACATGTAAATATATTTTCATGGACTTGTACCATTTCTATCACATTCGACGATAGCATATATATGACTTGTACTTTACATTATAAACGACCGAATATATTAGACCGAATATATAATTATTCTTGTATCATAAGAGATTCAAATTGTGCTAAATTCTATCTTTAAGTTAATAGGTTAATATTTGAAGTAAGTAAGAACTCATAATATATTCATTATAAATTAATTAAGATTCTTCAATTCAAGCCAGCTAATATATACTCGGAATGAAATGTGCGACAGAAATAAAAAACATATCTTCACTAGAGAGTCTATGAGTAATTCGTTTTAAGGTAATTCGGTTTGTGACTAACACTATTTTTGAGTTAGAGAAGTTCGGTGAGTAGGCGAGCCGTGACCCGCTATGTTGTGCCGGAGGGAGTTACGCTACCCGTATATCACCGTGAGGTAGTGGCTATAGATTCGAATTTGGAAAAGGAGAAAGGCTTATTAGTAACAAGAATTCCACAAAACTACCATACATATAGTCACAAAATTTTTCAATCCGGAAAATTTTGTGGAAAATATTTCTATACCTATTTAGAAAGATTTTATAATTTAGTAATTTTCTGGAATTATTAATTGGCATTAGTGTAAATTACACAATCTTTAAAAAAATACAAAGATTTTTATTTTACATGCGTAGGTACTTCGGTACACTAATATTATTCACTAGTAAATTCAACCTAATATATACCATAATTAGCTAATGATAAGAAAATTTTTTAGGCAAAATAAATATATGCATATTATAAAATTGTAGAACTGGCGCATCTATACATTAACATTTTTTAAGATACAAATTATTTAGATTAATAAAATAAAAGTAACAGAACATAAAAATATAGTTTTTGGAATTTTGTCTGTTTTTCTGTTTGAACTCGTATCATATCATAACCACTGATCAAACTGACATAATTAATATTGAGTTTTTTTGAAAATGATGGGGACTAATTGTAAATGACATTTATTCCATCTAAATTTATTTAATCTGATTGAGTTGTGTTCAGTTTCACGTTTCTGTACAAAGTATAGTTACTTAAAAAAAGTTTATTTTTACAATTATTGCAAGACGTACGTGACGTGTGTTAATTAGTTACGTATATTAATATGGCAGTTAATAATTTTTAGAACGTACATGCACAAACGATATCAATGTAAAAGCTAGTTTAAAACAAAAAAAGACACATAAATATTAAACGTAATTCGCTAGTACACTTGTATTCCATGTGAATAAAAAGGATACACTTCAAAAATAAATGAAAAACTTGAGGCGTTTTAGATAAATTATTGAAAATTACAGTTTTATTGTAAGTATATTAATAAAGTATTCTAACTCAAAATATAGAAAAAAAAAATAACTTTTATTGGTTGTTTATTTGACACTGTCCATGGACGCTAGTAGGATTTATTTAATGCCCTTAAATTACATAATGTTTTCCTTTTGATCTTAAAATCTCCGCCAAATTTAGAAAGTGAATTATTAATTCGTCTGAAAGTTAATTATAAATATAAGTGTCAAAATATTAACCAAACGTAAGGAAATAATGTTTTGAAATACATTTTTGTTTCCTCATATTAATGAAAAACAAAGAGTTATTTAATAGGCAGCAACATCTGAATCAACATTGCCGTTATATATATATATATATATATATATATATATATATATATATATATATGTATATACATGTATATGAAACCTTCTTCAATGTTGTAAAATGTATCAAATTCGGTGTTTCCAACTATTTAAGAACTATCGTTTAAACAACATCACTTCCTTTCGGAAATTTTTCGCCTCAAATATCGTTTATTCATCACTATCAACGTCTCAAAGCTAATATATATATATTAATATGACAGTTAATAATATTTTTAAAAGATGCATGCACGGACGAAAAACTAATGAAATAATATGAATAAATAACGATGTATTTAAAAAAAAATAGGTCCCGGTAATAATTATTTTATTATGAAAAATTGATTAGGTGAAAAATACAATAATACTTCCATTCCTTACATGGCAAATTTTTTTTCATTATTTTCACTTTAAATTTATAATTGGATATTACATATTTAACAAAAATATAAATATGAAGACGATAATAGGAAAAAAAATTAAATAAGAGATTAATAACAACTAACAAAATTTTATAAAGATGACGTCTATCTCACTTAATATTAACTAAAAACATGAAATTTTACCAATATTAGAAATTTTGTTCTTTTTCTCTTTAGTTTGTGATTTTTTTAATCATGAGTTCATAATTGAGGATAAGTACATTTTAGCAACAATAAGAATTTCACTGTTTATAGCAAAAAAAATTTTTACTTAAAGTAAGTAAAGAAGATCCATGAAAATTAGTTTAAAAATTTTTGTATCATAAATCACATATTTAAAGGTAATAATTATTTACCTTTTTAACATACAGTACAAAATAAACATGTAAATCGTTTTTTTTAATCAAGTTTTGCAATATTGAGTCGTATATTTTAAATACCTCATTTTTATGTATGTCCTTTAAATTTAAAAAAAAATCAATAAAATTAGTATTTTTGCTATACTGAACTTATACCTACTTTTTACGCATTAAAAGGAAATTTTCTAAATATTACACGACAGTTATTTTGAACTAAATTGTAAAAAAACTTCAAGAAATAACAAATTATAATTTTACAGATTTCCAATATTGAATTTTAAATTACATGAAAAAAATAAATGGATAGCTGGCATAAAATGCATTCCGTCTGACATTGTCTGTAGTGAAAGGTTATAATACGGGTAATACATTTATAATTTTACTCATTGTGTAAATAATAAATGTATTACCGTGTGAAAGGTTATATACTGTGTGAAATATATTGAATGAAAGGTTATAATACGGGTAATACATTTATTATTTTACTCATTGTGTAAATAATAAATGTATTACCGTGTGAAAGGTTATATACTGTGTGAAATATATTGAGTGAAAGGTTATAATACGGGTAATACATTTATTATTTTACTCATTGTGTTGAGCTTAAAACAAATGGATGTTACATATTCTGGCAACGGACAACTAAAATCTTATTATTTTAGTTTTTCGGATATTATTAAGAAAAGCATCTATTTAGATATTTTTCGATATTTTTGTATTATTCCCGTAAACATTTACCAGAGTCATTAATTTGAAGCGTACTAGTAAAATTGAAGTGTCCATAAAGCTGATGCTAGGCGGCGCTGATGTCACACACCCAGATAATTAATATTGATTTTCAGAAACTTAACTATAAATGTAATTGTCAAAATATTAACTAATCATGAGGACAAAACAATGTTTAAATATGTATTATTTCCCGCAATTAGTGAAATAAAGAGTTAATCAACAGGTATCAACACACTAATCAGTAAAAATACATACACATGTATACTTATATATGTAGATGATAAACAAAAGCAGCAGGAAATATCGGTCTGCACACCATCATTAGAAATCATACATGAACCCAATATATGCTTTCTGCAATGTTAAAGTAATATCGTGCTGTTATAACGTTAATCCCTATTATCGAGAATCATGAACCCAATATATGCTTTCTGCAATGTTAAAGTAATATCGTGCTCTGTTATAATACATGAATCCAATATATGAACCCAATATATTCTTTCTGCAATGTTAAAGTAATTACGTGCTCTGTTATAACGTTAATCTCTATTATGGTGAATCGGTTGTTCATCACTGTCAACGCCTCAAAGCTAACGTGAAACAAAATGGTCACTCCTCCGTTTTACAAAAATGTAACACTTTCTGATTAAGCATATCGATTTTGTATAAAGCATTTATAATTCTCCTAGAATATTTAAGTGGAATAATTGTATCGTTACCATTAAATTCAAATTGCAAAGTTATTTAATTTTCATTTTATCTTAATGCAAATTTGCAAGCAGGATACTCCCATATAAAAGCGAAATTTAATTATATTATACCTATTTGCCTATTTGATTAAATTCTCCTTCGTTTTCTCGCTTTTTCTTTTTTTATTAATTTCTATAGTTTTCATATTAATTTGTTTTATTAAAATAATTGTGTGTGTTTATTCACAATAAAACATCAATTAGCATATGCGATTAGCATCAGTTAGCATATGGTTAATTTCAAAGCAATTGACAAAACACAAAAAGAATTTGGTATCAAACCAATTGATCATAAAATTGCATAAAGTTCTAGGTGTCCTGAAGCAAAATTTTTTCCATAAAAACGCAAATAAATACTCCGTATTGTGATCGATAGGTTTTGGATATTTCCCTGCAACTGTTATCGTTTCTCATTTGTTTTTTTTTTTGCAGGGAAATAAGAAATTAATAATACATTTTTCGGTGAATTGAACATAAAGTAATATATTACATAGTTTTTGTTACGAATACATAAGTTTAAAAGTAACTAAATGGCTTGAAGGACCAATGGGTGGATATAAAAGGCTAAGCATAATACATATAGTTAAACCATTTAAATACTGTGTAAAATTCAGTTAATTTATCACAAATAATTTATGAAACGAATAAAAAGGTGTCATAATAAAAATATCATTTGTTATTTTTATTAAATAAATAAAGTGAAATTGAAATCCTAAACAGCTGATTACAAATCTCGCATTTCTACTCAATCTTCTGAAATCTTAGTTATATTTGCAAGTTTGAGATGTATAAGATATACTCAGCAAGTTAGTAAAAATTCTTAAAGTTATTTGTTATTAATAACTTGCTAGTTCATGCTTATACTGCAACAAATATTTACATTAAATATAATATATTATTACCCACAATTTGCTAAAAAAAATTTCAGACTGTACCGTTCCTTTGAAAGGGTATTATTACTTTCAATATTATAAATGTGACATGAATTTCTAATAAAGACAAAAAGTATTAGCCGAAAATTATGTGTCACGTTGCTATGTCACACATCGTACAAGATATCGTGTAAGAAAGATTGAAACTAAAAAATGTAAACCCAATCAACTAGTTTACCAGAAAATAAAAAAAATAATTGAGGAAAAATTTAAGTCTAAGATGTGAAACCAACGACCAATTTAATAAATACAAGGAAACAACATCAAACATATTAATTTTAGGGCGAATTTCAGCCACCGCAATCCATTTAGAAATCAGATCTAGATGGTTGCTACCAAGTTTGGTGTGTTCTTTACGATAATCGTTGGTAATTATTGTGTAAGATATGATAAGGAACAAGCTTTTACGTATTATATTCCAAAAAAACTTAAAAGAGTTATAAACCAAGTTTAAACCCTTTGCTAATATTTCCATAAAGTATTGAATATAAGAAAGTGAAACATTCCATATGGAAAAGAAGGTACAGTAGTATACACATGATAAATTATAGTAAATAAATTCTAGAAAAAAAAATATGACATCTAAAGGATTGCTGTCTGTTTATTATGTATTCAATAACCCTCTCTGGCTTCGAGTACATTTTAATATATAAACCGATGTTTTTGCCCATTTTTCTTTAGACCTACAATTCCTCAATACATAATTCTGTAATAGCTTTATCAGCGTTCATCGCGAAAACGTCTAAACCAACGACCTTTCTCCAAGTACGTTAACATTATATAAAAAATTATGAACTGTAACTTTTACATATGACTGTATGGATACAAGGAGCTACCATGTTGTGAAAGTTGTATATTAATAGTATTAGTAATCTTTGAGTGAATCCATAAAAATACGGAAATGCAAACTTTCCTCTTTTTCATATTAGTAGCATTTGCCGCTTGAGAGTTACGTAATTTAATTTGTTTAGTTCTAAATTACATTCATTATTACCCAGCTAAAGAATTCCGATTAACGAAATTGACATAGAAGATTTTAAACGCAGGTTCAACGATTATATATTGATCAATAAACTAATGGGCCTTTGTGGTTGCTGGCTATAAAGCAAATCCTTCTTTATCGTATTATTCAATCGCGTTAAACACATAAATTGTTTGTGTAAATAAGTTTTTTATTATAAAAAAATTAACGATATGTCGCCCGGCTTGCTTCTCTTCCTCATCATTTTGCAAGCATTATAAATACTTCCTTTTTATTACTCATCATAATATCATCAATTAGATATCATTTAACCTTCATTCTTTCACACGCTTCGAAGTTTAATTGCTTCATTTTCTCATTTACCAGTTTCGACAATATTATCCAAATTAGTAATTCGACATGTGTTTCTTCTTCTGTCATCAAATTTTCGTCGTCACTATATTGTAATTGAATACCTTCATTGAAAATTCAATCTTACAAACTAAACGTATACGGACCGGTTTGATTGAGAAAGTTGTTTGAGAATTAATTTACCAGATTTTAACGCTTAAGTTATATAAAGCATAAATTTGTTTCCTAATTTCAGACAAAAACTCTGAAAAAAAACAATATTTTCCTGCAGGTGATATTCAATGGGAGTGTAAAACTTATTGTATAATTCAGCTAATTTATTAGAAAGAATAAAATTCTGCTAATAATACATACACATGTACTTGTATGTGACAAACAGTAAAGCATCGTCCAGGATTATTTAAAAAAAAATGTATGGTATTTAATTATAACACATTAATTGGAAGAAATCATGGCACTTAGACTTACAGTTAGAGACGAGTTTTAATTAATAATTCATCCGAGACTAATTAAAAACAAACAGGTCTTTCTAAAGAACACAACGTCTTACGTAGAAACTAAATTTGCAGAAACTTATTTTATACTGGGCATTACGAAATGTAATAACATAAATATCAGCTACGGTAATTCTGTTAGTTATTGCTTGGTAAATCTTTAGTTGAAGCATATTCCAGTATATTTGTTGTTTTTATTTTAAATTGCAAAGGAAAAAAAGGTAACTTCGAAATTACAAATCTATACCTAACTTAACCAATAGACACTTATACTTAAAGCGGTATGCTAGATACAATTAATACAAATATTATGAATTCTAACAGTAAGAAAGAGGTTGGCTGCTCATGCTGTATTCGAAATAAGCGTGATAAGCAAGCGCTATATCATCTTTGGTGCAGGGAATTTTGTAATAATTTTATAAGCTCGATAAAAAATTTTATGGGTGAATTAAAAATCAACGGAACCTCATTGGGACCCCATAATCACTTTTGGTGCAATGACCGAGCGTGCGAAAAATATATAATACTTCTTTTTGTCGAAAGTAACAAGTTTCTTATCAATTCCTTTTTAATATTATGTAAGCAGATCAAGAAATGAAATTCGTCAAAATGGTTGTGTGTCCAAAAAAATTTGAATTCAATATTTAACTTCCGCTGTGGAACTTGCATAATTGGAAAGTTGTTTAGTAACGAGACCAAAATTAATGTGTCGTTATTAACTATTGTTAGCTAAAATAGCCATGATCGATTTTTTTAATTAATTTGTCGACTTGGTTAGTAGAGGATCTATACAGGAAATATATTTTAAGATTATATCTGACTTCAAGATGATTATAAAATTTATCTAAAATTAATAAATCATGTTTAAACAGAGAACTTCTTCCTAAAAATGGCATTTATTAAATTAAGTGAAAAGTATATCAAATAGACAAATTATAACATTATTATCTATTATAATAACTAATTACATATATTGACTCATACATCAAAATATTTAATAAAACCTGTAAGGATAGACATTCATATTCATGTATCCGTCACTATCTAAAAATCAAATATACTTATTGCCATATTTCTTTCTATAATTTTTTCATATTTTTCTATTAAATAGTCCTTGCAATACGTAACATGAAAAACAAACTTATTACCAGACTAAAGAACACCTGACTAATTGTGATGAGAAAAGTTAAGAAAGAATCAATTGCAATAAAAACACGGAACCTAACATTGAATCAATTTGTCTTTCACAAACAAGCGAGTTACATTACCGTGGACTTTTATAGTAGAATTTGTAATTAAATATTTGATTTAGAGTCACCTTAGACAGAATGACTTATAGAATTAATTCATTCTCCATTAGACTATTTTACAGATAACGTGTCTATAGAAATTTTCCTAGTGCAATAAATCTTCGCTGCAATAAAAATTATGAATCAATATGCCCATATGGTTTACAATTATATCTACCTTAATAGAAGCTGGTATGAAAATGTAAATAGGCAGATATGGTGTTGCAAACATGTTTAATTATCGTATATATTTTTGATGTAAAACTGTTAACAAGAAGCGCAAAGAAGAGTGTTCGATTAGGGTGATTTATACTTTACAATACGTTCATAAAGAATCATATCACTAATTCCCTCAAACATATACTTACATCCTAACATATTAATATCATCATGGCAATTATATGCAGGGCGTGTAAAGATACAACTTTAATATAAACTTAAAATTTCAGTTTCATACGAATTTCGTACGAGCGTTACGCATATAAACTCTCAGAGATTTCAAATTATATTTGTGTAATGGCTTGTTCAAATCTGAGGTCCTTTTTCCCCCGAGAGATTAAGACGCTTGCTTGAACACCATCTTTTTCTTGGATTTGTTTTTTAAGTTGCAATATCTCGATTTCTTACAATGAATTGTTCTTTTTGACACCATTTGGGTACGCTACCCTCAGAATTAAAATAGGGCTCAATGAGATTATTGAGTTTCTGTGCTTATTGATTGTTTATATCTCATTAATTAAAAAATTCTGTATTTAAGGGAAGTATTATAAATAATAAATTTAACTTAGGATTGCGGTAAAATTTAAATTTGTGTTAACACAGTCCCGAATCAGAAGATTAAATTTGTTTTTATTTAAAATTTGAGTTATCGATTTTGTGTGCTATATGCCTCATTATTAATATAAAAGTCTATGTGATTTAATATAAAAAGAATGCAATTAAATAATCAATAAGACTTAAAGTAAAGTTATTTCAGAAAAAAGACCGATTATCAATGAAATGGATCATATCTGAGTAAGATTCTCACCCTCGATATATGATGTCCGTTTTTACGTTTAATATGAATGTAAATTTCCAGGTCTAAAAATATGAAATGAAACCGATTCAAGATTATTATTGTTTAAAAAAAAGTTTTTATACTTTTTTTTAAACATCGAATACGTAGTGAATAATACATTTCTTGAAATAAAATTTATAGTACCCTTCACAATATTTGTTTTAAATTTCGAAAGGAAAAAGTAAAACCCTTGGTCACAGTGTTTTGTAATATTTGTGTATTTATCATTATTCCAGAGAACTCCCTGATTGTTTGGTGATATGGAAGCGGAAGAAAGACGGATCATATTTTTTTTCGTGTTTTTGTTACCATTATTAAAAATATTTGCGAAATACAATAATATTTTAAAATATTATTTTTATTAGCTTTAGTGTAAACAAAATGTGAAAAATGTCATTTTCCAATTTTTTTTAAAATTTGAAGTATTTTGTCATAAATAGTAGAATTTATACTATTTTATGATTATATATATATATATATATATATATATATATATATATATATATATTCTTCACACTAAACCAACACTCGCTCATTATCAAAATTATCACTCACTTATCACCGACCTTCTACAATACTTTCGAGCATTATATCGAGTTCCACAAAAGGGTTTAGCGCTTATAGAATAAGCCTTAAGCTTTAAATTAATACTAATATAAGCTGGGTCAACTTTGAAACATTTCCAATCTTACTCCTCCTTAAGCTCTCCTTAACATTATAGGATCTTTTGTTTTGAGTAACGACACTCGGATTTAAGATCGTTTATCCAACATTAGTGAAAGACTTTATATGAATTTTTTTGTGTCAATGCGTTAGTCTTTATAGAAAAATGTAATGATTTAAAAAAAATATTAAAGTTAAATATTTGCTTGTGTAGTAGATTTATGTTGTAGACTTTTTGACAGATTTTAATGACATGATCGTAAAATAGATGGTTATTCAAAATTACACCGAGATCCTGCACGGATTATACCCTTTAAAGCGCCTTTCCATTTAACTCATAATGTTGCATAAAGTTGACGGGAGAATGTCGACATTGCACATTTTCTCACATTAAATTGAAGCTTGTTGCTAAAATTTCACAAATACACTAAGTTGATATTACTTTAAAACAGCTTACGATCAGATTTCACATCGACCCCTGAAAATATTTTCAAGTCGTTGATAAACAAAACAGTGATGGAACACCGATGGCAAAAATAGTGCTGGTAGTCCATTAGCTTTCATTGAACTCAGGCATATATGCGCCGATATAAAGTGGTTTTAAATACCTTAACAAATGTTTATAGTATCGATAAAGATGTATAATTTTTCGTAATGTACCTGGAACTAGATTTTAGTATAGGTTAATACCTGGACAGGGTAATACCCGGGAAGCCTTCCAAAAGGATGGATAAATTTCGGAAATGAAAAAAGGGTTATTACAAATATTATCGGTTTGGTGAAGATTTCGAACAGGCTTTGATTAAGTGCGGAGATAAATATCAGGACGACGGCCCGTTTTAGCTGCAGCTGTTTCAATGCGAGCTCATCTTCAGGGTGGTTCGACCTTAAACGTCCTATAAGATTATAGAATAACATACCACAATAAAATTATCGGCTACGAAAACTACTTGAGCAAGTGGAAGTTAAATATTGTTGTTGGCGATTTCAAAACGATTGAAATGGAATACTCACTTTAAAGATGTCATCACGAAAGACTCACAGCACACTTTTTATTATATTTGCGGGCAGTTTATGCTGATAAAACAGCAGCATAACCTTACTGAATTCATAAGTAACGTTTATGACATGTATTTTAGCCTAGCAATCGCCAACCACGACAAACCATTGTTGTTCTGTCCGAAATAAAGTTTGTGTGACATGCGTTCTTGAACTTGGAAAGTGGTCAAAAGGGCAGAACAAAACTTTCGATTACAATAGCCTATGGTATGGAGATAATTTCCTAATCACACCGAAGGCTGTTATTTTTTCTGTTGAAAGACTACAGGCTACAATTCTAAAACAAAAAATTACTTGGTATATCCAACCTTGCAATCGGTAACGCACGTGGTGCATCGCGACCCGAATGTTATACCACCATTACCTCCATATTTGGAATAAGTGCAAGCTGAAGACACGAGCAGTGATGTCGAAGAGGTATCTCAAACTGAAGCTCAATTTGAGCCAAATGCAAGTGGAACATAGTTATTTTCACAATCAGAACCGAACGACTTAACGACAGATCTAAGCTTGGCAAAAGATGCAGCTGAACTCTTCAGATCAAATCTGTCGGAAAAGAATATGCTTGCTTCTGGCACCTTATTTTCTTGGTATCGCAACAGAGGAAAAGACTTTGTACCACATTTTGCTGAAGATCGTGATCTAGTGTCATTGCAAAGATATTCCTAGTTTAGTGAAAATGTTTAATATCGAATATGACACACGACGCATAACGAATGAAGATTGTTCATAGATCCATCAAAGCGAAGTTTGCAAACAATCCTTCTATTTCCTATCTAATTCCTAAAAGTTCAAATGATGAGGAAATTGTGAAGGAAATGACTGAAAACTTCTGAAAAATGAGATGTTTGATGAACATAAAATTTTAATTCCTTAATTGACACTTGGAATAATTTCCTGATAGCTCGGGAGCTGTAAGTGAAGAGTAAGGTAAAATATTTCATCGGCATTTGAAAGAAATAAAACGTCGTTATTAGGAAAGGTAAAAGGATTTTGGCAGACTTTGTTTGTTGCTAAATCGAGTTGATTCAAGTCGGACTTTTAAGCGAAAATCTCACAATCGGAGCATGGGTGCAAAAAAAAACAATATACCACAAAATTATTTAATATTTCTAATTTATTTATTAACGTCACTTAATTGTATTTAAAATATTTTAAAGTCATGTAATCGTTTTTTTTTATTGTAATATAATTCGTTTACCTAGAAAAGTTAGCTTTTCTTACAATTTCATAGATGGCTTTTCCAAAAAATCTGAGGGTGATTGGGAAAATCTAAATACATATTGATAACGGCGCACCAAAATACACTAACCTCAGCTATCAAATCCAAGAAGGAAAAATAAAAGTTAAAATTTGCAAACCTGTGATTTATCTAATAATGTTTCATAATTATTAATTCCAGAAATACTATCGTTTTGCCCTACAATAATTCCATAAATATTGAATACATTCTATCAAACGCAAATACACTGTAGAACATTTTGGTTTTTTGTAACATGCGAAATATAAATAATTTTAAACACTTTATTTCTCTGCGACTTAGTACGAAACAATTATTGACATTCTTGCTTTATGATATGTGTAATCATAAAATTAATATTTTTAAAAGTTTAACACAGGTTTATAACAGCTTTTTCATCTTTTGGCTCTAAAATACTAACTTTACTGCATTAAGTTATTTATAGTAGGTTATTCGGTTCAGAGTTTTAAAAGTCAGTATATCCAAGGTTGACCATCCTTCATTGTGGAATTGAAATTAACCCAAACAAATTTTTGCATTAATATTACACAACAACCAATCTCTTGCACCAAACGCGGTAGTCTCTTTTCCAAGATTTTTATTTTGACATATTTTATTAAAATATTATTTTGTAATAAATGAAGAGTCGATACTCCGTCGTCTACTTAGAGAGTATTTTTTATTATTTCTGCTCTAGTTCGTTTTCTATATTAAAACATCAATAAAATTGTTGTATACTTTTCAAAGACCTCTAATCGGGTATAGACAATATTAGCAGAGTGCCACATTCGACATGTTTAATTTTATATTACTTCATCTTAAATATTGTACCTAAACACCTTTTATACCACCCATGCCGATCTTGTCTGAATAGGTTCACAGATTGATTTTCACATACGCATACATAACCAGGTCGTAGCTCTCGAATCGCTTAGTCATTCCGATGGATTAAGCAATGAGGCTACTAAATAAATTATTTGGAAATATTCTTTTATAAAATATATACTTAAAAGTACGTAAGATATTTGATGATGAACAGATAAATATTTTTGTTCGAATTGTAGTGTGAAACCTTTAATTTTTTTATTTTAACCTAATTTTATCGATACATCTTAAAAAAAAATCAGCTCCTTGTTATAAATAATGATTATTTTACATTTATTTTTCTTATATTTATTTTATAGTTTATGAACTATACCAAAAGGTATCATTTTCATTAAATCAAAAACTTGTTCCGAGTATTCTAACAAAAATAAATGATACTTTAACAAAATAAGTGACATTCGATTTTATATTTCTTCATCTCATTACTTAAATTATTAAGCCACTTCTTTGAGATACGTTGACAAATATATATTTTTAAAATACATATGGAATTTTCATATAACTTCATCAAAATCCTTATCTCTTTTTAAACTTGTTTGTTATGATGCACGGAGCTGCGAGAAGCTTTAATGATAAAATAAGTTTTCTCCCACGGCTAGATATATTTAAATAAATATTTCATACATAAAAAAATATTGCGGTATTGGAAAAACGAAATAATATCCGTGATATTTATGACATTAGAAATGCAATAGGTATAATATATTAGTATATACATATACGCAATATATCGCAAACACATTTATTATCTTCTTCGAGTCCAAGATGTGCGATATTATCCGGTATTAAATCATCCAGGGGATTGTTATCCGAGGAAATGTGTTATAGCTCGGTTCATCGTCCTTCGCCGTTCAACTGAAATTAAGCTCAAATGCTTAACGTTTAAGCCAAAGCCGTGGGGTGTGGGCGGCAGAAGACGGAAATAAAGTGGCAAATTATGTTCGTCGTCGTACATATGACGGAAAAGCCGTTAATAATTGGTTAACAAACTATCACAATGCTCCAAGAATTTTCATTTATGACAGATTTACTGCAAATTAGTTGAACTTATAGAATATGGCTCAATTATATTCTATACTTATTAAAGTGAAACTTTTATTGTATCGCCTCAGAATATTTCGTTTACGTATCGCATGTCGCATTACAGTCGGCCGCGGAGTGGGGGTAAAGTGAAAGGCGCTTGGCAGAGCAGCTGAAACCAATATGGCGGTGCCTATAGCTCTCATCAGCTGTGCAGCGTTTACATTCTCACTTATTTGTATGATTTGATCTGTGTTTTCATGTAAATGTTCATAGTCACTTGATCGCGATGGACGCAAATATAGCTAATAAACCAAATAACCCGATAAACGAGGAAAAGACCGAGAATAGTGCGAAAATATCAAACGATGAATTAGTTTTACGCCGTAAAAGGTTAAATGCCGAGAGAGTTCGTGCTTTTAGGAAAAGAAAAAAAGATCATGGTAAGTCAATATAATTTTTATAGTGAATTTATCAGAATTATTAGAACTGTCTGTTGGTGCATATTTGTTTAAATATTCATTTTAATTTCGAGTGTTTAAATTTTAAATTTATTTATTTTTTTATATATATTCGATTCATTCAATATATTTAATTTTATTTAGGCCTCCCGTCATCTTCGCAAGCCGAACTAAACTCTGAGCCACCGGACAAAATTGGTAGACCGATATCAGATGTCACACCGAGTAGTAGTAGAGGTCCAGCGTTGAGTCCTGGATTTATTCAATCTGTCGCTCAAAGTGGTGAGTCCGTGTCAGAAAATAATGTGACAAAAAATGTTGCAGAACAAATTCTAAATCAAAAGCGACTAAATGCGGAAAGATGCCGTAAGTATCGTCAAAAATGCAAGCGGTTAAAATTGGGCACCAGTTCTAATCAAAACGTTAGTAACTGTGATACGAGTACGAGTCGAGATTCAAACACAAGTCGAGAATTTCAAACACAGGCTCCTGAAAATATTCCTGGCAACGCAAACTCAATATTATTTACATTTATAAACTGTGAGACTCAAAGCGAAGATGAAGTTAGTGATCAAATAATCGAAATTTAAAATAATTCAATGATTTATATAAATATTGATCTACGTTTTTAATATTTTTATATGTATATATATATCATACCGAACATTGTATTTATTTATGTATTTATGTATTATGTACTTTAGTACGCAGAGTAAAATAAACATTCATAGTTATATATCTTGTCTACTATTATCATTTCCTTTTTCACGTCTTAAGTTAATATTACTTTTAAAATCCTAAATCAAGTAGCTTTCGAAAAATTCTCAATTAAATGCCTACAATCTGAAAAAAAGTTTCACTTTCATCGTGGTTTCCTAAAACCACACAACTTTTTTTATTATGTCAATTTAAACGTGAATGTCTGTCATGATATTTTTAAGTCAGGAATATTAATTTAAATGTTTCTTTTTATACGATGTTTTTTAAGATATGGTTACAGCTTTGTTCAATATTGAGATAATTACATTACATGATACAATATTTACTATAAATCATTCGTTTCGAAAGCACACGAGGAACGTAATAATTAATCTCAATATTTATTCTAATTAATTTTAATTTAATTTGCAATGAGTTCGTCTTATTAATATGTCAATAATCCAAGGCTGTTTTCTACATTCAACGAAACTAAGACAAAGCAAAGATTATTTTTTATCGATTTGTATTCCCCCTGCAAGACAATAAAAGTACCCATCATTAATTCAAATTTAAATCAAACATTCCCATTTAATAATAATAAAAAAGTGAGATAAATTTAATATCTAAGTTAAAATGTCTTTTAAGATGAAAAGTGTCCGTGAAAACTATTAAATGATGTCCTTGGTATTTGACTTGCTATACACGACACAGGAAACTCAATTGTGTAGGAAATAAAAATGTTCTTACAGATAAATTATTAATTATTTTATTTTGCTTGCAAATACATGTTATTATAGTACGTCATTTTAGTAATATCTGAATTCATGGCCTGGCTTTATATCTCAATTTAATTGAAGTATAGAGGAGATTTCTGTTAAAATGTTTTTTGACGTTTATGGTTATTTTAGTAAAATGTTTAAGTCAGAAATTAACTAATTTTCTATGCAAAATGAATAATATTTGACTTCGAAATATTTCTTGTTAAAGAATGTTATTTTTGTAGGTCCCTGTATTTTCTTTAAACGATTTTATTTTTTAAATAACAAATGAACTTGCAAAAATTTATCTAATGAACGTAGTTATTTATTAAATCTTGTGTATCCAAAGAAGTAACGGCTTAAACAAAAAACTACCAAAAATTATTAATTGATTAGAAGTAATATTTATTATTTCTTGCACCCGATTTTATGCCGTGAAATTTCAGTATGGAATTTCTATATTTAATTATAGAATTTTGATAAGAGTATGTACCCCATTAACCTGTTACGAGTATACAAATATTTCACGAGTATACAAAGAATTTAATAAAAATTAAACACGTTTAATTTTTTTCTAAACTTTTGTTAAAATTATTTATTTCATTACTTTCTTTTTTGTGTTCTTTGCTTCTTACTTAATTTATGTTATTAACATGAAAACTAGTTTTTTCAAGGAATTACAATTCCAGGTCGTTGGATTACATGGGACCGAATATCAATTATTCTGCACTAGGTAACATGTGTAATAAATACAGTTTAAGTCGTTAGGAAATTAAATATATCAATACGTACTGAAATTACTTTCCCTACAGGTTCACTTGACAATAAATTATTTTAAATTTTATTTCCAAGAACTTTTTGTCAGACAAAGGAAATTGTTGGTTTATAGACTTGTTTGAATTAATAGACTGGCATAAACTTTCGATACATTTTTTCTTAAACATTATTGCGAATAAAGTATTTATTAATATTTCTTGTGAAAAATAGCGTGTATTATATGTTCGATTACAATTACATTGACAACTTGCTGACAACAGTTTCATTGAATAATTTCGAACTACTTCATACAAAGTTATCTATTGTACTATTTATTATACGTGCATTATAAGATATCTGTTGTACTATTTTCATTACTATGGTGTTTATAAAGATATTGGGTTTTTTACAGATTTAGTGCAAATGTTGTTTTCGGAATAATTTGTTCCTCGAGAATCGTGACATGATTTTCTTGGCCATTATTAGACGGACTGGATATAAGCTATTTAACAGTAGAGAACGTGAGTGACTAAATATTCCTTTTTTTTCAATAATTATATGGTGAAATATGTTTGATTCCAAATTTAATAACAAAAAAAATCACGAATGTATTATAAATTCAATTAAAAAAGTAATAGGAAAATTCAATACAAACCAATTTTGTAAATACTGTACTGTAAATATTAACTTTCTCTAATTTTCTTTAAATATTTTTAAACTTTTGAATATTTCTTTTCCAAAAGTAATGGGCTTGTATACTTCAGCCCACAAATCAAAAATTACGTTAGCTTTTGAATGGAAATTATCGGCGTCTAACGTAACAAATATTTATTTTATATTTAATTATATATATATATATATATATATATATATATATATATATATATATATATACACATATATATATATATATATATATATATATATATATATATATATATATATATATATATGAAAGAAAGATTTAGTTGGTGTTTAAATTATTGTAAAATTGCACTCAAGTAAACAAAGATTTTTGGATTTAATTGACTATTAATAATAGTTCGAAATTCAGAATAAAACTGAACAAGTGGTAGCCAGAGCTCCCGTTACCCTATTGTATTTCAGATCTTACGCAAGATATCGACAAAGCGCAACTTTTACTATTATGCTTTGCATCTTTCAAGACATCTTGACTTTCCTTTTACAGTTTTACTTATTTTTTTTTCTTAAATAAAAGACAATTTTTTGCATTTTTAATCGCTGCAATTTTGTTTCGGCTTATGTTTTTGTTATCTTAATTTAGGAAAAAAATAGTGTAAAATATGTGGCCAAGGGTGTAAAAGAGACGTGTATTGACACCCACATGTGTAGCACATACCACACATATGCGTGTGTGTATGTGCTTGCGTGCGTACGTGCGTGTGCGAGTGCGCGAGAGCGCGTGTGCGTATGCATGTACGTGCGTGTATATGTGTGTGTGCGTTTATTAATGCATATATACTTATGCATATTCCGTGAAGGATGTTATTCGTTTATTGTATAACAGATTTGCTTCCGATATATACCTTTCAACATTTGAAACCTCATAAATATTTTTCTTTTGCGTAATTCCCGCAGGTTATTTTCCTTCACGAAACAGTTGAACTTTTTTGTACATTTATCATTCTTTCAAATTTTAGTAATTATTTTAGTATTAAAATAGTTATATGCAAGTCGGTTATTATAGCTACTGATTAAATAAACTATATAATTGTCAGCTTACCTACTAGCTCTAATGAAGGAATTGGCTGTGAAATCACGCACTTACAGGCACAAGCATGAAAAAGTTAAAGGTGACACAAAAACCACTGGAAATATATCTCCCAGAAAATATTCCCATTTTTTCAACCATCAAAAAAATCGGAATAATGATGTTAAAGTTATTCAAACTCATACTCAACTCAAATTATGGACTTGTTGTTACGAGAGATATCACAACAGTGAGAGGAGGGGTGAGAAGAATGTAAATTTTTAGATTAGAAAAAGTTAAAAACTTATTTTATAATTTTTTTTTTGATCAAATATTTTGAACGTATTGTTATTTTTTAATCTTAATTCAAAATGTGATGTGTGAATGTGTTGGGTAATGAAATCATATTTCAAATTCGGTCTTCAATTTTTGCTCACAGATATGCCCGTTGCAATATTGAAGGATGTTGTATATGTAAAATTTTGGAAAACCACTAAAATTCGACAAACTTTTGTCAGGATTTCTTCAAAGATTGAAGACGTGTAGAAAAAATTTTAATAATATAAATATAAACATAATTTCGGTTTTTTTTTAAAATTCCACATATGCCATTACCTCTATCATAGCCACTGTTAAACACTTGAAGAGAAATTGAAGATCGAATAAATAATTAAAACAATTAAAATTTCAGAAGGAATACGAATTTTATAATATGTTTTTCGCTCAAGAACGTATGGCGTCTTGTACATGAATTAATCTTGAATTAGTCGTCGCGGACAACTTCGAAGATACTTTTAGCAAACCACTAATCTATTGGAGTAAGCATGTGAAGGTTCTTACATCTAAAGCCCTATGTTGAAATGAACTCCTTGCTAGCTACGTCAAATGTTAAGGATTACATATGGCAAAAATCCCTTTTTATGCCTTTATGAACATTAAACTATCAAACTCGGACGACTACAGTCTTTTTTCTTATAATGTTAAATAAAGGATTCTGGCCATTTATTTCTTTTGTAATTACAATGACGGTGAACCGAAGCATGAATTACAGATTCTTGACTAGCCACTTATACGACCATGTCGTGTATGATAGATCGTGTATTTCGTGTATGATAAGAATAATTTCAAAGGATACATCTCTTAGATAAAACTGAGCTTTTCATACGACACATATCTTGGATTTTTGTATCAAGAAGCAAAAAATAACATTATCAAAATTAATTTTTTATTCAAGCAATCAAAGTAAACTTGAAATCGATCCGGATCTGCTACGCACTGAAAAAAGATTAAGATCCATTTTAACGTATCTACATAATACATATATAATTTACTTGTGAAATAATTAATTTACGATCTAAAATACTATCCTTATGAAATACTAATATAAAATATTAAGTCACTTCAAAACTCCAAATATAAAAACCAACCGTATGTTAAAAACCGACTATAATAAATTTTAACGAAAAAAGATAAACCGATTCATATTCCCTTTGTATTTGTTAGCATTTTTAAGGTAGTTAAATGGCGAAAACGGAGTTAATTATAATTTGTTGTGGTTCGTAATACACACATTTCGTTAATTTAATCTGTTCGTTCATATATATAACTCAGCTTCGTAAGTTCTTTCAATCTAAGGCCGACTTTGTTAAAACTTTATAAGGAGAATTAGTCAAGTTACGTGAATACGCAGAAATGAAGAAAATACACCCTTATTTTTTTAAATGCCCAACATATCGAATTTATGAACGAAATGGACAATACATAGTATTTAGGGCTGATAGAAGATATCATTGAAGAATTCTTTTAACATGTAATTGGAAATGAGTAGTAATATTTTTAGTTCAATATGTCCATCCGAGATGCAAACCTGTAAAATTGTTTACCCTCTCCTGCGTCTTCCCTAACTTTTATATACGTATGTCACGGATCTGGAAGAAATACAAATATTAAGTACTATTTTTTTCCGCAGCTCTATTCATGTGCAAATTGTGACGTTGAACTAAATACGGAATGACTTCCCCTCCGGCGACCCAGTGCCGCTACTGTCTTCACCATTCATCAGGCTAGCCTGTACTTCATAAATATTAACGTAGCTCCGTAACCTCAACTTCTGAACAAATGTTTTGTTTTGTATCTTCATTGATAAACAGACGACTTTATCCTCATATTCAGGTCTATTTAAAGCTTTATTTAATTTTTTTTTTAAATCTTGGAAGTTTTAGGTGTTTTATTTACTGATTTTTTTAAAGACGCTTTCATTATAAATATTGTTTGAGTACGTTTCGGACTCTCGTTCATTTGTATCCCTATATAAGTACAATAACAATTTATGTCTATGGTAGAGTCAATTGGCATACCGCTAAAAAATGTAATTTTATATAGTTTTATTTATTTAATGTCATGTAAATTGACAAAGTTATTTGCAACAAAATTATCTCAGCACGTACTAGTATATAATTTAGTTTAGAACTCGCAGTGCTTAATTGCCTATATCACTCTAAGTTATTAGAGCAAACAACATTGTATTGAAATAAATAATACCAGCATTTTTTTAGGTTTTCCACTTTCAAGTTAACAGGTAAAAGAAGGAAAGAGGGGGTAAAATGTTTGGGTGATTTTCTCGTGATAAAATGTGTATTCAAAAATATTTCTAATCATATTCCGTTATATTTTAATACATTCTTCAATTATATCTCACTTATTGGATGCCGATTCATTCCGAAGTTTGCTGTTCATTGTGTGTCATATCTTCGACGTATTGGATACAAAAAAAATAGAGAACATTTTTTTATTTATCTTAGCATATTTACGTGACTTGAACATTTCTTCCTGTGAAATTCCAACAAGATAATTCGTAAAATAAAAAAGATATTAAATTGAGCCATATGGACTGACAGACCAAAATATCGTATATGCTTATTTTATATTATAATAAATTATATTAGAAAAATAATTAATTCCATTTATGCCACTTCGGTATGGAGTCCTGAAAAACTGACGAACATGAAAATAATATGAGCGATTCATCTCTTTTTCGACAAAAATGAATATATTTGGAATTCAACATATTTAATTTTTTATTTCGCAGCTTTTAGTAACTATTAAATATTTAACATCAAAATTAATATGGACCAACAATTATTTATTTCGGTACTAAATTACATAGGCAGGTAAACGCGTGCGCTTATATTTTTTCTTTACGTAGAAGTTTCGGCTTGAATATAAATATCCTTTCATTGCATGAATATAAAAAATAAATTTTGGTAACTAAAATAAAAAATAAATTATGGTAAATTTTGGTAACTGTCACTGGTTGGATAGTGGAAAATAATGATATCCAATATAATTAATATCCTGTTTCACCTAAAAGAGATAATTTTTCAGATTATTCGCAATTACATCGTACGCAATTACCTCGTATAAGAAACATATAAGAGCTAGCCAAGAAACCTGAAATTCATTCTTCGGTTCATTGCAATTCATATTACAAAAAAATAGACACATTTATGATTTTTTCTTTATCTGACATAATAAGAAAAAGGGTAGTATTCATAGAGGGATAAAAATTAATTGCCATATGTGATCCTCAATATATCTTGCACTTAGCAGAAAGGTTTTGAATGTAAATATGAAGCTCTTTTTAAAGCAAGTGTTTTCAAATAAGAACCTTTACCGTGCTTAATGTATTAGATTAGTTATTTACCGAAAGAGTTTTCCATGATTTATAGTTTTATTTCTCGGCTCGTGGAATATCCGTCGTCAACGAAGGTGGGAAATAATTTTTCAAGAAAACTGATGGATCATGGCCAAATACGACATTAAAAAATAATTCACAGCCCTTATTATCGTAATGCCTGTATGCAGACTCTCTAAAAGTTTTAGCCACTCGTCGGCCTGTAACTACCATTACTATGAAGTTATGGTGAAATTGGATCTAACATGGTTATAACATGTGCACAACGGTCTCATATAAGTAATGACTGCAAACTGAAGACGGTCAGTACTATGTGAGGGAAATTATAAAATTATAACCCCGTGGGATCTAGCTTCATTTATGATATCAATGTTTTGCGTGTGGTAGCTATGTCCATCTAATAGAAACAAAACAGGTCGCTCAACTGCTGGCTCACTGAATTCGATGAACTTCTTGAACCATCCTAGAAACAACTCTGTTGTCATCCAGGTAGAAATACCGCAAACTTCCCAATATCCAGGTACAGAATTTAACACCATTTGTGGATCCATTCTCTTTCGAGAAAACACCATTATTAGCGGCCTACGGTGAAACATATTTCAGCTGTGGGATTACATTACTTTCTGAAAAAAAAATTGGACTTCTGCGGTTACCCCAATAAAAGTAAACTTAATAATTCTTGTCAGTTGATTATTAAAATATAAATTTTATCACACGCTTTTCCTATTTAGTAAACACTTTAATTGTGCTATAAAAAATCAAATAAAGGTTTTTTACTAGTAGGAAGATACATGCTACACTGATTGTGCCAATTTTAAAATTGAACTAAAAACTCCACGTACAGACATAATATCCTAATATATATTTTAAGAAGCGCTTCCACTTAAATTTAATAAACCATAATTCTGAAATACGTCAATATTTTTGTTTCTGGTACTTCTCAAAAAACAAAAAAAACACTATTTCGATCACTCACGTGTTCGTTCATCCTTATGTCAGAATCATTTTTTACAGAAACAGTTCGATGTGAAAACTTATTTGGCATAGTTTTAAAAAATGTTAACAGCTGAAACTCAACAATATTCTAATAGAAATATTATAGGAACGAAATTAAACTTACAGTTTTGTTTCTTGTTTATTTTGAATTGATTTTGAGTGGAAACTACACTTTTTAAAATTTTTCACCGATATCTTTAGAAATATTACCAAAAATATTTACATAACTCTATTCATTGTTACACATTGATACCACTTACCATCGAGGCTAATATCAAACTCTCACGCAAAAATATCAAAGAGATGTAAGCAAATTTATAATTATGAATAAATTATATAATAACACTATGATCCACTTGCAATAGGCAAAATTATATAGGTAATGATTTGCAACTCATAAATCATTTATATTGAAAAATAGTTCTAACTTTCATGAAGGTTTGATCTATTTGTTGATATAAAACTAATGAAAAGTTGTTTACATATAATTACTTGTTGAATATATTTGGCGTTAATTTTGTAGAAATTAATTATTCACAATTAAATAAAACTACGTGATGTAGTATTACATCTATATTACTCGACGTAGAAAATTGAAATTGACATAGTAATACATCTTATTACCTTCCGTATTTTGTACTAGCTATTTTTGTTAAATTCAGGCAAAAATTACGGAGGGGTAAATACGTACTTTTAAATTTAGTATATCATATGGATACCGTTTGATTAAGAGGATTATTATAATTTTTTTCATAACTTTTTAATTCTACATTTAACGGAATATTCCAATAAATATGCAGAAAATTAACATTCTTCCCTTATTTTCGAAACTGCTGAACCAAATTTATTGAAAAAAGAACAGCGCCCGTAAAAGTTTACTGGGAGATTACAAGATAACTATGGCGATTAAGCTAGATCTCACATTTTTTTAAGTAAATACGATATCTTTATTCCATTAGGTGATATATTTACGTTATGAAAAATAAATATTTGTTATTTGTTTAATAGAAATACTATATACTTTTACGTTTTTATAAATGTTATTCTTGTATTATAATGATACTAAAACTAATCAATTCTCAGTATTATTTTAACCAATTTCGATTTCAAAACTAGTTTTTATTTCGTTTAATTAAGTGAATTACTTAACTTTTTAATGCACTCCACTTATTTATCACAATAAATTATCTAAGTAATTGAAATTATTTCTTCTATTCTTTATAATTTTGCTCATCCTTTTTATTTGCTTGATTTGAATGTCAAATATGTGCAAAAAAAATTAAACACCACAATGAGTCTTATTTCTCTCTAAAACGAAAGCTTATTTTATTAGAAAAAACATTATTAACCACTTTGTTTTGTTGGCAGATCCATATGTTTAAAAAGGCGCTACTATTGCAACCGTACGCAAGGACAAGGAATAGAAGTAACCCAAATGTGTGTATATATATATATATATATATATATATATATATGTATATATAATATACATTCAAGATAGTCAAGAGATGGTTATTAGGTAATACCCATGAATTGAAGCAACAAGTGTCGTATTTGTCACTCCTACAATATCGGCTGATTAAGATCATTATCTCGGTACGTTAGATGAACATATTTATTATTGTAGGATATATTTATATTTTATATTATATTACTTTAAAGTACTCTGGCTCCTGTATTGCACACCTAATTATTATTTTTGTAATTGTACTCAATTCAAGTTTAATATTAAATATATCCTAAATTATTAATTTCCACAATACACGCATTAGGAGTAAGGGTAGAGGAAGTAAGTACCTTAATAGCCGTAGAAAATTTTAGATAAGTCACTTTTTAGACCTATTAAATTCTTCTTCTCAGTTGTCATATATTTATGCGCCGTTTTTTTTTAAATTTTCATGACACAACTAATGAGATAATTTATTAGCATATGTTTTAATTATTAGCAGACATAATTCTCTTTTAAATAGTAGTATATATTACATACGTATTGCAAAAGAAAACAGAACAGGCTTATATTACAATTTTCCTCTTATATTCGATATGTGCAGTGGGAACTTTGATTCAATGGAGTAACATGGAAATGTCATGTGAAAATGGATATAAACCAAAGAGCTGTTGTTGGTATAATAATAATTGGTGTTTGTTTTAGAGAGTTAAATACAGTTTTATATTCTATCAATATTCAATCTTTTTGTATTAGATTATTTAACTCCTTTCTCAAGAAAAGAAGCAGATCTTCTGCTTCTTTTAAAAAAATTCTGCAAAATCCATTGGCAGTACAGATAAAAGCGATATACCGATGATCACTATGGTAGCGGATGCTTATTAGTATAAACATATATATGGCACCAACTATAACGTTTATGCGTGTACTATACCAATCATAAATGTCCATAGTAAAAAAGCTATTTATTTAAGAGTATAAAATTCGTACTGTCTCAATTGTTCTCGGTCGTCTAACAAAGACATTGATCCTCCTTCAGACAGTTGTTTTATAAAATTATACCGGTGCTTCAACTACAATGGAGGCAGCCATTATTGCGAGTGAATTTAAAGTATCTTTTTCAGAAAACGGTCTCATTTATTCACAATTGATTACCAATGGAGACTGGAGCATTTGTACTACACAAGAAATTCCTGGCCTTACAAAAATGTGAGTAGGTATAATAGAATGCGAAATCCATCTTTCGCGTAATTATTGTAAATCCTTTATTGCAATTATATCAAACACGGTCAATTCATTAAGTCCTGAAGCTTATTAAGGATAATTATTTGAAATTGCGCAAGTTTTGTAGATTCATCAGTAAAACATTTTTATGATCAAAATATTCCGTTTTTTGAAAAACTTGATTGTTTAAAAATACATATTATTAATAAAACCCTGTCACATATGTATAGATAATGCTAACTGTTCGCCTTATTTTTGAATCGCGAGTATACGTTATAAAGAGAATTTAGTTATCGAGTTAAAAATTAGTGGTGTTTTCCACAAAATATCCAACATCGCTTCTAGGTTATCTTTACATTCTTTAGGTTTAGTTCACAATGAAACGAATAATTTACCAGACAACTTTAATTCGCGCTTGCCAAATATGTAGGAGGAAAGAGAAATAACTTCTCTCCGCGAGGTTCTTATAGTGGGCGATGTAAAGTAGCAGTAGTGTTTTTAATAAAAGCAGTTTGCAATATTTTGTGCATAAAGTTATTCAAAAAAGGCGCTTGTCCTGAAATAAAAAAATGAAATATTTCATATAAGTCTTAAGCCATTTTCAAAAGACTTTTACTATGCTGATATTGTCAGAAGCCGAATATGATTAACGTAGTATACGAAGAAGCAAAAAAAAGTTTCTGAAATAATTAGTATTAACCTTCACAGTTTCTTGGTTCGCCAAAACGTATAAGAGAAGTTTAAACGTAAATTTCGCTTTTCTAATTAAACAGATTTTATACGTAAGTGATTTGAACTATGTCCTATCATTAAAACTCAGAGAATTATCAAGCCTTTTATATATCAGCATTGAGGAGTGCGGTTTATACATTAATAATATAATATATTTTCTAGGAGCCAGACGGTCAGTACGCAGACGGCATTGTAGAAATTAATCCATCATTTACCCATCATCTAGCTTTAATTTGCATCCAATTATTACGTTATAACATATTTTATAACATAATTATGACAGAATTATATCGTATTTAGTGAAATTTTATCAAAACTGTACGCTTCTAGAATTGGTAAGTACTAGACTATCGAGGTCAATGAAATTAAGAGATCATTCATCACATTCCATTAGTGCCAATATTTTAAAAACCAGAAACTAAAGGAATAAACGTTTTTTAAATAGGGCCACGACATTATTATAAATATTTATTCTTGTAATTCATATTTTCAAAACAAAAAAACATCTTACCGTTGCTTAGTTAAGTGAGTGCAAAATAAAAAGGTTTTATTTTAACAAACACAAAGAAAATACAAGGATACGTGGTATCTTTAGTGATTAATATGTTTCGTGATTTTTAATAATTAGTATTCTCATGTTTTTTCATTTGCCTCACAAATGAAAAAAAATCTGTTTTGACGCTGTTCACAAAAAGGCAGGTTTCAGTCTTTTCTGATTTCCTTAGGGCTCCTGGTATGACAAATTCAAATTAGTCTAAACATATTAATCGTGCGGATATCCTATTCTTTTCTCGTTTGTTTTGTTAGAGGTTGAAGATGACCAACGCCGTAACTAGCTACTGCGGGCTCGATAAAATTACATGTGGAAGATAAAATCATTCTACATCAGTCTTGCTGGTTAGCTGGCTTGGTCTGGGATGAAATAGGTATTTAAATTGAAATAATACAATACAAAGTAATGGAAACTGGTTACGAAATAAATAATATATAAAAGACATATATTTATTTTAATTGTAATTGTAACAATTTTTTAGCTTATGCGCGTTATCCAGATAATGCGAATAGGCTAGAAATTTGTTGCACGCCAACAAGCAGTGAAGTGTTTATAGCAAGCTAGGTGTATATTAGTAATTTTTTGACTAGTAAAGATCTGTCCTTGAGCAGTAAGATTTTGTTAGCACGTCCTTAAATAAACATATTTTATCTATGTATAGATATCGATAGACAAAAACTTACGAAATATAATTAAATGTAACCAGAGTTAGATATTATGACTTCTACTGTTCCAGAAAAACCTAGACACCTCCAGTTTGTCGTGCATGTGCTAATTTATATCGCGGTTTCGTTTTATGGTTTATGTACAAATTTCTATTTTATACATGAAATACAATTTAATGGTTTTGTCATATATTTGAATTTAGAAATTATCACAAATTCAAACATAAAATTTACCTTAGAGTAATTGCCTAAAAAATTTAATAATTGTATCAGCATTTTGCCATTTGTTTTATGGTATCAGTAATCTGTCTACGTAGGTATATTCTAAAATTAAGATACATCAAATAACTTTATAAACTTTTTTGTCAACGTAAAACAGATTACGTAGATGCACATAATAAAAATTAATAGCTCAATTGTATGTACAACCATTATCAACGTCAGAAATTTCAAGGATGCGACAAAAACAAGTGCGAAGTAATACAGAGGTTGTGAGGAAGTGGAAAAGTTTGTACATTGTTTTTTCTTTTGTTCTTACATTTTACAGAAAAGATGTGATTTTTAGAAATAATTTTACGCTCATAAGTAATATTCTTCTTTGCATCATTATTTTTACAACCTGTGAAAAAATAAGAATTTATACGTACAACTAGCATTATACAATTTTCCATTTCTTTTATTTCATGCGTCGGTTTTTGTCTTCTAATTGGAAATTGATAAAAAAAAAAAAATTATTAGCATACATTGTGGATGATTTAACATATATTCTGAACAAATGAATAACCGACCAATATAAAAATAATAACTGTATACATACATTGATCATGATGATTTTGCACGTATACTATTAGTAGCTATACTTATGTTGAAATAATTTTCACCAAGCAAAGAGGGAAGTTCCTTAACATGTTCTCAGCCTATCACTGCAAAGACTTATTTTTCAAGTAATTTTTCTATTGTGAAAAGCCATACCATTTATAATACATTATTCATACAGAAAAATGTAAATTATATTATTTTTATCCAAGTTCATTAAAATAAAAGAACCACAAAATTTTTAAGACGTTTGAGATGATAAATTAAAGAAATATTGATTATAGAGGAATATATAAAAATTAAATACAATTTAAAAGGTTGTTTCAAATTTCTTCTAATACTTATTGCATTTTCAACTCGCTTGTGCGTCTTTGCCGCTTTACGTTTTTGTTAGGAGATTATATTACTAGACCTTTTATTCGCGTATGAGAACATTTGTTATATAACAATTGTTTAAAAAATCTTTGGTTTAACAATGGTCCTTCAAGTGATTAATTAATTAGAGAAAAAGTATATCTGGAAAAAAAAGTCCACATCCCAAAGTTTTAACATGTGAATATAGGATAAATTTTATTTATATAAAATAAATGTAGTTCAGTTAGTTTACTTACATAAAATAAATGTAGTTAGGGTTGTAGTTCATTGCATATTACTTCTGCCGAGAATATGAAATAGATGTAAATCACAGGAGTCACAAATTAAAAATGGTGTTTTATAACGCTAACTTATATAAACGTAATGCTAAATGTTTTCAAAAGGCCTCAATTTAGAATTTTTTTCAATTTATATATATACATACATATATATATATATATATATATATATATATATATATATATATATATATATATATATATTTACATGTAAGTAGCTAGTATTGGATAGCTTACATCCATTTTCATTATGCATCGAAGTAAGATGGTAGAGCAATTTTATACTTATGGTTTTACTTTACAGATTTTTCGAACATCTACTTCAAGGTTTCTTTTATTTTTTTTTCAAGAATAGTTGCTTTATCCAGTTGCTCTCAATTGGATTATGTGAGACTAATTACAGTCACAAATTTTCCAGTCTTGCTTAAAAGTAGACCAAAATTAAGATACTTTGAGGGTAAACGTAGAATTTTGGTACAAAAACTAAGAATTAAATGTTTATAAATTATTAATCTTCAATTTCATATAAAAAACTAAATTTAATATAAATGAGTTAAAAATGTGTTTTATGTATTGAGCTAGTATTAAATCTGATTCAAATCGGCTACGTGAAAGTGAATTCAACATGAATAGAGGTATTACAAAGTTAGAGATATCATTTCCCATACTATCTCTATTTACATAATATTTTACATTATGTATGTATTAGAATTTATTTGTTAATTTTTTTACGTACTTGAATATATTGTAAAACTGGTCCAACAGAATAAAAAGTTCCAAACGGATGTAAAAAAATTGTGGAATTTAAGCTAACGATTTCTGTAAAGATAAAATATATTAAACAAGATATTATATGTAGATAGCAAATTTCATTACTAAAAATGTCATAAAAAAAGCATTTTCAATAAATACGTTTCAATCAGCTCTCGAAAATAGCAACGAGCTATTCCTGTAATTTGTAATGAAGTACACGCAAATAAAGATGACCAAACCCAAGAGCATAAGAAAAGGTCTGTGATTATATTTTACCATAAGGTGATAAAATTTGTAATTCCATTAAACGCGACACACAAATTATAGTACTTTTATACTATCCGGAACAAAAATATCATTCCTTGCTAAGAATTTGCCTTTAATTTTAACGTCCACTCATGATAGATGTCTACTGTCTATTTCCACAAATTACGGTACTTTTCTAAGATTAGGATATATTAAATCCTTTTTTACAGGGAATTATCAAAAAAAATGAATCACCAATAAAATTGGCACAACAAATTAAAATTATCACAGGCAATTTAAGTAATACCGATATCAATGGAGAACACAGTTAAAAACATAACTTATTTCATTTCATCATTTTGTAAATATGACAAAAGGCAATAGCGATTTGTAAGACAATATAGTTCCTATTATATATAGGTATTAAACGTTTTTTCTAACGTTTAAAAATATATGTAAGGGAAATACAAATTATGGAAGAGGAAAATATGATGATATTATGGCCACGTGCAGCGCATCTTACTTAGTGTGTGTATGTATGTATCTAAATGTAATTTTCATGATCTATTTATATACTTTATCTGAAAATTAAAATTAAATTCATGTACCTTTTAATTTACGCATTTCGTTAAAATTTGCTATTGAAGTATGGGGCCTTAAAAAAGACTTGTTCTACTTTTAACTGTTTGCGGCGAGCACATTTTTATTTGTGATTTTACGAGGGTTTTAACAAATGAAAGTTACATAATTCTATAGCGTGTTAAAATTGTCAAGGTTTATAGCCAAAATATTATTACCTTTGCCAGAGATTCTGAATGCTACGTGAAATTTTCAGTGCGCGTAACATTTAAATGTTTGCTTGATGAATTTGGAACAAATAACTTTGTTGACAATATAACACCGGCTGCATGTAAAATCATAAAATCATAAAATAATATTACTATTCGTTAGAATGTAAGAAATATTATATCTCAATCAATTTCAAACTGATCTCAAGAACTTGATCTTTCTTCTCACCATTACGCGTCAAAACCTTTGTCATCTCTTATGGTAGCGATATATGAATTGGCCGCCAGATCATGTGACTGGACACAATTGAATTACCTTTTATGGGGCTATGTCAAAAGTTAGGTTTTTGATTATAGACTGAAAACAACGAAATTTCTTAAGAATATAACTACATGCATAATATTTTACACGTTTTATGCTATTGTTATCAAATTTGGACATCTCGAATATACATCAAACAAGGTGAGTAAATTTTATTATGCAATAATATCATATATATTTATTTCAAAATTTATATCAAGTCACTGCAAAATTATGAGCTTCAAAAATAAATATTTCATTAAAAGCCGTTTCCAAGGATAATGTCCAACAGTTTTAATAAAATGCGCTCCTATTACATGTATTCTTTTCATAAATATTATTTAAAGATTATGTATAAAACCAAATATTTCATATTCAATAACCAAATATTTCATATTTCATAATAAATGGTTAAAAATCAATTTTTTGTCCTATTTTATAGACTTGTCCGCCTTTTTAAAGAGCTACCTGAAGCATAGCCTGAGGAACCTTTAATCAAAATGAAGTAAATTTGATACTAAATCAAACAACCTCTTATAACCACAGATGTAATTAGACTATTACTAAAATGCAGCAGACTTATCGGAGTTATACAAAATAGGATAACCTCTATAATTTTAAATATATATAAAATACAACATAACCATAGCAACAGCATCAAATAACTATACTGCACGTGGATGTAAAAAAAAAATTTTGAACAGATTTCCGAAATTGCAATACCTATTTTAACCAAAATGCTACAGGTACTAATTATAGGCTAATAAGAATAGTCTGCATTTTTTTCGCTTCTGATTCAATTAGTTTTTGTTAGGTTTTTTAGAAAATGGGTTTAAATTCTGGATGGCATAACTGGAGAGCGGAACGGATTTTTGAGTTCGAAAACGAAAAAAACAATTAGTTTTTTCCTTCCACTGAGCACTATCAAATAAAAAAGCCAATAGTCAATCAAATACTCCCTTCACATTTTATAAATCTTTGAAAATGCACATACGTACATCCTACGTATATGCATTCAGCCCGGTCATGTCTTAAGAACGCGTTCGGCGCGGTCATGTCTATAGACTCGAACGCGACGGAACAGAGCAAGCTGTCTGTTTTATTATAATTACAAAAGATATAATTTGAAATTTGTCGTCTCTGTTCCTTTCATATCCTATATCGAAATAAAATCAATTATCTATTAGTGAACCGAATATTTAAACAATTACAATATGGGATTTTAAGAATGTTTACACTAACATTTTCCCTAATACTAGTGACTCCTTTTTATAAAATCCTTTAAAAAAATTTTGTTTTTACCTCTACTCATCCGTTAAAACGGTATCTCCTAGTATTTGTCTTACCTCATCAGTGACATTTTGTACTTAAAATGGTATGTCTTGTTTTACATTTCAGCCCACATAAAATAGAAATTAGCAAACTACATCTTGCCTTATACATTTAAGGCTCGGAATATTCAAACAATTTCTAATATATCAATAATATTTAATATATCAATATCTAATATATCAATAATATTTACACCTATTCCTTATATAATTATCCAGGCACCAAAATGATATTCTAGAATAACGCCATCATGGAAAATATTACAGTGGATATATATTATGAGACCAGTATCCGGACTCAATATAATCAGAAATATACAGCTCTATTATGGATTCCGATTCTGAGTAACTTTTCATGGTAACTCTGCATTATGATTACATTTTAAACTGTAACGGTAAAATTGATTGATATATTATAAATAATATATTTATTAAAATGAAAATTAATAAATAAACAAAATATGGAGCGAAATACTAATCAGACAGCAAAAGGCCTGACCAAATTGCTACCATCTCAGGTATTAAGATACTATTTACAAATTTTATATTTAAATCATATTATAAGTATGCTTCATTGTCTACCTTTTAAGCCACACTACAAATTTAAAATAAAATCTGAAAAATTTCCTTAGACATCGTTTTCTTCTTTTAGTGGGATTTATTAAATAAAAGACTTTATAACATGATGAACATTTTTTTTCCTAAGCCCCTGTTCTTGTGAAATAAAAAATTAGAACCTTGTTGATAAACATCATAAATTCTGAAGTCACTCAATAATTTAATTTAATACTCGATAGGTCTGACTTAATAAAATATGTTTTAGTAATGTCTTAAATTGATGTATAAAAAATAAATATTTTTTCGAATAGGAAACAATTTTATAATTACATCTTGATGGTTAAAATAAAACTTTAATACCAAAAATTTGAAAAAGACTTGAAGAAAAATAAAAAAATTCAATTATAATGAAAACGGTAAGGCTTTTGCTGTGATAAAATTTTTAGTTAAATAGGACACGATCCACGAGTACTTTAAAGAGGCCATTATTTAAAACGCAGCCTGTATACATATATATACGTAAGTATTCACACACATGTACGTGTATATATATATATATATATATATATGTGTGTGTGTGTGTGTGTGTGTGTATGTGTGTGAATGTTTGTGTGTGTATAAAGTATATGGGTTTTTTTTGTTTTCAAGTTTTTGGAAGAATCATAAATCAATGAAGGCAATGTTAATGATAATAATAAAATCGAGGAGTTAGTACAATGCGTTCTTAGCGTTTATTCACAGAACGTGACCTTAATTCTGTCTCTAAGACTTGTTTTAAAGTTGAATTAAAGATAAATTTAAAAACATTAAACTGTCCTAGTAGGTATACAGAAATTTAATTATAAAACTTAAAAATTAAAACTGAAAACTAACGAAGGAAAACATATCTTTCGCTGACAAGGAAAGTTAAAGAATAGCCAGATTTTGAAAAATGAGACAAATTATAAGGACTTCTTTTCTGCTTGCAACAGGAAAACTTAAGTTAACCTTGAATTTTTATTTAATATCCGCATATAATTTGATTAGGCTTACATTCCCATAACCCGAAAATTTTGGGAAAATTGTACGATCCCCTTATTCTCAACAAAAATCTTTAGTTACCAAAATATATATGCATATCTACAAATATATATATATATATATATATATATATATATATATATATATATATGTATGTATATATCTTTGTTTAAAAAACTGTATTTTTCAAATAAGATGCTATTAACGTGGAATCAGAATATACTAAAGAATCTTTTAACGCCTTGGAAATAAAAGTAAGACTACATTCTAAAATCTATCACGTGGTCTTTGATGTCTTTCTTCAAAGGTATTCCGTTTTTGTTGTTGATGTTTACACTTTGACTTTTGATGGATAAATGTTCATCAAATATCAACGCTGAGAATATATAGAGTTTTATGTAAACAATATCAATAACTTAAAAACAATATTTACGTAATCAATTATAGGATATAATACAGTTTCTTTTTAGACTCCGCGTGCAGTACATTAGAACTATTGGACATAGATATTAATTGGTCGTGTCTAAAAAATACCGAACCGATACCGGTACAATTGAGTTGATTATGATCTTCAATATTTCCAACTTCTTCAATACTTATTTGATGTATTAAATTCGAGGCGATTTAACCAAACTCTTTGGAAACGAGCACTTTCTACTAAAAGCATACATGAAATATTTGAGCTTATTGGTAGAAGTATAAAGTACACAAAAAAAATTGAAAAATATTGATTGAAATTAAATAACAGATTGGAAACAAGAAAATTAATGCAGGAACAGAAACCTCCTTAACGAAAAATTACTTTAAAGTGTAAGCATGTTTTTTTGGGGTCAAGAGTATTTTAATTTTAAAGGAGCATTTTAATTTACCATTTCAGCCAAGATCATATAAAATTTACTATTTAAATAACAATTTGAACATAATTCAATTGAAAGATGCTTATGGAAAAGTATTAGGTCATTTAGACATGAAATCTTCTTTTATAGACACGATGATTATGAACCATATTATTTCAATTTTTCGACAAAAGTACCCATATTTGATAGAGTTTAAATAATTGTTAGAAATGTTACAGGTTATGTGCCGAGATCGCTCTCAACAAAAGTCAATTACGAAACTTGTATCGAAACTTGTGTAGCTTGATTTCAAATAAAAGATTATGCTTTTATAGATTCATAGTCAAATAATATATGGGTGGATTATTCTTTCAGAAACTTAATGCATATCAAGCAAGCCTACAGATTGTGAATATTATAAGGAAATGTAATGAAATTCAAACAACGTGCAGACTAATTACTAAAAATGATACCACTTACATTTTTTGGAAACCTTTGAAACGTTTCACGGCAACCAATATATTTTCCTGCTAAATAATCACGTTGAAGGAATCAACCAACCACCTACGATCTTAGATTTTACTTAAATATGTTAGAATGCATCATAACGATACTGAAAATTGCGGGAATTCGACAAAAAGTCAAACATTTATGAAACTAATGCTTTTCCAAGAACTATAATAATTTCTTTTAAACATTTAAAAAAATATATTTTTAATAAAAAAATCTCTTTAAATTTGTTCCGTTTGTTATATCATTTTATTCTGATTTTTGTTTGTAATATGTAACCGATTGCATGTAGGTATTTGTTCTATAAAGGGTTCGTTTAAGTAATTAAAGAACCGAGTACCGAGGAAACTTTTTGAAATAATGTGTTCAACAAATCTCTACTCAATTTTTAGTGCAACATACTATATTATTTATTTGCGTTGTTTAATTACTGTCTCCGTTTTCAAATTAACTACATATTAATCTTGAACGAGTAAATTCGATACAACTATAATAGATAATTTGGTATAACTCATTTCTGAAACTACTCTTTTGGTTAGAACAGTTAATGATACATATTTCATATTTGGTAACTTTTAATATATTCCAGATAGTTACCTGCCCCAAATATGAATTAATAAAAATATTTGTAAACAATATGATATGGTTATATCGCTCTGTCAACTCCATTTAAAATATTTTCATTATAATATTTGCCAAATATTTGATTAACGTTAAAACAGCGAGAGAGCAATTAAAAGAGTAGTTTTCCTAAAAGTAAACGTTTAGAAATTACTAGTTTAGAGGTAAAACACGAGAACATAACTCAATTCAAAACAATTCAACAATATCTTGCAATTTGAAATGTATTGCAGAACAGTTGTCACTGTAAACTTGTATTTTCCTTTAAGACCGAATATAATTTCAATGTGATCCTGGCTGAGCCGTACCTTTTTATATGCATTGCAATTTGCCATTTTTGTACTGTGGCAATAGAGTGTTGAAATATTGACTCGTGGCTAATTATATAGTAATGTCGGCCCTTTCTTTGTGGTCTTGATTAATAATGGCAGAGAGCTTAAAATCCATGTCCGGTCACTTAGGCCAGGTGACATGGAGAGTTAAGAAACTATTTCTTCGGTATCCTTATCGTAAAACATATGAAGAATCATTACTGTATAACCTAAAAATTAATTATATTTCAATATGTCATGAACCCAGTAGCCCTGGCTAACGAATATTTCAACTATTAATATACGTAAGCAAAAAATTGCAAAAAATTTACCTCTCGTAAAATATCAAAAGTTAAGATGAATTTAAATAATTCTTTGACATTTATTGAAAAATTAACCTACCGTGAAAAATATTCCACGTGGCGATTTGTCTTCCAATTTATTTCTAATCCAAGGAATCTTGAACTTAAACTATGAAAGCTGACACCGTAGAAACGAAATAAGATTTAAAGGTTTTTAATTGGCTTTTTCTGCTTTAACCTTTTGATCGTCGACGATGTATATATCAGTTATTTCAAAATCGCCTTACCAGTGCTGATAACTGACAACTACAAAGTAAAAAATGTTGAAAAAAATCAAAATATAATTACCAGGTTCAATTTTAACGACTATCCTTGTCACTATTATTTTACCTATAAGTTAAATTTACATTTATTTATTATTATTGGAACAATCTGCAAAAGTTTCACAGAAATTAATATAAAATATTGATATATGATTGCATATAACTGTGTGATATTACGTTTTCACTTTTCCTACTAGTGGAGATTGAATTTATACATTGTCGCATCACACAAGACACTTTGGCGTGATTAAGACTGATTGGCGCCAAATTAAATTGAGACAATTAAGCTACCTTAATTGCGCCGATTTGTAGTCGTTGGTGTTACATCTGCTAGTATATTGTCATTGTAATAGACTGATACAATCTACTATAATGGAATGCCATTGTAGGAGATTATATCTATCTGCTACAACGGCATTTTCTTATTAAATTGACTTCAAAATAATTCTAAAATTAAATTACTATAGATGAATTCTAAATAATATGAGCATTATCATATCCATGTATACGCAAATGAGAAATGTTTTGATTTGAAGTTGATAAAAAAAAATAAGACATACGCCAAAATCATCGTGGTCAGTCATATCAAAAAAACCTACATGGTCGGTCATATCAAAAAAAATTTGTGATTTTCGTCTGTGTGTTTATTCCAATATGTGTGCGTGATCTATTACTAAATAGATCACGCACGCATATTGGCATCATCATATTAAATTTGCTAAATGTTTCATTGACGATATCTTGATATTCATACTAATGAAATTAACCACCAACACTTTACCGCTAAGGATAGTACCTATAACGAAAAATAGACCATTTTTTTGGGACGTTTTTGTTACTCGCATATTGCAGATTTGCATTTATGTTAGCTATTGCCTAAGAGTTTCATGGAGCTGTATTATTGAAAGTATTTTTTTGAAATTAGGATGTTTAGAAAATTTTGTTTTTGTTTCCATACCAATATGAAATAATTCTTTTCATTTTGCGGTCATTGAGCTTTGAATAATTAACGCATAATTTACAGCGAGAAAAATATTTATGCCTTTACCATACACAATATTGTGGACCATTCGAAGCCTTTGTTGTATGAGTGCGACTACCCATTGGTGGGGGTATATAAAATAATATACTATGTGAGTTCGAACTTCAGTTTCTTATCAGTGAAGTGCAGTAAGTGAATGAAAATAAACAGTGAAGTATGAGTAATCAAAGTGATACGGTGTCTCAATATAAATTGGAAATAAAGTGTGAAAAGGGTTTAAAGGGTATTTAGTATTATTTTTTAATAAAAGGTTGTTTGATTTATATTTTATTTAATGCCCAAACGTAAAAGGGGAGGAGATCATGCCAGTTCTGAACGGAAACGGTGAAAACAAAGAAGAATAGCGAAAAACGAAATAGTCGAAGGGCGCGAAGCACGTTTACGTTCCCAGCAATCGAGAATGAACACCGTAAGAAGCGAAGAAACCAAAGAACAACGAAATGAACGAATTGAAGGATCAAAAGTTGCGACACAATCTTATAATAAAAGACTGCAAACGCAAGCCACCCATGAAAATATCATTCTTCGAAAAGCGCGGACGAGGACAAGAAAACGGTACAACTTAACAAATAAAGCATTCCATTACGAACCAACGAAAGACATAACGAACGAACGAACGAACTGAAAAATAGATAACACCTTCCAATTTTGCAATGCGAATAAATTCATTAGAAAAACAACAGGAATATATTGCATGAATGGAATTATTTGATTACCACTACAGGAAGTATCTCCGCAGGAATTTTTACAATAAATTACCGGGAAACTCGAGAATTGAAAACAAGGGTACGACGCCTGCTTCCAAATGACTTCTTTCAGTGTCCGTTCAATCTACGATAACAGAGATAAAATTGATTATGCTTTTTTCATCCAAGGACAAATCTATTCGAAATGACCAACTACCACTACCCAATAAAGACTACAAATTTTTGCAAGTACATATAATCAGAAATGAAGACATAGATATTGATTAACAATGCACAAATGTCAGTGGATTGAGACGAGAAATAATCCAATATGTACGGTCTTACACAAATACAATCAACTTATTCACATATTCAAAACAACAGTAGAACGAATAATTTCTGATGACTATAAAGTTATAATTTAAGCCGATAAAAGACAACGTGGAGAACGAGAACGTCGTTTTATACGCTTCAGATAGACGAAGTCGCCATCGTAATTTTAAACTAAGACAAACCAAGTCGTGACATAATTGTACAACGACGAAGAGAAGGGCTACAACGCATTACAGAGACGCAGGGTTCATGTGATGCCCTCCAATATCCGTTAATATTTCTGCACAGAAAGGACGGATATACTTTGAATGTGAAACAAATTCAACCTGAAATAGGTGTGAAACAAATTCAACCTGAAATACAAAGAAAAAAAGTCAAGTATTCCAACGATTTCTATGGTTACCGTTTAATGATCAGAAACAGAAATGAAGAATACAACCATATTATCAACACTATCCGTTTTTTCCAACAATTTCTGGTAGATGTGTGTGCAAAAATAAAAGCGAAAATGATGCTTTACATTAGACTGAATCACGAGAAACTACGCACGGAACAACACATTCATCTTCGAGGCTAGATCACAAATGACGAAAACATTGACAACATTGGAATAATGGTAATCTTACTCTTATTTTAAATAGGAAATCCAAGACACATGCACGAATAAACATGAAATGCAATGACCTACGTAAGAAAATATGGACAACCTTACCTCTTCATAACATTCACATGCAACTTATCGTGGCTAGAAATCAAAGAACAACAAGACACGGACAAGTCTCCATGGACCTATACGACATAATAGCCCGAGTTTTACGACAAAAACAAATAAGATTTATTGAAGTCATCATAATTACACAAAATCATCCAAGCTGAATTTCCCAATCCACAAGAAGTTCCGATAGTTGTGAAAAACATAATTCACGGAACATGCGGGCCAGTAAAACAAAATTTTTCATGTACTAGTGATGGAAAATGACAAACAAATAACCAAAACCATACTTGGACGACACACAAACCCATGATGATAGCTATCCCTGACACAGAAGACGATCACCCAAAAAAGGTGGCTTCGCAACAAAAATACGAATACGAGGTAGAGACGAACTTGAACAAGAAAATCAATGCGTAGTACCATATAACTCACTACTTACTAAAAGGTTCCAAGCACACATAAATATAGAGTACTGCATGTCAGTGAAATCCATTAAACATATCTGTAAATATGTATACAAAGGGAGCAAGATGACAGTATTTTATATGGCCAAAGACAGCGAACAACACAACAGAAAAGACGAGACCCTCATGTACCATATGGAAAGATACATCAACAGTAATGAGGCAGCGTGGTGGATTTCCGGTTTTTCCATAGACGAACACGAAACAAATGTGCAACGTCTAGCAATACATTTGGAGAATAGAAAGAGAATTTACTTCACAAAAGACTCTGCCAGGAAAATTGCAAATGAACCATCATAGAAATCAAAATTAACTTTTTTCCAACTGTGCCAAACGGAAATACACGAAAACATTACTATATCTCGACGTCCCTACCTTTTGTACGCGGAACACAACAATAAGTATCTTTCAATGACTGAAAGAAGTGATTCCAGTAAAGGATCATCCAGGAATCATGAAAACTAACGCACTAGGCCGTGTACACACCGTACATCCAAATAACGTCGAATGTTTCTATCTCCGGATGTTGCTATGTTAAATACGGGGACCAAAAAGTTTCATAGATTTCAAGACTGCTCATGGTTACATATGCCAGATATACAGATAAGCATGCCAACGCTTATGACGACAACCACTGGGAATAAACACTATAAGAAGCCTTACTCACAGCCCCAGCTAAACAAATCAGACTTATTCGCCATAATACTAACAACATGTAACCCATTCATGTTCATTAAACACCGAAAATATCCGTTTTAATTTCATTAAATGAGGTATTATTGATATCTTTGCGATTTGTGTTAATCTGGGTAACATACTAGGTTTTTTTTTATATTTGTATTGTGTATAATACAATACAAATCAATGAAAAACTTTTTTTTTTTTAAATTACCCTTTCCTTATAACCGCTGAATAAAAAATACATCGAAGAGTATAAAATAATAAAAATACTTGTATAATTTTGACACTTTTGCTTTACAGTATTAATTCCGAAAATAATATTTTGCTGCAAAAGGTAACAAAGTCTTATGACTTAGGTAACAAAGTCTTATATTTTAAATATTTAAAATCATAACCACTCAGTTTAACCAGGTGCAAATGGAAACTTTTTCGAAGGTTTTATTGTCGTATACGAATCTGTTAAATATCATTTTAAAAATATTATTTTGAGTTTTTTGTGAAAATTTTGTTTGTTCCACTTTCGGAGTTATGACCTCGACGAATGATAGGCTTACTCTCGATCGCTCTATATAGGTGAATAAGAAAAAAATTAACTCAAGTTTTACTTGCATGTGCAATTTTTTAATTTTTAATTTAGCTTCCCACCTAGAAAGTTGCTTTGACTTCTCCATTACAGGTGAGTTCGTAGCTTTATGGTTGAACTCAAAAAAATTAAAAGATTATGAATTATCCCTTTATTGGGGATAATCTTTTTTCTTATGTTTAAAATAACCAATAAATGGAAAATCATGAGCAATTTAAAAGATGGAAAAAACATTATCAATAATTGGAAGGAAAAAACACTGGATCGGAACTGAGCAGAGAATTTGTTAGTTCATTTTTTTGGTTAGAAATTAGTGTAACTAATCATACCTATAAGTACTGTCGACCAGAAACAAAGTTTTTTTTTTATGTTTAGCACACAAATCATTATATGAAATTTTATAAATTATTCGCAGCCTTTGAATTGAAATTTATGTGCCTAAGAAACTTCCTTAATTTCCTAGAATCGTATAATAAATTATAAGTTAGTGTCATGGTAACTCTAAATTTCTCTAAATACGTAAAATATAGCTAGAACCCAAACAATAAGATTTGGTATTATTCGGAGGTACACGAAATGATGACAATATTTGGGTCAAGATTTAAGTCAATAACAAGAAGGCCAACATTTTATTATGACAGTTTCCACTTGTGTGTAAGTATATTTTAGTCAAACTAAAATTTACACTTAATGAAGGTATAACCAAAAGGATATTTAATTAAAGGGAAATTGTGTAATTGTTTTTAACTTTTAGTAATATTCTTCTAAGAGCAGCTATAAATAACAGTATTAAGTAAAGTAGCAACAACATATAATGTAAAAATGGACAATCGATAATAAATTAAAAGCAACAATTCCAGCAGAAACATTGGGAATAACACCGATAATAAGGGCTAGTCGGCCAGATAAATTCCGTAAAATTTTTACTTACCTATATTGTTTTTATCAATATGAAATCACAGCAATTCAAACCATGCACGTAGGAAAAATATGTTGCATTTAAGATATTTAAAAAATCAAATCACTTTCGAATTAATCATTTTCATTTGCAAAAAAAAATTCGAGAAATAACGCAGCGAAATTTGTAAACAAATGGTAAATTATTCAAAGTTTCAAAATAACTTTCTAACAAATAGTAAAATATAAAAAAGTATGATATATGAAATATTTTGAAACATATTTTGAGCGATGTACCATTTCAAATTTGATTTTATGATTAAATATACAATATTTTGAAAAATATTGGAATAATTTTTTCCGTCTATGACCTCATATAGATTTTGTAATTATCAAGTAGGAAATGTGGATTTAAAAGCTTTTAAAAATATCAATATATCGAATATTATGTATATATATATATATATACATATATATATACATATATATATATATATATATATATATATATATATGTATGTATTTGTGTGTGTGTGTGTATGTAAGTGTGTATGTGCGAGCGCATGTGCATGTATGTACACGCGCGGTACGTATTCCATCGTACAAAATCAAAAGTCGAAATCTCCACAACAGGTGCATTAACTGAAAATTTATAATTTTGCCGTATTTACTGAAAATTTCTTGATAAAATTTTGGTAACATTTTTAATCAAATAGGAGTGTCCAAACTCATAATATTAAATAAACTATATGTTAATTATAATTAACATACTGGTAACTCAGTATGTTAATACTTCAATTTAATGCCTATGTATTTAAAAGTGCACTGCACCTTATTTGTTTGAGGAGTTCTAATATTTGTTTCCAGAGCTCCACGCGTTCGTTAATTTGATGTTAAATTATAGTCGCAATATGTGAAAGTCTTACATATCATTTAGTTTTGCAATTAAGAATCGTAATTGATTAGAAATAGCCTATTTCAGCAATGACGGTTGGGTTTCATGGGAATTTTGCTCCCATAACACATTTACACATAAAAGCTTATCTTTAGTATCAAACGTTTTTGTAACGGCTATTTTTCTACGGTGGTTAGACTTATTAAAAAGCTAACAAAATAGAGTTTGTCAAAATGCTTAAAGTTTTAGATTACGTCATAAAAATTTGTGTAATTACATTCATTATTTCCTTTTAATAGAATTTTAAAGAATAAGCATTATCTACACAAATAAAAAAAATGGTACCAAGGAGATATCCGTACATGAAAAATATTTTTAAAATAATATCTAATTGATTTAACGCAAAGAATTATAGGAAAAAGCCAGAAAACTTGTCTTTAGAATTTTTGTCTGTCTCTGTGTTAATTTGTACTTTAATGACGCAAAATTTACTGCACAAATATATATATATATATATATATATATATATATATGTGTCTATAAATTGTAATTGTTGAAACCCTTGAGCAACATATAGGATACTGTTTAATTAGGATATCACAGAGATATAAAACATCCCGATTTGGAATCGTCAAAGTTTACTATATCGGTACTGCTAAAGCCACCTATTAGAATTTTTAGAGAGCTTCGTGCAAATGGATATGTCACGACATGGTACTGCCAAAACCATCTAATAGCGTTTTTAATAAATTTTATGGTCATAAATTTCTGAGAGGATAAAATAATTTAAAAAATTAATATCAAGTTTTCTTATACGGAATTCCACGCGAACGAAGTCGCGTCGACACAGCTAGTAATTATGTATTCTAAAGGTAATTCTGGATTTCTTTTTATTTATCTATGCTGTTATGCAATTATATGTTATGAGATATATGAGATTAGGTTTCAAGTGGGAGAGCTCTTTAAAAAATTCGAAGCCAAATTCTGAGAACAATTCTTACCAACCTTTCTCTTCCCCAATAGTCGTTCAAGGGATTAAAAGTAATAAAATAAAAATAAAAACTTGTGATAAGTTAATAAGTTTTTATTTTTATTTTTATATAAGGGTCAAAAATAATTGAAATATCTTGAATGACTAATAAAATAACAATATTAATTTAGAATAAAAACACAACATCTTTTTCAGTAGGAATACATCAAACATAACCTAAAACTATATTTTGTTACCTGCTTTACACGGTTTCATACAAATAAGTAGTTGCTCCGTTCGCTTTCACTTAAAAATTATGCTACAAATAGACTACCATTGAAAGGACAACGTTAGAATTACCTGCCATAATTATAAATAGTACGATCGTATATTTTATTCAAACCAAATTACATACTGCGGATTGAAACAGAAAGGGTTGTGAAGGACAAAAGATGTCAAACATCTAATCATCCCTTGCGATGGAGTTCGAGTCGAGTGACCGAATCGAGGAATATTTAATTTCTAAGTTAACCATACTTGCAAGGTTTTTCGGTTTCTAAAAAATCTCAATTGTTTATGTAATAAAATGTTTTTGAAATAAACTATATTTAAAATATAAAAAAATATATCAACGTCTTCCAATAATGATATAATACGTGTAGTAACAGCGTGAGTTCTTCATGTTAGATTCATAAATTAATATATTATTCATATAACTTGTCAAACTTCTAATCACATCACATCGCTGTCAGACGCATAATTAATAAAAAGAACCCTAAATCATTAATTGTATTTTTAAGGGAAAAAGCGCATTACATAACTTTGATATAATTTAATTACACATTATTTTCAAAATAAAATAGACCTGTCCTATGTACAAAAATGTTCAATATACGGGTTTTATTTAATAAATGAACAAATGGAGTATACCTTTAAAAATATTTCACATAATTAAATGACAAGCTAAACGTTATCTAAATTATTACAATAATTAATACTAATACGAAATACTTCAACGGAATTTACTTTACTTAATTAACTGTACCAAAACCTCCCTATGTTAAATCAAATCTTCTTTATTAACAACTAAATCTAATGAAATTATGATAAAAATATTGAACTAAATCTGGTGAAACAGGCTAGGTGTCTGACTTCACTACTAAATTAGATACACAACACGAGAGCCGCAACGAATTCATAGGGAAATCTGATCAATATATAATTAGACTATTTCCTCCATATATTTCTGTCGATATAACGGTAAATGAGAAAAAGATTAAAATTAACCGAGTTATTAGTTACGAATGAAATATTATTTTTTTGATAGAAATTCAGTCACATTAGTACTGAGAGTGAAGTCAAAAGCCAGTCAAATGTATGTAATGCACGCAATGCGAATGTACATTGTGTAAAAAGTATAGTTTTAAAGTATTGAATGAGAATATGAATTGAATTCAATTTAATATGGGAAAGAAAGAAATAGTCAACTTTATAGTTGTCAAATATTTAAGTAATGCTGACGAAACATATCGAGTAATGGAGAGGTAAGAAGAAATGACAATAGAAAGAGGAGAAGGAAGAGGAAGAAGTATGAAGAAAAAGAGAGATGAAATTGGTAAGAACTAAGGGCAATTTCAAATTCAAATTATTGGGGTAGTTTAAAAACATGCTAAATTGAATGCAGGATAGCTCACGAAAAATTATTTTATGAAAGAAATAAATATTACAAAAACCTCGATAATGCAATTATAAGATACGCTTAGACGCCATTGGTAAAAGAAAATAATTTTAATTTGTATTAGAGACAACCAATTAACTTCATGATCTCTAATAATGGTATATCTTTGTGGCCCTTAAAAAAAATTTCGTGTAAATAAATTGGCTTCTTACACAAAATGATGTAATTAATGAAAATACTAGCAAAACCTTGGAAGAGCTTAACAAAATATATTAATTAATTTCAAAATTAACTATCCAATAATTTTTTTCATTTTAATAGCCTAGAAATAAGTAAATATTCATATACATTTTAAGATATCTTAATTCATATCTTGATCTAATGTGTAAGTTGTGTGTAATTTGTACTTTTTAGATATATCTTTTTATTTTATTTTCTTGTTGTCACAAGAGTGTAAATATAGAGTACAAGAAATTGTAAAATAAATGATATATAAATTTATTATTGTCTTATCAATCAACAAAATTACTTTCGTACTTACCATTTCTACCAAACAGAACAAGAAAGTTTTTGACACTGCAATCAGGAAATCATTCATGTCATTGGCAAGAAGCCAAGACGGATTAATTCGTGAATCTCAACAAATTAAACAGCGATATAAACGTTATCAAAGTGATGTAATATTATTTTATGAAACAATACAACGTTTAATGCTTATTATTAATGGGATGATATCATATGACATTTATCTGATGTTGAAAATAGGGCTTTATGGAATAATGGTAATTGATTACATAACTTGTAAATCACAAGTACATATTACTCAGATTTACATAAAATTTCCTACAGTATTCAATTTAGGGTCCGCTTTTCAGCCAAGTGTCTCAATACTTCAAGTATAAATGTAAGTAGCAAACCATTATTTAGTATTTATGGAAAAATTAAATGTGTACTGGAGCAAAGCTGATGGGTAAAATTACGTAAATTCTATTAGTAAAATGTTTCTTTTTCAATTTTACAAAAAATTAAATGCATTTCCTATAGCTCAAATTCTTTAGTGTTGCCCGATTTATGTATATATCCCGTTATCTTATTAAACTAGCTTGTTTAATTTTTTGTTGAAAACTGTGTTAAGAATCATAGGCATTTTCAATATTAAAGTACCATTCGTTAAAGCACCAACCTACTTTGGGTTGGGCTTTAGAGTTTTTACTTGCCGGCGAAAAAAAATAACTCAATTTTAATATTACGCACAATATTTACAGCTGACGACATTTTATTATTTTCAATTATTGGGTAATATATTTTTCCTGGAATTTGATGTGTTTGGACGCTTCTTCAAGAAGAGTAAAATATAATTTGATAATAATATTCGTCTATCATAATGATTCACTTCAAAATGACGGCGACTAAATATTGCGATTTCTAGCTCATCATATACTCAATTTGTAAGGAAATCTATTATTTTGAAAATCAGCAGAGTAAAAAAATCGATTGCACAACTTTATGCACATATCAAATGAAAACTTCTAAAACGAAAAATAGTGAAACTTGAAAAAAAATATAATTTTACTCGGCTTTGTGAGACGTTATTAAAAAGCCTGCAGGAGAAAGTAAAATAAACATTTCCACATCCCCCATTTTCGAAAATACGAAGAAAGCACATAAGTGAACTTACGGATTCCATATAGAAAAAATAATTTTGTTTAAGTACATACACTATTGCAGAAAAAATAAGTTGGAGTTTGCAAGATATTTTTATGGAGTAAAAAAGTAATTCACGCGAAATAAATGATTTTTTTTACCATACGGCATATTAGTGTTTGAGGGTATGCGGTATTGTTATTTACAAATATTAAACTAATTTATCCCCATTTCTATGTATATATATATATATATATATATATATATATATATATATATATATATATATATATTTATATATATATATACATATATATATATATATATATGTGTATATATATATATATATATATATATATATATATATATATAATCTAGTAAATCTTACATAGGGATTATAGTGTCCCGAATTTTAGAATATTAGCTTTTTAATCATTGCCATTGTTTTTAATGAACTTTAGCTAAATTTTGAGTAAGGTTATTTTATAGTTAATTGTCCACGGAAATATCTTGCATACTGTGCGTTTTACTACACGGGTTACGTGAATTTTCTCTTTATATTTATTTTGCTATAACCATGATTAAGAAACGTGATAACGATTTTTTTTTAATTTATTAGAAACAATTTTACAAAATAAATGTTTTTCGTAAGTCCATATTAATCATAAAACTAAACGATATTTTAAATTAGATAGTAAGCAGAGTCCGTTTTTAAGGTTCCGTATTTAAAAAGGAAAAAAGGAACCCCTGTGTGTCAAGATCATTTTCCTAATGTATGCGTGGAGGTATCAAATTGGAATTAATATGAAATACTTAGGCTTTTTGTGTACGGTCCCTTGGAGCTGTAAAAAATCGAGGTTCTAAATCGTAAAAAAATTCTAAAAATACGGCCATTTATGTTATGTATTTCGCCATTTACAAATAAATCAAAACCTATAAGGCACTTTCCGTTGCTCTAGAATGAAATTCGACCACGAATAAAGTCTCATAGCACAAGTAAATGAAAAGAATCTGAAAATTTTTAATTTACAGTTATGTTGTACGAAAAATATTTTTTTAAATATGCGCTTATGAAAGACATAGTAGGCAGAAAATTGGGGTAGGTAGAAAATTCACGTAACCCGTGTAGTAAAACGCACAGTATGCAAGATATTTCCGTGGACATTGTCTCAAAAATATATTTCCCTCTATCTCCGAAACTGCTAAAGTGAAAATTAACCATAAAATTAACCTTACTCAAAATTTACCTTCTAAAAAATTAAAATTTTGTAAATAGTTTTATAGGAAGATCACATACCATTAAATATTTATAAACGCCTAGATGTGTATGAAAGCCTCGTAGTGCGATTTGTACTCATATTTGATAGATTTTTTGTTGAAACTAAGCAAAGATTTCTCACCAAACTGGGCGCATAAGTTCGTATTACGGAGTAATACCTAGGTTTCTAGCTTTGCGTGCGTGGAATATTGATACGACAAAAATGTACATGGATGTTTATTAATAATTTACGTCTAAACAGCTAGAGAAGTTTTCCTGAAAGTGAGTATAGACAGTTCATAATTGGAAATAATACTTAGACTACGCGATGACCTACAGCTCGGAGTTTTTTTACTCAAGAATGAAAATTTAGTCCTGCAATATGCCAATATATGACGTAAAGTATACTTATGACGTAATTTATTTCAAGACTCGTGAGCATACATCATAACGTGAGTCTTGAAAGTCCGAAACTGCGGCAAAAAGCTGTTGTGTAATACATGAAAATAAGAAATAAAGACGCATGAATATAATTTAAATGAATATCCTCTCGCACCTTTCGGTAAGGCGTTGAAAAACGAGTGTCTAGAGTGCTTTCCATCATGTATGAAACATTTGTGGGAACCACTGTACGTGACTGGACGATCGCAATAAAGTCCACGTGAAATTTATTTTGTTCCTAAAATATATTCCTTTGTACTATCATCATTATTATAAGAATTACTGGATGAATAGCTTGCAATTTTAATAATATAATATTCTGCTTTTCCCAATTAGTGACATTATTTATTTTGTGGCACTTACAAGTATTTATTCCGTTAAAATATTTTCAAAATATATATTTTTTGAAACGTAAATATATTACGTTTACTACGTCTTTCACAATATCCTTATTTAAAAAGTGATGAAATTTTTGATAATTGTTATAGTTTTCCTTTACCTTTCCTTAGCTTTTGCGTGGGCGTTTCTGACATACTATATAAAATTATTAAAAAAATATTTTTAAGATCCTTATGTTTAGCCCTTTTAAATGATACCCAACATCACATGTATAAGGAATTAAAAGACAAATTTGTGAACGAAATAATTTCTTGACCCCTTGTAATATTCCAATATTAATTTTTTTGAAAGTTAAATATTTTATTACAATTCTCTTTTATTAAAATGTCAAATTACAAGTTTCTACCCCATGCAACTTCTAAAAAAAACAGCTGTAACTTACAGATGGACAGAATGTAGTTGAATGCTTTTTGTGGCATGAAAACTTAAGTAACAACTCACGGACACGTCAGAAACTATATTTCGCAGTTGTATATACACATATTACAATATAAAAATTTAAAGTGAATTTACATTTTAAATTATTTAGTTTTCAATAAATAAAAAATAATCAAAGTCCCTAAAATATACGAATTGTCAACTAAATATAAAAGTTTTCGATTTAGCTTTGCTCCTATAAAAGTAACAAATAAATGATTCTGCTGAACGTGTGTTGATATGTTTTTATGGTTTTTGAGTGTCGGCAGAAAAATTCTAATAAGACATGAGAGTAAATTGTAATCGTAGTAAATATTTTGCTTTTTAATAATGAAAAATTGCGCATTTTCTTTAATATTTTGTATATGATATCGCTTTGAATTTCAAACAATTTTGTGAACTTTGCTGTGTTAGTATTTCTAAGTATGCACTTTTGATGGAGCGTGATAATTTGATAAATGGTTGGTTCACAAATTTGCTATCTATCCGTTATCTTCTCTTTTCTCAAGTCTTTAATCAATGTTCATCTTCAGAAAAGATAAGTAATAAAAGAATAGTAAAAAAGAAATCAGAAAAGATAATAAAATTTCATGAGGCTAAAGAATGAAATCCATCTAGTGATATTTTGAAGGCGAAAATTAATAATTTTACAAATAACTTACGTTTTAAAACTATAAAGAAGATATTTTCATTACGACTAAATTTCAATTATGAAATGTTGTTGTTACTATGATGAAAATTGTGTTGTGAATATTAAATTAAGAATTTTTCTTAGTAATAGTTGGTTTTTCCTGAATTAGTGTTTTTTTCTATTTCAAAGGTATCAGACACTTTATTCGGGGTATAACTTTTCTTTTCGTACTTCATACCTCAAACTGGTATCTATAATGGTTCGCTCCACACTCTTTGGATTACTCTAGGCGCGGAGATATACTTTAGGGTGTGGCAATGGCACTGACAATTAATATAAATGCTACTGACAATACACTAGCCTCAGAGTTCGGGTTAATTTATCAAAAATAGCTCAACTTAAATAGATTTTCCTATTCATTTTGCTATTTTTTTTCGAGTATGATTTAAGCCCAAGGTATTTATTTTTGTGATCGATAACTACGTTATTTATTCAGGTTAGCAGATTATTTAAATTTTCATTTGAATGGAGTTAAACTGACGTTTAATTTCTTAGAAATTTCGTTTCATTAATATAGTATTTTAGACAGTTTGCCTAGATTACTGCTTATTAGCACGACGCCATCTGCTGAGAAGACATGTCTAAGATACTTTCCATAAATGGAGATTTCTTTTCTATTCCAGAACAGACTTTTGAAAATCTACTCCGAAACCAAAATTCAAAATATAATAATGGGTTTTAAATACGTAATGGTTGGGGTCGTGCATAATAATAGGCTTTACTCTCGTTATTAATGATATGTTGTTGGCAGAGCTATTAAACTAACTGGAACAGCAACGGGTAAAAACACAATATTTGCAGATATCTAATGAGAAAATTTTTTTAAAAATCCGCTCTCAAAAGGTGAAAGTTTTCTTTTCAAAGATTTAATCAGCCAGAATACGGCTACATTTGTAATTTAAGAAATATAACATTTAAAGGAAATTTTTTTGGTAAATTATTTAATTATGAAGTGGTAACCGAAAAATAAGCGATTCGATAAATTTGTGTACATTATATATAAATATATATATATATATATATATATATATATATATAAATTTATATATATATATATATATATATATATATATATATACATGCATAGTGAGTGCACGAAAATTAACATTATACTGGCTATCATCACGATGCGAAATTTTATAAATGGATTCATCCATAGATGCACCATATACTTAATATTGCATTAAACGATCAAGGCTACTACAGTGAATGCAGTCAAAAAACTGCTGAGTAAGTTAATCATACTTATAGCTCTTGATTTTGAGACACATTATTTTCATAAATAGTCATTCGTTTATGTAATGACATACTGGCCAATAAAAAAGAGCGTTCTTTATATGGGTTCTCAAATATCTTTTTGGGGAGTGGCTGCTTGGTATCAGTTATATCCCGCTGAAAATATAAATGTAAAAAATCAATTAAATTCTCCTTGGGGTGTCATTAAATCAGGAAAGCATAAGTCAAGGATTACATATTAAAATATACAGCAGAAAACTTATTCTTTTCAGGCGGAACACGATATATAGTGTTATTTAATCATTACGTATGTTTATGAAAAGTTTAACTTACTTAAAATTAGTTGGAATTTTGCAGATTTTAATAATTTAGCTTGCAGAATTTTTTTAATCAATTTTACTTGATTTTAAAATGACAAAGATTTGATAAAATCAAGTTTAAACATGAATTGTGTTAAAATTTTCTCATATTTCAAACAAAACATTCAACATATTCTGAAAATATTATAGACGGTTGAAAATAAATATAACTTTAACGTTATATACTATTTAATAAGCAAACATTGTTGTGTACGTTTATATTTCAAAAGGGTAAAAAGTTTATAGGAAAAGATTCCCTATATTTTCAGGTAACATATAAATTATTCGAACCGTGAAAGACACTTGGCAGTAAAGGTAATCTTCTTTAGCCTAAGTCACGACGTGATCGAGAATGAACAGTACTTTTCCCTGATTTATGTTCTCCATTCATTCGAAGAAACAAAGTCACGTCTAGAGAGGTTTTTTCTTCGGTAGTGCGTAAATGAAATGAAGTGTAGAGGTGTCACTCTCTATATGATAGTATTCTTAAAATCTCTTCATGAGATGACATATCGAACTAAGCATATGCTCGCTGTTAAATTTTTCCAAAAAATTATATTACAAAGGCACACCGTAAAGTACTTCAACCTTTTACGATCTTTTATGTTTCTCAGCTTCAAACCAACGCCTCGTGTGGTGTCAATGCTTGAAAATTATTGAATTTCAAATTCCTTAAAGAATATTTAAAGATATTAAAGAAAAAACTATCTTAGATTTTAATTCGTATGTTAAGTGTTACTTTTGAGGAAATTTAGTTTAGACAGTCGAAACCATTAGAAAATATTTGAAAGAGGAAATGATTAACCTAAATTTTAATTTCAATCTGAATGATTATTTCAGAAAAAAGATTCTTTCAAATTGGTCTAGTTGTTATTGCGTATACTCCAACAAACGTACAGACAGATAATACTATTTCGAAAAGAAGGGTTTTGGGTCCGAGGAAATCCGAATAACATATTTTATAATTATGATCGTGAACATTTTTAATGTTTACACATTTCTCTCATAGTTTTTATTATAAATTGCTATAGATTTCAGAAAAGCTGAAAAAACGGTTTCCCGATCCTAATTTATAATGGAAATTAAATGTTACATAAATTATTCGAATTTCAACTTAATTTGTAGTATATCCGTAAATATTAAATTATTTTGGTTCTATACATAAATCACGAATGTAAAGCAGTCCATTGTTTACAGATGTGCATTACACGAGTTTTAAAATATATTTTAAATATGTTGTTTTGTGGGTTTTTGTTATCAATTATGCTGTTTTTAAGATTTTAATAACATTTCTTTTAAAATATATGTTACAAAATTTTATATATCTAAATAATTTGTAATAAATTGTAATATATAATACTGAATCGGTCTATTTTTGGCCTTTAAAAATATTATTCATATTTTATTAGATTGATTATCTGCATTGGTCAGCATTGCCATTCATGTAAATGATAGATTTTCTTTGTACTACGTAAACTTTTTCATCCAGATTGTAAATAAATAATATATTAGTCCTACAAATTCTAAAGTTTTTCGCTAATTCTATCCCGTTACTAGTAATATATTTCCCATTCGTATTTTTCATATCTGCATTCAGTATGCTTTCACATCCTTATGCAAACCTATGACTCGCATCCATCCGTTACTTCGGCAATCCATTTTTGAATTGTGCTTATATCTCATTACAACATATTTACTTTGTTCTTTTCTATTATTATTTGTCGTATATTCTCATCGATTTTGAAATAATATCTTAGAAATAACTTAAATTGGCCAATGTACAACGGGATGAATAAAATTTAGAAATGATTTACCACTACGGGAATAAATTTGGCAAACAAATATTGGATTTTTCAGAAGTAAAATATTCCAAAATAGCAATCTTAAAACCATAAATGTGGTTTACAACTAAAGGAAACTGATCATATGTATATTGGTCAAAGAATTATAACACAACTTGCAAGTGTGTGCTTTAGTTTCAACTAATGCACCAGCCTCGAGTTTTTACTATAGAAGTAATTATAAGTCGGATAATTTATCATGTAGTGGACTTAAAATATATATTTTTGAAAAAACGAAGTCTTATAAAGAATAAAAAGGTTTTCAATTCTTTGAAATATTTATTCCGATTTACATTTGCCTTTAAAAAATAATGTCGTCGCCCATTGGTCCATATGTGTATAAGTATATTATTTTAAAAGAATATTGCAGATCGCAATTCTAAACCGATTTTGGAGATTCTATGTTCTATCGATTGGTTTAGTATCTGAATAGAGGTTCATTGCATATTGCGTTCAAATGAACATTTTAAACATCAGCACTCTATGTCGTAGTTAAATTCTTGCGCCTGCTTATATATTTCGCTCAGTGCTTTAATCCATTCACTTTAGTTCTTTAGTACACCACTCTTAACTTTTAGGGTACTATATATCCAAAGATAAATATAGAACTATCGTAAGAACATTTAAGTGTACCACCTACCGGTCTATCCTTTGGCCACAGCAGCCTTACTCGGAAACGGTTTGATATGAAAACTTGAAATTTTTTTCATATTTATGGAGTATCCCAATAGTAAAGTAAGGAGCAAATAAATTAACCGAAATTTTGTTATTTTTGAAATTTTATGCTACATAGTCTTCGAGATATTGGAAAAAATCGATATTGGACATAATATTAAAGCACATTATTTGACAAATATCTAAATAGTTAATGGTTACAAATATCCACATGGAAATTTTAAATGTAGCAAATGAAGTAATATTATTTTTGTGAATTTCATATTAAATAATTCCACGGATATTGAAGAAACTCGATATTTCTCATAATGTAAAAACGCGTTATTTGGCATATATCTCAAATGTCAATAGTCAAGACATTCATACGGAAATTTTAGAGGAAGGAAATAAAATACTCAAAATTATATTACTTTAGAAATTTCGTATTAGATATTTCCAGAGATATTGAGAAAAACTTGATATTCGGCATAATGGTAACACATTACTTGGCATATATCTCAATAGTTAAACATCGGATATATTCATAGAGAAATTTTAGAAGTAACAAGTAAACTAATCAAAATTACATTATTTTAAAAATGTTATATTAGGTAGTTCTACATATATTGAAAATAACTTGATATTTGCCATGAAGGTAACACACATTAATTGGCATGTTTCGAAGCCAAATGGGATCTCAATGAATACATATTTTTCTAAACTAAATATTTAGATGGAAAGAGTAGGTTATAAGGATTCCGACGTAATTTCTTACATAATTTTACAGTACGTTATAAATAAGAAAAAAAAAACAGCATTAATAGAAGTTAGATTAGAGTATACTGGAAAAATAATAATACATCTTTTGATATTCACGTTAATTTGAAGCCTGTAAAACATGTGTTATGTAATTTAATAAAATGGCGAAAAATAATCTTAATATGTATACATAGTTTAGTAGAAATAATATGAAATATTTAGGTGTACCTTAGGATGTGTGAAATCTTCACTGTGTAAGTATGACTCATGCCAGACATACTTATATCATTGTATGCCAATTACTCAATTGTGACTTACTCAGATACCGTAATACTACTTAATTAAGTACTGTCATCGGCCTTTTTGTTTTATTATTAAGCTATGTGAATGTAAATTATCAAATCTGCGAAAATCTTTTAAAAATTTATTAGAAGTTTTGGCTTAAATATTGAAACAAATTATCCTTATAAATTCGTGATGTCCATACGCTAGTTCATTAGTATGTAAAAGCCTTAAAGTTAGTACAGTTAAAGTTAGCTTTTTAGAGATCCGACTGAAATATACCATTCACCCGTAAATGCTTAGGTATGCTTTTATTCGAGAGAAGGAATATAAACAGCAAAATTTTAAAAAACTGTTTTCATTACATTATGATTTAATGCGCTCCTTATCGATTGATCATTTGAAATTGATTAAAGTTGTTTGTAATAAAATTTTACTATAAAAGATGCGACTGCTTTATTAATAAAGCAAAGCGTAAAAAATCACTTGATTATAACTAAAAAATAACACTGACACACATAAACTTTGTTAAAATTTGAACATATATATATTTCTTGAACGATGGACTTTCTCTTGTTTGTCATTAATAACTTCATTATTTTTTTATCTCAAAATATTATTTTTCTATCTAGAACCGTATTTTACTATACATTATCTTACTAGTCATGCCTATATGTATAATAGTCTATCTGTTTTCAGAAAACATTGAAATGTAACGACAAAGCGAAGTGCGAGATTTCGGCTCAAGGAGCAGATTCATTTTTGAATAATGAGTAGACAGCGAAAAAACCAAAACAGCTTTTATTTTATCTCTATGGAATATAGATCACAAAACAATAAAATAAATAAATAAATTCAAAAATTACACTAAAACTTTAAGTAGCACACTGTGAACGTATTAATTTATAAACTTGCTGTGCCTACAACTTCATTTGCGTATAATTAAAAAAGAAATGTTTGTTGATACTAGATATTTACTACTACCATACCAAATTTCATCAAAATCTAATAGATTTTGCGTGATACCCGCTCAAATTAACATATAAATAGACAAAAATTGGAAAAAAAAAATTCTGGTTTTCTATAATCATTCTATACGCCAAATCCATCACTTATTTAAAATATTTTCAGTGTACAGTACAATGTATCTTCTCCTCGACTATTCTTGAAAACACTACAATACACTCAAACCTTATCAGGCTAAGAAAAAGACCCTATTCAAGAAGTTTTGGCAAAGTGTATGGAGACAATCGAGTCATTTAAAGAAAGAAACCTGGTACACTACTATACTGACGGCTATGCCGATAAAACCATTCGGAATGGGGGTATTTAGCATACATTCGGTACTCCCAAACGACTTTACGGAGGAATTTAAAAAATTAACACAGGCACTTTTGCTTCAAATTTAACTAGTGTACTGAGCCGTTACAAGAGTATGTCTCTAGATTATATAAACATAGCAAATGGACTAGTCGTTTTCGGCAACTCCACTGCAGCTTTAGAGGCAATAAATAGAAAGTCAGTAAAGCTATGAAATTCGTCATCATGTGGTTGTTCCACATCAAGAAATAAAATCCACCTTTGGCAATAGATGCCGATACATATTGACATTCCGGGAAATGAGGCAGCTGATAAACTTACAAAGAAGCTCGTGACCTTAGTGATTTTAATACTAGAACTACACTTGGTGAAGTAAATGCTTATGCAATGTACAATTTACGAGAAACGACTATCAGTTATGTAAAATTAACGCAAATCGTGTATTCACCAAGACTTAGAACTGGGCACAAGGCATGACAATCTAACCTAATGGTATTAGAACCTATCATCCCTGTAGTAACTGTGACGTCCCCTCAACCCGGATCATATCTTCAGCTGTCCTAGGATTTTGAGATTTCTGTTTAACTTGGAGAATTTCCATTAAGCGGACAGCTCTACTCTGAAAATATCATTAATATCGCCAAATGCGTCATTTCTGCTCATGAACATTCATAGCCGCTTCTTCATCCCATGTGGACACGACAGCAAACTACCAACCAAATCAAATTCTTGTTTCTCTTTTATTTTGTACTACATAATTATCTTTTACGCGATTTTCATTTAGAAGTTGTCAATTTACGTAGAGAAATTTATAAAAATAATAATACTACACTGAATATGAAAATTATTTTCATTAGGTCTGTTGAAAAAATCTTCGTTTCAGTTCTGCAGTAACTTTGTTTTAATTTGACTCTACACTATCGAGTTGAGGAAGAAGTGACCTAATATGATAAAAATTTAATAAAAATATATGTAAATAGCAATATTCTGAATAAAAAGATAAGAATAGCATAAAGTCATATTTTATAAAGGCATAATAATTAATTACTTTTCTAACTAATTCCGCAATGTATAATCCGGAATAAGAACGTACATTTTATCAGAAAAGTTCGCCAAGAATTCTGCTCGGTTTTTTAATTAATACCGCTCTCCGCTCTTATGCATAAATAAATTATAGTAATTTAAAATTAGGTAAGAGTTTATATATAGAGAAAGTGTTCATGGAAACAAATTCTAAATTATTGTCTCTATAAATTATTGGATCCAGAAATTAACAAGGTATTATTAATATAGTCTTCACAATCTGTAAGTTTAAAATTACATTAGTTATTTAATACAGAAACAGAGACTACTCATTTCAGTATTTGAAAATATTATCATTATGAACATTCAGTCTAAAAAGTAAAAAAAACACAAATAGAATCAAATTGCTGACAAGGTTTATTTTTAAAATTAAATTAAGGTAATTAGTATCTCGCAACGCTTCAGGCCACCTAACAAAATTTTTAAAACAAATACCTTAATGAAGTAATGGTTTCAAAACTCCTATTTGCACCCTTAAGATTCGTGGTCTGCAGTTATTAATAACATAGGTTGATCCTTCACTGCATTTAGTCCTGAATATTAACCCCTATAAATTAATTACCCAATTGAAAACACCGCAATAGAATAAATATTTGAAAAGATTTTCGATAAACCCTTTTGCTCTTGTGAACTGAATACTTGAGAAATTGTGTATTAAGTATTCAGTTGTGTCGACCCTTTTACCATCATTGTGATATATTCCGCTATAAGAAAGAGAATATTTTGTATTGCCATTTAAAGAATAACAAAAAAAAATGATTTCAATAGTTTTTAACGGGTGTTAAGGGCTGCTATTTTGACACTTTTTAAGTCGTGTCGTCCTGTGTGCAAGAAAGTTTTTGAGACATAATACCGATACAAAGTCTCAAAAACTGAATGCTTTTTACAATATATATAAAGGAGTACATGTGCATGTGTATGTATATTTAGAAGATATGTAATGTATATAGTAACATATATATTTTTAACGATCATTTTTTAATGTTTCTTAAAGTACTGTAATCTTTGTTATTAATTGTATTAAAATTTTAAACGTATGCTTACTGAAATTGAAATTGTCCCAAACAAAGATATCATATTGTTTTAAGTTATTGAAATATATTTTGATTATTTTTGTATATAAGCCGAAATAATTAAATAGGGTTGCGATTAAATTCAGTGCGAAGAAATTGGAGAAATGTTATGTTATATATTTTAAATACTTTTCAGGAAAATTACTATCAAGTAATAAAAAAAAATATAATTACTTTCCGTGTACATATAATACGGTAAACAGCCAAAATTACAAAACTGTTAAAACAGAAAAAAACAAGAGTATTTTCTCTCATATCTGAAAGTGATAAATCCTTACACTTAATTATAATAAAAATCATTTAAGTGTAAGTCGAGATTAGTACCTTGGTTTATTTGATTAGAGTTCCGTACCATTGTATAGATACAAGGAAGTATAGAAGCATACGTGAAGCCCATACCCGTCGCATATTATATACACACATTCTTTTGATTTAAATCGTATTAAATTAATATTGTAATAACTTGGTAAATAAAAAGAACCAATACGATTCCAATTTTTTGTAAATAATTATTATGAAGTATCATTATTACTTTGGTAGTCATTTTTGATTTTATAGATAAGGTTTCGATAAAGTTAATCATAGTGAAACTATTATCTTCAGGTAAGCATTATTGATAATTTTTCTTTAAAATGTAGTGTTATTTAACCTTATTTACAATTAACTTGATTTTTCGAGATTTTTCCAAGTGCATTTGCAATCTACCGCAGTTCTGTAATCATTGAGCACGGATTTGTTTGAGCACACCCCGATAATTTGTCGGTTGCCGTATTAATTTTATGGGAACTTTCAATGACTTTACAAATTAACGTATTTTACGATCCTATAAAGCCATTATTACCAATTACTACGCAATAAGTAAAATTTAATAAATATTAAACAAAAAATAGGAACATAAATAACGTAAAAGACGTCAAGAATTTCAAACCTGACAGCTATTTATTAACTTTCGAATCGATTTTTAATAAATATAAATACTCACATTAAAATGTTCCTCACAGCAGTACAAACGTGACTGTTCTGATGACTGAGAATTCTTCTTTGGTTACTGTGGTGCAATTGTGATTATACTCATAACCGTCCTTTTTTCTATGTTGTTTCACACTATTTTTGTTTAACAGGTCTCAACACATTAAAGCTTTTTATTTGGTATCGTAAACTTTCATTTACATTTTTACAAATTGGCAAAATAAAATTCTTCTATAATATTTAATTCTTGTAAATTATATCTTTTTGTGTGCCTAAAATTACTTTCAAATCTAATAATTCCCAAAAACGAGATTAAGTAGACATTCCAAAGTATACACTTCCGCTACTTACGACATTGCTAGATTATGTCATAAAAAACACATGAGAACACATGAGGTATTTGAACTGTAATTTCAGCATTTTTTCTAATTAATTATGATGATTTTGACTAAATACACATCAACGCCTCTATTTTGGTTACAATTTAAAACGTAAAGGGTTAAAATCCTGTAATTTAATTGGCAATAAATGTCTTGGATCACGCATAGCTGTAGAAAATCGTAATAAAAATTTTTAATACCAACTCCAATGGCTTATTGACGGAGTATGTAAGTAATTTGGAAAACAAAGAGAAAAGTAAGTCCCCATAAGAGGATTAAATTTACGAAACCTTTGGCGAATAACAGATAATTATATTGAACCAGTAATTACCTAGCTAAGTTTATACAAACTTTTTCCTTGTAATGTCGCCCACGTAACCTCTGTGTTTTGGGCAATAATACATCAGTGTGGTTTCTACCACACTGATGTATTATTGCCCAAATCAGTGGAAAATGTTTAGTTAGAAATCGTTTCGTAGGTAAAATACAAACTAAAAGTATTCAAATTATATAATTTTTCGCTTGTATTATAACTTTAGGGTAATTTTCTTATAAGTACGTAAAACAAGCATTAAAACATAATGGTCCTTAGATGAATCTGCATAAAAATGCATTTTTAATTATTTTTAAATTCACATTATGTGTAAGTTTTTCCAAAATAATATTTTATTAACCATTGATTTGTGAAGAATAACAAAATGATTCCAGTTTCTCTATTAAAGAGCAGAACTCAGATTATGTGAGGGATTCTATACAGATCTAAGTATGAGTAATTCTGTTAAATTATTTTGAAATGTTTAATGTCATTTTTACATGTATATAGTTTCTAACACAATAGTGGCAAGTAAAACATATCGTAAGTTTCTCAATAAATATTTTAAAATAATTCTTTCAAGGTTCAACTCACTTTTAAGGTTCAACATTCAACTCTTTTTACCGACTTTTGCAGGCCATCCGCCCATCTAACTGGGAGCATCCCATAGCAAGATTTATAATTAAGACATTATTTCAAAGATAATTTTCCAACGAAATACGATTCATATTTTTATATTTCATGTGTTTGAGAATGATTTTTTTGAACTTATTTTTTGTGTTATTTCAAAATAGTTTGATAATTTATTTGCTAACTTCTTAACTTAAATTTTCCCGTCACTCTTGATTTTAGAATATTCTATAATCAAAATGATATTAGATTGAATGATGATGAAAAAATAGCAAACAATCTTTCAAACTAGGTTAACATCTCCTACGAAAATGTAAAAACCGCGAAACATCAAAGCAATCGTTTTTTCCACTTGTTATTTTTGATTGTAAAATAATAAGGATATCCAAGAAGCGACGACCAGTAGATGAGGTTTTTTTTTAAATATGTAGTTATTAGACATATAAATATTTCATAATATATTTGAGTTTTGGTTTTCGTAAAAATATTAAGGGATGGACCTAAATTTTACTAAATGAAAAATTAAATCGGTGTCACCATTTAATAATTATGTGTGAAAGTAAAAAAGGTTAAAAATTTTGAATTTGAGACTATTTTCAGTGTATTTCTAGTTGAGTCAACAACCTTATTATTTCCCTAATATAATACGATGTTATAAAGAAAGTAAAGCTAAAAGAAAAACAGTACTATTCATAATTCAGTATGTGTAAAAACTACATTTAAAACATTGCCTTTATGCACAAGTTTAATCTATATCATAACTGCCAAAAAATTGTTCTAAAAAGATATTGTCTTTAAAATGACATTTTATGAAATAGCAGATGGTACAAGTTTATATTTAAAGAATATATACTTAATTTAATATAAAGAAATTATCACACAATTACATAAAGCAAATTACATAAAGCGCCATTGAAACAAATAACAAGACCCAATAATAAAAATAAAAAACAATTAGGCCCAGGAAAAAAAATAACATTTTAAAAATGGCAATAATATTAAATTGAAAATAAAATTCTAAAACGTCTAACCATCTGTTTGAAAAACAATTTGAAATTAACTTAGCAATTAAGAAGAAAGTGGACATAAAAAAAATTGCTGAAAATTGGATTCCCAGATTAAAAGAAATGTTTTTTCGTAATTAAAGATACTTTTTAACTTTTTTGTCTGAAACCAAAAATTATTTTCATATCATTAATACACAGAATAGGTATAGTAATTTTGTAATTGAGAAACTGTTAAAATAATTACATAAAATTTAAGAGTACATATTCAAACGAGTAGTGGTCCTGGGGCTATTGAATAGATTTATATTTCGTTTAAATTGCTACTACAGATTTTCATTCTGATTTTTTATGACTTTCGTTGTGGTTTCAACCAACGATGTTAGGATTGACTTTCATTGATATTTTACGATAAAACCTAAAAAGCTAGTATACAACAGTTTGGACAAGTCTAAGTGGAGTCGTACCAATCTCTGTAATGATCTGCGTAAAGGCAATCACTCACAGTCAACAACTTAAGATAACATTAGTACTTTGTGGTTCACGATTTTAACAACTGAAAATAACATTAGTACTCACGATTAATAGCAATCAGATATTATAATAGACTTAGCAGATTTGGTCAAGTTTAGATATTGAGATCATAGAAAGTTCTACGTGAATATTTAAACGTTAGGAAGCTTTGCGCTACGTGGATACTCCACAATTGGACCAAAGTTCGAAAACACTGTTGCGTTGATTTGTGTTACGAAATATTCATAAAATTCGAAAGAAGTCGTGCAAATTCTTTACTTAATATGGTCGCAGGTGACGAAAGCTACATATACTATTACGAACACATAACTGAAAACCTGCTCCTTCTAAAAAAATTCCGACTAAGGTGAAGAAAGCCGAAACTGTAAACGATGGTCGCTTTGTTCTTTGGACGGTCGAGTTTTGAAACTTTTTATTGTTCTGGAAAATAAAAGAGTGAACTACCACAATATTCCAACGACTTTGCCTTCATTTTGAAAAAAAGTCCGTGCGCAACGTCCTTGCTTTAGAATTTTTTTTTATCACGATAACAGCCAGACGAGCTATACACCATTTGATTACGTCGGTATGAAAATTATGTGTAAATTATCATACTCAATATAGTCTGACTTCATATAACGCGATTTCTCTTTACTACCAATAGTAATTGTTAACTACTTGAAATACGACTCCTGGATTCTGAAGAAGTAATCAGTGCCTTTGAAAAGCCCCCGCAAAAGATGCTCAAAAGAGAATGGACCGGTTTCCCTAAGTAGTTTTATCGAATGAAATCGAGAGTACCATAAAGGCTATTTTAAAAATTATAAATAAATTACGAATTTGTTAGTTTGTTGCATTTTTTTTCTTTTTTAAATACTTTCACTGTTATTTATCGTAAGTTTCCGTATTAATTTTCATCTATGTATATAGTAAAACAGTCAACTTTGCGTATCTGCCTGCATTGAAAGTACTTGCTAAAAAATATTTACTTGAAAGAAACATATGGATTAAGGAAATTTTTGAATTTTAGTCTGTTTTTTATGTTTGTTCCTATACAAAAAACGTTAAAATTACTAATCCAATTTGGATGGAGATTTAAGAAAAATACAGCATTAGACTCTAAGTAACATTTAATTTTTATTTTATCGCGATTGGAAGGTGTATGAATTAAATATTTCCAAAAATTTATTCACATGGTATTAGTACAACAAAAACTAAATACTTAGCTACTCGAAGTGTAGTTATTACACGGATTAAAAATGTAGGTATACATAAATAGGGCCATGTGCATTTCAAATCATGTTAAATTTCTGAAACCGGGATATGCATAGTCATAATAGAACTTTGGGTGGTATGGGCCATTTCGTATTTGTCAAACAACTCGAATATTTAAAGACACGTGAGAACAGATGCCATCGTTAGTCGTCTTCTACACATCCATTTTTTTGTTGTTATATGTATTCTAACACCATTTTATTTTTTTTCTTAAATTTTCTTTAAATTGGAAAATGTAAATATTTATTATTCAATTCACAGGTCTGCAATGGTTTTCCTCTCCAAAGTTTGAAGGTGGTTTCCAAGAGTTTTACAGGTGCTGATTAAGGGAAAAATAATGAATAAAATCTAACACGCCACATAATTTTGATATATTGTAATATTGATTTTGCCCAATATGACGTACCTTTCAAGCTCGATAATATATAATGAAAAGTGATCTGACGGCTTAAATGTTATGTATAAGGGTTTCTATTAGTACAAAAGAATATATTCTATTTTATAATTTGCTAATTACTACCTTATTAACTGATTGGTACATAATTAATGTGTGATTTATACGCCAAAAAAGCTTAATTTGAAATAATGCCACTAATTGCTATCTATTACAATCTTTTGTCACTTCTATTCAATACAAAACAGTTAATAAGGGTAAAAAATAACAAAATAAACATGTAAATACCTGGATCGATTTTATAATACATCAGTTGCACTGTACAATTTAATACGTTAATTAACTTAAAAATGTCGCGAATTTGTTTAACCTCACCGGACAATTTTTGGTAAATTTCAGGGAAATTCATGTTGAAAAAATAACAAAGTTCTATAACACACTTTGTAAAAATGTTTACATGTATTTTGACCCATCAGTAACCAGGACAAGTTGTAGACACCTCACAAAGTTTGTGCAACGTGCATTCTCGAATTTCGCAAGTGATCGAAAAGGCAAAATAATACCTTTAAAATACAGACAAAACATTCTAGGGAATAACAAGAGTCCTGATTATAAAGAAATTGCGGCTAAAATGGTAAAATGGGATGTTCAATGAGCATTTAACTTCATTTCCTGAATTGGCCCATTTGTTACTTTCCGGAAAATCTAGGAGCTGTTAGTAAAGAGTAAGGTGAAAGATTTCATCAAGACTTGAAAGAAATAGAACCTAGATATCAAAGAAAGTAAAATAAAAGTATGTTAGCGGACTACTGTTGGTTTCTGAAGCTTCGGGCAGAAAAGGGCAAGATACCATTTGGATTTTTGTTTTGTAAATGTGTTAAGAAATATATCATCTATATATTTTAATTTTATTTAAATGATAGATACAAGTATTTCTTTAAATGTACAATTTTTACTACATGAATGTGTCTTTTCTTGTCTATTTCCCATATTCCCTTTTCTGAAAAATCTGAACGTGTTGGAGACAAACTTATAAAATATTCGTAATTAACGCCCCCAAAATACTCTAATATCAGTTATCGACAAAAAGCCAAATTTGCACACCTTTGAAATTTTCGTAGGTTCATAATAAGGCTGTAAAATTTTGTTTGTTACGTACTTATTGTCTATATATATATATATGTATATATATATATATGTGTGTGTGTATATATATATATATATATATATATAATAAAACTACAGAATATACCTATTGGTATACTGAAGGTATTTATATATATCAAGAAATTATTTCCGGGAACATTACAAAAATATTAGAATAAAAAAATATTGTATTAAAATTTTTATCTGTTTGCCTGTGGGTTTCTTATATTTATTTGCGTATCACGCAAGAACAGCTAAAGGTATTTCAATGACTTTTCCACTGGTAGAGTCTTTGGGATCTGTAGTAACATGTAGAATTTTTTTATTCCAATTGATCGACTAAAAAGAGAATAATGTAAATAAATGTATCAACAAAAAGCGCATTTAAAAAAAAAACTTTTGTAAATATTATGATAGATGATAAACGTAGTGCGTTTATTAATGTTGCATTTCATTTACGAATATTTTCTAACGATGCACACAAACGAAGTCGCAAGTAGAAAGGGTACAGGATATAATGCGTTATCCTCATTGTTTCTGCGGTATGCACTTGTCTATTGATATCCTAGTTGCTTTAAGTTATTGAAATAAAAAAAATAAAAAAACACATGTCAAACAAATTCCATGAGTTGATTCTTCACTTTTGAGCATTCTCGTCACTTGCTATCACTTTTGTTCAAAGAACTTATTTGAAAATTGAAACGAGCCATCCCGTTAAAATAAGTCAAATAAGCAAAATATGACCAACCCATTCCACGCCATTGAGGTGTTCCTATCGCTACTTTCCATCTTCTTCATCAGATATTGGCAACCTTTTATTGTCCATAGATTCATTCAGACAAGTCAATTGACTCCAAACTCGAAAAATCTATTTCTACCATTAAAGAGTTGTGTCACCATCTTCATAATCCATCATTATGCCTGGCTTCTATTTAAACTTTTCCTTTTTTCCGTCAGGAAAAAGAAATAAATTACAGTTCTGTTTTATGCCATAAGCATAAAGTTAAAATGAAACACGGAGTGTTTTTGTTGTGAACTTGTATTGACTATATTGAGTTATTTTGCCCTTTTTGTTATATTAAGTTTATTTTGCCTATTTGAAAATTTTTTTGATCTTAGTGCCACTTCCACCAATTTTTTAAAATTTTAGCCGACATGTATACCCCAATTTTTTTTAATTATTGTAGCATATGAACTAAGCCAATCACTTTCAAGCCTAAATTTCAAAAACCATAAAGCCACATTAGTGCTCTCAATAATGTAATTATATTTTGTAAAAACAATTACGAAAATAAATAAAAATAATGTTTAAATTAGGATCTCAAAATACTGAGTGGAGAATAAAAAAAAATATTTTCACAAGATCCTTAAACTTGCCAGCGAGCCAGGCCCTAAGCAAAAAATTACTTATTATCGATTATTTTAACAGAACATTTGGGATTAATATATATTTAAAATGAAACTATAAATTATTGAAAATCTGGTGTGTGTATCTTATTCCTGACTTCTTTATTATATTCTAAATTACTACAGTTTCTTTACAACTAAACTTTTAAAAATGTCACATTCAAAATTGTTACAGACATTTTTAATCAAAATTTCTACAGAATATTTATAAAAAGCGTAACCTTCAAAATATATGAAATGAAATTTCAAGCAGGCATATGATCATAATAAGTGACTATATTCCCCACGGCTTTGTTAGGATCAGATCTAATTCCAGAGCCAACATTTTCATCAGCGCAATGTCATTCAAGCAAATGCTTAATTATCTTAAAAATTCTAATAACGGATCCCTTCATTCACCTCGCACTGTGTAACTGTAGTTGCAAGTTCACAGCAAAAGACCCATTATTTCGTAAGAATACCATCAACCGTCTTTCTTGCTAATACTTGACCGCTATCCCGATGTTCTAAGAAAAAAAAAACAGTTTTCCAAAATATAATTTTCACAAATGCGACTACATATCATTATCAATCAATACATTGGATTAGCGAATACAGTCTTCTCACAATAGACTGTCCCATGATCAAATTCTACAGTATCGTGTTTGGTATTATTAATCAATTTGTGCCAACAAATATATAAAAAGAATAGGAAATATCTAATATGGACCTCTCCCTACTTGATCTAAAGAACAAGACGGAGATAGAAATTTTGGATAAAGTGGAAGATTTGGTGTAACTTATCAGACTACCTATAATCAATTAAGGAGCCAGTTTAAGAATGTAAGTCGGCATTGTGTCAATACCTATATTCATAACGCTTATAAACTCATAAATAGCAATATAAAATGTTTTTGGTCATAAGTATCATCGTTAAAATACGAATGAATATTCATTGTCAAGGAATTTTAAAAATTACGAATCCAATGACACGCAAACAATATGCCAAATATTATCCAATTTCTTACAATCCACTTTCGAGCAGAGCTTACCTATTAATACGAATGACATATTATTAGTAAATAAATAAGCGGAATCGGATAATATAGAATTAATCTTTTTATAAATATTTGTTTATTTAATAACGATTTTAAAATATGTAATAAACATATTTGTAAAGAAGAAGCTAAAGTAAATGACACTTATTAGGTATTAAAAAACAACATTTTCATTGTTTGAAATAAAAATATATGTGTCCGTTCATTAATTCATAAAAAATAAAATTAAGAAAAAAGAGTTACTCCATGTTGAAATATTATTCTTAACGTATATTTATATATATATATACATATATATATATATATATATATATATATATATATATATATATATATATATATATATATATATATATGTATATATATAAACACATAAAAATAAAACAGATAAATAAACGTTAAAAACTGACATACATTTTACAAATGAATACTTTATCATTTCGCTAACTTAGCATGTTATTCACCCAAATTTCATTTTCTAAAATTAAATATTTTAAAGTGCCAATAACCAAACATAATAATACAGAAGTATTTTGATATAAATTCTACTTTTTTACATCTTAACATTATTTATTATGAGAAATCAATGATATTGCTTCCAACAACTGCTTATCACAGTCAGATAGTAGATACACCAAATATCGTAATAAATTAGCTTTTCGCAGTCTGACTCAATCTTGAATTTTGAAGAAAGTATTTAAAAAATATAATCTAAAACTCTTTCAGAAAAATTATTTGTTTGCAAACTTCGTTCCTTCCTCGGGAACCACTGAATTGTATTTTCATATTTCTCATTCCATATCTCAAAGCACATACACGAATTTTTATTAAAGAATTTCTGAAAAATATTCACTGTATAAACTTTCATTTATCATTCTTACTTTTTATGTATTTCATTGTCATAACAGTAAAGTAACATTAAGCCAGAAGTTTTCAATTATTTTTATACCGTAATATTACGAATATATGTAACGAGTACATTATATGCTTTACATTCTTAACACTACATTATTTAAAAAAAAAGTGTGATAAATCTAATATAAACTAGATCACCTATTACACGATTAAATAAAACTTAAGAAATGTAACATTTAATAGCTAAAATGTTAAAAACTTAATTGTACTATCTGGTGAGAGGTAGCGATGAGACAAAGTAATACACGCCATCACGTTGCTTTCATTGAACACTACTTAATCTAAAGCAGAAAGTTTGCAATAGGCGCAAGTAACTACGTAACACTACGGCGACACAGAAACGTGCTTCAGCTTTCAGTCGAATTCAGTACACGCCGAAGGCTGACGTGCCGCAGCACGGCTGTCTCCAAAGCTTTTCACATAGCTTTCGGAAACTCAGTTAGTTTCTAAACTTTCTGACGTTCGTTTACGTGAATTATTCGGTAAATTCATAAACTAATTTAATAAGAGTTTCATTTTTTTTTTTATAATGTTTTATGTGAATATAATCGCTATGTTATAAAATAGATAATTTCAAAATTTTGATTTATCTAATTTTGGAAAAATCGAGTATTAATAAAATAAAAATGTATTTTGAAAGTACAAATTTTCAAAATATTGCAAATATTAACAAAATTATTAAATAAAATAAAAATATTGAAAAACATAAAACATGAGTTGGTGAATAAGTTTTTTTTAAAGTAATGTCCAAGTGGTTTTAGTTTTATGAAACTTCGTGCAAGTAAAATATAATTATAAAATTTTATTAAAAAATTAAATTATTGCTTGCTAATAATATAAAAATTTCCAGTGTTTACGGTAATTCATTTCTTTTTTTTGAAATTATTTAATTTTTAACAAAATTTCTAAAAAAAATTGTTATTTATATAATATATTTTCTTACGCGGATTTAAATTGCTCTGTGTAATCCTTTAGTAATTTCATTTTTATTCGAACAAACCTTTCAAGTACACCGATTTTAATTAAATAAATATCCGATTTTCGATGAAAAAATTAATATTTTTTTTTAACTAATGCTTTTCTTGTTGATTTTACGTAAATTTCTTTATCGTACACAAAAAATGATTCCAATTTTGCGCACAAATGGACGAAGCTTTTACATATTTTTGAACAAAAAATGCTTACATTTTCAAGTTAGTCTTAAAAATGTTTATCTTTTATATTCTGATTAGGAATTGTATATGTATATTTTTTTATCAATTGTTAAAAAGAAGCCACAAAATAAATTAAAAACCATTTTAAATGAAATAATTTAATTTAAAAGGGTAAATAAGTGTTTCTACAATCTAACTGTTTATACAATATTTTAAAATGATATGATAATAAGAAACACAATCAAAAATTTAAAATTTACAGTGTTATTCAATTCGTTGAACAACAAATGGATATGATTAAACAAAATTAAAATCTTTGTTACTTTTTAAAAAAGGTATGCAAGTGTTATAGTGTATGGAATATATCGAGATATTAAGGCAATGAAAATTTATGAAATCCGTTCCTTAATTATTTTTATTAAATAAACACAGTAAAAAAAACTTACAGAAAGTCTTCGTTCTAATTCTATAAATAATTTTTACGAAATTGAACAATTTTTAAACGAAATTACTTTATATGTTAATTTAGGTGAACACTCTTACGAATTTTATAGTGTTAATTAAATTTCGGTTTATTCATATAAAATTTCATGATAACAATTGAGTATGGAAGTACTCCAAGTTTAAAAGAAATTTAATTTCTCCTAACATTTTTTCTCAATTACGATAACGATAATTAACTTGTATATATGTAATAAAATCGTTGACCCTAATGTAACTTTTTACATTTGTATTCATATATTTTATTATATGTCTACGATAAGAAAGGAAGGGCATTTTCCAATTGACGTTTAACTCAACCTTGTTAATGCAGTTTCAAAGTAAGGTGGTGAAAGAAAATTTTCCTTTATTAGCCTGAATTTTTTGCCATTATCAGTGACATAAAGAGCGAGATAAAATTTTTTTTTATCATTAAAAGGAACAAAGATTCATCTCGAATTACTGAAGAGATTAATAGAATTAATACAAATTTTTTTAAATTTTTTTTTCATAGCTTTAATTTTTTTTAATGCAACTAATCATTCGGGATCATTCAGAATAAAATTATATGGAATATATTAAATTTTTCACGGTATTAACAAGCTACCAAACCACGAAATCATAGTTACACTAATACTTTCACAACAAAAGATAAGGGAGCTTCGTGAAATATGTTGCAATATTTGTAACAAATATAATTATTTACAATTTTATCATTATCTAAAAAAATATATTTTACTGTGGTAGTGATATATCATTAATAAATTAATTAACTTTAACTAAATACAGAAAACAATGCCTAAATAAATAATAATTATAAACTATGTGTCTAATTTGCAGAAAATATTTTTATAATTTTTCCCTGGCTTTTTATACTGCTCAACAGAATCCACCATAAAATCAATCCACGGCTCTACTTGAAAGTTTACTACTATACTAGAACTTTGAAGGCGTCTTCGGAGACTTATTTCTAATAGTGAAACTTAACATTCCATAATATCTTTACAGTGATTAATACACGATTTCGATGAAGCGAACATAGTTATGAATGGAGGGTTCCGGATGTTAATTCAATGATATAACACATTTTATTACTTTTCGTGTTATTTGAATGGTTTAAAATGGGACATAATTAGTCCTTGAACAACTCTTATATTTAAAACAGCACGACACCCTTATTTAAATATATGACCATGTTTTTATTTCTTTGTATTTTAGGTACATATAGATTTTAAAAGCCATTTTGCAAAAGGTACTTTAAAAATATAATAAAATGCATAGATAGAAAATAATTCTCTTTATGAAAATATAAAAATAAGAAAACATATTATGTTTTAATTTATTTTAAATAACTCCAAATAAAAAAAATAAATCTTGAAAGCTATTGTTATTGTGAAAGTAGAAATATAATCAGTGGAATTTGGTTAACAATATTAGAAATAGAAATTTCGAGTTTTTTCTTTGCATGAAAAAATATCATTAGGAAATAAGACGCTGATATCATTCATTCGTGTAAAAAATATGATAGTGATACAAAACAAAGTATGAAACAAAAAATCGAAAAGATTTTAAAGAATATGACATCAGTCACTTTAAATATGTTTATAATTTGTATGTTTTATAGAGAAAAATGCCGTTGTAATGATGTGAAATATATTATTATCTATTTATTAGGATGCATAATTTTGAAATTATTTTTATTATCTATACTGTCATATTACAATTAGTTATACCTGGCAGTCGGTGATAATACATATAAAACCATGAGATGATCCTTAAATTGTTAAATTTTTACAAAGAGATATCCTATTTTTATTAGAAATTATTCACTGAATATATAAAGAAGTATTATTACCCAAGTTGAACGTGTTTTCTATTTTGAAAGTTCTATTTGCTTCTGTGCGCGTTTTCTATTAAGAAATTTGTTAAAAGCCTCTGGTTTACTTATTATTATTAGAAATTTAATCTTTTGTCTCCTATTTATTTAACTATTTTTTATGTTAAAAATGTCATATATACATATTTTACACCCAAAATTTTCTATAAATAAAATCAGTGAAAGAATAACAAACTACACTTGGAAAATTTAAAACGTTTTTTTAAGAAAGAATTTCACAGCACGGATAAATTTTACATATCAACAGTTGATTGGTAAATAAAACCAAATAAATATAATTACATTTTGTGCAACGGGGGTTCTATACATAGTGTTTATCATCAAAATACTTATAAACATTAAATATTCACCGTAGAAAAAATAAATTTCAAGTAGAGAAAAGGCAAATAAAAAGGATGATATAAAATATTGTAATGAAATTCATATGTTATTTTTATAATCCAGACGATAATAATTACTTATGGTAAGATTAGTAAAATATTTAAAGTTCTGTGGTATTGTTAACCTTTTTGACTATTTTTTAAGTTTATTAGTGAAAAACGGAAACTAACTAATTTTAGTATGTCCTTTGATCAGTTCGTCTATCGCAGTGGCAATTTCTATAATTTTAGATCCATATGAGCGATACTTCACAGGTAGATATGTTATATAGAGAAATTAAATTACATGTAGTAGAACATTTCCAAAAAAAATGACATCACTCCGTTAATCAAAATAAGGTTACAATTTTTTTTTTCATGCTATCGAGTGTGAAATCAGACAGATGGTTATATATATATATGTATATATATATATATATATATATATATATATATATATATATATATATATATATATATATATATATATATATATATATATATATATATATATATATATATATATATATATATATATATAACTTTAAAGCATCGTGCGATGGATTTCAAACATGGGTTTGAAAGCTTGAGAAAATTTCAGATGGTAATATTTAAATACAAATTTTAATCAAACGTTTTCGGTTAATGAATAACTTTTTCGGTTGTCATAGAATAGATCTTCTGTCGGGTTCTAAACCATTTTTTCATGAAGTTTAGTTCTCCCGAGATGTCATCGCATATCCGCTACATTGAGGTCAGTTTACATATCAAAGTTTTCATTATACCGCAAACGCATACATTGACGATGTAGCTATTACGGATATTCGTGATGCATTCTTAATAATGGGTAAAACATAAGTCTAAATAAATTATTGTGGAATATGCGTAACATATATTTCAATTTCTCGCTTATATTCCATTTCTTATATTAGGGGATAAGTTCTTTTTTACCCCTTCGTTTGCTTATTTACTTTGAAACGCTGGGCACTACTTTCCGTACAATCAACTGATTTCTATGAAGAGATTAACACCATCTATGAGCTCTTTAGTATATTTTGTTTGGTCCGAATTTTGATATTAACCTTGGTTACAAAACGAAGGATATGGAGTATAATTTTTGTGGCCATGAGCATGCCTGCGTGCAGTTTCTTAAGACATGTTTTTCTTAGCGGTTAACCGATCTTCCAATTTTTAAATTTTAGTTATTAAAAAGCTTTCCAAAAATCGAGGTCTTAAGTGGCTTATTGTGAAGGAAAAGTTTTGTAAATTTGTTGGGTATAGCCGATTAAGTTAAATTCCCAGAGGTCCTTTGATTTTTTTTATGATATTGGGTCGTTATCAGAGGTCCTTCCAATCTTTTCTATGAGTTTGGTTCGTTATAAGTTCTTGGAGTTAACCTAAGAAATTTCGAGTGGTGGTGGGAGTAGTATCTCTTAATAGCCTTCTCGACAAGGAAATTTTGTGAAAAGCAAATTTTCCGCTTTCACACTTTTCACGCTGATTATGGACTTTATACATTTTGTCCGCTAAATATTTGTTTCTCCGTTAATTCTGGCGGCAATAATTTTATTTAACACTAGTTAATTATGTTGACTTTCTTGCATTGTGTTAATATTTAACTAAACGCTATATCGACTCTATAACTTTTTATTGGATACATTATCAAAATGCCTTTTGTCTTAATGATCTATTTTCTCACATCTGGTTGTTTTATCTTTATGCCGGGGATAGATTTTCAAATTTACTTATTTCCTGTCACATCATCGTAATAGTCTTACCCTAATTAAAATTTTAATTACATCAATGTTGTCATCAAGTAGAGCTAAGGAAACGGCTTACGATTTACGGAACGTTTTCCCTCATATTGAGAAAAAATATTTCCTGTAAAATCTAAGAGGCTATGGACAACTCATGAGGTTTGGGGTATTATTAGAAAATTAGGTTCATTTCAGTATACTTTACTATAAAAGTAGAAGACAGAAATATGTCATATTTTTTTATGTTGTTATTGGTAATTTTTTTTATTCTTTCGCATGATTCCGTCTTGTAATAGAGCTCTCCTTGAAGGTAAGAAACGTTGCCTTTAAGGTAAATCTTCAAAAGAATATAGGAAGAGGTTTTGTTTTAAGTTATTCACTTCCGGCTCTAAGGTTTCAATTACGGGTTTAATAAATCTATTTTTTTATTATTAGTACTTGCGGATTATTATGGTTAACTTTTATAAACTTTTAAGAGATATGAAAAATTAAACAGCTGTTATTTGTATATTTCGGAGACACGCAGTTGGCCTATTTTTAAAGATAATATTTTTAATAAATATTTTTAGAATAATATTGTACCTATTTTCTTCCTATGTTTTATTAAAAATATACATTTCAATGGCAATTTTTCTCCATTTACGCAATTATTAAATTTGGAGATATAATTAATAATATCAGAGCCCGTAAAATATGTTGGAAAATACAAACTTTTTAAAAATATTTGTAAATTAAATTTTCGAACCTTTAGTGTGTCTGACAAAATCCCATATTTTAGTGAATATAATTTTTGAAATTCAGAACACATTTTAATTATTATCAACTTTATATATATATATATATATATATATATATATATATATATATATATATATATATTTATATATTTATATATATATATATATATATATACATATATTAAAAAAAAAAATTTAATTTGCTGTTCGTACACGTACATATTTTTCGTATATTCTTTTTTTATACTTTGTTTGTAGATGCTCTCTTTTATATGATTACCAATATTACCCATTGTTGCTGTAAATGTCTAAGTTGCCCATTTAAGTACATAAAGCTTACATTTTGCACAAACAACATACTTTTAAACATGGCCATAAAAGCAGCGTTACTTTACCATAAGTGCCTTTTTCTTAGTGACATGTACAATGCGTGTACATTTAATGAGTTCAAAATATAATTGGATTTTCATAGTTTTATGCAATAAAGTTTTAAAACAAAAGGTCAATTAAAGAATCTGTCATATCTCATACAAAAATATTAATTCTATATTTTACGCATAAAATTGAACATTCCTTTGAAGGATTTTAATTCTTGTTCTTATCGATTTTCTTATTAGGATTACACGGGAGTACATACCGTACTCCCGTGTACTCTATATATATTATATATACATATATATATATATATATATATATATGTATATATATATATATATATGTATATATATATATATATATATATATATATATATATATATACATATATATGTACATATATATATATATATATATATATATATATATACATATATATATACATATATATATATATATATATATATATATATATATATATATATATTTAAGTAATCTATTGCTTACCACATTTCATGTTTAATTTTACTTCAAAAAAGGATGTTCAAAAGTTTGTTTAGTGGCCACCAAAAGTCACTATTAAATTATTTCTTTTATTCACATTTTTTTATCTTTTAAACGAATTAATAATTAATTAAATAAATGCATTAGTAATAATTACTACCCTAAATTTTTGTGCAGTTGAAAAATATTATATAAAATATAAAATATTATATATTATTAAAAATATTTCTTTTTTTTCAACCTTTCCTATTACAATTTTTTTTTTGCTTTTAATAATAAATTCAAAATAGAGTAGATAAAATAACTTTGTTAACAAGTAAATCTAACTTCGTAATTTGTATAAAACTACAGAACAAAGTTATTTAATTATTCCTAAAGGGAAATTAACACTTTACTTTTCTTACCCGCAATATTCTTGCCACTTGTTTTGTTTGTGTTACTCGAGAATCTACTAGTTTTACCGATAGCGAAAGTTTGTCACTTGCTGCTGCTTATACATTTACACTAAAATGGTCATTAGTTGTTAGGAAATTAATATTCTATGTACTTCGAAAATATTTCAATTAAATTAAAAGTTAATACTCTAATGGATATAAATGTTTAGAGTCTTAATCTAATTAGCTACTAAAAGAATTTGTTTTCCAAAGTGACCAAAATAAGGATACTAAATACAGAAATAAAGTCAGACCATAATAAATGTTATAAATATGTTAACGCAAATAAATCTATTTTACATTTGACTCAAAGTTTATTAATTAAGATGACTTCCCAAGCTTACTCAGATTATTTTAAACTGATCGTTGATACATTTTCAACTGCAATATTTTCAGAAAAATGTATTATTTTTCTATGGCATGCTTATACATCTCTAACTACTGTTAGCCATAAAAACATAAGCGGAAAAATAGGCTAAATTAATTTTCTTAACTTAGTTTTACTCATTTTAGATCATTGTTCTAATAATATTTAAAAATAACTCACTCTTCCTATAAAATATAAACGATAATTTCATATCAAGTTATTTGTTACCTTTTGTTTCTGCGCGTGAATAAATTTGAGAGGAGAACTTCAGAACATTGATGTGAGTAAGGTACAAGTTAAACTTATTTAATGTTTGCTTAAAATAAGGCTTCGGTGATACTGAATGTTATGACGGTGTTAAGAAATATGATTAGAATAGTTAATAGCTAAATGAAAATAGTAATATAATATATATATATATATATATATATATATATATATATATGTTAAAAAATTTAAACTATGTTCAAACTAGAAGATATTTTGTATTAATTATAGAAGTAATGCAAGATGCATCTTTGTTCTTATAATGATAATATGCAACTAATCATTCGGAATAAAATTATATTAAATATATTAAATTTTTCACGGTATTAGGCTACTAAACACCAACATCTCAGTTACACCTATACTTTGACAATGAAAGATAAGGAAGATTCGCGAAATATATTGCAATATTTGTGAAAAATATAATTATTTACACTTTTAACATTATTTAAAAAAATGTAGTTTACTGTAGTAGTGATAAATTATTAATAAAACAAATCAATTTGCATTGTTTATTTAATTATGGATTTACTTCATATTAGTTTTATTAGTACTAAAAAATACAAGTAAGAAATTATTTAAGACCTATTTTTTACATGCGGGTATCGCCATTTTATTAGCATTTAAGTAAGTTTTTAAGAATTTTTTTAAGAGCCCCTGGTTTCCTTACTTCCGTCAGACTTTTAATATTTTATCTCCTAACAAATTTTTATGTATTCATAATTTATTTTAGGGGCAAAATTTTATATTAATAAACTCAGTGAAAGAATAACAAATTTCATTTAGAAAATTCAAATTCAATCGCAGTAGAAATTTCTATAATTTTAGGTCTATATAAGTGACCATACACAAGTAGATATTTTATATAGAGATATTAAATTACATATTGCTACGTAATAGATATCAAAATTATAAGTTGAACATTTTCAAAAAAAATTGTAAGACCCCTCTCCGTAAATCAAAAAAGGAGTATAATATTATTTTTACATTTTATCGAGTGTGAAATCATTGGGCATATGGTTTAAAACAAATAGAGGTTCTTTTAACTATTTCTAGTTTTTAATCCTCTTAACTAAATATAACTTCAAAGTGGCGTACAATAGATTTTAAACATGGGATGTTAATATTCAAATACAAATTACTAGTCATAGAAAAGGCCTTCTGTTGGATTCTAGATGATATTTTCATGAAGTTTAGTTCTCCTGAGATGTCAAGGCATATCCGCCATATAGAGGACCGCTTACATATCAGAGTTTTCATTATTCTGCCAACGCGTATAATAACGATGTGTACCTATTATGAATATTGGCGATGCATTCTTAATAATGGAGAAAAGTAAAGTCTAATTTAATTATTGAGGACCATGCGTAACTATACTAGAATTTCTTGTCTATATCCTATTTCTTATAAATAGAGGATAACAATTTTTTTTTGTTAAGCCCCTTCGTTTGCTTTATTTACTTTGAAACGCTGGGCGCTACTTTTATTAGAATTAACTGATTTGTTTGACATTAACGCTATTCATGAGCTATTTAGTGTGTTTTGTTTGGTCTGGCTTTTTATTTTACTTGTGGTTACAAAACGAAGGACAGGGAATATATTTTTCGTTGAGGTGGGCATGCCGGCGTGTATGGTTTCTTAGAACATGGTTCCTTTAGTGGAGAAACGATTTTTGAATTTTAGTTCACGAAAAGCTTTCCAAAAATTGAAGTCTTAAATGGCTCATTGTGAAGGAATAAGTAAATAACATTTTTAAATTTGTTGAATAGATATATAAACTTTTTAAACTTTAAATTTGTGAGGTATAACCGATTGAGTTAGACAGGGACATTATCAGGGGTCCTACAAATCTTTTCTTTGAGGTTGAGTCGTTATAAGTTTTAGGAGCTAACCTAAGAAATTTCGGGTGGTGATGAGAATAGTATCTCCTAGTAGCCTTCTTGACAAGGAACTTTTATCAAAAGGAAATTCTCTAGCTTTCATTCTTTTCACGCTGATTATTTACTTTAGACATTTTGTCCGCTAAATATTCACACAAATTTGTTCTCTGTTAATTCTGACGCCAATAATTTTATTCAGTACTAACTATTTATTTTCACTTTTTGCATTATATTAATATTTCGTTAAATGCTATCTCGACTCTTTATAACTTCTTTATTGGATACGATATCAAAGTTCCTTTGGTCCTAATGATCTATTTTCACACCTTTGATTCTTTTTATCTTTATGCTGGGAAGAAATTTTCAAATTAATGTTTTTTTCTATAGCATTGTCAAAGTTTTATTTTGAATCAAAATTTAATTAAATCAATGTTTCCAAAGTGGAGCTCAGGGAAGGCTTACGATTTACGGAACTTTTTCTCTCATATTGCGAAAAAAAAATTTCCTGCAAAATATGAGAGCCTATGGACAAAAGATGAGATTTGGGACATTGTTTGAAAATTAGATTTATTTCGTTATACTTTACATGTAAAAGCGGAAGACAAAAAACTGTCATATTTCATATATTATGTTATTGGTAGTATTCTGTCTTGTAATAAATCACTTTTTGAAGTAAAAAGTTAGCGTTGCCTTTAAGGTGAATCTTAAAAAGAATACAGGAAGGATATTTTTTTAAGTTATTCACATTCTACTCTAACGTTTTACACACGGGATTAAATCTATTTTTTTAATATTAGTACTTGCGGGTGGGATTATTATGGTAAACTATTATAAACTTTTTAAACAAATGTGAAAAACTGATTTGTACAACTAGAAGCCACGTAGTTGACCGTTTCTTAAAGATAATATTTTTAATAAATATTTTTAGAATAATTTTGTATCTATTTTATTTCTATGTTATTTGGCAAAATAAAATTTCTATGGTAATTTTTCACGATTTGCGCAATTCTTAAATTTGAAGATATAATTAATAATATCAGAGCCCGTAAAATGTGTCAGAAAATATAAATTTTATAAAAGTATGTTAATGTAAATTAAATTTTCCAGTCTCTAGTATATCTGACGAAATCTCATACTTTATATTAATATTTTAAATTTCAAAAGTTATAATTATTTAAAGTTATGCTTAAATAATTTTCATATTATTAACTTTTCTAGGATTACCCACACGTTCGTATATCCATTATATATATATATATATATATATATATATATATATATATATATATATATATATATATATATGTGTGTGTGTGTATATATATATATATATATATATATATGTATATATATATACACACATATATGTACGTATATATGTATATTACTAATTTGATTTTTTGTTAATATGCTATACATACACGTATATATTTTCAAACACGGCTATAAAAGCAGCATTACTTTGCCATATGTGCCTCTTTCTTTTATTAATATATTTTACTATCCGGTTAGTTAATTAAACAATTGTTGTTACAGCTCAGTGACATGTAGTTTTGGTATTAGCTGGATACATTTTCATTGTTTGATGTAATGAAGTTTGAAAACAAAAGACAAATTCTTGGAAAGCTTTTAATCATTGTTACTATCGATGTTGGTATTAGGATTAAATGGATCATTATAGTCACTGTTAACTGAATATAATATTTAAGTAATCTATTATTTATCATATTTCATGTTTAATTCTTCTTTAGAAAAAATATGTTCAAAAGCTTGTTTAATGATATGAAAGATTATGTACCACCAAATTTACTACTAAAGTACTCCTTTCATCCAAAGGTTTTCATCTTCTGAACGAATTATTAATTAATTTGATAAATGTAATAGTAATAATTACTGTCTTAAATTTTTTTGCAATTAAAAACATTTCAAAAATATTCCTTTTTTTAACGTTTCCCATTACACATTTTTTTACTGTTATTAATCAATTCAAAATAGAGTAGATAAAATAACTTTGTTAACAAGTCAATCTAACTTTGTTATTTGTATAAAACTATAAAGCAGAATTATTTAATTATTCCTAAAGGGAAATTAGAACTTCACCTATTTTGCCCGCAATATTCTTGTCACTTGTTTTGTTTGTGTTACTCGAGAATTTATTAGTTTTAACACAACTGATAGCGTAAGTTTGTCACTTGCCACTGCTTATGCATTTACATTAAAACTGGTAATTAATTTTTAGGAAATTAATATTCTATGTACTTCAAAATTATTTCAATTAAATTAAAAGTTAATACTCTAATGGGTATAAATCACGTTTAGAGTTTTAATCTAATTTATTAATAAAATAATTTTATTCCAAAGTGATCAAAATAAGGATACTGAACACAAATTAGGTCAGACCATAATAAATATTATGAATTTGTTGACGCAAATAAATCTATATTACATTATAGTCAAAGTTGATTTATTAAGATGATTTCTCAAGCTCTTTTACATTTGTTTCAGATTATATTAAACTGATCGTTAATACGTTTTCGACTGTAGTATTTTCAGAAAAATTAGTGTTAGCCAAAAAAACTAAAGGAAAAGACAAGCTAAATTATTTTTATAAACTTAATTCTACACGTTTTGGATCATAATTCAGATAATATTTAAAAAAAACTCAGTCGTTCTATAAAATATATGCTATAAATTTAAATCAAGTTATTTTTACCTTTTGTTTCTGCGCGTGAATAAATTTGAGAGGAGAATTTGAGAACATTGATGTGAGTAAGGCACAAGTTAAACTTATTTAATGTTTTCTTAAAATAAGGCGTCGGTTACACTCGACATGAAATATGACTAGAATAATGAATAGATGAATGACGAAGACGTTGAATTTCGAAGAAATATTTAAGTGGACACATATGAAGAATTTGATAAGAGTTATGAACAGATCTTTGGTGACTACAATACTTTAAAGTTTGGAGATATGGTTAAAGGAATGTTTAAGTTTTTATATAGGAAAGAATTTTTGTTGCATTTAATGAAGAATTGGATTATGTATAGATGATAGTATCACATCAACACGATTATATAATTTGTTTTAAATGAATATCAAAAAATATTAATTATAGAGGGGAAGTAAGTCATAGTTACGTCCAACAATGAAAAAATAATCAAAAATCATCCATAGCTTTAGATAGGTAGATTTTATTTTATACACGAACTTTTAGGATTTTTTAAGTATTACCGATTTTACCGACTTATTTTTAATATAACGAATTCTCACTTCCCTGAAGTAGAATTTACTAGTATTTAATAATTATCTAATTTATTTTGATCGATATTAAAAGTTCATTAAAAACAGTCAAGTTTTTTTTATATTTATGATTTCAAAATTATACTTCTTTATAATTTTAAAATATGATCAAATTTACAAATAAAATATCCTACTTCGGTGTTTCACAATGATCCAACCATAGTTGCAATTACGAAGTAAATACAATAAGATTTTTATTGTATAAATAACAATACAGTTCTCTTTAATGAGTGTTATATAAGTAGGGTATAATTACGTTGAAGATTATTTTTTCAACACTTTAAATACTTCTTATCATGAACTTTTCCTTACTTATTTACATTAATCTTTTTAAATATTACTTTACTAAATTACGTAATTTTAGTTTGACGTACTTTTCGTGTTTTATTGAATCTTGTATCGTTGAATCTTTCTGATACGTGCCAACAACTTTGATATACAATTTTAATCGATCTTTGAAATCAAACTAGATACTTTTTATTTTTTTTCCCTTACTTTAATAAATAAAACATATAAAGAAAACTGTAATTTCAAATCCATTTAATTCAATCAACATAATTATTGCTAACATCATGGTAATTTCTGGTATAGACTTTAATAGATTTCCTATTTTTTCCGGTAAATTGATCAATTATTTTCTTTTTGCTAAGACAAGCCCTACTTGAATTATTATTATTACAGATATTTCATCATTGTATTTGAATTGATGATGCTGCGAAAATTATCCCCAACTTTGAATAAATTCTGCAAAAAACAATAAAATAAAAGTGGATTAAGCGGTTTTCCACAATGTCAAAAAATGATGGAATACATGAAAATTACTTTATTCGCAAGTAAAACAGAAGCACAATATATTTTTCCCTTGGTTCGTGCCGCTGTTTTACGTCAGAACAATGAAAATATCATCAAAATTCACGTAGCGAGATAATATAGAACGTATTCCCAAGTTGTAAAACTGAACATTGCCGGAAAGCGACTGGCTGCGGTAAATTCTTGATTTATCTTGTTATCGGTGGTGAAATATAAATTTGTTATTTATAACTGTATTACGTGTCTATGTTCTTGGGAATAAAGATAGCTTTCAGGCGAAATGGAATGATGTTATACTGAAAAATAAGAATGTAATTCTTACTTCTAAGGTTAATCTGTATTAGAGACTTAAAATATAATACGGAGACTTCAGATAGTTGGATTAAAAAGTAAAGGTCTTTAAATTACATTTATATTTTTTGGTAAAGTAAGGTTCCTTTTTCAGTAACGAGACATTCAGAAAAGTGTAATATATATATATATATATATATATATATATATATATACATATAATATATGTATGTACGTTTGTTTATATGCACAATAATCAATTAATGAAACCCTTGGAAGTGCAATTGAAAAAAAATTGCAAAAAAAAATTGTTTATGTGTAACGAAGTAGCCTAAAAATCTATTTTTAAATGTCCTTAAATTTATATAAAATATAAAGTCAAGTACAGTATGAGTTATATTGAAACTTCGGCATAAAAAAAGAATAAATTTAGAAAGATTATATGTCTTTATTAAAAAATTAGAAAATATTAATTAAATAGTCCTTCACTTGCTATTGCATTTTGTACCCAAAAATCAGTCAAAAACACTAAATTTATTTAACTCTTTTTAGCTAAGTTTAATGTATTTGATTTATCTGCATAACAATTGATTAAACAATTTTATACATATATCTAATCATTAAACTGTCAAATGTAGCCCCGAAACTGTCTATATAATCAAGAAACTCCTAGAATGATTTAAATAATAGAAATATGGGACTTGTGAATTTAATCAATACTTTTGTAATGTAGAATTAATGAGCAAAACAACCGGATCAAAAATATATCCAGTAGCAAGTGAAATGTTGATTCATAAAGTTTTGAACGAGAATACTCGTAAGAAATATTAAAGTGAGATCAATTTGTATTTGAGGCCGTGATTTATGGTTAAGCCGAGGTAATATGCCAGAAAAATATTAAATCAGGCACTTAAACCAAAGCCTTCAGCACTTCCATAGGAAATGATGGATATATAGAAATTAATCTTCTACGCGTAATTCATTTTAAAGTTTTCCATATAGTTTTCAATTTCTCATAATTTTCAACTCAACTCACATAAATTTATTAATTTGCTCATATATACATAATGATTAGGATTGAATAACTCAAAAATAAAAAAAGACCTTCATAACATCGCCCACATGTTCGTCTAACACAGTTATTTTTTTATGTTGGAACTACTTGATATAAAGAAGTTAAATATGCTATTTAAATGTAGTACAGCATATTGAACATACATATTTTATTAATTAGGTATTTATTGATATGTATATATATATATATATACACATATATATATATATATATATATATATATATATATATATATATATATATATATATATGTATATGTATATATGTATATATATATATATATATATACACATATATATATATATATATATATATATATATATATATATATATATATATATATGTATATGTATATATGTATATATATATATATATATATACACATATATATATATATATATATATATATATATATATATATATATGTATATGTATATATGTATATATATATATATATATATATATATATATATATAAATATTGCCCAGGAATTCTACATTATTGATGACTTATTATTATATAAGTCATCAATAATGTAGCAAGCTCGCAACCCTTTTTTGATTAATTTAAATGGTATCAAATAAATATTTGATGTGTCGTTAAAAACAAATTATAACATTAACTACTCGTACAAATATAGTGGTGAACAAAATGATTGAGTATTAAGTGATCCGGCACTACACCATTACCTTTTACATTGTAGGAATCGTACGAAGAGACATAAAAATTATTATCAAATTTGAAATTACCTAAATAAAAACAGTCGCCTTCCAATTTATTCAGCACATGACAAACATCGAGATGATAATCATCAACAATATGTACTATAAAATATTGTGGTGGTAATGACTAAATAGTTTACACACGTAAAACGTAAACAGCTACATTAGTGCTTTAATCCATTGAATAAAAATTTACGTCAACATAACTAGGCAGTTAGGCAGACAAAATGTTTTTATTTTGTAAGCGACCTTGTTGTAAAAGGTCAATGTCGATGAAATTCGACCGTAGTTATAATAGAAGCAACGACAAAATGTAAAAATAAACTTTATCAAGGTATATCAGGAAATATGCTTTTTATGATGGCACGTATAAGGAAAAATTATTTCAGTTAAAATTTCACTAGTCGCATTTAAGTACCGCACAATGATTTTATTTTAGTGTAAATTAATATACATATATATATATATATATATATATATATATATATATATATATACATATATATATATATATATATATATATATATATATATATATATATATATATATATTTATATATTTATACCAAATTTGTCACATTATTTTGATATCTAAAAACGAATTTAACTAAAATATATTTTCTCTTCGTTAGTACACACTTTCACAAATATAATTTTTTTTCAGATATAAGCACGGAACGTAAAAAGGTTATCGAATTTTAATATTTCGTATACTAATTTATCATCATGAAATATATTTTGAAAAAGATATATCCAGCACCATCTCATTGTATTAATATGCCGGTGTATTAGTTCCACTTATCTGTATTAAAATTAATATTTCTTAACTTTCGTTTTATAATAATTTATCATATTTCATTTCATTCTCCAAAGTTACGTAAGAAACTTAATTCCTATACATGATTTTTACTGTCCATTCTATTCTCGAAGAGCATCTGAAAAAAATCTGCCCCTAACTTTCCATTCCATTTTCTTTTATATTCCTCTACCTTAATACTTCTCCTTTCTTCTGCTACTCTTCAATTAAGCTCCAAATCCCCTTCCGAAATATGAAATTAGATTAATTTGTTATTTTTTGTGTTTTGTTTTTATTTTCTCAAAAATACATCTCTCGTATTCAAAATATATCTCACACATGCTGTCGTCTATCTGTTCTACTACTTCATTAATGCAACGTAATTCTGATTGACTTTAAGATATTGGCCCTGTGATAAGTTCGTCAGATGATTATTCATCAAAGATGGAAATAAATACCTCAGTATTTATAAATATGGGTCATGGGTCAAGTGGTTGTAAATTGGAGATCATGCAACCTTTGCTTCATATTTCTTTTTAAGTAAAATTTTTAACAATTCATTTAATTCAACTCTTTTTGCTTCTGATATTGCAGAACCTTGCATTGTATTAAATATAAAACAAGAACATGTTTCTTATCCCTATATATAAACATTTTTATGGAGTTTCTTTTACTGCTCGCATAATCGGATTGCTAGAACAACTAAATAAATGCACAAAATTTACTTTCAGATACGTGTATAAGTTTAAAAATCGTTTCAAATCACACAATTTATGCAATTTATAGATTAATTTAATTTTCCATATTCGTTCATTATGCCGTGCTTTTTAACTTGTATTTTCTGCATTCGCTATATGTTTTGTTCTAATTTATTTTTACAATTTTTCAAAAATATTTGTTGGCGCTGTGTGCCTTACCGTTTTAACGGCTAGGCGCACCACTGAAACCCGGGTTTGATTTCCGACCTGGAGCGTGGCTGGAGGGATATTTAATTTTGTAATCGCATAGTTAAATGTCACATACAAGTGCCTAGTAACGGATCCACTGGCGCGAGAAGCTACGCGCTGCGACCGCTAACACGTCTGCCAAGCACGACTATTAAAGTATTAACGCGGGGTCATAATATTAAAGCAGAGAGTGTTGAACTAATACATGCTGTTGATGACAATATTTGTCATAAATACGCTGTAGTATCATGAGCGGGCTTTCAGCAAATCCGTAGTCGACTCGTTTAGATAATAACATTTAACTAATCCAAAGATATACTCCAAGAATATACCTTGACTAATCCCAATATATACTCCAACAACCCAAGGTACCTAGGTCGATGTTGGTTGTTGCGAATTATGCAAGTGAATATTCAAATATATATACAATCAATTATATATACATACGAATAAATAATTTGTGAACGTGTATTTATTTAACCGTTGAATGATTATCTAACCAACCGTTACAAAATTTTACACGTAACTCTAGACGGTTTATTATATTTAGTGAACACTTAAAATTAATCGGGGGCCACTAGATGTATTAAGGTATGATATTCACTTTATTTAAATCATATTTCTTTTACTTAAGAAGGAATAAACTTTTACCTCATGGATCTAGCGCTACGGTGATAAATATAGCAACTCACGGACTAAATATAATCGTGACGGAGCTAGAAGTTTTATTTTAGGAAAAATATATACATGGAGGTCTTTGTAGTAAATAAATATCAATTAAGACTAAAATGAAAATAAATGGTTAGATGCATTTCAACGCCAGGCTATTAGTATCTATTTTGTAAATTTAAAGTGATCCTATATGTAATTCAATCATATTTCTTATTATACTTGTGACCCTACTTGATAAGATATTATGTATCTAATAATAAATAAAGCCAAAATTTTTAGTAACGTTTAATATATTCAAAATATTTATTTTACCAATAACATTAACAAGACCAAAACATGGTTACCTCAACTATACATGTTAGGAATGGTCGATTAAGGTATGTAGAAAATGAGAATTATGAATATTGGTTATGAGATATTATCCGTAGTGTAAAGGGATTTCTTTTGTATTATTAAGTAATGGAAATTCTTTGCTATTTAAAATATAACCTTCATTTTTAATGGTCTCACGTTTAATGTGAGTTAAGCAACTTAGGTACAAAATATATTTTAACTCTCATTAAATTTTCAGAAATTGCTTTATAGAAGACTATGTCGCCTTCATAAATTAATCTTAATTATTGTTTTAGCACGATTTTAATAACTTTACTTTTATGCGTATAAAAAAGTGACTGAAACTTTTCATGAAATTTTCGCCACTGCTAGATATCATAATTATTCAAAATTTTGAGTACATATCCTGTACCAATGACAATAAAATAATTAAAAATGCTTATCGTTAGTTGTGGTAATTTTTTATCATTGGCTGTTTCTAAATGTAAAATAGTTTTGAAAATTTTAGTCCAGAGCACCCCACGGTTTTTACCAAACTTTTATTAGCTGACTTTCTCGTCTGTTTATTTGTTATCCGGACATATTTTGCAAACGACTTTAAACTGACGTCCCGTCGAGCTAGAGACTTGAAACTTTAAACATGGCTCGGAACCTGTTGATCTTGTCAGTCTGTTCAGTACAAAGGACCATATCCATGCGACTAACCTAACCTACACCTGCCGCGAATTTTGTGTCGCCATGAAATCTACTTTATTAAGTTGGCTTAATGTGTATTTTCAAATAAAATATACCTCATTTAATTAGTTGGAATTCCGGGAATACATAGAAATAGGCCGAATAACACCTAAAATAGTAAAAAACAAACGATATTTATTTGTGTATTAATGGTAGAATTGTGATTAACAACTCTTACACAACGGTGCATCACAAGCTAAGCAGTACATAGTGGTACGCTATTACTGATTCAACGATTTGTGTTACTACGCTTTATAAAATATTTTTCCCACCATATTGATCGTATCTAATTCAAATACTATGAAGAAAATTAATTTATCAAGTCTACTATGTTTATTTTTTCATTGCAGTACTTATTTGCTTCAGAATTGTTTCTTTCTACTTGCTCACCATCCTTCTTTCATCTTGTCACTTTTGAGATTGTCTTTCTGTGGCAGTTAATTAATACTGCTATGTCTTTGGTATTTTGCCATCTAAATGCTCTCTCCTGAACCATTATGGTTTACGAATATGTTACTCTCGTCCTTCTGAAAAGGTCTTTTATGTGACTGATAGGTTTTTAAATTTCTCAAACATATCAAAATAGCCCTCGCAGAATGTGTTACGTTTTCTAAGAATCGGATGTGGCTGAAGAATCTATCAATGCATATTGCAACATTTTAGTATCCATGGAAAATAATATTTATATGTGTGAATAATTTTTCTATTCCATAAAAACTTTTCCATCACGAAATGGTAATTTTTGATTTCAAAAGACTTTCTAATGGTACATTCTGCTGGTACACATATTCACCTACGTCACTACTAATTATATTGCACCACAATTATATAACCTGCTGTACGATTTTTCTCAACAAATGCTACTCTCTTCACTCCACTCTCTCACTTGCTATTATCTATTGCATGCGACCTATATTTTAGGTTTTAGATTTCACAAGTATTTTCACAGCTATTAAAAATTCACAATCACAAATTTCCAGGACAATATGAATGGGATTATAAACCTTTATTGAGTTATAAATTATAGACTAGGAGAAAATATTTTCAATTAAATATTTTGTTATAAAAACGTGCTAATTAAAAAAAATATCATGCTAATTATAATTATTTTACCTTAGAGTTAATTTTTTGTTATTCACTTCGTTTTTCTTTTAAGCTTATTCAAAAAATTAAGGTTCTGCCAAGTTCTGAGACATCCTTTCGCTCTTCACCAAAATCTTTGTATTTAAAGATTGTTTTCTATTTTTTTAGTTCACATTGCTCTTGTAGCAATCATAAATAGCGTGTTTCTTGGTTTTATTTTAGAAATTAAAAAAATTACACATTTGAAAACAAATTTCTCTTAATCTCACTTGCATTAAACCTATTGAACTGTTCAAATCGTAAATATTAAAAATACATCTATTAATAGCAAATAGTATTAATGGAAGTCCATTATAATATAAGTTACTATCTGTAATTAAATAACAGACAAGAACAATTAATTCGAAGGCAATGTTTACCTAACGGAAACTGTATGTAATCTACTCTTATTTGCAACTATTCAAAACTGAATAATTTAGATTTTTATGTCACAACATGATGTTGTCGTAAGTCAATCAATATTTGCAATTGGAGATAAATAAGTCTTATATGGTGTTAACATCTGTAGTAACAGCAATACGTGGACGCAAAAGTGATGTCGGTTTAAACAGTAGAATGCCGTAATTTTAACCCCAATAGGGTATGCTTATACCTGATAGTAATTGTTCAACGTTTTTATAAGTGTATAGTCTGGGGGCCACAGACTAATATAATAGGAAAACAAATTATACGCTTCACTGTAAATAAGAGTTTGAGTGACTGGCCTTATTGCTGATAGTTATAATACGATATTCTATTCAAATTGATACAGCAAACTGATTTTATTCCAATTTCACTTCGAATTTGGAAACTAATTTTCTAGTTAAGTACCAATATCTACTTTTGTATACAATTTTCTATTCACCAACGACCTAAAGTTATGATGCTCGAATAATGCTACCGTTTCATAAATAGACGAATTAGTAATGTTATAAGAATGTTTTTCTTTTAGATTTGAGGCAAAGAAACTCGAAAGAAAGCGAGAATCTTCTAATTACTTAATTTTTTTTTAAATTTACACTCACAATTAACTACTTTTTTCAAATATGACACATCCTTCAATGGAAAATTTATTGTAAGTTTGAATGAGTTAACACAACTTTCTTATATTTGTGGCAGAGTAGAAGTAAAAATAAAATTCTTTGTATTTAAAGTAGGAAAATTTTGATTTTGATACTGCGGATGCCTACGACACGCTTGGCGAATGAGGGCTAGCCCGAAAATATAAGATTTCGACAGCTACACTATTTGCGCGTATGTCAAATTAGTTTTCTCCTGGCTTTCTATTGTAAGCAAATCATCTGCCAGACCGTTTCCAATTGGGTATGTATTTATTTGCAATATCAATTTTAAATCATTACTTTGCTAATTGTTAAATACCTAAAAATTAATAAAGTACAATAAATTGTTAGTATATTTTTATACTTTATTTATTAAACTATATTTAAATTATTTAGTAAATTTAACAATTTGTTAAATTCATTTAAATTTCAAGGATCCGGAAATTTCATGTTAAAATTTAGTTTAATTTTAAAATAAGTAGAATAATATTTAATACAATTCAAATTTCAAAATAAATTAAATTTTAAGTTTAATATATAAATAAAATAGTAATAATAAAAATTCACAAATTAGCGGTCCACCACTTTATTTTTCTGCTGGTTTTCCATTGTAAGGCAAGCATCTGCCGGACTCTTTTAATATATACAAATATTTATATTAAATTGAATCCTGATTATTAATTTAAATTTTTAAGATCATTACGTTTAGTTTTAAAATTAATTTAAATTTAATTTAATTACTTTTCAATCGAATTTAAAGAAATAAAAATAATTTTAAACTTAAATTTTCGTATTAGCTTTTATTTGCATGAAAAAAGTTTACACATATTTTAACTGATACCAACATTTAATCATGCAATACTCTAGGTATTATGCGAATGTTGTTTAATTGATAATTAGTTTTCATATCTTAGAATTAACAATGTTTTATTATGCTGAAATATTTTTATTCATGTAGATAATATATATTTAATACATAATATTTAACGAAAGGAACTTTGTTACAACCGGGTGTCCCACGACAACCTTCGTTCATTTTTTTATTAAATAATTTTTAGGACTAGTGGTCGCCTAGTGGTGGAAATTCGACTGTAATTCATTAAATGTCTATATTTCAACGTTATTGAGGTTCTTCGTCAGAGTATTTTTTCTCTTTCTCCAATAATATATCTCTTTAATCATTTCATATAATTTTTTGAATTTTGTTCCATTACGCCAACTGTATAAATACGTCAGTAGCGTGTACGTGTTTGCCTTAATTCCCTGCAATACCAATGAAATTTAAAATTTAATGTTAGTAACAGTTGAAAAAAAAACATAAAAATTATGCCAAATCTCTCGCTCTTCTTTGCGCGCAATGTGCTTAAAAAGGTGTACAAAGTTTTCTGTTTACGTGTTAATATACAGATAATGTGCTACGCTTTTTGAACAATTGGAATGGATGATAAGTTATTTTGTTGACGTATTTTCTTGCTCTCAACTTATTTGTTTACCATATTTGGAACCCAATATCGAAAATGAGTGAAAATTATTATTTATAATTTATTAAATTATTTTCATGGTACTCGTAGGTAAATTAATTAGATCCGTATACGAGCAGGTTCATCTGAACTTGCTGGTATACGAATGTTTTGTTGAAGAGGCTTTAAGTAGACTTATAAGGCATTAACTTATTATATTAGTAGATTATTATAAGCCAGTTCTTTTTATAAGCAAGTTTTTGCCTAGTTTCATAATATATTTTCGTTGTTAAATTTAATATTCTAAAAATGTTCATGATAATGTATTTTGATGTGTTATGTTCATATTCGCAGAATTCTGCAAGTGAATACTTTTTATAAGTAAGTTATGTGGGAGTTTTAAAAGTGATATGCATTCGATTGTTTCGCTCCCTGTTCATTATAAAATTCCGCAACTTTTCTCGAGTTTGTGCTGTATCGGCATTAATGCACTATATCTATAGGCTTTTATAAAGGAATTCGAAGTAATTTTTTCTGAATTCTGTAAGTGATATTCATCGGCCCGTTTTGCTTCCTTCTAAAATCTTGCAAATTTTCACGAAATGGCTCTGTATCGATAAAAATAGTACTGACGCAGCTTATTAGGAGAATTTTATAAGTTAGTTTTGTTTATAGGGAATTTTTTAAAGAATTTTTAACTGATGTTCATTCGACTGTTTCGCATCTCGCGAAATAAGAATATAATTTTCCGCAAATTTTCAGGAGATAGTATTTTCCGGGATGTATTCCATTGACGAGGCACATTTTATAAGTAATTTCTCCCAAACCAACAGTGATATTGGTATTCAAATATTAACCATATGAATCAATATTTTAGATTATGACGAAACAATTGTCTAAAAATATACACTACCATTTACTTATATGTATAGTTTATACCTGTCATACGTTTTCATACTAATAAATATTATACATTTTCTTGTTTTATTGGCCGCTACCGTGTAGCATGTAATATATTCAATAGCGTGACCCATTTAATCCAGACCCATTGACATTTACGTGACAAAGTAGGGTTTTGGGTTGATATAGCGAACCCAAAATAAGTATGCCAATATTGTATTAGTGAAGATATCGTCTCTCCTTCGTTATTGTGTAAACTAAATTATTAATGTTGCATTTTGCGTGTACAATAATATTTATCTAATCATTACCTTTCCATTTTTAATTCGGTGAATTAAAATGAGTACGTCTGATTTCAATGCGAGTAAATTCGTTTTATGGTTTTAACTCTGATTGTTTATTTTTAACACGCTTTTATTTTTTATTTGCATGTAAATATGTATGTAAACAAACCTATCAAGTAGATTTTCATCCACTTCTAATTGTTACATCGATTTGAAACTATGTAATTGTAAATAGTTTTGATGATGATACAAAAATACGGTACCTAAAACTTATATGACAATAGAAAATTTAAATGGGCATACGAACGTCTCAATGGATAGCAGTAAACTCATCGAGTTTGGGCTCATTTTATTTATCTCATTGAAATATTTGACGACATACCAAGAGAAGGAAGATAGTCATGGGAACTTCTCAAAGGTTATCAGTAAGCTTATCAAGTTTGGGCTTGTTTGTTTTGTCTCCATGAGTCCATTTTGATGAGGAAGTTATTTTGCTTCCTTTTAAGTATAAACTTTCTTATTCTTGTGATGTTTGGAATTGAAAATTGCCATAAATGGCATAAAAAGAAACGTGCGTATCACAGAAATGGTGCATTAAAAAAAACTTGGTCATAGAAAAAGTTAAGTTAATTCCATTAACAGTGAATGATAATCAAAATTATTAATTAACCGCACTTAATGTGCATGGTACCAAATTGTGTTAGATATAATAAGTCAAATTATTATTTTAATAATTTCGTGAATTTATTTCCATATAGTTTATGAGGATTATATAAAGGAATATTACCATTAATTTAAAATATCGTAATTTAATAGAAAAAGTTGCAAATTTTTGTGAGTTTTTCTTGACTACAGGAAGAATATAAACGGCTGGTGAAACAATTTATGAATGAATCCGAAGACATCTTTGACTTTGTTTGGTGGTGAGGGAACAGCTCAAAAGCTTGTTTTCTCTTTTTTTAGCGCTTTCACTTGTTTCTTGTTATTTCACATATTTTGTTAGAACGATCTTCCCACAAATTTTTATTACTCTTTTAATTCTGATGCCAATAATTTTATATAGAGTTACCGAACTATTTTTAATTTTGTCAGTAATTTTTTAAATGCTCCATCGACTCCTTACAATGATTTCGTTGGTTATTTTCTCAAAATATAATTTCTTTCGATGGTTTATTTTCACATTTCCGATTCTTTTTACTTTCATGCAAGAATATGTCGGCAAATTCAATTGTCTCAAGAGTTATAAACAAACAAGGAATCCTTTTTTGTGCATGTTTTTTAAACTAGATTTCTCAAAATACACTTGGTTTTGCGTTTATCATAACAATATATATGTTTATACATATATGTATATATGTATATATATATATATGTGTGTGTGTGTGTGTGTGTGTATGTGCGTGTGTATACACACACGCCCACGCGCGCGCTCGTTTATATGCTTTGTGTAATTTTATAGTACACGCTTAATCGTTTTCACATTATTACCCACCGTCGTTATAATGTACTGTACAAGCCATTATTTCAGTAGGTAAAGCTCATGTGTATCAGAAACACCATTCACGTTCAAATATAATAATAAAAATAGCATTTCTTTACTATAAGTACCTCATTCAATTATTTACGTATTCACGCGTTTATTTTACTGTGCGGTCTCTTAATAAATTTTCTTTTTTGTAACTCAGCGACGTAGATTAAGTGATTCAAAATATATTTTGATCTTGACTGTGAACGGATTTAGTGTTTAGATAAATATATTTAGACAGTTTTATATAATAACACTTTAATTAATATGAGTAGATAGAGGAGAGTCTGTCGTATTATTAAATTCAAAATTTCTTTGATGTCTTTTAATGATTATCGTCGTCGATGTTGGTATTAGGAGTACATTTAAGTAAATGCCATTTGAATTTCAGTTTTTTGCTAAATTTGATATTTAAGTAACCTATTACATGTATTATTTGTTATGTTAGCGAATAAATGACAAGCACCGAAGATACGCACATTTCTATTAAATTAAGTTTATCACATTTTTAATTTATTTTTATCGTATTTGAAAAAACGCCCTTCTATAAATATCAAAGGAAAAGTTCAATCAAGATATGTATTTGTTATTTGTGAATACTTGTTTTCTCCATGGAAATAAATTTCCGACCAGAAATTTTAGAAAGAGCTTTAACATTAGGAGAGTACAAGTAAAACTTCCTTGATGTTTGCTTACAACACGGTGGCGGTGATGCCTTAAACAAAATATCTAGAGTGGTGTTTCCGGATTAATTTAAAGTTTGGTCATATGTTTAAAATCATATTTATGTAAACAGTTATGACTAATACGTTTGATAAGATATATTTTAAGAGCTTTATGCCTATGAGAGTGTAAGTTTAAAGAAATGGTAAAAGAATATTTAAATTTACACACATGAATTTATATTTTTGAATCTTGCTTGGATTTAACAAAGAATTGGTTTATATTTTGGTTCTAGTCTTATTAGTCTAGATTGAACTTATATGACGAAGAAGGAATAACTCTATAATTACCTAAAACATGAAAAAATTACAAAAAATCGAAGAAAGTATTTGATGATAGGATTTAATATTGTCAAAATATTTTTTTTCACACGGTACATCCACACAAACTTGAGACAAGGTCCATTAATAATAATTTTACAAACAAAATATTCCACTTCATTACTTTACAATAGCCTAGTCTTAGTTATAGTTGTAAAGTTAAAATACTTAGGTTTAAATTTTATATTTAATATAATTTTATATATTACAATGTAATTCTCTTTAATAAATTAATTCGAAATAGTATTTTGTTGATCGCTTTAAATGCACCTTATTCCCTTGTTGTGGGTAGGGTTATAGGTGAAATAAGAATATCGTATTATTATTATACTACTAGAACACTAGTGACTTTATTATTTATTTATTATTTGAAAAAGATTTTGAGCATGTAATGGTTATTAAAATTAATAATAAACTTTGGTGCTTAAAATAAAATTATCTTATTGGCTAAAAATATCTGTAACTATTTTGGTGGGGCGACTACTTGGCCCACCTCCGAGGTGCTCCGTCCTTGGTAATCCCTTTTATTACACCTAATAAACTACAAAACCAGCGAAGACAATACATAGCGTAAGACAATACATGTTTTTGGTGGCACTTCTTCACGAAAAGATTTACCGACATAGATTTACAATACGTGGCGGACATGTGTCGTAAATTTGAAATATTTTATAGAATATAATTCTTAACAGACAGCACGGCTTGAATGAGCTACGTCAAATAATTGAATTAAAAAATATAAAGTTGCATTTTGTTACATAAATTATAAATATTTTCAAAATGATTAATTACATTTATCAATCATAAGTAATCGGTACAGGAGCGATTCGGGATATAAATTGTTTATAATTTCCTGAATGTATCTTGGTGGTGACAATACGAACTTCGCCGTCGTCTCCTGGATGAACGTCTATAATGTGTCCAAGTCGCCCGTGTAAAGGTGGTACTTTGTCTTCTTTCAGCAAAACTAGGATACCGGTTCCTATTTCATTATGTATTTTACCTTGCCATTTGTTCCGGACCAACAGTTGATTCAAGTACTCCATGTACCATCTTTTTCAAAGTGTTACTTAATTCACTAAATATGTTGCCAACCTGACAGTTGATAAATTGCGTGTACTGTAAAATTCGGATGGGGAATTCTTGTGAACATATCTCCTATGAGGGAATGTGCGAGAGTAAGGACTTGAAGATCATTGGAATCTTCGGATAAAGTAGTTATGGGTCTCGAATTAAGGATTGCCTCGATTTGTACCACCTATGTGTAACTCTTTATCGCCTATTGTTTGTACGAAATGAGCCTTGAATAATTTTACGGCGGCCTTTCAAATTCCACCGAAATGCGATGATCTTGGAGATATGAAATGCCAAATTGTTCCTTTATTATTTAAAAATGTTATTATGATGTCATTATGAATGTCTGATTGTATTAAGTTTTTAAGCTATCTATTTCATTTTTGCACCAACAAAATTGGTACCGTTATCGGAATGTAAATTCAAAGCTTGTCCACGTCTAGCAAAAAATTTGCGCAAAGTAGCAATAAACACGTCAGTGCTTAAGTCGGATAATAGTTCAATGTGAACAGTGGTAGTTGTAGTTGTCCACATCAAAAAAGGTCTGTCATATTCTCTTAAGATGACACATGTCTCCAATATATTGTTTTTTTCGAGTCTTTAATTTCTGAATCTCGATTGGCAACAAATCTTTTGAGTAAATATGACGGCATCAGACAAGAAGGAATCAGGCAAGAAAAAGAGTTAGTCAATTGTTTGACGATGAGCAGGCAGTTTTTACGTGTTTTGAGAGTAGTAATTCCCCACATAATTCCAACTTAGGTGTAAATGTTGTTTTAACTTTTTAAACATAATATATTTATAAACATTTGTTCTTGAGATCTATAGACAACTCCGGTATCTAAAGATCTCACATAAACGCATGCTCCGTATGTCTTTTCACTAGCGTCTAACTTTTCGCTGAGCATTCACCATTATAATTTTTTTGAAAATGTGATTTTGTTTAGGATCGATAATTGTTATCGAATTGTCATTCAAGAGGTTCGTATGTCTTTAAGTAATAAGTTGCCCCATCCAGCGTAGGCTTCCAATTTTTTCATTGTTTATTAACTTTTCCAGAAAGTATCCAGTTTTTTTATACAATCACACCTTCTGTCCTGGAATTTATATATTTCCAGTGCATACGGGCTCGTAAAATATTTTGGCGCCCAATAACACCTCAATTTCGCCCGGTTAATAAAATTTTGAATTGGTCAGTTTTCTATTAGGAGGTATTTTGAGAACGCGTTTATCTATATTAACTATATACTACTATTTCACAGTAAATTTTAATTCGATTTCTGTTTTGACTGTTTGATACGAGTTTCTAGCTGATTTAAACCTCTACCGGGAGATCCATATTTTAGAATGATAATTTTAATTGGTCCGCCAGTTTTTTATGATGAAATACGATTGCTTTCCATTATCAAGTTACACTTAAACTTGAATGAATCTACCATTGCTTCCTTTTATATTAATTAAAGCCGTCGATAATAAAATCTATGTAGCCGCTGTTGCACTCTGTACCTTTATGTTTGAGCTTCCCGTAGATTCATCTAGTTCCGAATTTTTCGATTTTTTTTTCGTGAAATCACACATTTTGGACATTTCGGTACTTTGAATAGATTTTTGCCAATCTGTTTGATCGTTTTTGATGTAAGAATGCAAATTAATAATTAGCCCCACTCAACGGGTTCGCCTAATAATTTTAAAGATCGCTTGTGAGTTAAAATCGTATCTAGAAACTGTCTTAATTCGACAGCACATTCGTTAGTCATCGTTGGTAATTTGAGTAATGTAAAAATGTGATTTTGTATGATTACGCGTTTATTATTGAAACGGGCTTTCAGCCCATTCCATGCAACTAAATAATTTTACTCGGTTGCTTCTAATACTTCAATTACATTACCACCTCACCTCTCAAACTAAACGTCATGTATTGGAATTTTTCTAATTCAGAGAGCCACGGTTAATCATGAATGAATGGTTTAAAATTTGTGTGGAAATCTACTCATTTTTCATAAGAGCCGTCAAATGTTACAAGTTCAACCTTTGGCAGTTTTATGCGGTGTAGTCACGTCGTTTGATGTATGATTAGTATGTATTTAATTTGAGCTCGCAATGTGTTGTGCTAATGTGGACAGCATTGGATTCATTTCATTTATTATATACTAGGCATAACTGATTCATACATAATACATTTTTCAAATTTATCAAAGTCGCTCAAAGTCTCGTTAGTCAGTTTTTCTACATTTGTTTTGGATTTCTTCAAATTGATGTAGTGTACTGCTTATATTATTCAAACATTATTTTATTTCTTCATGGTTATTATGGTTTTTCTTCTATGTGAACATAATTGATCAATTTTGTGAATTTCGTTTTAAATAATGTTCTTTGTTTCTTTAATTCAAATAATTTTGCAGTATCTGGCATTTTGATATTTAATTTATCTATTTTTCAGCGCAATTTAAACAATTATGTGACAATAACTAAGGATAATGTGGTCGATTCTTACATGGGACAGGACAAGAGATATGTTCACTTATCTCTCTTGTTGCGATGTTCATCCTTTTGGGTGCACACGTGTTGACTGTATTCGTTGTAAATGAGTTAGCGTCTATGTTGGTAATGAGAATAATCCGTTAGGTCTGGAGGGATGATGTCTACGTTGTTTTGCTCACGCTTTTTGGCTTTCGGCTGCAAATTTTGCTCGTGTATTGTATACCTTCAACGATTGAAAGCTTTCACGATAACTATTTTTATGCACTTAAACGCAACGATTCAAGTAACAATTTTTATGCATTTTGACGATGATACTAAATCTTAAAATGTTTATATTGTTTTTAATGAATGGTCTTCACAGCTTGCTGCTGGCACACTATATAACTTTACGTCGCTCAAATGGTTCGGTGTATTTTCATAATTAATCCGGTGTATTTATCCGGCTCGAAGGACCTAGTTATGGGGCGTACAGGTTAAATAACAATATCTAATTATTATTAGACTGCAACATTAGCCATTTATTTTATTAAGACGCTCACAAAAAAAATAAATTTTTTGAAAAAACGAAAAATATCCTTATTTTCAAAATAATCCTTTTAATATTACTTTGTTAAATCACGTATTTTAGCTTTCACATGTTACTCTGTTATTACAAAATGTTACATAGGTATTCTTATTTCTAGAATGAATTTGTCCTTTTATATTACCGAGCATTTTAAGTGTAAACTACACTTAAAATGCTTACACATTTTATTCCTTTCTTAATCGTGAAATAATCTCCAAAAACAAAACAAGTCGTTTCTTTAAATTCTAGTTTGGTATATTTAAGTTAACTATAGATTTATCGGTGCTGTGACAATAACAAAAAAAATCTAAAAGTATTTTGCAAAAAGAAATAAAATAAAAGTTGATTAAGCGTTTTTTTCACTACATCAAAAAATAATAAGAAAATAATTTAGATATACAGAAATTGTTTTATTCGCAAGGAAAATAGAAGAAAAATAAATTTTTTTATATATTTGCTCCACTCATATTTGCGTTCACGAAAGTGATAAATATTTAATAAAAATTCACTGAGCCAAATGACAAAAAAATAATTGCCAATTTGTAAAATGGAATATTGCCTTAAAGCGATCGGCTGCGGTAAATTGTTCATTTATCTTGTTATTGGCGGTGAAGTATAGATTTTTTTTCTTTGTGGATTTACTATTCTACCATGTCCCACGTGTCTATATTCCTGAAAAGACAAATAGCTTACCGCTTGTAATGGAAAGTTATGCTAAAAAAACAAGACAAAATTCTTCCTTCTAAATTTAAACCATATTGGAAACCCAAAATAAACACATTAGAGAGATAATTTAAAAAGTGAATGACTTTATTTGAACTTTTTTTCTCAGTAAAATTATATATTTTTTACAACAAGGTTTGGTTCCTTCATTTACACGATTGGTTGTTAGCATTGCATGTTATGAAAAAATGTCTATATCAGTCAGTGGTCAAATTTGCTAGTTAAGATTCGGTAGTCAAATGTTAAAAACATAACCATAATTATTTCGTGTTGTCCGTTAATTCATCTATCTATCCATCTATCTGTCCATATGTAACAGCCATTTTACTCGGAGACAATTGGTACAATAAATATTAAATTTGGATGGTAGATATTCTAAAAACCGCTACAAAATGAAATAACAGAATATTGGAAAAAAATAATATCAGGGCTCTATATATGTGTAACTGAGGGATGAAAAAAATCCAGTATATATAGGTATATGGTATATCGTTCGATAAGTCTTAAAATGGTTTAAAAGTTCCAAAATAACTTTTCCAAATAAGGTAATAGTTGGTGAGATACGCGCTTGCTTCTTAAAAAGTGTGTCCCCTTCTGACTTTTCAACTAACATGTGGAAAAATTCTGAAAAAAATTAATGTACTATATCTTAAAATAAAATTTCAAAGGAAATTGGGTTGAATGAGATATGTTGCTTAATGTTGGAGGTATGGGATATTTTCGGTACCAACCGCAGCAATATCATTGTTTTTCACAGTGTCTGAGAAATACAAAGTTATACGTTAATATTAGTTGGTGCTACGGAACTTTTTATTGTGCGAGTCCAACTCGCAGTTGGCTGTGTAATAAAATTGATAGTTTAATAAAATAAAATAAAGGCCCTAATTTAATATCGCTATGCAATATTAAAATAATTTAAACCTTGGACATGAAACGTATATGAAGTGTCAAGTTCTAGATCTCCCCAAAGTTTTATCTTTTTTCAAGGTCTCGATGTAATTGCCTATTCGTAGTTATTTTAACATGAATTTACCAGATACACTTAAAGGTAAATACAATGTAAGTTACACTTGACACTTGAAATAAAAAATTAAGACACACACAGTCACACACGCACACACACACCTGTGCGCACACACACACACACACACACACGCACACGCACACACACATACACAAAAACACGCATATACATATATACATTTTTTACTTTGGTTACAATTTGTACTTAAAAACCATTAAACATATTTAAGTTAGCCAACAATAGCTTGCTTGCATAATAAATAACAGAATAATTTTATATCTACCTAATAACGAACTGTCAAATATAGCATCGAAAGTACCATAAAATCGACTTTCATAAAGTCTTAGCGAGAATATTGGAAGAAATATTTACAAGGCTAACGATTGACTGACGAAGCGAGAGTAAAAATATAAAATAGTACATTCTAATGTAAACCTTTGGCACTTTTATTTAAAATGATAAATAACATTTGGTCTTTCATACTTTAATAACGTATCTTTCATATTTTTCTCGACTTTCAATATAGTTCCCGATGTCTAATAATTTCGTAACAAATCAATCCTATCTCTTTGTTTCCGACTACGAGCCTACTTTACAAACACTTCTCAATAATTTCGTCTCTCTCAACTTTATTACCTTTCCATCCATTTCACCTAAAATCACTGATTCGCTGGTGTACACAATGGTTAGCATTTTCTACCTCAAAAGGAAAATCGGGACATTTATTAGATTTATCGTGTCCGTCCATGCTTCTACATACAGTTACTTTTTCTCAATTGTTTTCCTCGGATACCGCTTAAGATAGAAAGATGAAATAGCATAGTAGTGAATCATATTTACCTGCATATATCTCAATAGCTAACACTGAAAAATAATTATATAGGTAGTTCCAGTCAACAAAACAATTTAATTTGATTGTGTTGGGATGTTTTTGTTGTATTTTAATTTGTATGTGGTGTTGGGAGTGCATATCTCAATTATTTTTTTTCATAAGGTTAGGTAGTCTCCTCAAAGATATATTTGGGAATAGCTGTAACGGGCCGTAATGGTTGTAAACTCTTCCGAAAAAACTGAAATTAAAATAATGAAAAAAATAATATTTTAAAAAACTTTTGCCAATATTCCAGGAAAAGTACAACACTATATCCTATATGTCCCCTCTGTACAATTATATTAAGTATTATTATAATTAATAATATTGTTGGCCTCAGGAAGTTCGTATTAGTGATGACTTATAACAAATTAAGTGATTTAACTTCAAACGAGTTACGGAACCATCGATATGTGCGCCAGGCTCATATTACACCGGTTTCTATTTTTATTTAAATTCCATTACATATTTTTTTTATTTTCTATCAGTATTAATTCTAACTTGAGATTTAAAAAAGATAATCATTATTATAATTGATTTAACAAAATCACAAACATTAATGTAATAACCACCAATAGTACGTACTATTAACATGTATTAACGTAATAGTTATGTGATAACTAACAAGTGTGTGTAAATGAAATATAAACAATCGCATTACCAGTTTAATTCGATAAATAAAAGTGAATGACAACATCACCGCCTAGTAAAGTTGAAGCAGCGTTTTTATTTCACAAACAAAATTTATAAAAGGTCAAAATAGATGAAATTCAACCCTAGTTTTATAAGAAAAAAGGACGAAACAGAGACAACAATATTTGTCAGAATTATACTTCTTTATTGTAAGCTAAATATGGCTTTTCTATACCTAAATATAAAATATAAAGACGAAACCAGAGACTACTCGTTCGTATATATTTTTTTTAAATATAAATCCCTTTCTCAAACTTTGAAATTCTGGAGGATTAATTTTCTCGTCCATAGGCATAACACCGAAAGTGATTTTGAAAGTTTGCACTCAAAAAGTAGTCAGATTACTACCTAGCGCTTTTATTTGCATTAATATATCGGCTTATTATTTCCACTTTCCTACGATTTATATTCATGTTCATATTTTTTGGCACAGTAGGCTACAATACTGGTGGTTACGTATGGGTACTGAATGCAATATAAGTTAATGTCCTTAATTACATTTTTACTGTTCAATGATGACGTCAATAACGCCGATAAAACTAAATTACTGTGTCGATTAAATTTCACAATATCTCCATGCATATGTCATTGCCGTATGATGTCGCACGTCACCAAAAGTAACATTAAGAGCAAAACCCAATATTAAAATGGGTAGTGGTTAATTTACTAGGTGATACACGAACACTCATTACTTAGTAAACTAATATTTAGGATTTCAGACTGTTTCTTTATTACCAGTCATTTCGTTGATATATTTTATGTGCCTAAAATTAAATCATTAAGGATAGAAAGAAATTTCTGCATTTTTTATTATTCTCGTATAATTGAAAACGCAACAGTCGAAAATTGCCTGTTGTGTCGTACTTAATATGTTCCAATTAATGATATAATTCTATTGCGTAAGAATAGGATTCAATTAGTATTTCTCTTTTAACAAAATTATTGAATAGAGCCAAGAAACTTACGTGCAAGATGTGAGCTTCAAAGCTTTTACAGATATCTAATCATTTTGGGTATGGTATTTAAGATTGTTTGTTGAGATAAAGATTTCCGTGATTAGGATTTATAAGAAAATGCAAATGAGCCATTGGCACTATTTGTGTTTTGTTGGGAAAATGTAATATTTTTGTGCTAGTCGGTTATTTATAAAGAGAGGCTCAAATATAATACATAACAAAAATTGAATCCTATACTGAATATTGTGATTACATATTAGTTTCATAATAATTATTTTTCAAATTATCCATTAATATCCTTTGAAAATCTGATAGGTTTAATTATTTTTTCTTCATAAATGCACATTGTTTGCTCTTGTAGTAACAAATTTACCAAACGGTTATTCATTAAGGGAGGAAATAAATATTTACAAATTTTGGCCACGACCCAAATGGTGCAAAATTTTAAGTCATGTAACCTAAACTTCATGTTTTGTGTTATGTGATATCTTTAATAATTCATTTAATCCATATGGTTTTTCTTCAGACTACGATATTTTAGAGCATTCCACTCTGTTCAATATAACAAGAATATATTTCTGATATCTCAAAATAAAACTTTTTTTATGCGGAATGTCTTTTACCGTTCGTATAATCCAATTATTGAAAGAAGAAAATAAATACCACGGAAATAGATATCTAACAAATACAAAAAATGCCTTCACGGTATATGTTTAAAAGTCATTTAATATTACATTAACTTGTGCGATTTATAGGTAGATTGATTTATTTGTGTTGTCCGATTTTCATTTTGTGCTTTTCATTCGTATTCTTAATATTCAATCGCACATTTGCTAGTTATTTTGTTCCAATTTATTGAACATACCGTTTCTGTAATATTTATTGTTGTGATGGTACGGTGCACCACAGAGTGGTAAATTTGACTCACCGAATGGAGTGTGACTGGAGTGACGTCTGTAGTTGCGTAACTAAATGTCACATGAACAGTAATAGTAATAGTCACTGGAGCAATAAGCTACACACTGCGAACGCTAACCAACGTTCCGAACGTGGTGGTTACGGTATTAACGCGCTATATTACCTCCGCACATTGTGGAGTAGTGGACCGAAAGAAGCTTTTGATGATAATATTTGTTATGTATGCGGTGTAGTACGACCATCATGAATATACTACCAGCAAGCCCGTAGTTGACTCGTTTAGATAAAGTCACTCAACTAGCCCTGAGGTATATTCCGAGTACCTGAGTTTATGTTGTTTGTTACTGATTATGCAAATTGATATTTATATTCATACTATTTACATAATATAAAAATAATAATAAGTAGCGAAAGTGGGTTTCTTTAACCGTATTTGGGTAATACCCAATAGTTACGTAACCCATCGTTATAAAATTTTGCTCATTACTGAAGGCGATCTGTGAAAAATTTGGAACAAATGAAATTTACTGAGGAATTTTAGGCATATTAGGATATAATATATTCTTTGCCTAAATTATAATTGTTTGCTTGAGCTTGGCTCGCAAACTAATATAAGCACATAAAATATTTATCCCAACGCAATGGCAACATAGAAATCTAGAATTTATTCGAAGACTACTTAATGTGAATGAACTTGGATTGTTATTTTAAGAAAAGGAGGCATTTGTAAGAGACATTTATAATATCATGCAATAAAAGTAACTAAAACGATAGATAACCTTAATCCCTTAGACACCTGGTAGTTCCATACGATAGAAAGAAGTAAACAGTATCTGATTAACAGCAGAGAAACTATTGTATTTTATGAAATAATACAAATATCTACGTATATCCCTGTTATTTTAATTATTATACTTATAACATGCCGGCTGAATAATAATAGACATGTCATTTAAATAAATATTCTATAGTAATAGAGTAATAAATACGTCTGCTGAAAAAGAAGTTCACGATAATATTCGAGAAAAAATGCATTACTCAAATTAGAATAAATTTGATAACCTTTGATTATTTAGCAGAAATAACATATTAAAATAGTACCACTTTGAGAATTATGATTACGGATTGCCTGCATATAAGGAAAATGAAAAAGGCCTAACACAAAAAAGAAAATAGAAAGGACATATGGACATATGTTAAAGTTTAGGAAGACATGATTGTAACCTTAAATGAATTAAAAAAAATGAGTTAACAATATGGAAAAATTATACTAGCAAAGGAAAATTGTTTTTATTTTTACTATATATATTTCGTCGTTATAGTATAAAGTACAATTTTGTTGTGTACAATGAAATTAAGATATAACATAAAAGTTGGAAAATGTTCGACTCTATCTATCCACACAATTATATGAAGTAAATTATTAGCTAGTGAACCAGGCAGACAAGAACATACCCTGCAACTTAATTTGGTTCGGCGCACCTTATAACTTAGTTAAGTGAAGCAATTAAGCTAGAGTCGTAAATACACTTCATGGAATTACCCAGCAACTTGAATAATTTATGTGAATGAAATCAATTCCAAACGTAAAAACTGGTATTCAGTATGGAGCTGCAAAAATTAATTGTTGGGACTCATTTCAGGTTAGAATAATTTCATTATATTAAATAGTTAAAGCAAGTTTGTGACTAAAAACTTATTAACGCTGACCCTCAATGTGGAAAATATTTTAATGATTCAAGTGTAAGGATGTTTATTTTCATTATTGGAATATGGAAATTCATGTAAAATTGTTGATTTGTGAAAATTAACGTTAAGTACATAATGTTACTATTATTAATATTAACATTAAAATAATTTACACATAAAATATATTTTAAATGTCTTGAAATTTTTATGAAATGCTGCATTACGGACTATGTCGTATTTTAAATTTATCGTGATTATTTACATTACACATTAAAAACAAATTAAGTGAGTTTCCTTTCCTTTATGTTCTCTTACATCGAATTAGACAATTTGTTAAAATCATATATATATATATATATATATATATATATATATATATATATATATATATATATATATATTATAAAAAAGGAAATTAATATGTAAATGAAATTAATTTGCCATTTTTAAAGAGAATATAACATTTATATATTTTTGTGGATATCAATTAAAGAAAAAAAAACTGTAGTAATGGTAGTTAAATAGAAGACAAAAACATATAAGAACTTATAGGGTTGACTTAATTTTGAAAGAAAGTGAGATTATACGCGATATATTTCTTCTCAGAAAACTATACTTGATCGATTGATTTGAATTTATGCGTCATTGCCTGTTATGGTCGAAAGTCGATCGACATTTGTAATCCATTTTTACACGTTATTAACCCCTATAAAATGTAAGGGCGAAGCATTGAGGCAAGGCAAAGCGTAATGACAGATCAAATGGTAGAATTCTGACATTTTTAACCACAATAGGGCGTGTTTATACTCAATACTGATGCCTCCTATTGAAAATGTATATGAGTGGTAAGATTATCGTTACAAGTCTAGTTAATGAGGGAAAAATTGCGCGCAACATTGTAGATGCAACTATAGGTAATTGAACTTAATTCTAATATCTTTAATACGATATTTTGTTCAAGATGATGTAATAAAGATATTTTGCTCCGATTTCACTTCGTATCCGAACACTGTATTTCATGCTTATTATCAATAACAATCTGTGCATCAAATTGTTTATACTTTTAACTATTTGTTGTTTTCTCATATCTGTGGAAGAACAGAAATATATATTAAACGCAATATATTTTTAAAAAGAATTATTTTGAATTTTGATAGTATTGTAAAGCAATAAAATCGTAAATAAAAAAGTGATACCTTCGAAAACAAATAAAGTATTTTTCTTTCAGGTACTTTGCAATAAACAATTTTTGTATAAAATAATTCAGTTAAAACATGTAGAAAAAAAAATTATTTTATTGTGCACGTTTGTGTTATTTATATTAATTTATTTTATTCCCTACTTTATACTTAATTGAATATTTAGTATAACAATATGCTATATGGTTTCAAACACTCCTAAACCAAAGTAGCTTTATTTTCTATCTGTGTCTTTGTAGCTAAATTTTATCTGTGCGATTTAATGATTATATTACCAAATCTAAACAATATTTAATATTAATATATACATCTATATACATACATACATATATATATATATATATATATATATATATATATATATATATATATATATATATATAACGTTTGACCCATCTTAATGATTACTTTGTGTATATATTGTAACAACCGGCAAGGAAAGAGTGAGGTGGATTTGGGGAATTTTCAATGGTTAACGGTTAACCCATCGAGTTTGGATTCATTTGATTTGTCTCAAAGGATCTTTTGGTTATATATCTGGCGATGGAGAAAAAGGTCAAGAGCATGTAGTTATGACAAGGAATGAGATTCATGCGGATTCCTCAACAGTTGAAAGTATATCCATTAAATTTGAGCTCGTTTTGTTGATCTCGACAAGTCTTTTGGTTACAGAAGCGTGTCTTTTTAGGTCTTTATTAAACTATATTTTTCTTTTGCCGTTTAATGTTTATTTTTACCTTAGTGGAATTAACATTAAGAATCGGCAATTGCGATAAATTTGATGTGAATAAAAAATGTACATGGGAAATATCTAGAAGAAAGATGCATTTAAAAAATATTGACATAAAAGTTTTTGGGCCATAATGATATTTTTTATTTATTTATTATATGCATGGTGTTGGGTATTAATTAAAAGAGTAAATTATAAGTATCTCGAAAGTATTTTTTTATTATATTATGTTATATAACACTAAATATACCGTTGAAAATATATTTTCCTTAAGTTCTAAGCTGCCAGCGTAAATGGAATTTAACTCAAATATTACCGAAGACCTATAGCAATGCCCGCAAATTTTATGGTTCTTGAGATATTTACAGTAGTTTCCTTTTATTAAGCAATATATTAAACGGTGAAAATAATCACTTATATTTGTAAATAGTTCAGTATATATACTATATACTCATACATATTTAATATGTATAAGAGTGTAAAGAATGTCCACTGTGCAGGTTCTACTCGAATGTAAAAGGCTCAAATTAATATAATATATTCTATTTTTTATCTTTGAGAAAATATCTTTATTTAATTTTACTATTCAATATTTAACACCTGAGTTTTTTCCACCGATTTTATTTATTTTTTTAATAAGTCACATTAATGTGCGTATTACATTGTGGCAGCCTTAAAAAAGGATTGATCAATATAAGATATATGCAGCGAACCCGGAGAGACATTTTTAAAATAACTCTTATAAAGACATTGATGAGTAATAAGATTAGTTTTCACCATTACAAGTTTCCAACCCCTGACCTGCACACATCCTTGAGATAATAGACCGAATATACGCCAAACTGGTTGCTTCTTAAAATAATTTAAGTAAGTCATAAACCTTTCAACTAGACTAATTATACAAAAACTATTTTTTTGATAATATAATGTTCCATATTATATATTTTACGTGAAATTTTTGAAACATTCTGATTTTCTAAATTAGGTTTTAAAAATTTAGTCTCATTTTTCATCATTCACATAAGAGTAAAATCATAGAAAATTATGTAATTTGGGTGCAAATGTATAAAAATTGGCTAAAAATATCATAAAATATACACTTATGCAACAATTTCAAATAATGAATAAATGGATCAACATTTAAGTGAAAGTCTAAAGCTGAAAAAGTATAAACGGTAATATTGTTACTCAAAGATATCTTAAGTTATTTTAAAAACATCTCTGGAGCTGCTGACCCTATCTTATTCTGTCAGATCCTTTGGAAGTAGATGGCTGTAGCTTGTCGCTTAATGGATGCATTTCACTATTTCGGTTCTTGTCAAGGAGACGATAAATTCGCAGAATCCTATGTTTTTACAAACTAATGTGGGCGTTTAAATTTTAACTTTTTGAATGAACCAATTAGGTTACTGTTATACAATTGTATAAAAACCATAAACAGTTATTTACTTGGACATACAGAACCCTTTAAAGGGATATTATTTAATCTCAATTATTCCCTCCATACCTTTCCATATTGGTAAACATTACGCATTTCCCTGTGTTATCGATTTCTACCTTCTAGCATTTTGATATACATTAGGTCCATTATCTAGACCCATTTCACTTTTGACCCATTGACATTTACGTGACAAAGTAGAATTTCGGGGTGATAAAGTATTTTCGGAACGAATATACCAATATTGAATTGGTAAAATATCGTCGTTTTCTTTATTATGAACGTTACCTATTGATATAATGTTCGCTTTTTGTTGTCTAAACAAAATTATAATTATTGTAATTTGGAATTATAATATTCGTCGTCTCGCTCATTTTTATTTCTTATGCGATATTCAAACGAGATAATTTTTTTAATGATTTAAACCCTTGATCGCTTACAGTCTATTATTTGTTTTGAATATCGATGGGAACAAATTTAATAGACTAAAAAATATATTTTAGAAAGTTCATACAGAAAAATGTGTTGCACAATTTACACAGAAATATGTTAATAGAGAAAATGATTTAACTTGTGTAAGAATGAATGATGTGGATTATTAATTAAGAGTACCTACGTATTGTATATTAATAGTACCATAATGTGTACTATATTAAATTGATATGGCTATTTTTATGTACAGTGTTATCAGTTTTCTTTTTATTGACAGTACGTAATGCATGATTGATTTGAAATTTTTGAGTCAATAACTGACACTATTCTAAATTAAATTGTAAAGATTTGTGCGTTTGTTTTTAGACAATAAAAAATAATAATACATGAATTATGAAAAATAATATTACCATTTATTTGCACTACAAATATTTTTACAGTAAAATTTGTATCCAGGATGAAAAAGGCTTATGTTTTATCTAAAAACACCTTATTTTAGGAACCTAAATTTGGTGCTTTACATTATAGTCTTAATCTACTAGAAAAAGTATATTTATACACCCAAAATATATAATTACCGCAATAACATTAACAAATACCAGTGACGTAACGTACAATTCAACATGTCTCCTTAATTTTTTCATAGTTGTTGGAATATATGAAGAAATTGAAGAGCTGGTGAAATAGGTTTAAAACGAATACAAAAATATCTCGGATATAATTTGGTTAGTAATAATAAAAATGTTAAATCTTTATTCTTCATGTCATTTTCAGGTTTCAGTTCGCATGTCTGTCAGTCTATTGTAGCTGTTTTCTCCGAAATAATTTCATGTGGAAACTTGATATTTAACGTAGTGATAAAGCATATTAACTGGCCTATAATATAATGGAAAAAATGGACACAAAAAGGTTCAAATGGAAATTTAGAAGGGTGTAAATATTTCGTCTTTTTTCGATAACAAAAATTAAAAAACGAAAACACTTCGGTATACATCCTTCCGTTCATTTCTCACAGGCGATTTTTCGCAAGCTATTCGATGTAAAACGATGTAGTATAGTAGATGTAGTAAATATAGTATAAAAATCGAAATTGAATCGTGATATTTTTTATGAACGGGTTTAAAATTTTTTCGAGGAAAAGCCTTACAATTTTTTTATCCTTATCACCAAAAAGATGATTCGGAAAAATCTGAAAAATCGATGAACAATGGCATATAGATTGAAACCAAAATATAAATAGATTGAACCAAAAATATCAAGATTGAAAAATTCTTGCGTGATTATCGCTATAAACAATTTAATTATTTATTTCTTTGTGACTGCTAAACCATTGGTTTTAGAGAAAAAGTCTTTAGTCTAAAAATATTTTTCACTATGTGAGGAACTCTTTTTTTTGTCATTATATATTTTTCAAAATTATTAATTTCGCTCAGTTTCGAAATACTCCCAATTCGGCAGTGGGCAGCGCGCAGGTGACTTCCTTTGAAGTAAATAGTCAGAATACATTACTATGAATATTAAAGTAAGGGGGCTGAAAGCTCGATGTAAAAATTCATTGTATTATCCTTATAAGAATATTAAATTAAAATCTTTACAACTTTGTTGAGGGTCCTAGATACATTAAAAAAAAACCTCAAGAAAATATTTTCAAAATCGTTGGACATAAAAAATATTTCTCAAAAGCATTCAAAAATATTTCCAGAGAAATTGTCGAGAGGGGAAAGGAAATAATATTTTTATTATTTTATCATATAAATTGTAAGAACCCAAAACAATTTTTCCAAAATTCTATGTAATGCAGTCCCAGAAATACTGTTGGAACTGAATCATAATTCACGATATACATATAAACATTCATTTATTCCGAAGAGCGTAAGAGCAGTGCGACCTTTACTCTTGTTTAATATTTTAATATTATCTTCTTTTCTTTTTGAGGTAACGTACTTTTTCAATTTTAGTGTAAAACACTTGATGCGTGTATACTTTAATTTTTTCATTTTCTTTCTAATAGATAACATTAATATGCTGATAATTTAATATTGAAACTGACTTTCTAAGACTTATTAATTTTTACATAATATGTTGTTATCATGCATTGTAAATACTTAAATAGATGTTACTAAACAAATTTCAATCTTATTATCCAATTCCGAAAAGAAACTTGTTGCTCAATGGACGAATATATAATCTGAATTAACACATAAATTAATTTGTTTCGTTCGTCTCAAATTTAAAAGTTAAGTCAGTATTACTATATAAGTTGCAAATGTTTGTTTCAGATAATGATTTTTTTTAATTATGTACAATCATTTTACATTTTAAGATATTGCGTATGAAATTTTGTGTTATTAGCAGAAATAAATCACAAATAATATATATGAATTACATTAATATTTTTCTTCGCATTAAACAGCTTTAGAAAGAATATAAAAATACATACATTAGGTTAAAAATATATTCAATGTCCCTGCAATACTTTCAAATTAGCGGCTGGTCAGCCTCATAGTAGTCAGCTGGGTTAGAACCCTATCAATAGTATGATATATCCTCTTAATTGTACGGAGACGTCTGAGAAATAGGTCTGCTTTCCCGTTATGCAACGCATCATCCCTATATTTATCAATTGTGAGGTTTTACATAAGAGATTATGTAAAGTTGTGATGTAGATTTGACGTTTTTACAACAAATAAAATAATTACGTAGACAAGGAGTTTAAGTTGATCCTTTCTATTACCAGGCCGACGTATCGGTGGGAAAACAGCAGGGAAAATTGTTAGAACTGACAATATAATAAGAGTAGTGAAATTAAATCCAAATTTGGAAAATCGAACTTTTCGCACTTGTTTTCAAAAAATGTTAGCAATTTTGAAAAATTTAGTAAAAGTCACACAAATGCTAAATTCGACATTGTCACAGGTGATTAAGGCTGAATTTACTGTTACAGATATCAGACTTAGAGCAGCTTGCGCAGTGGGTGTTTCTAATTCTGAAATCTTTTTCATCACCACAACGCTTCTAAATACTCAGCCCAATGAACAAACCAATATTCGATTACCTCGATTGTAAAGAAATATGAGTCTCGAAACGTGCGATTTCTGTTTATTCCCAAGAATGAAAGATAAACAGCGGGTAATATGATTCCCGAAAGCCAAAGAAGTGGTGAATGCATTTGAAAAGGTCGTGGAAGAGAAGGCCAAGTAAGCGTAGGCCAACAGGGATGTCATCGATTGAAATAATACGCACAGTACAACAAAGGGAATTTTGAAAATAAATAATTAAATTATAAACTTGCTAAAATACTCCATTTTCAATTTATTAAAAACTTTATGTGTTACTTCCCAAAATTTTAGACTATACTACTTAGATCGAAAACTTGATTTCAGTTAAGAGCATCATTCTACTTGAAAACTTATTAGTAATATTCCAATACTTCATTAATAATTTTACGCTTCGAAATTTCAATTTTATTTTCTGATCGAAAATATCGACATATTAATGTTTACAAGAAACCCACCTGATATTGACAGACCACGTTTACTTTGATTGAAGCTGAATAGCCTCATATTTGATGGGATTTCCTAAACATTTTGATGTCATGAAGTGAAAATAGAGCAGTAGTGTCAAAATGTAATTGACATTTCGTAATGGAAATAAATTATCGATTACCAATAAAAAATATATTTGTCAGGCACAAGTCAGAGTTCATGTAATTTGTTTAAGGTGTTTTGTTATGTTTTAAAATATTTTACTTTTCTCTTTATGGGCGTAAGCGTGTGCTTGCATGTCAGGTAGAGACTGATATATTTAATTAATATATTTCCTTATCTTTGAAATTACTTAACCATAAATAAATGACAAAATCTGTACTAAAGGTATATTCGACCTATTTGTAGTTTTGCTCAAAGTAAGAAAATCATTATTAAAGGAATATTCATCAATCAATAACATCACGTCATCGTGGTAAAAGTGGCGTTTAGAAGGATAATGGTTTAACAAAAACCAATTGTTTTTTGTTAAACTGGTGGCTAATTAACTAATTTCAGTTTAGATGTGAGGCAAAAATTTGCCGATTTCAGGAAAAGTAATGTGATTCGCGGATATTGAAAACTTGATGATGGATTTTTAATTTTTGCTAATTACACTCTATAAGAATATAAAAGAAGCAAAAAAAGTTTTTTATAAATTTGTTATGAAGCCGTCATATAAGATATTAAAAAAAAGGCTTACATGTAAACATTACGAAAATATGAACTAAACCACAAATAAAAAAATTACCGGAAAAACGAGCCACACGTTAATTGTAAAAAAGTGACTCAATGAAAAATTATAGCTTCCGATATTATAAAGGGTTTAAGAATTTAAACGATTCAAAACAATTTAGATGTTTTGAGTTTCATTAGAAAAATTATAAATGGTTGGTCAGTTAATTTGTGATAGCCCGCGATTACTCGTTCATTTTAAAATTTTATTTTCGGCGTGTTTTTTTGACAATTTGTGTTGAATTAGTTCTAATCGACACGTAAACTTATAAGTTATTTTTATTTTTGGAATCATTTACTGAAACAAAACATAGTTTATTACACTTTAAATAATTTTTTGGCATACAAAATAGAAATACTTGTTGTCTCGTATTTAGTGGTCAAATATCGGGGTTACTATAATCTTAGTTAATAATTGCTATAATTTTAGTTACTGAAATCATAATCAAAATTATTCATTCACATATAGTATAAACTCAATTTTAAACATTCTAAAACACATTTGCTTTTGCAAGTTGAAAAAAACTTTTGTGAGTGGGAGATATAAGTAAATTTCAAATTGCACGTGACCTTTTCGTACACATGGATATGAGTTTTTGTGTGTCTTTGCTCTGTGCTTACATGTGCGTATATGGCGTAAATAATCAGACTATGTTTTTATAATTTATGATTTTTGTTTTGAAATATCTATATAATTTCACTCCCGCTTTTAAATTTAATTATTACGTAGCGGTGTTTTTAAAGTTTACGCTACATATTGCTTATAAAAATACGGACATTCGTATATATATATATATATATATATATATATATATATATATATATATATTGTATATATATATATATATATATATATACATATACATATACATATACATATACATATACATATACATATACATATACATATACATATACATATACATAGTTGGTTATTTTAGTAAATTATATTAAATCGATATAAAGTCCCGTTAAACGTCGTATGTAACGTGTATAAGATTGAATACGATTAGTTTGCAACATAAAAATAAGAATGAAAAACTAATTATAAGGTCATTTTTAGCATATTAGAGAAACTATATACATACATACGTATCTATATACAAACCATCGTACTAATACTTTTAAACACCGAGGGAAAACATTCCCCTCTTACTTTAAGTCCGATTTCACAATATCATGTTAATATTTATATTATATATAATTTATATTTATTATTACAATTAAATGAAACTACGTGATGTAGTATTATTTCTACTTTCTTTAAGTTCTTTATCACGTCCTAGGTTTCATTGAATTACAACATGTTCAGGTGGGCAAAGATTATAATAGCCCACCTGAAGATGTTGTAATACAACGAAACCTAGGTCGTGGTAAAGAACTTAAAGAAAGTAGAAATAATACTACATCACGTAGTTTCATTTAATTGTGAATAATGAATTTTTACAAAATTAACGCCGAATGTATTCAATATTTATCTAACTACTGATAATTTATTCTTAACAATACACCAACTTCGTGACGATATTTTTGAACATAAATTTCTTGCTTAATTTAAAAAGTGATGCTATGCCTGGGAGTCGATACTCCAGGACACTATCTGTAAGTAAAGGTACTAGTTTGAAATGTAATTTTCCTCATAAATACATTATAAAAGTCGATGTCATCACTTAGTAGTTAAAGTGACGTTTAATTTATTTATAGTAAGTTTTGCGAGAGGAAATGATAATAAATGAAAAAAGAGAAATAAATTGCATTTTCACTTGGGCGCCAAGCAAGTAGATAAATTTACGTCCCAAATGTAAAAGAAATATGTGAATAGGTAAATATACTACGTAGAATATAAAATAAATAAAAAATTGTAAAAATACATTATAAAATCCGATGTCATCACTTAGTAATTAAAGTGACGTTTAATTTATTTCTAGTAAGTTTTGCGAGAGTAAATGATAATAAATAAAAAAAGAGAAATAAATTGCATTTTCACTTGAGCGCCAAGCAAGTAGATAAATTTACGTCCCAAATGTAAAAGAAATATGTGATTAGGTAAATAAACTATGTAGAATATAAAATAAATAAAAAATTGGCAAAAAATTTCTTCGTGGGGCATATATTTTTTTTATAAGAGGGGTAAGAGTGAAATTCGCTGTTGGTCAATATTACTGAATAGCACTACTACTAAATGACCGTATTCATATTCTATTAGAATTATAAAACAAAACCAAGTATAAAGTAGTAAATCTTACAATAAAATATTTCTTAAAACAATCATTAAATTACAATATATTCATTGGAAAATAGTTTTTACCAGATAAGGCTAATTTAATAACGTTTCAACAAGAGTCGTATTTTTTTATTTTCTCGTTTAAATTTTTGAGATCAGAACTAATATAAATCAAAAAAGAAAAAGCATTAACTTGGTCACAAGCACAAATGCAGGAGTTTTTGTTACAGATTAAAACTATAGGTAAAACTTTCATATTTCACTTAACAATTTTGCACTATATACAACATCGGTCGAAGAGGGATCCTCTTAATCATATCGTAAAAGCGATGAATTTATTTCAAATTCATGTTTTATTCCGAATTAATTTTAGGTAAAATTATGATAAATGACGACAATATGTATGTAGTATTCGGATACAGCAATAATAGTCAGTTTTTGAGAAAAAATAATTATGCGAATGCAATTCGTGTTGAAAAAAACAAGACAGTTTGCGTTTATAGTGTTTTTCACGCCACATCGCGCTGCCGCGTTCGTTAATTGTCATCACTTAAATGCGTGCTCGGAATAGTTCGATAATTTTTTAGTTAGCGTCAGTTATTTTTAATTAACTTAAATACTTAAGCTTATTATCGGATAGACTTCGAACTTTGAATTACAAAATAAATAAAATTTGTTATTATATTTAAGTATAGCTGGATAAAAAATATTAAATGTCCGTTCCTTTTTTACATTTCAATGGGAAATGAAAATTCCAATTAATATGAAGTTAAATATTTAAAAAAAATTACATGAAATATCTCTTCATACGTGCAACGATATTAGACTTGAAAGTTACGTCAAAATGACTACCAGTCTTTTCTAATTTTTGAACCATGGATTTGAATTATTTAAACAATTTTAGATACCTAATATAGATCCAGTCCTAGAAAAATATTAGTCGAAAAATTTCATCTAAAAGTTATTAGACTAAATTAATACAGCATCTCCTCCTAATGCGACTATTACTTTTACCAAATTTTATTCAGTTTTCGTTGAAATTTCATTAATACAATTATTTTACGTAGATGGAAAAAATAATAGAGTTAAAAAAATGTTATTAGTATATTTAGTTTTCATAGAAATAATCATTGAAATAAGTATAACAAAGTAAAATAAATATACCAATATTTATAAAATTATCTGTTACATTGTCCAACTTCTTTAATATATATTCTGATGGCAATAATTAAACCACTAAATAGCAACGACTACCAATTTCTAACTGTTCAGTAATAATTATATAATACTAGTGTGAAATTTGTGTGAATATGAATAAAAAATGCGTCGACCGTGTGAATACCATTTTCTGTTTCAATTTAATTCTATCTACTTATGCATTAAAGTTATCACAAACAATTTACCAAAGTTGTAGAAAAATAAACAATTTCTAAATTTTTATTCAAAACTTTTACTGCTGAAATATAAACAGCAATACTGATAACGATTTTCATAATTTAAATAAATCGCATTTAAAATTAATTTACTTGTAAATTTCGGTTAAATGGATTAAATTTCGTCGCTCTCAAAGAATGCTTCTTTGAAAGAGAAATAATATGAAGAACTGAAGCGAGTATTTTAGTATCGAGAAATAGTATAAAGAATAAAAACGAATTTTTTTTGTAAGAGAGCAATGAGAAGAAAAATAAAGTTTTATTTTAAAATAATTGGAGTTGGAATAAAAAATATCAAGAAGAAGAACTGTTACTTTCCCCATTTTCATATTTTTTCCGAGAGATAAATTTTGCTAACATCGATCCTTTTTTAACCTCTGCTTACCAAGTAAACAAAGCGTGATATTCCTGCCTGAAAGGGTTCGCCCTCATTTTGAGCACCCACGTTGTCATCATCGGTCTAATATCGTTGCAGTTTGTATACTTTCATTTAATCATATCCAAGCTTGACGGGGTGGTGTGAATTGTTTTCAAGTTTGTCTTTTGTTATTGTTTGGATGAAATGGATTTATGATACCATCTTTGTTAAACAATGAATGAAATGGCTAGTTTCGAAGTTCATTATGAGTATGATAATAAAGAGTAAGCTGAATTTAAGTTGGATTTATTGTTTTTCCATTACGCATTTGGTTTTTATTTTTCCGCTAGGTTCAAAATTTCATTAAAAAAATCAACTCATAATATAAAATAAAATCGACTTTTTTGTCGATAGAGTTCATCTATGGCTAGCTTATATATATTTTGAAACCCAGAATGAAATTTTTGAGATTGACAGAATTCCGTAAAAATAATATCGATTTGAAGACAAATTATTTCGTGAATATGAGATAAAGAAGCATTTAATGTGTATATATATATGTATATATATATATGTATGTATATATATATATATATATATATATTTGTGTGTGTATGTGTGTGTGTGTGCTCCAGCCAAAAAAAACATGTAGAAAGACAAAAAGTTATTTAAAGTTTATTCTATTCGGACTGTATGATAAATGGCTCTGTATTCTGCACACATACATATGATTTCTCGCATTATTTCTCGTTAGCTCAATTTAGGAAGTCCTTGTATTAAGGGGATAAATACTCGCGGAGAAGGAGAGTACGCAAAGAAGCCGGAAGGACGAACCCTGTAGTGATGGGGTCGCGACTTGGAGTTGGCAGATGATATTGTATTTTGACAGTTGTCACGCGTAGTATTCGAGTGTAGTCGCAAAAGAATAACAAACGCAGGTGGTTTTTGATCATTACACTAAAAGGATGCGCTGTCTAGATTTCGTGCAGAGGCAACGCAATCACAGCTACCTGGACAATTCCCAACACCAGTTTTCTGTGACCATTATACTGTCGCTCGGGTGGGCTAAATATTTAGATGTTAGTGCACGGCTATCGCTATTTCAACAGATGATTCCGTTTTTGTAGAATCGCCACGAGTTCACATTTTCTTCTATTTTATTTACATATAGACCATTTCACCACCGTTCCACTGATAAACTTCCGTAATTCGTCGATTTTTAATAACTAAAAATGTTTTCCTTAAATAAATAAAGAAAAAAATTAAAATAATGTAACGCGGCTTAATTTTTAATTTAAATATACGTTTCCACCCATTTCACTTTTACGTTTATATTTTTCCTTCATGTTTTACCACTTTATGACAAAAATTCTATTGATTTTTTTGGAGCTGTTAAACCTGTTATCTAAAATAACTTGCAAGATGTATAATTTATAATTTCACCGACGATTAATTTTTAACCGATTTATTGCTCTACAGGATGCATTATAAAGACCCGCTACCTAACAAAGTTATCTCACGACGATGGGAAGTAAAGTTGACTCTTACTCATTAGTCATTCTGATATAAAAGTAACATTTCCTGTTATTAGGAATCAGAAATTATTTAGTTCTAAATATTTTAATCGCTTTGAAAATTGTTGGTCTAACTCCATCAGTATTCCATCTATGTAAGCTGAATTGAATTTTTGTAAAAGAAATTCTGGTAGAAATTCGTTGATGTATCAATCATGAAATACTACATGAAACAAGAACAGAATTTGAAATAAAATATACGTATTTATTGTCGTGAAAGTAGGAAATTCCGACTCGCAATGTTAATTAAATGTGAAAAAAGTCGAAGGGAAGTAGAAAGAAATAATTAATAGTTCTTTTTAATAATCTCATATTAAAGATCTTTATAGATAGAGTGTACGATCGCGTGTAAAGAAACAAAATAACGTTTAGATTATAATTGATAACCGTTTAGTTCATCCGACTTTGCATGCCTTCATTAAAATCAAAAAACCAAGTATAAACCTAAAGTCACGAGCCAGAGACTTTCTTTAAAACCACTATATTATATATGTGTATATATATATGTATATATATATATATATATACACATATATACACATGTGTGTGTGTGTGCGTGTATATAAACATATCCACACACGTACGCGCACACAAACACACACACACATACACATGATCAATATAGCGTTTCTATACTTTTCGATTTTTGACAACGGTACTTTTCAAAATTTGTAGAGAGAGAGAGAGACATCTGTTAAAGATTTTCAGCGCAAATATTTTAAGACAGAACGTGTTATAGATAAATATATTTTTTCCACTCCTATCCATTGCATGAAGTGAACATTAATAAATTTTTTTTGTCTAATATATTTAATTTCTAATTTTAAGTTGTAAATTTCAGTCACCTTAGTAAGTTTTGTCTCATTAGGTTTAAAATGGAAAGAACAATTAAGCTGGAACTTACAGAGAAAGCACACACAAATATGAGCCATATTTACGGATTTCTAATAAAATGTACCCGTAAATATTATATTTCACTAAAAATTGTATCATACTTAGGAATTACAAGGGTCTAATACGCCACAATATAGTTGTTTATTATTATTTCATATAGTTGTTTATTATTATTATCATTTTTGTATTCGTACGTGTTATTTATGTAATTTGTTTTATTGATATTTGATGCTATGAACATTGTATGAAAATGCTTCTATAACTGTTTTGATTATTTATAGAAGTACTAAAGTGTCTAAACGTATTTTATTAGGTAACCTATCCCCATATTTACTGCATTTCTGTGTGAAACTTAAATATTGATTATTTATTTTGCCCAATCTGTTAATCAGTTGTTTCGAAGATAGTTTTAGCTCAACTTTGTTCCTGACGCAAATCACAAATATTTCAGTGGTAAGGGGTAGAAGGTCTTAGTGCTATGTCTCACAAATTAATGTCCACATTAAGGATTAATGTAATTCTTGTTACTCATCTCTATCGTAATAATGTCTTGGTAAATAAAATAGATGACTTGCTCCAAAATTTAACCCCCCGAGTGAGGTGGTAAAGATATAAATAACTTGAAGACGTGAAGTAATAGGAAAAAATAAAACAAAAGTAACAGACAAGATATTTTGATAAATATTGAAACATTATTTCAGTTAATTATTAAAAACTGAACAAGTAAGATTATGTAGTTAATTTAAAATTTCATAAATATAACTACCGTTTTCTATAATGTTATCGTTATTTCACTCGCCGAATTCGACGCAACGAAACAATATTCATCGTACACCGCAAAGCGCAGGATTTGTGCGAACCTACGGAAAACTGTTTCTTCGAACGTTACATAAAAACCCTTTTCATTTAGATTAATGAGTAGATAAAATGGATGAAAGGTATGCGGGAAATAACTTTCCTATTGAATTTTTATTCCATATCGATTTCATATAATTACTTTTAATTACGTGGAAAATAATTTAGTAATTGAAGTTATATTTTAGGGTACATGTTGGATGATGCAAAGTTTTATCGAATTCTGAAAATAATATCTGTTGTTTGAATTTAGAAATAATATCTGACTTAATATAGAGAAACTGATAGAAAAAATAGGGGAAACCTCTTGTAATTTGATTTTAGGAGTATTCTACCTAAGAAATATCTGAAAGTAATTTCGGATTAGGGATATGTTCACAAGTGAATAAAGCAAGTTCCTTCCTTTTCAGTCCTTCTCCGTTAAACGAATGAGTTAGTTTTAATGGACAATATTTTAATGTTTAGCATAAAATCAATAAAGTGAATAGATATGTTAATTAGAAAATTATTATTTAGTTAATATTTACAATGAAGAAATTAGAATATTTCATCAAATTTATTTAATAGAAATACTTGTGGAAATAAGTTCATTAATTTGTCTAGAAAAGATAAAAGAATGCGCTTTTATAAGTAAAGATATTACGTAAATCACGATTTCGTGTAATTCGTATTTAATTTTTTTAAAAATTTTTTTAGCTAATAATTAAAACCTACTTATAGATTAACCTTGCAAAAACTGCAGAAATTCGAAGGCTTTGCAAGCAAGGAAGGACAAATAGACGAACAAACATAACAAAATTACAATTGTTCTATTTTCGCCATTTGGTTGCGGATATCTACAGATGGTCAAAATATTTATTCGTACTATACTCAAATTTTAATTACATTACACATTGCTTTTTTAATTGCGATACTTGTATGTTTTTTTTTACAAAATAAAATAAATTTTACAAAAATGGGTTATAAAGTTTTTGCTTCAATATTGAAGATCACCGTAAAAAAATTCATGTAGATGAGCATAAAAATATTGATTCCCTTACGGATAATAAGCATAAACATTTTCAAATTTAAAAAGTAATTACGCATTTGTTAATTTTAACGTGAGTAAAAAAAAATGTGTACAAAATATGATCTTTTAAATTTTGTTTAAAAACACTAAGACAAGATGATTAAAATATTGGAAATAATAAAAATTAAATATTTCAATTTCTCACGAAAAATCGAAGCGAAATTTCAAAAATTATGATTGGAAATCTTTCAATTTATTTACTTATTAAGGCTTTCTTCTACGCTGTTAAATAAGTATTTACCGGAATTACAATTCCCCTGAGATTGAATGGCCAAGATTGGTTTCCTCCAGATTTAATAATGTCAGTTAACATGTCAATATACCCAAATTGAACATATTCGATTTGAAATTTTACGTACGGTTTTATCGATGTTTTTTTTAAAAAAAAATAACATGAAAAGTAGATTATATGCGAAATGAGATAGGATGACTAGAAAAATGATAGATAAAACTTGATAGAATTTAGAGCTGAAATAATTTATTGCTGAAATGAATATGTTTTCAAAATATATTTATTCATTTTGATGCCATTTTTATACTTACGTCAATGGAATCTACACTGAAACAAAGGTTTTGATAATATCTAATGGCTGGACAAAAGGTTTTTCAAAATATGGATTGTTGAGAAAAACGTATTTTCCATGCTCCTAATATTACCGCCACAACAGGCTCGTTATTGGGCGAGAAGGTCTCCGACACTCGCCCACGGGCTTTTGAAGGGAGAGGTTGTGTCACAGCGCGTAGCACAAAAACTTCGTAAAAACTCGCTAAATTTACTTATCGGCGAAATATTAAAGTAAATAAGTCATCCCCATACAGTCAGTTCAAAAATAATAGATGGTCTCTCAGATGCATTTGAATGTAGGTTTATGTTTTGAAATTTAGCCTTTACTTTTATTCTGTGATATATAAAACAGTAACGAGAAAATAATCTGTACATGAAATGTTTACTTAAAAAAGTATTTATAACATGTTACGTGCATGAAACAGACCCCAAAAGAACAGTTTTTTTGAATTTTTATCTGTCTGTTTAACTATATCTCCATAAATTACGCAAAACCTAATGGAACAATTTCGATTAAATTTGTTATGGTAATAACTTATCATAAGGGTCGTAGTCAAAACCACTTTTTACGACGAAAACATTTTGCATTTTCACAAAAAAAAACTAATTCGAGCAAACTTTACACGAAAACTAAAACCCTACGAATATTGACAAAAATATTTATAGCCACAAATAATTAAAAAAATAATTTTGGTTAGAATCTGAAAAAATACAACTAAAAAATTTGTTTGTTCATCGAACTCTATTCGAGTTTGCGTGAGTGTTGAAAATAAATATTTTGCGTTTATTTAAAATTAGACTTACAGATTCCGGGGGTGTCGAAAAAAATATTTCATGTTTTCAGAAAATAATGCTTACAGAGTTTAAATTAAAAGTAAACAGAAGTTCAAATAGCTGAAAACGCTAAATGAATAACTTTTATTGTAAAACCGATCCCTAGAGTTGTTACAAAAAAAATATCATTTATATTAAGTGATTTTTGATTTTGACTTACAGACTTTTTATTCAATATAATATCTGTTGTAATAGGACAAAAGTTTGATGTACCTTTTCTTATGAATGAGTTTTACGCGCGTAGAATATAAAATATTCATTAGTACTTTTTGGTTACATAAAAATTAATAATCAGCCAAGACATAAATAAATTTAAAACTTATCTCATAGTTATATATAATATTGTACCATGTTCAGTAAAACGAGCAGGTAAGGCTATATATTACAAAAAAATAAAATACGCTATCTTCGATTATATTTATAAATGACATATAAAAAAGTCTTGTGCTCATAGAAAATGTTATTATGATTTTACTGATAGTTACAAATAGCTTGGTGAATTTGAATTTTGTTTTACGGAAGTGACTATTAAAATGACAATTACTTGTTTTTATTAATATATCTTGATTCAGTATTGACGTTTTATTTTAAAACATTGATATTTATTTCATATATAAAAATAATAAACATTGGTTATTTGAGATAAATAATAAAAAAAATTAAAATAAACATACAAGCAAGTAAGTTACAAATCGAATATTATAGCAACTTTTTTGGCATCACTGCAGTTGGATAAAATATTAAATAATATGTTATATTTATTGACTTTAATTTAAAAAATTGAATTGACACCCTATTTGCAAAAGCATTTTATTGATTTATACCATAAATTATATTTCAATCTGATTTATTAAATTGCAATGCTGATTTTTTAAGCAGTATATCGTTTAGTTTTACCTATTATATCTTAATACAGATAAATTTGATTTGTTAAATTCGGCCTCTGATTTTTCTAAGCACACTGCGGGTTAGTTTAATCAATAAAATATTAACTTCATTTATTGAATTGGGCTGCTTACATTTTTAAGCGCGACATTTTATAGTTTTATCCATTAAAATAGATTTAATTAATAAAATGTGCTGCTGATTGTTTTAAGCGCGCTATCGTTCATTTCGGAAAGTGCATTCGGTCAATTGAAATATGTTGCTGATTTTTTTAAGCGATATCTTTTAATTTAATTAATCGAATATAGTGGTTTTTTTAATCTAGAAGGAACTTTTTTTCTAAGTAATTTAGAAAAGAAATTAGTGGTTTGGCTAATTTAAAATAAGGCTTTATTATTGATCAATTATTGAGATGGTAATTACTTGGCTTGATAAACAAATATTAATTTTGGGCAAAATCGATATTTGAGCAAGTAATAAACTGAAATTAAAAATTTTTCTGAACATTTTAACACTATCAAGCAAGATAAAGGGGCAAAATAATTTTTTAAATCACTTTACGCGCATTTTAATACTTTGTATCCTTTTCATTTCCAAAAACAAATAATTTTCGTTTTGTATCTGATCAAATTTCTAATTTCATTTTATAGAACTTTTTTGCGAAAATTTTGGGAGCGATATTTTTTACACGGGACGGGGTGTGGCTTCATGGTTTAGGCCTCCTAGGGACATGCCAAGTAAAATAATGGGGACGCTTTCTTTACACTGTACCTCAATTATAAGGCGAAAATCTATTTAATGACAAATAACCTACTCACTAACTCATTCAGTAACCACTTTCATTGATATAATTAAAAATAAAAAGCATTATAAAAAGTATTAAGGGTACTGTCACCCGACATGGTCTGGCTCTTAAGTAGACAATCATTTAAAAACTCGTACTTTCCATTGTCTAAATAAGTTTAAATTTTGTATAAATACCTAAAAACCTTAATATAAACGTGCAACGTCACTCGTACCCTAGCGCGCAGTCATTTCGACAGCAATCCTCAATTTGTTAATGACCAAGTATTGCGATGCTTCTCTAATAATCGCAACTTTAAATTTTTTTAAAAATGTCGGTAAAAATAGTAAAGATTTTTGTGTTTCTTCTGTTAGACCCTTTTATTTAAATTTCAAAATATTTTTTTCACTATTTTTAGTTAGTTTCTCTATTTTTTACCTTTTTGTTTTTTAATGACGTTTTTACTGTAATGCCGAAATGTCCAAATTAAGCCCGCTTGTCAAGAAAGATTGGGCTTTACTAAGACTATTGAATAGACATTTCGATACCGTCAATATCTGTAGTATACAAATGTTGATATTGGTTTGAGAGATCATATTCGTTCTTACACGAACATGCTCTCTCAAAGCAATATGAAAATCGCACTAGAATTATCGATAATTATACCGCTTTTTTAGCGCCAAAAGAATTAGCAAATTTAGATCCTCGTCACAATGAAAGAGAAAACCTACATCACCACCCAAGGAAATAAATATTCTATGCTGAAGAAAAACCTTCCTAAAACTTCTTAAAAACTCCTCTAAAATTCCAAAAAATTTTGGAATATTAACTGTAAACACATGTTTCTAACTCTAACCTAACTAACTCGGACCGTAAATTTTGCAATTGGTAATTTTAAACAAACAAGCAAAGCTTTATCACGTTGGCCAATGGAATACTAAAATTTTGTTTGATGCTCTTAAAGATAAGGCTAAAAAGACTAAAGGAAATAAAAAGAAAGAAATTGAAAATTACTATTAATACGACGAAAAACTCAAAGAGCAGCTGAAAAGCTGGAACCCATTCATAGGAAAGAAAATCAGAGAGAATATCAAAAATAAGCACACAAAACCTGGTACTACCAAGGTAGCTAGATACACATAAATGAACACAGAATGCCAAGCTTGTAATCATGAAGAAAATAAAAACACAGAGAGAACACGGAGATTTCGTGTGTCCTAAGTGCGAGTAAGAATTTAGGCGGAAAAATTTATTAATTTTTAAAATTAAAAATAATTGTCTGTTTTACATTAACATTTTTTACACTTTTAAAGTTCTGGTAATTTTAATTCTAAGGTAATTTAGTTATTTTTAATAGATTATATACTCATAGAATGAAAGTTCTAATAAGTAAGTAAATACATCTAGAATACGTATATTTTAAATATATTTATTTATTCACCTAAGTTATTGGATTAATATAGTCAATATAAAGGTACTGCGATACCTCCTAACCTAACCTATATTCAAACCTTCAACCTCTGCCATGGTCCTTTAGCAAAGTACAAGTAGCACAGACGATACTGAAGAACTGAGTTTTAGAAACAATTTTTCAGAAAAGACCGTATTGACGTAATAAATTATCTTCACTGTAATTAGTTTGAATCGGGTAAAGTTTAATTTTTTTCTTTTTCACATAATTTAATTTTTTTTTAATTGTAGGAAATTGATTATATCACTCATCCGTTTTAATTGATCCCACATTCGAAGTATACCGATTAAAAAACAATTTTTCCTAGTATTTAGTTCATACGTCCCTCTAAAATTTACGTAACAATATTTTAAGTGTTAGTTTTTAAAATATGCGCGGTTACTACATCATATTTTACGTTTCAATGTCAAGCGTTTTCTAAGAAAAACGGCTATGAAAAATAGGTGGACAGACACGTAAGTGATCTTATAAGATTTCCCTTTTTACTTTTGAGGTACACAAACATAAAAGTAAATTGAGCATGAATTCTAAAACTATTCTTTAGATCGTTTTTGAGGGATATTCCCTTACGACATTGAGCATCTGAAGATTAAACATTTCCTAATTTGTATATTATTACGTGTTACTAACCTGCATTGGATATCTATGCCGCTATAGAACAAAAAATATTTTTTTCCCTGTAACATACTTTTCCAAAATCATAATTAAAAATTGTAAAATACAATACCGGCATTAACACATAAGCAGATATAAACGTTTACTGATTTACTTTTCCAAGCGGGAAAGATATTCTTTTTTATCTATTAACTAATTTATTTAAAAAAATACTTAAAAATTTAAATATACTATTAGGAACAATTACGTCACATAATTAAATGAAACTACGTGATGTAGTATTATTTCTACTTTCTTTAATTTCTTTAACCACGACCTAGGTTTCGTTGTATTACAACATCTTCAGGTGGGATATTGGTAAAGATTAGGTAAAGATCTTTACCAATATCCCACCTGAAGATGTTGTAATACAACGAAACCTAGGTCGTGGTTAAAGAAATTAAAGAAAGTAGAAATAATACTACATCACGTAGTTTCATTTAAATATGAATAATGAATTTCTACAAAATTAACGCCAAATATATTCAAAATTACGTCACATTTAAATGATATCACACAGTGCTGCCAGTTACACAATATATAACCAAAAACAAACCAGTGAAAAACATTACCTTTTTTAAATGTTCATATAATCTTTTCAACCTTACATTTCAATTTTTAACATCAGTGTTGTTCCTATTTTTGAGTCTATCCGAATGTTTCCTATTACATGTAGAACACATAATAACACCTTCAGGTACATCCCATTCTACTAAATATCCTAGCAAGTAATTTGAATTTTGATCTAATATTAATCTCTGTAGCATAATCACACTCTATAGCATCACAAGAAGGAAGAGAATCTATAGCTGTCTCCTCTATTCCCCTAAACAAATTAGTATCAAGAAGGAAGAGAATCTATAGCTGTCTCCTCTATTCCCCTAAACAAATTAGTATCAAAAAGGAAGAGAATCTATAGCTGTCTCCTCTATTCCCCTAAACAAATTAGTATCAAAAAGGAAGAGAATCTATAGCTGTCTCCTCTATTCCCCTAAACAAATTAGTATCAAGAAGGAAAAGAATCTATAGCTGTCTCCTCTATACCCCTAAACAAATTAGTATCAAATTTGTCATTGCTATCTAAACGACATATGTTAAATAATTTACTATCAAAACTTACAAGTTTTACCTGGTATACCATCATATAACGTTATTAAATTCTCTTAATGCGCAGTTTTCAAATATATCCGAAAATAAATTAATCTGCGTATATAATACTGTAAACTTTTCGTGTCTGTACATTGTATGTACAAAGTAAATTAAGATTAATTAGTTGTAGCCATCTAATTATTAGCCGACTACTTCCAGCAATTTAATTATTTGTGAAGGTAATGTTAAAGAAATATTACATGTTACTAGTTTCTTTTTAAGAGGCTTTTCATTGAGCAAGCGTATTCTCTATAAAATGTTTTTATTTTATTACTTTTCAGATCAGATCCATTAGAGTTCAATTTAATTAAGTATTCACGAAAAAGTTAAAACACACACACACACATATATATATATATATATATATATATATATATATATATATATATATATGTTTTAACTATATATATATATATATATATATATATACACTCACATTTGTATGTGTGTGTATAATTGAAAAATTCGGAAGCTAATTGAAACTAACTCTTATCAAATTAATTTATTATTTATTTAATAGAAGGTGACAAACTTTTCAAAACATCTAAATGGGGCCAATGGATTTTATGGGATATTACCTACTGAAAATAAATTAATCACGACCAGCCTGAAGTAGCCCGAGTAGTGACTTTTATTTCCATATTGTTATATGCATAATTATAGAACTAGAGAGGAAGTCAATCCACTTACCTTGAGATAGACCTTCTCTCTATTTCTATGATGATCTATGAGGCTTAATTCTCTTGAGTGGTAGTACTAACAATAGATAAAAGATATTCTTACAATCATTGAAAAAAAAACTTTTTTTAATAAAATGTAGGATTAGATCTTGCTAAGTTTAGGGTTTGGTTACATTATAACTTCGAGAAGTACTACGTAACGACGTGCTTCATTTATTATTTTGATATTGTACTAATTATCGATAATTTTTAAATCTAACACTAATATATTGACAAAATGTGTCAAATTATGACACATTTTGTCAATATAAAATACGAAATAAAAATTAGCATGGTATAATGCACATTTTTTATTAATATACTATCTATTTGATCCAAATATTACAGTAACTAACATGTTTTCTCAGTGTAAACAAAAAAATGTGTAATTTATCAATAGTAACATCGTATGAGCTTCTTTTTAAGCGTGAATTCTTTCAAATTGATTCGGGTATTTAACACACTCAGCTCAAGCTCATCTCCCACTTATATTGAGAGCAATGAAAAGCGTTGAAGGCTCCATAAAGTTTAACGCAGAATATTATTTACCAAATCACATACATTTGAACTTATCATCATCTCGTATTGAGCGTGATTGATTATATTATGGACTAAGATGGTGTTTTCTAATAATGAATACAAATATTTTTGCCTTTACTTTATAGCCATTCTCATGCATTTTTTAAGATACTACAACTAATTATAAAATGCGAATATGAATCTCAATGAAGAGAGAAAAAATTTTGTTCATTTTAAAATTGTAAAACTATTTGAATCCCTGGCGTTTATAAATATAGTTATTCCTTTCGAAACGTAAATTTTAAATAGTGTTTGTAAGAATATATGCAAATTACACAAACGATTTTCCTTATTAATTTATTATGTGGGTCAATAAAGGTTGTCGCCGCAGTAGTGTGTTGGGTTAATCACAGGGCATACGGCCTTTGGCGGCACGAGACACCGCGGGGACTCAGGTTCGACTTCCAGTACGCCGCCGAGCGGGGTTGGTTTTCAAAGTGTCACAAATTTTATTCGGTCGTCTGTAAGAGATTGGTCTCGTAACAATAATTCTACCATATTTATTAGTTAGATACATTACAGTACATAAATAAATAAATAAATTTTGGATTTAGGCAGCACAAGCCATGTAAAATTCATAAAAAAACAACTGCCCGTAAACCTATGGAGAGTCATCGACCTATTAACCTACTTACCTAATAATATTATAATTGGAATGTTTATACAATCCGGCAAGCTAAATCTAATTCCACCTACTAACAATTTCATTAAAATCTGACATATTATTGACGTGGGTAAATAGTGAAACAATACCAAATTTTGGTATAAATTGGGGCTGAAAATAGTGGAAAATTAAGTTTGGAAAGAAATAGTTTAACATGTCGTTTATAGGTAAATAATATTATTTTTGCACTATATATTTCTCGTTTATCTATTTTCTTTGAAAATTATTGATAATACAAATTGAAATTTACTTCTGTCAGTTTTAGTACGGGCTTATCTTAGAATAATCATACTAGGGGACTTATATTAGTCGCGAATAATTTGTCGATAACATTTCATTCCGTCAGCTAACCAAAGTTAACTCGAATTTAATCCAATTTTAAATTAAAATATCAGTAATGCTAAATATGTATTAGGATATTTTTATTCTGGTTCACACGTCGTTTGGATAGATTTTAGAAGCAAATGATATTAAAAGAAGATTGATAGAAATTGTTGGAAATAAAATTTTTTGAGCAAAATCCGTTAGATATTGTTGAATACTGAATGTTTAAATGATTTTAAAAATGAATACTTCTGTCAGGAAAAATAAACAAAAAGAACGCCTCCACTGGAAAATCTGACTTTATTTTTATCACATGAATAAATATGGTTATATTGTCATATCGTTCATTTACGTACTCTCTACTTGTCTCCCATATGTCACTTATTATTATTTACTTTGCCAAATTAAATTGAATGAATTATACTGTTATCTAAACAGAATAATAATAAAATTCTGTATTTTTACCAAATTGAAGTTTCTATGTATCTAATGGGTAAAAATGTTACTTATTAAAATGTATATTAATTTTTTTATTTTAGTCTTCACCACAAAGTATTAAAATTTGAAATTATGCAATTTTTAAATTTTATAATCTTAAATTTTAACAAAATAAAATTTTGATAAAAATATTTATTGTTTTTGCTTATTCTCACGAGTTGATATTTAGAGAATTGTTCCGCAAAAATATTTATGCTGCCTTGATATAAAATTTACAATTTTAGATGGAATAAAATTCAGTAAGATGGTGTTTGGTGTATAATTGATTTTTCCTAAATTTATATTATTACCTAAACCGATATATGCTTGACTTAATAACAGAAAAATAGGCAAGGTCAGTCCAAAAGACGGGTATGGAAAAAATACCATTATCTTTTTGATACTAGGGGAAATAGAATGAGTGACAAACAAAATTTTACCTATGTTGAATGACGTAGAGCATATAGGCCCAAATATTTAATGCTGGTCGATTATTGCTTCTTACTCTACTTGATTAACGACCGTGTGAAAGTAAAGATGTTCGACGGTAATAAATAATTAAGTAGGAGTGAGTTCTTTTTCAAATAATAAGTCCTTTCATTCCACTTATTTATGGAACCAATTAGGAATATATAAAGTTAGCAAAGATAAACGAAGACTTAAAACTATTACTTAAGCAAATCTATGTTTGTGACTCTAAAATAACAGCGGGTATGTAAATAGCACGATATATTCTTGTACATGTATTCAACTACATGGTCCTTTTGCTCAAGATAATGTAACAATGCAAGGTTTTGTGATACTGGGGAAATGATATAAAATATCTTTTATTTTTTTCAATAAGTTCATTACTGCGAATTTTAATTATTCCTATCCTTTGTTACGTTAGGTTATTAATCTCTGCTTAACATCAAAAGTTTAGAATTCCTCGCAACTACTTTTAAGGTAACTCTTTGAATCCACTTCCCAATATCTTAAATTATAACTCCTTTTTTAAAGATTTCATTAACATTAATAAATTTAAGACTCTCAGGTGCAGCTTATGATGCAGTTTATGATAATTAAGATATCAGCGATTACATTTAATATCTCACGACTAAGGTTATCACAATAAATGGATTGGGATACAGCTTGTACATCATTTAATTTACATAGTGACTGCCATTTATTCTGCTGGCTGACATTCATTCTGCTTATCTAATGATCTTTCATAAAAGGTAACACTGCAATAATTTATTTCAAAATGATCACAAATTTTGTGAGAAATATATTTAAGTTTGAATGTAAGTAGTAAGAAAGTTTGTAATGTAGTAGACATCTTAAAAAATTAAATATTTATATATATATATATATATATATATATATTTATATATATATACATATTTACACGGTGAACACTAACCATAAATTAATATCCATTTACAATGAAGAAGTGACTTAAGTACCAGGTAAAAGAGACAGATTAGAAAAACGAGTACACTCCCTTATTAATATTTATTATTTTTGTCTTGAAGTCATCTAATTATGAGAAGAGTTGACGCAAATGAAACAAAATTTTATGCTAGTAAACCCTGTAAATGAATATGTATGTTTATGGAAAAAATATTTCTTGCTAATTATGCGTATATAAATTGTTTATATACCTATTAATTTGAAAAATAAAATGTTAGTGTAGCTTAACGAAACTAGTACTGGTTTCCAATTCAAGACTCGAGTGATTATGTGGGATATTTTTTAAGTCGAGAAAAATTATAATTTTTGTAGAGCAAAACACAGTATTTTTTAATCAATAATACATATTTAGTGCTTCATTTGATAGCGCACCGTGGGTATAAAATTGATTTATATATAGGTTGAATGTTGCCAAAAAACATATATGTTTTTATTCGATAAAATGTCTACATTATTTAAATATTGTGAATATTTCATTTAGTCAGGAACAAAACCCCTGTTTTAAATAATTATTTATATATTGTGAATATTTCATTTAGTCAGGAACAAATCCCCTGTTTTAATTGAAAGTCTACGGAGACGAAACCACAGGAAAGAAGTGGTATTTCATAAATTAAATATATTTCTTAGGAAGAAATTTGGTCCTAACATATTTTCGATGTTTTTATACTTCCATTATCTAAAATTCGCAAAAATTTAATTTTTCGTTTAACATTTACGACTTATAGATACTTTGCATAAATAAGAAATAAACATTATGTTAATATTGACAGTAAACCTCAAATCATAGGAAACCATTAAAATTATATATCCAATTGAACAATATGTTAGGATATATTTTTTTTCGTATTATAAAAACATCGCTCGATATTTTTAAAATCAAGTTGTTTTGAAAAGTTGTATTTTCATTCTCTTTCACACCAACCTCAAGTTAATTTAAATAAATTTACTAAAAATGTTTTGAATTAGGTTTCAATTCATATCAAGAACCTAAATTAATTTCTCTTTGAATTTTTCATACTTTAAGTACATTTTTATATTGATTTTTCAATCTTTACCGTGTTCAGGCTAAACATAAATCAGGGTTTATATTTTGAAGGGAATTTGTTCAACCCACCTTCGGTGCTAATGTTCTCTATATTGGAACTCCTCACTCAATCACTTAGTGTTCACATCAAATTTGATCTTTGCTGTCTTAGATTGGTTGAAATAAGCAAAGATAAATATTTGGGGATTTTGCGGTTCTATTGATAACGAATTTACTTCAAAATTATTTCGGTTTAATTAGTTTTTCCACCATTTTTTTAAATTATGAATAAAAGTGAAATTTTAACTTTAATAATTGAATTTTTAGGTTCTTTGAGTATTTGTTTTATATACGTCAAACTTTTAAATAGTTTTTCGAAGTATCACATTTGTTTTACATTCAGACCAAACATAAATGAATGCTTATGTGAAGAACATTAGATATACAGAAGCACATTTTTGATCAACTTGATATTGTGCTAAGTATCAATTCCAATTGCTAAATATTATTTCATCACCAACATAAATCTTTGAAATTAAAAGTATTGACACGTGTAATGAATATTTACGTTAAATTACTGCTTTTTTACATGTTTGGATTTTGCGTCTAAAAATAATGAAGAAAAAATTAACAAATAATCCATGCATTCCTCTGGCAGTCTATGGCCGCCTTTTTTTCTCAGAAACTCAGAGGGGATATTAATTACTTACTAAATTTTTCAAATTCCTTATATATATATATTTCATAATGCATAGACAAAGAAATGTGCTAAAATTTGTCTTCTCACCCTTCTTACTGAAACTATTGAACCTAAAATTATAAAAAATACGGTTTTAAGCAAGCGTTGTACATAAGCCTTAATAATGATTCTACTAATCATAATTTCTGAGTTATTTACTTCTATATATATGTGATCTCTTTATTTTGAGACATTTACTTCTATTTATATGTGCTCTCTTTATTTTGAGATATTTATTTCTATATGTTAATTATCATGAAATGTTTTTTTATACTAAGAAGTTTATAATAACATTAGACATAATAAATATAGTAATTTAATTTCAAACTACGTACGGAACCCTCGATAAGCGAGCCAGTAGTGGTTTTATTTCATACTTGAAATTATTTCTTTGAATCGTTTTCAATTTAATTTTCCGTGTGTTATTGAGAATTTTACAGGAAGTTTATTCAGTTTTGATAATAAATGAACAGTTATGTTTAATTCAGTATACGTAATACAATAACGTGAAAAAATTCAAGTTTTGCTTATTAATGAACTGTCAATTTAATTCGTATATATTACCAATATTATTTTTTTATGTTGGATATAATACTTACAAGTTGCAAGAAAACATTTGAATATGAAATAATAAATTTGTAGGCCAAAAAAATAATGCGAAGGGTCTATAAATAATCAAAAGGGAGATGCAATTTATTAACTTGCATATGTTTAAATTAATATTATATTAAGACTCGCAGCAAACATCTGAATTAAACACTATTAAATGAAACTACGTGATGTAGTATTATTTCTACTTTCTTTAAGTTCGTTACCATGACCTAGGTTTCGTTGTATTATATCTTCAGGTGGGCTATTAGCAAATATAGATATCTCTGCTTATGAGCCACCTAAAGATGTTGTAATACAAGGAAACAAGGTCGTGGTACAGAACTTTAAGAAATATATTCAATATCTGAATTAAAATAAAAACTCAATTTTTTATTTAACTTTTGTGATTAATCCACGTTTTTCTGTGTTTTCCTTTAATTTACTCTGAAGTTATAAATGATTTTAGTGAAAGCTAAACTTAATTTAACGAAATAACAAAATTTAATTTAGCAAAGATAAACTTGATTTTAACGTATAAAGTGAAGAAAAAATTAAACAACTATGTTACGGATAAATGACACTATTGATCGTGTAATAAAGTGCCTAAAAATTTGTGAAGGGTGGGCGGAAACTCAAAAGAAATATGTCTAGCGAGCTGAACTGTTGAAACTTGGCCTATTTCACTGTGCCCCAACAACATGAGCCAAGAGGGAATGGAGGTGAGTTATAATATTCATTTATTTTTCACAATGTTTTATTAGTTATAATCATTTCTATGCAAAGATCAATATTTGCATGGAAAACAAAAATTATCCGCGAAAATTTGTATTTTGCTTATTTATTTTACACATGTATATTAGAAAGTAAATAAGCACTCAATTGCGAGTGGTCATATTTTCATGGACCAGCTTTGGCAATTACATTTATTTTATTTTATTTTCTAATAATTTGCGTTATAATCAATACATTGCGTTATAATAAAGTTATAATCCATTATTTTAATTTTGCATTCAGCAAGATTTAAAAGTACTATATTAAAGGCACGGTTTATGAAAATTGAATACAAACAGAAATATATTAATTAATTAGTTGATTATTTAATTAATTAATTAATTTATCTATTTATTAATTTGCATACATTTATCGATAGATTACAGGTATCATATTCGTAACGATAAGAATTAATGGGTTAACATATCAAAATCTAAGAAGGTATGTATTAAACATGAATACAAATATTATAAAATATAGCGACGACACATTTCGACAAATTTACTTTCACTTACCATAAATAAATCACACCCTATTGCAACCCCGATCAGGTGGATGATCAGTTGAATACCGCGGTTAACTGGGGAATTCCGACATAGTTCGTTTCTAGAGGGTAGTATACAACATATCTTTCATGGAATTAAAATATCCAATAAATAATGGGTAAAGTTTATTCTTATTGGATAAAGTTTATTATGTTAGTCCTTTAGGACCGTTGAACTGTTTTTTAATTTGTTGACTGAGCTTTCACACCAGTTCTAAAAGAAACTTTTTCAATTACATATCTGATTTTGACATATAATACTATAGCTGAGAAATCAGTGATAACGTAATATATTTTATCAATATAATGAATAACTTGAGGATATGAAATTCATCACATTATATATATATATATATATATATATATATATAAGATATACAAGGAAATATTTATTTAATTTTCTGTACGATGCACAGGCGAGCTCAGAGGAGACCAAATCATCATTAAAAAGATGGTAAATTAAAAAAAAAATTGTTATTGGAAATATAACACATTATTCTTTGCGTTTTTAACGGATTGTTAAATACTTCCAAATATTAAGTACCGAGGAAAAGATTAAAAAAACAATATTTAGAGAAAAGTCCCACCTAACTTATGAATAACCGTATGATTTTAAAATCGTAACTTAATATTCAAAATTATTCAAATTTAAGTAGAGTAATATACTAAGGTTAAAGATGTTAATCATTTTCCAAATTTTGTGAGGCTGACGAAAAACCTTCGTGTTTATGAAAGAGTTTAATTATTTTAACGTTTTATGAACAATCTCTTAATCCCACGACTGTGTTAAATTACCAATATTCAAATTAGAAACGCAGAACGCGCTTAATGAATTTACTTAATAATTAAAATTTAGATTTTGAAAGTACGAAAAAACATTAACAAAATATATATTGATATTTTTAATGGCGAAATTACGAAATAAAAATTTGGAAAACTGTGCTTGCATTTATTATTTATCTATATCCTAAAATAAATTTTTTTTTTAAATGCAGTGTACGTCTATTGATGTTTTTAAACTAATATATAAATTGGGTTCGAAACTAAAGATGAATTATATGCTTTCAAAACAGTAGGCTTTTCGTGAAACTGAATTTTTGAAAATTTTATCGAAAAGTCTTAGACAAGAGTAATAAAATATTTTATATATAGCATACGTGTAACAAAAAACTAATTTGTTTCACTTTCAGTTACAGTTTTTTCCCTGAAACGTTTGTTTCTTTTATAATAAGTTGCTCAAGGTACCAGGATCAAGATACAAATTGAGCTTAGTCTTAATATTTCATGGTAAATTTATTATATCTCGTCGTAATAATTTATTAAGAAATGAAAATAAAATTTAAAAAAAATTATATTATCCGCTTCATCTTCCAAACTACTTTGAATCTCAAAAAAATTGCAATTTTTAGCCAAGCAAAGGGTACCGATAAACATAGCAATTCTTTGACGTAAAATAACTCTTAAGCGTCGAAAACGAAGCGACACATTAATGTGTATGAATATCACAAAATTATTACGCAAATTTAATAATTTTAAAAGTATATATATTGGATTCAATAAAGTATTGAACAAATTATCTTTCAGATGCCTATCGATGTTGTGCTGACATCATTGGTCGATGCAATCATTATACAAATTTGAGCTGTGAAAATGTGCGCAGAGGCGCGCATATTAATTTAGTCTAACTTTAGTTTTCGTTACACGAGCAAGATATTCGAAGATTCATTTATTTTGTCTTTTGCTCTTCATCAAGTAAATTATAAGACGCACCTCAATATTTAATACTTATTAAAATATAACCCTTCCACTCTGGAATTCGCAGAAATTACAAAATGCCCAAATGTTTATAATAATAATATTGGATGAATTACAGAAAACTATTACGGAGAGAAAGACGGACATAAGGGTAATTCAAAAAGATATGAAAGTTTTATGCTGAGCATCTTTCGGTTGTAGTGCCTCAAATCCTATCAATCGTCATGTAGAATAAACCAGTATAGCTATATAGTGAGTAAGAATTTTATCGGGCACGTGATCTCTAATACGACGTGATACGTGCTCGATACATCTTGTCCACCATATGGTCGTACCGATCAATTCTACGCCTTCAAACTAGCGATCGTATCCCAATTCCATCTGATGTTTTTATTTCTTTATTTTCTTCGAAATTATTAACTGTATATTTTTCCCTTGATTCCCATTTCCATTGATTAAATATTCCCAGCACAATTCACCTTAAACTGAAGTTAATTATTGTTGCCTCTAAGTTAAATAAAAGTTTTAGTTAAAATTAATATAAATCAAGACGAGATCAAAGGAAGTAAAATTATGATATGTAAACTAGTTTAAATAAACGTCATAAGTTGATTTTACGTACTCGCTGAATCTATAGAAATCCCGTAGTTTTTAAATACTTAGCAAAATGCGGAGAAAAATTCCTAGAAAGTTATACTAACCAAACAAAATCAATTGTTTTTGCAATTACTTAGTAAAACTTGGAATCTGTAGACTTCATATCTACGCTGTAATATACTTAACTTAAAAACAACTTTCAGACGCTAACTATTTCTTACTACTAGAGGGGGGGGGGGGGCCTCTATTAAATCGTATTTCAATAAATACTTTCTTCGCCAGGTAATATACACGTGGGAGATGGATTTCAACTCGTCGATGCTTAGCGCTGCAACCATGCTGGTGCCGCGACGACCTACGGAGGCACCGGCCGCGTCGCTCACAATGCCCGCCTGGGCGCACGGCTGTTGGGTCTGCCTCTTCACCTCCATGTTAGCGATAGCCATCGGTGGCAACGCCATTGTTATTTGGATTGTTACGGGTAAGTTTTTTAATTGTTTGTGTAATTTGAATATTCTTTTCTGCTATGTTTCATGGCCACCCATTGAAACATGGCTATACCATACTTTGTGTAGTCGAATTTGCTTAAAATCTTAATATTATCTTCCTCATATACAAGTAATTAACACAAGTGACTGTGTTGTAATATGTAACAAAATGTTGCGTATCAATTTAAATACAAGAATTGAATTTAAATGCCAATCATCAGTTATACAAATTTATCAGAAAAGTATTATAAATCAATAAAAAGTAAATATGATACCGGGAAATAATTAAATTAAAGAAAAATGAAAGGAGAATTAAATGAACGCATAACAATTAATCATATATCATAAATTAAATATGTGGTACGTGTAAATTTTCCCCCATACGTTCAGTAGAGTACTAAGTGCCGATAAAAAATATTTCATTTAAATATTTCTGTAACTACGGATTAATTGCGAATTAATTAATAACCTTAATCTTTTGAAATAAACATTGCCTCATTTTTAGGATCATACCTCAGATTTGTAATCTTATCATGTCTGTTCATGTTTATCCCGACCACTCTCTAATTGTTGCCCCTGTTACGCCATCAATTGAGTTGAGAGAAAGACGAAATGTTTTTACCGATGTAGCAATTGATGCAAAATAATTACATAAGGTTTTAAAAATGTTTACTGACATATACAATGAAACTTTTCCGTTCATGAACATATCGGACACGCTTTAGGCTGGTGTTTTCCAATAATTTACCTTATTTAAAAATTTGTTAAAAATTTAATTTCACAAGTTTGTAGGAATCTATAGGAACAGGAAATTGAAATGAACAATTATTGAAGAAGAGAAATTTATAAAAACAATTTAAGAATTTCAGCGTGCAAAGATAATTTTTGTGTCAATTTGCAAATAGTAAGATTCATTTTTAATCAGTAAGCTATTGACAAAATATGAATTAATTTTAAATTAAAACATAAGTATATAGTTACGTTCATTGACTACTAAACTAGTTAGATCGATATTTATCACAGAAATTTACAAACGCTACTCCGTTTTTCTTTTTTTTTTACAGAGGATCATGCTAAACAAGTATACCTTAATCTTTAATAACAATGGAGTGAGCAGCTTCTTTTTGTTGACATTTAAGGAAGATCAGAAACTTATGGTATATCTTCACATTTTGCTCGTTCTCCATCGCTAAAAGAGGTCTCAGAATCCAAATTTCATTGACTTTATACGTTTCTAAATGATAACGCAAAATTCTCGACATTATTGCATTCAAATTACTAGGCTTTACTGCGGAAAGATTTTATTTTAAATTCATGCTCTGCTTATATGTGACTATTTCGAATGATTTGATACAGTGAATATGGAAAGCATAGAATATTCATGAACTTCATGTATACATTGCTTGATTTTATATGAAAGTTTTCCTCCTAATTTAAGTTATTTAATTATTGCAGAGTTTTAATTCGTTTATTTTTTAAATACACTTATTTTGTCGCAGTGTATAATATTTGGAAAAGCATATGATAAATTTTGCAAAATTTATGTGAATTGTTTATTAAGTAAATTGTATGTAATGAAAAATACACTAATTGAACGATAATTAAATTCTCGATTAACACATATGTTAATCGAGAATTTAAAGCAGGATACAAGTCATCTAATAAGACCTATTGTACCGACACGTTACCATTGCACACCAATGAAAATGATGAAAATTTCTTTTTAACTTTTAACCTTAGACCGGTAGTTGCTTGCTAGTGTCTTGTATACAGTATGATAACATTTGTATTTAAAAGAATTTTATTTCCCATCTTTGTGATTTTTATTGATTTCAACTATACTACCTGACATATATTTAAATTTAAGAATTGAAACAGATTCTTGCTAGGCTGACTGCTAGGCATATAAGAAGTGAATATTTCTTATGTGTTCTTATTCCGAAGAGAAAAGGCAAATATTAATATAAATGTGTCTTATTGATACAAAAATATACTGAAGTTATTACTGTATCCATGTCATATACTGACACTTACAACTAGTTTTATGATAATTTCTCACTGACCATTAACAAAAACTTTTACCGTTTTCACTGGTGCACTAAGTGACTGGTGGCAGAGGAGAAAACTCGATCTAACAAATACTCGCTTTCCCCACTATCGATGTGTTTCATTTTTTATTACACCCTTATTTTTACAATAAAATTTTACACTATCTTCACAAAAGAAGTTTTACTTCAATAAGTGGGATTATTAGTTACATGAAATATTGTCTTCTGCAGCATTTATTTTCAATTTTAAACTTAAAAATAAACTTGAATATGTGCGCTAGTACTTCGTATTAATAAGTTCGTAGCAAATCTTAACTTTTATGCAAAACATTTTAAAATAATTGTATTTTATTACTAAAATAATATTCGAAAATAATAATAGCATGAACATAAGGACCATATTCTTTTGTTCATTCGTTAGTTAGGATTATAGCCGAGGCTCATATTACATTGGCACATGTGCAGAAAAAAAATTAAGAAATCACAAAAATTAAGAAATTAAATTTAAAAAAAAATATATTATTGAAAAATTACATATAAATAATTCATTACTATATATACATATTTGGGCCGAAGACCTAAAAAAAAATTAATTTCATTCAATTTGGTAAACGCGTTACAGAGACCTCCATTTTATCTATAAATATATAAATGTAAGAGCAGTTTCTAAATTACTTAAAAATACATTTTTTACCTTTTTTTCATTTCTTAGAGGATGAGAAAAATAAATTATAAAGAGCCTGAAATACATTTATTCAACCGGAAACATTTATCATTTTTTTCATATTAAATTAAAGTCAGAAAAATATCTAGCAGAAAATATGAAAATAATTTTTTAAAACAACCCCTCATTAATCTTAGAAACCTTATTTCGTGCAAGATTATCTTTGTAACAGTCTTAACCTACACAACAGTCATTAATATTTATAACGAAAGTAAACCGTAATGTTCTTCTAAAGAGTAGGTGTAAAAGAAAAAAAAATTATAGTAGAGAACTGTTAATATGCTACGAAAATGAAGAATAAAATTGTTTACTCTTAATTTGTATATTTTTAGAAAACTTCCAAATATGCGAAACATTTATTTTGTCTCATGTTTAACACAAATAAGAATGCTGTATAAATACGCATAAAAGCATGATACTAGGTTGAAACCTCTTACTACCTCTTACTAGGTTAAACTGTCTTCTTATACGATGTGCACTTGCCTGTTTTTTTTTTCTTTACATGGGATTTTTTTACACTTTTTCACTCGTAAAAATATCAAATAAATTTAATTCAATAAATACACTTTATAACCAAATCATATCAATATAACTTAGTGATCATTGCACTCATAACCAAGCTGTTTACAAAGCAAAGAAAGAATATGCATTCTTCTCTGGTTTCTTTTGAATATATTCATTTAATATTGATTTAGATTTTTTCGAAATTTTGTCAGAACTGGGATTAAATTTAAAAATTTTGGAACCTTTTCAATGGAAGATTAAACTTTATTTCAATTTCTTCTCTCAGTTTACAAAAAAGTTTCATTTGATTTGAATTGCCTATTATAATATTATATGATGTAGATTCCTAACTAATAAACAAAAAATCATGGTGTTAACTGAGTCGCTCGTTAGGACGTTTGTAGACGCTTAAGATGACGCATTAAAAATAAGTAAAGGACCTTTTTAATTTAAGGTTAAGAAATTTCGTAAAAAAAGTAAAGCCGTAACTCTCAATGCGTAGTAAACAGATAAGAACTAATATGCGGAGGTAAGAAAATAATTTAATTTCTTTGCTGTGACACAACTGAATAGTAATAATATATACCAATATATTTGAATCAATAATTGACTTCCTTGCGTGCGAAGGATAATTTAAAATGATTGAAATAAAATTTCATTACTCATTAAAAATAATATTTCAATAGAAGAAACTTAATTCATTAAAAGAAACTTTCATTGTAGGTTTATTTCATGATAATTTCTCATAATAGATCAAAGAATAACTCACTCTGGGCTTGTACGTGCATATACACGATTGTACAAAATTGTTTGAAACAGTAATTAGTCTCTAAAGAAAATTTAAGAATAATGAATATCTTCCCTGTGATTCAATCATTTATAATATAATTAATTTAAATGGCGGAAAAAATCAATTTCTATATATTAATTGAGGAATTTTCTTCATTCACATATCAATCTCATATAGGAGAGAAGAGAACCTCAGTCAATATTTTACTACTGGGTATTAGATTACCTCTAGCAAGCAAATACACATTCACTCTTTATATTGTGATTTACGATAGTCAATGAACTCAAATTAATGACCACGAAGATTATGACATTTTTACATTTTCTCATATATGTAAATATAATCGTCAAAAAAGCAAACTGTTCTTTCTTTATTACAAACACATTCGTAGGCATATACTTGTACACATACAATATGTGTAAAAAACATATTGTATGTGTACAAGTATATGCCTATGAATGTGTGTGTGCTTACACATATTGTTACACACAAACATACATCATCGTAAATATGAACAAGGAATTATATATTTATCTACTGAATATATATAAAAATGTAATTGACAACATATTTTTGTCGTAAAAAAGTAGACAAACACTAACCCTGCGAAAGTCTTTTTTCAACGTCTGCAGGTGTTAAGAGCATTAGCATTAACTCCAGACAAAAAGTATTAAAATATTACGTATCTGCATATAAATACTAACACAACCGATACTAAATGAAAGAAGTGAAATGAAAGAAACGGTCCACAAAAATTACTCATTTTATTATAGTTTTAATTAACAAAAGCCACAAAATATAATAGTGTCAGAAACCTTAATAAAGTGAGATAAAAATGTACGTATATACCTAAGTCAAAATACGACAGAAACACTACGTTTACTTCTAAAAAAATTAATAATATTGTCAATAAAAATAAGTGTAATTAATATAACCAATATTTTAATTATACTATCTGGTTCCGATCGTGGTTTTATCTGCGTAGATTTATATTAATTTTGCTGATGATTTCATCAACCCCCGCCCCCCCTATTTTAATAAAAACCGGCGATGTTATCTGTGTCAAACAAAACAAGAATACTCGAAAACATGAGTAAATATATAAGTTCGTCTCTTTTTATTCTTTAAGGACTTTTTTATAGTGTCTTGTACCTTATCCTGTGTTATTTGTTTGCACCGTTTAAGTTCTATTACCCAACTTCTCTTACATTTATTATCACTGCTCTGCCTTTATAAATTTTAACATAATTACATACAGTTTATATTATTCCTTAAAGTATGGGCTTTCTGATTCAAAAACTGCTAAAATCGCTATTGTAGTTCTAAAAATTATCATGAGCAAACAAATACAGAAACATTTTTTCCGCTTTATTAATTTTTTTATTTATTTTTAATACGTAAATACATGAGACAGATTTATTACTACAGGAGCTAGCTCTTCGAGTTAACTCAAGCACTTAGTAAAAAATATAATACTGCGAAAAATAAATTTCTTACAGCATTGATAAAAATTATGTCTATTCATCTCATATATAAATATATATATATATATATATATATATATATTTAAAATGTTTTTAGTTTTAAATAGAGTTGAAATTCCACCAGAAATAAATTCTGTACTCTACGTCCTATATTAATATAATATTGTTACTTTATCTTGAAGTTTACTTTTAGAACTATCGAGGAAATCAATAAAACTACTTTTTACTCTTCTACTCATTCAGTTTTCAATGCATTTCAAATTTCTAAGGAAAATAATTTAGTATTATTAAGAAGTTCCTGGAATCAATTTTTAAACAGAGCGTAATTTTTTTTTTATACAATTAGTTATAGATGTACTAAATCACTCACCCATGGCTTAGTGCTTGCATAAATATGTGGATTACTTATATCTAATATGGTTATTCCCATAAAATAATCCAGTCATAATGAACATAATTCGATTATAAAATAAACTAAATATCTCAATCGTAGTTGTGTACTAGATTAAGATATTTAGATACCAGCTCGCGCCTAAAACGAAGGTGTTTAAATCATTTTAACGCGTTAGATGAATAATCACGACAGATGATGAATAATCTCGACAGATGGTAAATATTTAGTTATTTATATTTTAATCATAAAAATATATATAAATGTTAAAATTGTAAATGATTCACAAAAAGTTCAGTAGATTTATAATAAAAAATATTTTGGTTAATGGTCAAGTCAGAAAACCTCTTGACCGAGGCCACAATTTGCATTACGTTTGTGTAAAGTTTAAAGTGAAAATATGAATTCTCCATGAGGAAGTTAAAAGAATTAATATATATATGTATATATATATATATATATATATATATATATATATATATATATATATATATATATATATATATGTATATATATGTATATAATTTTGGTGAAAATATAAGATTATAAGATCCAGCACTATTTTCTGAAAAGTATATAACTGCATGTAATCTATCACTTACTTGTCGCAAAAATGTTTTCATTGGAATGTACGGAATTACCTAAATTAATTTTACGAAAATCTAACTTAGATACGCTTCTGCGCTTTTGGGATAGGTCATATTCTTAACAATATTTTTGGGTACATTAATAAATATTTTTGTTTTCATTAGAACTTTATTTAAAAAGTATTGAATTATAAGAGTGATAAAAATACGCATATCTAATTGATCCCACAAGCAAAATTAAAGGATTACTCAAAAGGTGTGTATGTTACTAGGTGTATAATGAAAAATATTTTAAAATTAAACGAGCAGATTGGCGAAAATTTTGTAAAAAAAAACTTTAAGCATAATGTAGCATTGTATGAATCACACCAACGAAAATGTGGCACTAAATAACCTTACCCGAGTTATGACAAGAAAAAAAGAACCTCTAAAATCTGATATGTGAAACATGTTAACAATACCAACGCATTAACTCCGCAGTCATCTTTCACCGCCAAATGCGCGAGATCTGCTTGCAATTTTAGAGATTATGAAAAAGATTCGACATATTTCCTATATCTGGGGATATATTTTTCCAATTATAACTAAAGATAGTTAAAGAAAATTAGTTATTGGTCCCGTTCCAATTTAACTACTTTTATCCTTGAGTTTCGTGAAAGAAAAGTTTTGATTTTTCGGTAGCATAACAAAGGATGGAACAGACTTCCGACCTCAGAAGCTTATCCTTATATTCGTTTTACTAAGTATTATCAAATTTAAAAAAACATAATCAATCCTATGCTTCATTTTTATTTCACAAGCATTTGAAAGATCGTGTGCGTTCATACATACGTACATACCAACAGACTCCGATGTAATTAATGCCTACCCACTAACCATCCCCTTTAAATAACCCTCTTTCCGAACTTTTATTGAAACTCTCCCGGATGTTGGTGCAATATTTTCATAATTTTATCAGTGTAATTAATTTTCACTTATTTTTCCGTTTGAAAACTTATCTTGTAATACTGAATATATTTGGCGTTAATTTTGTATAAATCCATTATTCAAGATTAAATGAAACTACGTGATGTAGTATTATTTCTACTTTCTTTAAGTTCTTTATCACGACTAAGGTTTCGTTGTATTACAACATCTTTAGGTGAGCTGTACGTAGTTTCACTTAATCGTGAGTTATCTTGTAATGTTAGCTTTGGCTTTGCACGTCTTTCCTACTTTTTGCTTGATATTTTACTGCGTCTATTTATTATATAACATAATCCGCCCGCCCGTTCATTTCATTGTCGTTTTACGATGTCATTGCACATCATTTTAATTAATATCGTAAATAAAATCAACGGTAATCGAAATTAAGTTAAGTTAGTAAAAAAGTAAATTATTAATATTTACAATTTTGTTTTGAATATATTTGGCGTTAATTTTGTAGAAATTCATTATTCGCAATTAAATGAAACTACGTGATGTAGTATTATTTCTACTATCTTTAATTTCTTTACCACGACCTAGGTTTCGTTGTATTACAACATCTTCAGGTGGGATATTAGCAAAGATCTTAGCATCTTTGCTAATATCCCACCTGAAGATGTTGTAATACAACGAAACCTAGGTCGTGGTAAAGAAATTAAAGATAGTAGAAATAATACTATATCACGTAGTTTCATTTAATTGCGAATTTAGAATTTTGTTAAGAGCTAGTAAATTGAATAAGAAATGTATTTCAAAAGTAATGTTTATAATTACTCTCTAAGAAGACAAATAATGCTCTTGAATTACGTTAATACTTTATAACATTTAGTACCATATTGTATTAATGCTTTAATACATTTATCGCCATCATTATTATAATTATTTCCAAACTGTTACTGATAGTTAATTATGTACTTCCGTTGCGTTGATTTAGGTTTAATTAACTTGTGATATATCAAATATGAGACTGTAAACATTAATTCTGAATGATGCTGGGTCACACAGGAAATCACTGAATGTTTTGACTCAGCACTAAATTGATTGATGTTAAGAAGTTATGCGCCTTACCAAAGCCTGTCTTTATTCTATGGACTTGCCAAATCGTAATTTTGCAGTTTTTGTCGAAGACTTGTCCATTCGTAAGAGGAATGGTTACGAATAAAAAAATATGAATGACTTTTCTGATCAGATAAAAATATAATCATACGTTTGGTCATAGTCGATTAATAAGCAATTTACAGGAAATGAATCAAGAAATAGTAAAGAAGAAAATTTCAGCACCAATGGTAGCGCAAACCCAGCTAATTTTTTTTAGCTAAACATATCTAACCGGGCAATTTCTTAATATTTGAAAATTTAAAATTAACATTGCTAATCGATAGCGAATAACCTGTAACAACGAAATTAAATTGTTAAAAAGCAGACACCTATATTCTTCATAGAATTTTTTAACAACCAGAAAGAGCGGATGGTAATTTTATTGAATATATAATAGATATAGATGAATGCAGGTAATAGCCTATAGAATTTCGACTGCGTATCTGTGAAACGCCGATCCGCTACTCGCTATCTTGTACTAATCGTATAATCTGTTTACCGTGTAAAAAGTATCTGAACTACGACAAACCTTCTGTACATCATAGTCATATTTGAGACTTTAATCTTTTTTCAGTCAACTCTCTAAACTGTATTCATCACTTTACTCAATTTTACTACAAGTAGTAGTTTTAAATATAATAGTGAAGTGGAATTAAAACATGTTTAATTAACATTTACATATGGTTCTTAATTAAAAAAAAACAGTTTAAAACATGATGTTAGTGATAGTTAACGGTTTCATTAGTCCTGTTAATTGGATTACGCATGTCATTTATTACATTTAAATTATAACATAGCCTCGATTAACAAGTATTTCTAAATATTTGCTTGATTTGTCTCACAGTACCTCATTCATCGTATTATGTCAAAGAGATGAAAATCCTTTTCTAGTCGATTTGGCATTCGAGCTCATGTGTACTCAATAAACCGATACCGAACTGTGTCGTAATTACCGAGTTGCGGCGTAGTAAGTTACGATTAGGTTTTTCGGAGTCGTTTGTTTCAGAAATATATTTATAATACAGAGAGGGTGACATATGCTGACATTAAATGAAAATAACCTTGGAGGAAGTTGAATATTTTATTAATGTATTTATTACTAGTTATAAATAAAATTATGTTCTATTAATCTAGTTACCATATAAGTACATCCAGTGTTGTGGTAGTAAATAGTTTTTCGTGTAACATACAATAAAAATGTCTGCTAAATATAGATATAACTACTCGTTACTAGTTTAATTATTATCATAACTTATTTAACTTCGGTTATACTTGTAAAGACAAGTAATATAACATATGTATCATGAGGTAAAAGTTATCGATATGAAAGTAATCAAATATAAGGGATATCGTATAATTACAGAAATATATCTTTGAACTTATGAATGATTTTTCTCCCTTTGTGTCTGTAATAGATTTCTAAAACAATTTCAAATTATATGTTGTACAATGTACGTGTCAATCAAACATTTTTACTATTTAGTTTGTATGAAATTATAATCCATTGCCTACGTACTACGTTTAAAATATTTATATTTTATTATAATAGCTCGAATAAAGTTAAATAACTAAAATTTATTCCTTGAATATCTGAATTTTTTGTATTATTTGTAAAATTATTTCTCGAGTAAGCATAATGCTTGAGTTTTCCCGGTAGACGTACAAGTAAAATTCGTTCGTTTTATTTAAAAGAATTTGTTTAAAAATAATTTAGAATATAAATATTTTTTAAATATCTGCTACTATTTTCTCCAGTTGCTCGCTGTGAGACAGTGAATAAATATAACAGTGAATTTCTCAGAAATGTTTTCCAAATCATTTTCAATATTTTATCAATTTTATGGGCTGTTAACATGGCAAATCTTTGCTTTAAATACGTTAATGCGCACTGAAGAAAAATTACGCTCCGTTTTGGAAGCTCTTATTATAACTTATCAACAATAACAAATATCATAGACGACCTTCTCTACTGTAATAACTAACATTTCTTCTACTTTTTATATTATAGCTCATAGACGGATGCGAACGGTGACGAACTACTTCTTGGTGAACCTTTCCTTCGCGGACCTTATGATGGCATCGCTCAACTGTCTTTTCAACTTCATATACATGCTTCACAGGTTTGTTAACCATATTTTAGTAATTATAAAGTTCCAGGTGTAACAAAATTGTACTTGCTACTGTATGTTCAGAATTCTTATATATATATATGTATATATATATATATATATATATATATGTACGTATAAGGACATGCAATTTGTTATCAACATGAATTGTTAACGAAATCTATGTAAATAACAAATTATTAACCTGAAACGCTTGGACCCAATTACATAGTAAGTTTTTTAAAATATTAGCCTATGGAATTACGTAGGAAATTACCTATTACATTTATAGGATATATTTCTAAATTCACTTCTGTAATACAAATAAAATTGGTATTTATAATGTTTTCACGTAGATGGAATATTAATTGGCCTAGGCCTAAACCATAAATACGCGTATATCGGAGTATCAGTGTGTGTTAAAAGTGGTAAAAGTATATTATTCAATTTACGTATAAAGCAAAAAAAAATCAATATGTAGAAATATATAAACTTGTGAAATAACACTCACGAGGAGACAGTTGGATTGAAGATGTTATACCTGAACAAAGATATATTTATCTAGCCTTTCCTGGTTGTTACCGCACTATATAAAGCAGACAATCTAATTTACTTCAAATCTCCTCTCTACGTGGGGAATGTTTGGAATAGTGAAGTCAGTTTCATGACGTCATGAATATTCCCGCGTGGAGAGATCGTAAAGTACGTTACGTTTTTATGCTATCTGAACGATGTTTGTGAGCTGGGGAATTTAATATGCTCTTTCATGTACACCGAAGTACATTAAATTGTCAACAAATGTCGTTATGGATTTAGTAGTAATAATTGCCATACTATTTGCAAATTTTGCGTTAGTCAAATACATAATATAATGGTCAATATGATATGATATAATGGTGAAAAAATATCGACTAACGGTTTTTTGTGAGGGATTCCTAGATTACTTTTAGATTTCTTAATAAGACTATCTCAACAATAAATATGGTATTTACTATTAATATATTTGATAAATATTACTATTTTTTGTAAAACAAAGATATACAAATTTTATATCTTATTAAATGTTTGAAAATAATCTACTTATAACAGATTAAATAAGTTCAATTAGACGTAGTTGAAAACGTTTTGTAACTATGCCTTACAAATATTTATAATATTTTTTTATAAATATTTGTAATAATTTAATTAATAATTATTATTAATTATTATATTCATATAATTATTTAATTAATAATTATTTCTAAATTTAGAAAACAACTGCAAACTATTTTAAACGTCTCTGTAAATTACTTAGATTTATTATTCATCTTAGTTTACTCAGACATGATAATATCTGTTAGTCGATTTAATGAGTATATTATATTGCTATAAATGAATAGGATAATTCCGACTTAAACGATATTATAATAATTTTATATTTGATGCAAGAAAATTTTTTTAAGAAACTGATACAAGGTTTATTAGATATTTTTTTTAGTTCTAAAATGGAAGTAAATAAAAAAATATGTTTTTCATTATTTTTTGGATTACTTTAGAATTGATTGGTTAGACGTTGATGGGAACTCTTCTATGGCGAGGTGTAGATTTAAAAAGTTTGTGCTCGTTTGATTTTTCTTAGAGAGTCTATCTATCAAAAGTAAGTGGTCAGAGACTGATAATTAATGCAAAACGTGGTGACAGTAGTGAGGTTCATCGAGTTTGAATTCATGTCAATTATATTGACGAGTTCTGTGGTGACGAATACAGACCAAGATCTGCTTACGCAGCGTAATGATGGCGATACCGACTTATCAATGGTGAGGAGTAGATTGGTTGAATTTGGGATCATTTGATGAGTTCTTTGGTCACAAATGTTAACCAGGGTGTGTTTATAGAACGGGCAGATAATGAAAGCGAATTTTTACGGGTGAAAGCTAGATTCATCAAATTTAACTTTGTTTCACTGTTCTGTCGATTATTTTGTTTACAAATGATGAAGAGAGTCTAATGATAGAGTCGAAAGATTGTGACAGCAACTTCTCAGTAGTGAGAAGTAAAGTCATGGAGTTGGAACTCGATAAACTTATCTTCACGTAAAGAAGTAAGCAAACAAAATAAGTAGATGGGTGTTTATTTACAGGTATACTTATATAAAGGCGATAAATAACTATGATACGGGTAACTATGTAGATAGGCAAGCAAATATGTAAAAAAACCTATGCAAAAAAATTAACAAACAGAAGAATTAGACAATACAATTTATTTAACAAAAAATTATTGCTATTATTTTCAAAAAAAGTCTACGAATAATTAAAAAAATAAAAGAAATATGTCGCACAATATATTTCCAATCGCTTGTACACATTAATTTTTCTTTGTGCAGATACAAAGTCATCCCCAATTAGCAATTAAATTTTAAAAAGTTGTTAATAAGCGCAATCATATCACCGTTATGATGATAGTAAGTGGCATCTAGCGTTGTGAAGAAAAACTTAGTATATATGATTAACACTATATTTATATCCGACTACTATGAAAACAATATTGAGTGGTATCCATAAGTCTGTATATGTATATATGTCGCTATTGGTATATTTATTTATAAACGCATGCAGCTAAACATGTAGGTATATATAAATATATTAATGTACATTAAACGTCGCCAGTGCCTTTTTCGATTTCAGGAAATGAAGTAATATTAAAGTCCACCTAAGTTGGTAGCATTATGAGTAACACATAATATCATTAGCATTTAAAATGGATAAATAAAACTCTATAATAAGAAATTGGACAATACTTCATATTGCCATTGAATAAGAAATGCACTAGAAAGTACTAAATAATAACAATACAACTACTAATAAGAACTTTTGCGACAAAATATGGTTTCCGAATATAAATAAATTTGCAAAATAGTCCAGTTCTCAGATTTATTTTATTAATAAAAATACAAATATTGCTTGAAAATTTTGGGTGAAATGTTGAATCGGTGCCGAGATAAAATTTCTGTCGGTAAACTTATTATATATAGACGCTTCTCTATTTCATTCTTACGTACATGCGTAGCCACAAATATGAAAATGAGAATCACATTTCCATAAAGGTACTGCAAAGTAATATTTCATGCATCAATCCTTAAAGTCCCTTCAATTCCAGAGGAAGTCCGATTTTCACGGTATGCGGAACGAAAAGTGATCAGCCAAAACTATAAAAAACAACAAATAATTCATTCAAAAGAAATGTGTATTACATTTGACATTGTTATTAATAACAATCTGTACATGACTGAAATTTACAGTGCAACTGGTGTATCCCAAAATGATATAAAATAATTTTTTATACAAAATGGACTTACCACACTGTGATCAACTTATAGCAACCGATGTCAAATATATATTTTCCCGTTTCATACTCATGAATATTGTCATCATTATCATATAACACTGAATAGATCGTGTAACTTTATTTCTTTGAATGCGTAAAATAATAAGGTAAAAGACTGAACAGAAATCTCAAATATTTCTCTCGTGACCTATGAGTACTGTATTCGTTTTTATTACCCAATAACGGCGATGCCATAAGTAAGGTAGCGTTTTTCACATGCCGTATGCATCCGATATATGCATATTAATTACTACCACAATGGAGACAAAACCTCTGTACAGATTTCATCATAGTCTAATTAATCAATCAGTCAATGCCTAAGCTACTATAATCGTGGCTCCAAACATTTTTCTTTACTAACTCTTGCGATATGGATGTGAAGGGTTCATTTCGCTAATTAAACCAGGGGAACGTTTTGTTTCTTTGCTTGTTTTTTAGGGATTCACTCAAAAACTATTGATTCTATTGATAGCTTATAATTTTCAGATTACCATATAGACTATATGTAGTAAATACATCGGTTGTATAACTTTTGATATATAATAAATAACGTCCAAGTGAATAAAGTATAGTATAGGGTATAGTTAGCAGTATAAGAAACCTGTTAAGTATATAAGTATAAGTGAGTAGGTCTCGCAGCTCTAGGTTTCCGTATAAACCGAGGCACATATATGCGAGGATATATAGTGTTTCTGCTTAGCTAAATATGTATGAATTAACATTGTTTTTCACCATTTAAAAAACTTCTCAAAACTACAAAACTTAGGGTTTCTATAAACTCTTTCAATAATATTTCAAAAATGCTTACAATAAAATCTAAATAACTTGGTCTTTAAATTGACGTGATGACATTAAAAATAATTTTATTTTTTATTATGTTGTATGCAACTTTTTATAAAAATACTTTCAAGAATGCATTCAAATGTATTTGAATTTTATTTCACGAGTTTGCAAAATTTTAGGTTTTTTTTATCGCCAAGTTAAATTCAAAGTCTCTACGTACAACACCACCCAAGAAAACAGCTATTTCAGAGGAACAGACGGGCGGACGTATAACAGAATCTTAAAGAATATTTCCGTTTATTTAAAATATACAATAAAAATAAAAGCAAATTCAAATATGTTTTGTTATAATCACATTTTTACTTTTATTTATTATTTATATTTGTTTTGTCATTGAAAATATCATAAAACAGGTATAAATAAATGGAATATATAAAAGTTAACTCTAGTATTTTTGTAATAATTAACGCTTAAGTAATAAACTTCACAAATTGATTGTTTTTCTAAGTGTTAGAGAAGAGTTGCTTTCTAAGACTAAACGGAAATGTTCTGTAAAAAGTTAGGGTTTTATCTTCTGAACTTTATCTTTCTTATACCAGTTTTAATTAACACTACTAATTGTTAATTTTAACTTTGTTCTAGTTTTAATTACAATACTTGGAATTTCTTTAACCTTCCTTTATTTACTAAAGCTCACCGGGTTTATATCTGAAGGAACTGGAAAATGCAGATACTTTGCGAATTATTAATTTGCTTGTCGGCGGAAAAACACATCTGGTCAAAATTTTGTTCCTGTCGGATGGGGAACATTTTTTTGATCTTTAATTAAATTTGTTCAACGATACTTAGTTTTATATTCTAAGTTAATTTTTTAAGCAAAATATTAGGTTATTAACTAATAAATCCGCTATTTTAATCATAATTGTACTAGCTCATATGATAGCTAAACCTAATATTTTTATTTCTTCAACAAAGTGTGACTTTTCTTCTATTTGAGTATCTGAGCATGATCTGTGCCAGATAATTCAGACTTAACGTGATTTAAATAATGCCTTTTATGTTTTCTAAGTATTATGTTGAAAGTAGTCCTAGATAGGCTTTATCGGAAAGCTCAAAATGTTCTTCTTTTAATCGCTGGATGCGATGCAATTAATGTATAGAGTAAATTATTTTTGCGCAAAATATGTAACAAGGTACAACAATACACAAAAGATACATGAAAAAAATAATTTAATCCCTTACCTTTAAGCAACAATCACTAATATCAAATTAATTGATAGTAGAACATAGGACTTTGTTCATTATAATAAAATTGCCGCGCGGTCTGTACCTCCCGCCAAGGGCTCTAGTGGCGTTAGAGATTCACTGCTATCGCACTTTGTGCTCACTAATTTTGTGTCGAGTTTTAAGAACCATACATATTTATTTGGATTTCCTCTTATATCCTTACAATATTAGCTCGTGATGATATTTGATTGTGAAAATTATTATAAAAGACCATGAAAAGAATTTATTTCTACTTACCGACTAACACGATTTCCAGAAGGTAAATATGTCATATCTGTGTATATATATATATATATATATATATATATATACATATATATATATATATATATATATATATATATATATATATATATGTAACAGACGCAAATTTATAATAGCAATAACACAGAATGATCTTTTCTTCTAAGTGCTATTTAATAAAATAAATTGACCAAACATTTGTAAAAAAGGTACTTGACGCTTAAAAGAAATTATATGTGACTTACGTAAGTTTACACCTATATGTCCACAACATGCCTACATCTGAACATAACATTGGTATTTGTAAGAAAACATACCATGTACTTTACGTTATACTATTATCTCTATGATTAGATTAAACATCACTACAGTTGTTTACAAAACACAACGATAATGCAATTTCCTCGAAACATGTTGACAAATGCTTTGGTGGACATGATGTATTCGACAAATATAATATCCGTCGTATGACAAACAACTTGTAATTTAATGTCATACGGCCGATACAACAACAATAAATATATAAAACATTAAATACACATTTTCCTGTTAAATTGGTATAGCAAGCGGGTTTATACGATTTCCTGAAAACGAAAGAGGACGATTGCAATCGATAATTTATTTTTAATTCATTGTTCCGTTTAAGAGATACATTATTTCAAAGTCAATGCAAGAGTTGAGCATCTAGCAGTATAAAGCACGTCAGGTACTACGCAGCATGACCAAAGCAATAATGATGCAATACAACTTACTCGGTCTTGAATAATAAGCAACACGGTTGTTTTCATACAGAAAGGAAAATTTATTACATTGGAAATTTAACGTTTTGATTTAGTTTTTTTTAACGTGGAACTTGTGTTTTTGATAATGAAACTTTTAAATGTTTTTATAGTTGAAAAAGTGTCTAAAATAAAGTATGTTTTTTAAAGAAAAATGTAATGTCTTATATTAATAAAATATGTTTTCTTATATTCTCTATCAGAATTCCAAACAAATGTCTTGCTATATTAATTAATTGACACTTTGGAAACAGTAATAGAGAAACATTTCATTGTACATGAAAGATTCCTTACCCTTTCTCTCTTGTTGCTATTTTAATATATTTTAGGTTTTTTGTCGGTTTCGTTGCATTGACTATTTTATAAATTTATTAACTGGGTCCTGTAGTTACTCAAATTTTTGTTATATGTGATTGTTATATTTTACTTTTTTGATTTATTAATTTTAATACTATTCATTGCATTTTTAGTATTTAAATAAGTTTACACAGTAATGTCGCCTCCGCCTCCATTATTTATTATTTAGTTGACTATGGTAAAATATGACGTTACTGCGCTGTTCTACTTCTTTTAAAAATAATATAAACTTAAATCAGATAACAATTATCGTTACCGTTTTCACATGTCGTTAACCGGCACGCAGAGATAAAATTCCTATCTCGTAAATTTCATTGCACTTCTGATTGAAAAATTAGGGTTTGTTCAACTTTAAGATAATCTGCGTCTTGTAAGTTTTCATCGCGTAAATATTAGATTGATTGTCGGAGGGCGAGTGATCTGAAGAATGTGGTGGAAAAGAAAGAAAATCCATTCAAGTGAAAGTATTTTTTCATGTATTTTGGAATTTAGTAGCTCCGTTTGTATATTGATTCGATCCTCTTCTGAAAATAAAGAGGATATTAACTTATATCGTACATAGAATATCTGTACTTTTTTCAAGACATGAAAATCATTTGTCTTAATCATTCTTTTTAAATATATATTATATAATATGTTGTAAGTGTACTTGAATATTCAATAAAGTAAATTTTTTAATATATGACGCCAATAACATTTTCTATTTCTTAAAATTTCATAAAATTTATCATTCCTTCCTTAAAAATATGTAGTTACATGTACAAGACACATTTATTCTTTTTAAATCAATTTAACAGTTCAAAAGAAACAAATTTTTAAAACCAACTTCTACAAGCGATAAGATATTGTAAATTATTATTCTAAGAAAATTAATTTCATATTATCACCATTTAACCATAAGTACACAAAATCTATCATCCTTACACAACCTTACACAAAATCTATCATCTATGATCCGCAATGAAACTTTCATGATATTTTTAAATAAAATTATTTCCATCTTAAAATTAGTTTGAATAGTTAAAAAATTAGCATGTCAATAAATGACGTCTTTTACATAGTTTAAAGTCAAGTTTAATGCCATTTGTTTTAAAACTCGACTTGTCGAGTAAAAAAAGAAAGATAATGCTGGTCAATGCTGAGCGCAGTTAGTTAATTTATATTCTAATCATTTATTATAGAAATTTAAATTAAAAATTACGCAAGGTTTTTTTAATGCTTTGGAAGAAATTCGGAGCAAAAAATGTAAAATATATCTAAATGATTAATTTACACTTTTACCGTCTTTATTTCAAGACTTAAAGCATGAGTATTTATTTTCCAAGGATAAGTCTCCAAGGACATCGAGATACCGGGAAAAGACGTCAAAAAAATAAAAAAACGACATAGCAAAAGTAAGAAAACTTAAATCAGATGTAGCGAGATACATGTGTTTTTTATATTGTTAATATAAGAAAATAAATTACAATTGTTTAAAAAAAATAACAAAAGGTATTCTTATAAAAAATTATTTCTGGTTTTTTTTAGTCAGTAAACTGGCTATTCATTTAAACAATTAACACGGTTAACAAACATGTAACCTTTTTCTAAAATTTGTGACTAACGGGAAAAAAATAATACCTAGTTGAATATTACATTGCCGCATGTGGGAAATATTGTTTATCTCTATATTTGACTATCAGAATGACTTTTAATTACACTAATGTACATATTAGTTCGTTTTTTTTCCTTGATGTCCAAACCCTAAAAATAATTTAGGAATATTTGATTAAGACATTGTTTTCAGAGTATACAAATCCCAATGTGACCTACTTCTCAATAAGTTAAAGTTTTCTGGAATTTATTTTAGATTTTTAATAATAATGGACGCGTCGAAATTTTAGAAGATATTTATCCCAAAACGACTAAAAACAATTTAAATAATCTTTTATTCTTTTTCTTTTAATTGATTATTTAAACATATATAGGCATGTTCTTAAAGAAAGACAACCTTTTAGAATATACAGTCTAGGTAATTTTAAAAGAAAAATTATAAAAAAATCGTTAAATACTGAGTTTTTAATATTTATAAGAATATATATGAATATATATAAGAATATATATAGAAAGGCTTATAGTTTCAAACAAATTTTGATATTAAATTATTACAGATTGTCACTATAAGCTATATGTTCTTTTTGGCAAATTACCGAATATATGCAGGACGAAAATAAATTAAATATGTTTGCAAGTTTTTAAAAAGTAATAATATTATGTTTTAAAATCGACATAATCTTGAAAATCAATGAGAGGAATATTTTTCCCTACGAAGAATTTTACTTCATAAACTAACTAACTTTTCCATAAAAACTAAAAACTAACTTTTAACAACATGAAACTCCTCACGTTCTTTTCTTTTGTAGTCCATACATGGACAATAATAACGCGATGCTGTCATAAATATTGATATCGAACATGTGGTTCATAGCTTTGCCTCTAAAATTTGTACCGCCTTCGTCCAGTTCAACTAAAATTTCATTCAGCCTATTACGGTCACCTAAAAAGTAGAAATGGCTGTTACAATCTGAAATGTAACCGTCTTTCAAATTTGTATCATCTTGCAGATTTTTTGAATCTCAGTAGTGCTGTATCCAATATGAAATTTTACTTTTCAATTCAGTTCTTAAACTTGGTTATCTCTTTTACATAATTTTTCTCTCTCTATTTCTTAGTTTCTATATGTTTCTCAGTCTCTTTATTCAAGTGTTTCCCTATGCCTTAATTCTTATCTACCTTTATATTTATTAGGTATTTCTTCATTTCTCAATTCGGTTTAAATTGGGTTCTCGTGGTTCTTTTCTAGTAAATTATCAAATCTCCACATATTTTCACTACAAACAAATAAAAAAACTCGACTATGTCTCTAGGAAATTCATTAATATCGCGACAAGAAACTATAAACAAATTCAAAAATGAATGATGCCTAACTTCTTATTTAGCAATGAAATATACCTAACAAACCATGAACTACACCTACTTTAGCAGTGACAAATCTTTCAAACGATCAAATTCATTAATCATTTTCCAAGATGAGTAAAAGGTAAAACTAATTTACTTTCCTTATTTTGACCTGACTAATACTATACTAGATTCATCTGGATACGATTTTTAGAAAGGTAAAAATTGAACATATATTTTTTATCATTACTGAGCAGGCAATAGTGAAAAATTTCTTTTCATATAGGGGAGAAACCTATTTTATACCAATGCTTATTGACCTACTTCTCATAACTCATTTTATAAATTAATAAATAGACCACTTTTTTAACCAATTTTTGGAACGTTATAAAAACTTATTAAACTCACTTGTGGGATATATAAAGAGCGTTGCATTCGATCCCTTCTGCAATTAGAAACTCAGATGTGGCCAGTAAAGAACAAATGAATGTGCAAATTCCGACAAGGTTACTTAGATCTCCCTTGTCTCACGAATTCTATTTAGGGCGAAAAACCAACTAAGCAACATACAATATATACTGCGTATAATACGTACACCACAATAAATAAAGGTGTATATTTCTGTCGAAAAACAAGTACGTAACGACAATAGAATTGGTAAAATTGTGGAACGCGTCAGTCGGTATATTAAAGGTATTAAATAACACTCGTCCAGTAAAATATAATAAAAGTAATAAAGCAAAAAATATTGACTTGGGATTTTTGTTTGGTCGTCTGTGTGTTTGTTTAACAAAGTCAAATATTTAAAAAAACAAATTTAGGGATCTACAGACAGTAGACAGGGATCTACAGGAATAACATTGAGGCTCAGTTCACTCCATTAGCAGATAAGCAAATATAATATTTTTCAGAATTCATTTAGGTTGTTTTAGTACAAATAAGTACCTTGCTATCTATTGTGTAGTACATTTTTGAATGAGGTGAAGTGTGGAGTGATGCAGGATGGGTAAGTAATTCCTAATTAACGACCCAAATACGGGCAGCGGACGTACGAGGGCACGAGGGTACGATGTGATGTTTATCACATTACATCTACTTTCTACACATACAATTTTTCGATATTGCATATGTGCATAACAAGCTTATTATGTTTTCTCTATTCGTTTAAAATTTAAATTTGTCGTTAATATCTCTAATTTACCTACCTACACACGCAACTTTAGTATTCAGATACAGACATTTTATTATTAAGTATTTCTATGTATATAATAAACTTGTAGAATTGGTGCATGTATTATTTGAAGATGTTAATGTAAAAATTATTTAGATGAAAACAACAAAAATAATAATACAAGAAATATTGTTTTTTAAATGTGTGTCTGTTTATCTGGAAACTTGTGTTTTTGTTCGTGCATCACGGAACTAAATTTAAAGAGATTTCGATTAAGTTATATTTTGTTAGGTCTAGGGTAAAACATAGGAAATTTTTGATCAATTAAAAAGAAGACATGGCGTTTTAATTTTTCAACTAACAGTTAACTTATTAATATTTTCTAATGGTCCATAGACGAACGAAGTTGCCAGAACAGCTAGTACATAAGTAATGAAAACGTTCTTAGTAAAAACAACTTATTTAGTTAAATTGTCTTACTTAGATAAGAAGTATAAAACAAAATAAATTTTGATTATCAATTTTTGGATAAATGATAGGGTTACAATTTTTTGAATCGCAAAGGGAATAATAAATGGGAGACCATTACGTGACCTGTAAAATATAGTGAAGTAATTTTACTAACCCAATCTACATTTCATTATTTCCACATTACTTTTGTAATATAAAAGACAAAAATTATATCTTTCTATCTTCAAATTCATTCGGGTTCTCTATATTATAAATGATTTAAGAAATATTTTCATACGTTATTTACTTGTTGAAACATTTTTGGTAACATGTATGTAAAAATCGCCCCAAAAATTGTAAAAGCTTAATTTTCCTAAACTTTTGTCCTTCATATTTAATACACTACATATTTTCTTAAATAAATCGAATTGTTATATATAGTGATTCAAAGTACGTGCCAAATGCCATAATGTCAATATTAGAAAGATAACACTAAAAATAAATAATACCAATCTACGGTAAATACATTTGCGTATCAACATACCCTTGCAAATAATGTACTAAATTAATTTTTTTTTTTCAGTGATTGGGTGTTCGGAGTTAGATACTGCAAATTGAGCAACTTCATAGCAAACGTGACGGTAGCAGCTAGCGTGTTCACACTCACCGGAATATCTTTCGACAGGTGAGCGCCTTTTTCACATGATCTGCATAATTACGTCTCTATGCTATCATACTAAATAAAATCACACGGCTTTCGGACTTAATTTTACGTTCTATAACGAGAACCAGGAAGTGGTATAAATATTAAATCCCTCTGTATTTTTCTATTTTATATATTGATTTTGAATTTTTTGAATTTATTTACGTAATATTATTGTATATCTATTTTGTTTGTATTATTCTAGTCACGTAACTGTTTTAGACAGAAATTGTATATAATTTCACACCAAATAACGATTAGTAAACGCGTATGTGATTTGTTCGTAAACTAAAATATTATAGTAATATTTATTAAATAATCTAAGAAAAATAATAATATAAAATTCTCCGTGACAGGAGAACTTTACACAATTAATGTACAACGAATCGACTAATTACAATTTAATTTTCAATAGGCGAGGCATTGAACAAACTACTCTCAAAAGTCAGAAAAATATCTGAAGGAACTATATAAAAATAATTGTTGTTCCTGTTTGAAATATAAAAGAGAAATATATTAATGATGTATGTATTCAGAGTTAAAAGTTATAGCTATAACATAAAAGCATCTTTGCTAATAGCCCACCTGAAGATGTTGTAATACAACGAAACCTAGATCGCGGTAAAGAAATTAAAGATAGTAGAAATAATACTACATCACGTAGTTTCATTTAATTGTAAACTATTATATTTTATGTAATTTAAGAAGTGTTTTTAAGTAGTAATAAAATATTCACATATAAATAAACTACAGGAGGTGGTAATATTTCTACTTTTTTTTAAGTTCTTTAATACGACCTAGGTTTCGTTGTATTACAGCATCTTCAGGTGGGCTATCACACACAGAATGAATTCGGTTAGGTACAAAACTCTAATGTGCAAATAAAAAATCATATTCAAAGTATTCCGCATCAGATAATTGAGAAATGGGTGATCATTACGATAGGCGAACAAAGAATAAAACGAGTTTAAGACGAATATATGGGTTAAAGTAGAGTAGTTAGGATGCTTATAATGTCAGAGTACATTTTTGGTTATTGTCAAATATATGGCGTGAAATCGATATATTTCAATATATTATGCGCTGTAAACGCTTCAAAGAAAAGGTAACATTTGACGTAGATTTTAACGACTGGTGGACAAAGGTCCTGTTTTTGTAAACAACTCAAGTGTCCATTAGGTAAAGTGTGTATTGTCAACAAAACGTCGATAAATTAATATTAATGGCCCTATATACAGTTAGCCTTGCTTGAATCGTAGTAAAATGAAATTCGTTTGACGTTATAATTATTTTGATGATATTAGGGAAATATATAAAGTTATTTGTGAATTGTTAAGAATACTGCGTATCGATAGGTTTATAGGTCTATGTTACGAAATTTATACCCTTTTATATCGAAAGGATTAAAGTACAGTTATGGCCAGTAACCTCATAACCAGATGACGTATTTATATCCATAGCTGTTGTTGATATATATTATTCTAATGTATGCGGTTTTACTACAGTCAGTCCGTTGCTTTAGTTTCTAAATCTTTTTTTCAAAACATAAAACATCGTAATTTGGCTGATTCTTTTAATTATCTGTTCTATTATGTAAGCCTGGTTTGGCATGTATTCTAATATCTGCATCTATATTTAAGAGCCTTGTATATTCACGCTTTACGGTAATAGTGACGTCTTCGCCATATTTTGACCCATTTGGCTGTTCTAGTATTCAGTATTCCGGAATTAAACTCGTGGAGTTACTAGCTGATATAAATATACCTTTTTATGTTTTATGGCTATTATTTTTTAATCAAGGTTTAAATAATAAATAAATAGCTTATTTATTACTTACGTATATATATGATAAAAAATTGTAATAATAAATAATCAAAAGAAGGATAGATGATACTGATAATTAAAACGTATTTCTTATAGCATGAAGTTTAATGTAATTATATTGTTAAAAGTAAAGGGAGGGGGGGAGGGCGACAAAATCAAGCATAAACTTATTTTGAAACTCATAATATTTACATTTTAAAATTGTAATAAATAAAAACCTAATTACTTAAAATCAACAGACACAATTAAATTAGCAACTAGTTTGAATTATTAGCGCAGAAGCTAATATTTGAATTAGTCTAATTGAATTAATTATAAGCCACCCTACTAAAATAGATGGTAAATATAATTTTTCTATGTCAACATGGATAGCCGCAACGTTTAAAGAAATACATGAATAAAAACATATTTACACGAGACTCAAATGAGGATGGACACATAATTAAGTAAACAATCAACTCCTGAACGTAAGTTATACAATTGTTTGATTGTTTATAATTTTGAAATTGGTTTATTTAGGTAGTTTGCAATAGGGTGGATTATTTGGATCTATCTAAAATTTGTTTTCTAAATAAGAGGTTTAAAGGGGCAAGCCAATTTTTTTACTTACCACACAGTTAATATCTTTTTCTAATCTGACGCTTTAAGTGTTTCGTACAAAAAGAAGAGAAAACTGAATCAAAAAATAACTCACATCTTGGTCTGTCCCTCTACTTCTTTATAACAACCGACTTTCTGAGAAATCATTTGACGTCTCAATTTTTAATTTAACTTTAATCTCCAGCTAATATTTTAAAATATTTTAAAAGTAATTTATAGTCGTTAAGTCAAGTCCTAGACTTTTCGGTTTGATAAGGTAGACTTTCATTCGGTAGACTTTTCGGTTTAATAAATAAAAAAGTATCATTTGAAAGGGCTATTTTTTTTTAGAATGTGTGAAGTGATACACCCTAGAGATACACTAAAATGCACGTTCCTCCGCCCGCCCTCTTTAGTTTTCGAGGCTGCTTAAATGTAATTGATAAAAAAATAGATTTTTAAATAGATTAAGATTTCACGGTGGAAGTAATTCAGCAAATCAAATTTATTGATTTCCACACCAATTAATATCGTAAAAAATTTCATAAATTATAATATGTACACCGGAAAGTATATTACATATAAAATACACCCCAAAATAAATAAATATATTTGTCTAAAGAGAATATATACGTCTTCTTCTTGAACGTAGACTTTATACAAAGAGTACAGACCAAATACGGGAGAGAGAGTATGTAATTGGAAGTCACACAATCAAATACGATAGCATTTCTAATTCTGAATAATTTTCTTTTCGGAAAGTCACATTCGGAAAGTCATACAATCAAATACATTAGCAATTCTGATTCTGAACAATTTTCCTTAGGAACAGTGCGAGAATTTCAACAAATTACTAGAAAACGATGATGCTTACATTACAATTCTTGTGTTTACTGTACCGTTAACCCAATGCCCTGTCGATTAGATTGGTTGCCTTCAAACACCTTGTCGATGGGTTGTTGATTAGATTGGACTTGCTCGGTTCTGTGAGTATGTACGAGTATAAGCAGAAGGAAATAAAACTAAACGGTTGTTAACCGGTTATTAATTGTGATAACTTTAGATTATGTATCGCTTATTGATACAGTAGTGAAACTGATATTGATTATTTTATAAAAAGGTTATAAAGAAAGTTACAAGTAAAATTGTTTTTAAAATTTTGTGCTAGATATGGTTTTTGAGGTGTTCCACGCTAACACGAGGATAACACAGCAATTTTTAAAACTAGTGATATTTAATTGTACTAAAAAAATTAATTCAAATTTCAAAAATATAACTCTTACTTAAATTATCAAGATATTTTGCTGAATTTGAAATTCATTTGTTTCTAAAAATTGGCAGTGATTTGAAAATTAATCACGGCAAGATGAATTTAATATGAGAAAATTTTCATTCGATGATGTTTTCATCGCGGTCTCAACAACAAAGTTACGATTGACTTCTATTAGAATTATATTATAGAATCCCATCCAGTGCTTCTCTTTGCAATTTATTTAATGAGCTTAAGTAAGGTTGTACTAACCTCAATGATGATATTCCTGAGACACGCCTGTTTTTCCTTCGAATTAGTTGTCTATACAGGTCAAGAGAGGATGAACCGCTGAGAAAAGGGTGGTCACCTCGTTCTTCGGAGTGACGGGTTATTATGCTACAATACAATTTCTCTTTTAATTAAGAGGTCATTTCCCGCAAACTATTATATTATCAATCGGTTGTTTGCAATTTTGGTAAAATTATATAACATCCGCTCGCACTAGCATCCTCTGTATCACGATAACGCTTTGTATGCTCAGCTACGCGAATCACCGAGTATCTGATATGTCAAATTTAGAAATAATGAGTCATCTCTCATAGAGTAACGATATCGTGTCGTGTAATTTATATTTATTTCTAAGTATAAAATATAAACTGCGATCAATAATATACCACGTCGTTCTGTGGAATGAAGCGATGCGCAGAGTGCCACAGAGAGTTTTTGAAAGACGATGAATAAAATAATAAAAGTGTTAGTCAGTTCCACTTTTAATATTCTAAAAATTTTCAGATTTACTTTTTGTATTACACTTAAAGAATTTTATAAATATTAAAGTAATTAATAAAAAGCTGTGCTTACAATTTGGTGAACTATCAGGATATTCGAAATGGCCAATCTGGATATCCAGTATATATAAAAATAAATTGCATTTTAATTTTTTTTGTCAACAAGGCAATATTCAATACTTATTAACATCAAACTATAAATATATTATAAAATATATTTACTATAAAAATAAAATTATAAAATATATTTACTACAATAATTTTTTCCATTACGATCTCTCAATTGATTGTAACTGCAGAACGATAAGCTGATTTGTCTTTTGAACTAACGTGAAGTATAGAATGCAATCAAGAGTCACGTATTCTTAGACATTTAAGAAACATGTTGAATAAAGATGGGTAGAAACCGTATCACAGAGACAAGTTAACCTATCTGTGCAATCCAAGTATATGTAAATATCGTAAAAGATTGCTGAGATCGGCATACTAATTCTTGACCGTTGGATTTTTAAAAGATATTATTTCTGGTTTTATAACCCTACGATCTGTTGTTTTTAATTTGTATAGTTATCGGTTAATCTTTAAGTAATGCAAATCTTAATTTTTTTAAGATTTGAATAAACTTTAAATCATTTCTATACAATAATTTTATTTATTTTACCTGAATTTTGCTTAAAAACCTTAATTTATTTCGACATTTGTTACCAGCCTTTCTTTAAATTAAATGAATATTGAACAGTTTGGATGTCATCCCCAACTAATTAACTAATTAACAATTGATCATGCCCAGAAATGCATGAAGTCGGCATTCGTCATTTAAAATTTTCTTTTTAAAATAAAGCAATTGTACGTAACTCAACTCAATATAGTGGAAATGACTAAAAACCCTTTTCTGAATAATTTCGTCGTTACACTTATTTATGTAGCAACGATACTACGAGAGCTAGCGCGCAATTTATAATTTTAACCTTTCAAAAGGGGCAATAACATCTGTGACTATGTAATTTTTACGACTCATAATATTAATTAAGGACTATAGTTTTGTTTCACAAATACTAACACTGTTTTATAGCCTATTCTCTCTTTCCACTATTTATGGTGCTTGGGTTCAAAATATAAGTTATGGCCACCTTAAACGCAACAGTTTCAAATCTCTTAGCTTTCTGAGTCGATTTCCTATTATTTCAAGTATTATTTCAAGTTGCACCTTAATTGTATAATATTATCGTTTTAAATATGAAAACGATAATATTATAATATTAACTTTAACAGTTTCCTTACTTTCTCTTGTTAAGTAATGTGATAATCGAATTAAGGGTAAAGAGACAAAAATAAAATTTGTGCATTTTTCCTCATACTAGGTGATATTAAATTCTTACAGCTGATGTTAATTATAAAAAATAATTCTACGTATACGAAGAAACAGCATTAGAATCTATCCGTAGTTTGGAAATTAAAAGCCAACGAAATATGTAACCCAATTTTTCTTATTAATTAAAGTTATTTGGAAATCCATTTCGTGTTTTAATAATTGCAGTTCTATTCATGAAAAATCATTTTTGTACCATATTTTTGATATGACATTCTTTTGTTTTTTCCCTTCCTTACTTGCCATAATGACGCAAATAAAAAATATAATTCAATTGTTTGAGATCTTGAATAATATAGAAAATATTACGTATCCCGATGAGTGGCTGTCTGAGCCGACAGCCACTGTATGTAATATGGCAATAATAAGGTTTGTACTAACACCTTATCTCAGCAGCTGGTTCATGATTTTTAATTAATATTATTGTAAAAAAGCCATGTAATCGAACTAAAATAAATACCAATAAAATCTCTTTAAGGCGGATTGTATATCTAAAAAACTAAAAAATTTAGTAACGAAAATTTAATTTTTTTTTAAAACCAGAAAAAAATCGGCGTTAAAGTTGTTCAATATGTTCAATATATTGTTTAATACTTGTGGTATATTCGTTTGGGTATATCCAACCCGTCCTCTTATATATGAGAAACACGTCACATTGCGTGATCCAAACCAGCAATTATTTTCCCGACCATAAATAATACTTTTCACATATCTAAATGTACACAGAACTTTTATAATGTAAGTTCTGCTCGTATTTGACGATTTTTCAAGTATCGATTTACATCTTCATACTATTTCCAACTAAGTTAAATAGAGAAAAGTAGGCACAAAGTTAGATACTATTTTTATTTTTCATAGAAAGTAGCTCGAAATTCCATCTTTGCTACATTTAAGGCACATCACTTTGTACCAAAAGCAATCTACATCTCAGTTTCTTATATACATCGTTTACCTTAAAAATGCAATACTAAACAAGCTATGGTGAATTTGGTTAACTGAAGAAAAATTTTAGAAGCAACTAAAATTTCCTTATGTCGAGACAGCTACAAATAAAATGTTATCAACTATTTTGGAATGCTTCCAATTGCAATCAATGTTTCAGATGTATAATGGAACTTTTTTGGAAAAAAAAATTAAAATGTTGGATTAAGTAAAATGGAAAATAGCGGATTGTATACATATTCTAACTATGATTCTTTTTTCTACATTGCTATATGACATAGTATTGCACAAAAAGGTGTATGATAGTTTACAGAGAGGGTAGTGCGTGTTGAACGAAGTTTTAATTTTAGGATTAAATCTGATTTCCACATATTTTGTGTATGCGAAAATGATTTCTGTCCGGAAAACTGTTAGCAATAACTTTTTTATTTTAATAATTGTGTCTTAATTTACCAATTATTTTAACTCATAAATATCTGACATAAATAAGTGTAAACTGTCCGAGCTTCAAAATTATAATATGCAAAGATTTTACCATGGCATTTTTCTCGAAATATTACCTCAAACACCCTTTTCAAATAATTTTTTTCCTCGTTGTAAATTTTATTGGTAAAATTACATGAAAAAAAACACATTTTATGATTTTTTTTATAAACATCTGCTTTACGTTCTGTAATAATAGAAAAGTATGTTCCTTTTTGGGAAACACTGTGTAACTTTTACCAATCTCAACGACTACGTAGTATAATGGTGAGTAACTATTGCATAGTCTAATTTTGTAACTTATGTTTACTTAATTGTTCTTTATTGTTAGACATTTATTATTAATTTTTAAAACTTATTTTAAGTAATAAACCGCATTGCAATTTGGCCCTATTTAGAAAAAAAAATAATTAAAATTGTTAAATGGATACTTCGCAACGAAGGGCTGATTAGTCTCAATTTATTATCACTTGTCACGAGTGACAAATGGGGAACGATTTATCCAGTTTCCAGCACAATAATTTATCTATTGCATTAATAGGAATGTACTTTCCTTATTCCACATTGAATTTTTTTCCGTTGTGTTTAATTTGAAATACAGCCTACAAAAATATGAAAACTCCACGCACCCTTTCGTAATTATTAATTTTATAACCCTGGTTTTTATGTATAAATGTTATATACCATAAAATCTTTACTGCGTGTTTATTAACTTATTAGTACAACACACATCGCGATGTCTAGTATGATATATTCCTCTTTCATAGATTATGAGTGCTTTAACGATAAATACAGTTGTGAAATGATTGATTGTTATATCAGTATATATATTTGTATTTATTTATAATATCGCTATGTTAAACATTTTTGTTCTTACATTTTCATTAGATTTAAAGTTTACTTTTGTATTTTTATCTGGAATATTTAATTTACCGTTCTCTACATGTATACAGGTCCTATGGAATGCGTATATAGGAATTGTTTTGGAACCAAAGAATTACGTATACGATGTGCTGTTTATTAAAATATTTCGTAAATATTTTAATACTTATTAAAATATTTTAATATTTATTTAACCGAAAAAGAAGGGAAAAAAAACATTCGCATGGCTTCTAATGTTTTCACCTGCCCCATTTCTAATAATTTTTACTAATAGATAATTTCATGAATGCATAGAATTGATAGAATATTCCACAACCTATGCTTTACCTTAACACATTTTGTTAGGTTTCCTGATATATAAAATGTTAACTCAAATGATATTTTTGTACGTGAAAGATGATTTTAAAAAACAATTCATTTTTTGTTCATTTTACCCGCAATAATACTTTTTTAATATGTTCCTTTGAACAAACTTTCTTACTTTCTTCAATTTAAAACAAGTATTATAATAGGAAATTTTAATACTATTTTTTACACATAATCAATTAATAAATTTAATTTTATATTCAGCATAAAGTATTTAAAAGTTTTAAGCGACATTGCAATAATTTCGTTAAAAAAATACACATGAGTTATGAATGCATTATTTGCAGTAAATTCGTGATATTGAAGAAATATTTATTCAATCAACTCATGCATTTCAGGTGTTTCTGATTCGTTAATTTGCGAGACTTATTTCATTCTGTTTTCTTCTAGTGTTCTCACGATATAATCAGATTATGATAAAAAAATAACCATAAAATATAACGTAAAAATTTCGATCCACATGCTCAATTTTGAACAATATCTTTACTTTTAGTGTACAACCTAAACATATGATGATGATTGAATAACAACATAGCATATAACATGTAAAATAACAAAATTAATATTTTTGTATTTATTTATAATATCGCTCTCATATGATGTAATAACCAAACATAGTAACGGTTGAATTTTTTCCCTGGAATATATATACATACATATATATATATATATATGTGTATATATATATATATATATATATATATATATATATATATATATATATATATATAATGTGTTTCTAATTCTTATCCTTGGATAATATGGTGAACAGTAAAACTATAGCATTGAGTTGCTCTGAAAAGAGATTTATTACATAAACAATGTTTACACTTTTACAAAACAATTTATAACGTTAATTAATCACAAACTCACCTGAAAAGAGAAACAACATTTAAAGCTATTGCTTCACTAGTTCGTATCAATTAAGTATTAAAATATTATACTATATCATATTATAATTCATTGATCGTTTCTAAGAACATAACCTATTTTTCTATCGTGGCGTGGCGACATGTCCAAGTGACAGCTAGCACAGATCATATGCAAACTTCATGCTGAATGAAGTGTCACTCACTTCGTTTACATATATATATATATATATATATATATATATATATATATTTATATTTATATATATATATATATATGTGTGTGTGTGTACAGTGTGGTTGATTTAGGGTAAAAAAATAATAACCAGAAAACCTGTTTTTGGAATTTTTGGCTGTCTGTACGTCTGTATGTTACTTTGTTCGTTAATCACGCAAAATCTATAGGACGGACTTTAATGAAATTTTGTATGGTAATAATTTATACCCAGGAGCAACATATAAAAGAAAAGAAATTCTAACAACTTTTCTCATTCCAAATTTCACGCGAAAAAAACCGTAGGCATAGTTTGTTAAATTAAAAAAAAAGGTTTATATGTCACGTAACCACATCATATGCTTGAAGGGTTTATTGGAGATGGAAATATTTATAATATTATACCAAATCAATTTCTATGGTACTCTTCTATAAATGTGGTGACAGCATTAATTAATAAACTATATTTTTGCTTGGTTTACCCTCAAAGTATGATATGCCGCCCGTATTAGATGACAAATGTATAAAGCGATTTTAATAACTCTAAACCAGGTGTATCCAACATAATTGGAGGGCTAGGTTTATTGATTAAAACAGTAGCGGGCCAATAACTTTAAATGTAAAGAAAACAATAATTATACTTTTTCACCATGAATAATTTGCTAAAAAAAGAAAGCCTAAAGTCAACAAATTATCGCATTATTGAGAAGACATTTTTTTTGTTTGTACAGTGCATCTGTGTCAGCTGATATTTTAGATTTGGCTATGTGTAGAATGCCTGTAAGATGGGTGTCTCATAACAATGATCTTGTTTTTTACTCGTTATGTTTTATGGGGGAAAAAAGCTGTTCGCAAGTATATGTAATACCAAATAAGGAGATTTGTTGAAGATCTAATTTGGTAAGATTTGGGTATTGGTGGCAGTTAATATACTTTTTTGCAAAATTCAATCAGTCGTTCAGAAGGCAACCATCATATGCTATTTTTGGGGGGAGTATTGTTTTGTATATCAATCAATTCCAACTGTAGGTTTAACTCGGTGCTTTCAATTTTAACATTAAATGGATTTTGAAATGCTTTCATGTTGGGTATTTGGGATTCGAAGTCTATGAGTTTCTCTTCAAAGTCATTCCTTAACCTTTGTAAAAACGATGCGTACTTACCTAAGTCCACTGTATCTTGGTCTGTTAAAGATAAGGTCTCCCAATATACTAACTTCTTTTGTTCCATTTGTTTTTCTACTAATATGAGCTTTTTCATAAAAACTTGAACATTTTCGTATAACTGTGTTCAAAGTTGATCTTTTCCTTGTATTTTTAGGTTAATATCAGAGAAATACTTAGTTATGTCAACTAGGAAAGCCCTGATCAACCACCATTGCTCATTAGTTAGAAAAAAAATATCTTATAATTTTTTTAAAATTTTTACTTCTTTGAGTAAAGAATAGAATCACTTCAGTGTGCCTCATCTGATAAGGCAGCGAACGCGACTGACAGCCTGAGTATACGATTTTTTCATGATCTGCACCTATATCAGAGAAAAAAGCCTGAAACTGTCTGTGATTCAGTCCTCTTGCACGTATAAAATTAACTGTCTACACTACTTTATCCGTCACGTGTTTCAGCCCAAGTACTTTTGCACATAGCTATTCTTGCTGGATAATACAATGATGCTGTATAATTGTGTGTGTGATGCTGTTGTGTATTAATACCACAATACCATTTGCTCTCCCTTTCATTTTTGATGCACCATCTGTAGTTAAACCGCAAATATTTTCGATTTGAGGCTCATATTTTTCCATGTAATTCTTTATTTCTTCGTAGATATCTTGTCCTTTTGTCTTATCTTTCATTGAACGCAAGTCAATCGATTCCTCGATCACTGTATAGTCTTCTGTTACTGCTGTTACAAAAACTGACAACTGCGTTGTATACAACATATCAATACTTTCGTCGAGAGCAAAACTATAGAAAACAATACAACAAAGCCAAATCGCAAGAGAGATATTTAGTAGTCCGTTATTTATCGCTATAACCGTCCGTAGATATTCGCTGGTTATTGCATATCTTCCTTTTTACTTCCACGTCCAAAGTTGAACTGACTCCGCGGCAATCTTTGCGGCTATTTATACCGGCAACTCATAGCTACATCGAGATATTTCTCATAGGTACCGGGAGTGTCTAGTCTAGGCATTAGGGCGACAGCTAACGCAATCGTTTTTTACGTGTTAGTATATGCACTAGCTAATACAGGGCTATACCGGAGACTAAAAGGTTGATTAGTCCCTGCAACTAGAATACTAATAAGTTCGCGGGAGCAAGACAATTAGACTGACGTATTTTGTAGGGTTCCATATCACGATGTCGGGTTCCGTAACCTATCTACCTACCATAATGCACACATTACTCATTTTGACTATCAGTTATCGGTTCATTTATCGACTAGTGTAGTGCAATTGATATAGGCATATTTTTAATGTATATTTGCACAACATCCTATTGATTTTTTCAAACTTTTAACTAACTCGCGGGCCTGATGCATCCTTGCAAATTAAGACCGTGAGATTTATTTTCCCCTTATGGTTTCCATGTTGCTTTACGAGTGTCGCTTGGCTATCGCTAATTAAATATACTGTAATTTACAGGCAACATTTTACAATTAAATTAAGTATATTTTCAAGCCTATGTCGCCAATTTTTTTTCAATATTACCGTTTGGGAAACTCCATTATACATTTTGAGTTAGTACTTTTATTTAAAAATACATTACAAAATATATATTCGTTCTTCTTTTTGACCCGAACAAACTTTTGCATTAGGCTGCCAAATTTTGGGTTATCATTGAAATTGCTATGAGTAAAATCCTTGTTTATTCTATTGCAAGTCTATTGGTAGTAGCAATAATCGCTGAAAATTAATTCCAAGTGTTTTTCTATAAATTTTTATATATAGCCATTCACAAATATATAAAATGATGTAATGTATATACAACAGCTTGTAAAGAACAAATGTTGGGAAGTGATAAAGAAAGGAACTTGGTCATAAGTATGAATTCATTTTCCGAATAGAGACAAAAGGCTTTATTTTCATTTATCTAAATATTTGATTATCTAAGTCTTTAACTTATTTAAATTTTTTCTGTACTAATAATGCAAAAAACAGAGTTAATTCTAAAAATTATAGTACTGTTTTTTGCATTATTAGTACAGAAAAAATTAAAATTATTTATAAATTTAACTGCATTTTTCTAACACGCTCAATTCACCTATAATTTCATCAATTTACAGCTAAATAAATCATGAAAGTTGCTGGGATACTGCAATTTACCTTTGCCCCACTTATTTCAGCTCAACTCTATGAGAAAATACTATTACAAATTATATAAATAAACGGAAAAGGAATACGAGTTCTTGGAAGAGGAACTACGAGCTTCTTCTTTGTCTTAAAAAAACATTTTGTACGTGAAGTTAGCTTCTTAATCATACGCTTGGTAGTAATCGATATATACGATATGAACGTTATATACGATATGTAATTGCGACTGCCAATTATTCCTGAAATTATTTCCGCTTTTGGTCATGGGTATTTTTTTACTCATTAGAAGCTCGTAATGAGATTTATAAGTTGCTGCGTATTTATTCGTGACAATTGTAGGTGATTGTATTGATTGATATTTTTCTATTTAGGAACAAACTTATTCTTTATAATTTTTTTCCAGGTTATGCTTTAAATTATTTTAAAATTCTGCCCCATTTCATACCAATATATTGTTCAAAATCAGCCTGTCTTATTACCAATTTAATAATCGCTAATTTCAAACCGTGAAATTTTCAGTAATGAAAAGGGCAGGATAAATTTTATTTGAATATGAACTGATCACCCCAAAAGGAAATTGATGCGTATGACAGGAGCAAATTAGTCCGCGGTAGATTAAGACAATTAAATCTTAACATCGCAAGAATATCGATTTAATTAGTCGTGATTTTACGAAGTCTTTCGTAGTAAGCATTTTTAGTTAAACGAAGACTTGAATTATTGTCTATATTTGGCGTTAATTTTGTAGAAATTCATTTTAATTTAATTTTTCACTTTTTAAACTAAATGAAACTACGTGATATTTACAAATTGCTTGCCTGAAGATGTTGTCATACAACGAAACCTAGGTCGTGGTAAAGAATTAAAAGAAAATAGAAATAATACTACTACATTCATTTAGTTGTCAAAATTAAATTAACAAAGACTTGTAATCAATTTTAGTTATGAAATGAGAAAATCATATGGGAATAAATCATATTAGATGCGTCTTGAAATAAGAACATTTAGGTAACCGAGTCCATTTCTGGTTCAGTCACAAGAAGAGCTTGGAACAAAAGCTTTAAGTGTAAATGCAATTAAGCTGAAATAACTTTTTTTGAGTTTTAATAAACTTAATTATATCAGCGTATGAGAAATTATATTAAACAAAAATACTCCAAGTTAAAATGAAAAAAACAAACGATGCATCAATCAGGGTTGCATTATAAAACATGCCATGGACACCGAGCTTACTTGGATAAATATATTGGTACAACCGGTATGTTCAATCTTTATATTATACTATTTCTACGCGTTAGCATATCTTTTCTAAGATTTACCTTTATCGCATAAAAAGCTTCCTTTGCTTCACAGTACCTCGCCTGATCGGTCAGTGTCAACCAATTCCTCCACATATTTTGATAAGTAGACTACCCTTTCTATTTGTGGACCACAGAACTTTTATTCTTTATATTTTCTGTACTAAATTAGACCTAGATTTAATATTTTAGATTTCAAAGTTTTTTATATGGTTTTTCTAATTACTTCACATGCTACCACACTCTTATATCTTTATAATATAGTTTTTAAAATAGATAAAAAGAACATGTTCCAAATAGTTTATCAATTTTTTTCTTTTTAGTGAAAAGAACGCATCAAAAGCACATTATTATAATATTGATATTAAAAATTGCCATATTAAAAAAAACAATTAATTTAAAGATTCATTTAAACAGCAAGTTAATTGTTTTAATACTAGTTCAATATTGGTCGTTTTTTTTCAGTTCTGTTACGGCATAGATTATTATTAAATTAACCTAAAGTTTTCCAATAATTAATTATTTCAACAAAGTATGAAATTTCACATTGCATACAATTATTTACTCCTTCAAAACTTTAATATTAAAACTAATTGATTGTTATGTTTTATTGAAGAGAAAAAAATTATGAATATAAAATCTTGGCATGTAAACAAAAAATTTTAGCTAATATTAATAAAATTTGAAATCTAAAATCAACGAAGTTCAAATAAATGTGTACTCATAATTAAATGAAACTACGTGATGTAGTATTATTTCTACTTTTTTTTATAATTTCTTTACCATGACCTAGATTCCATTACATTATAACATCTTCAGGTGGGATATTAGCAAAGATACTATATATGGTGGGATATTAGCAATCGTTCATTTAATTATAAATAATGAATTTCCACAAAATTAAGGCCAAATATATTCAATAAATGTGTACTCATTTTTAAGTAAATTATATTTGGCATTTATCTGGCATATTACAATGTGCAGTTAACGTAAAATAATATTTCCTTAACTCGCTTTTTTGCCCATTAACTCGGTGACATCCATTAATTATCTTAAATCAGAGGGTATCTTCTCTATTTGTTAATTAAAAGCAACACTTCCGACTTCGCAAAGGAGCAAAAAACCATTAAGAAAATTTGCTATTACTCACGTTTTGCTTAATTAAATTTGTTTAATCCACTCCTCTGCTTTAATACTGTTTGTATCATTTTCCTCAAAAAAGCCGCATATAACGTTTACTTAAACCATCATTACTAAAATAATTTTGAAGACTATTTAACCCGTAATTAGGAGCTCTGTAAAAATCAAACAATTACGCGTGCGAAATGTTTCCAAGCCAAAAATTAAAGATTTGAAATAAATCTTGTGTTGCACTTAACTTATTTACGTTTAAATTTGTTTAGTTAAAAAAATTAAATACTTTTATAGTAATAAATAACGTATAGTAACTTCAATTTTATTAGTTTTTTTTGTGGATATTAGTCAAAAATTACGCATATACTCAGAGTAAGTTATATTCGATAGTATATGCACAGCAATCGCCTAGTTTTGTGTATCTCAATTTCCAAACTGAAATTAGTATTAGTTACTGATTAATTATTAACCATGATCAATTATTCAATTAAATTATTTCAGGCATTACAGTATATTATCATTAAAGAGAAGATAAATCCAGACTTTATTTTTATCGTGACATAAACTTATGTCTTTAAATAAATGAAAGCAAAATAATTTTCTGCTAAAAGGGCATCAAATAATAAAACTTTTGATTTTTTCTTAAGTTAAAATATTCAACAGAATTTAACTTTATTTTCAACCGACTTCAAAACAGGAAGTTATGTGTTCAATGCATATTTTTTTAATGTATATTCGGCGATTCCTGAGAAATTTCTGGCCAATTTGCGTGATTCTTTTTTTTATATCAAAGAGTACACTAACAAGGTGGTTTTTCATGAATATGGTGATGATAAGATTTTGAGGTCTAGAAATTAACAATGAAACTACTTAACGAATGGTTTAAATAAATGTGAATAAATGTTAAATAAAATGTGATAAAGATGAAAGATATTTGCTACTGGGAGTTGTTATTGTGGAAAATGACAACACCATGCATAAGGTCAGATTCTGATAGTGTTTTCTGCATATATACAATGGAATTTCTTAACGGACGCTAATAAATCAACTACGTTTCATGATATTTACTATTGATAGTTGTTACTTTGCAAAATAAGTAAACCATCGACCAGTTCAACGTCTGATAATAAGTTCTGGGGATGAACAAAAGAACTCCTTAACGGATGGTAGTAAATCAACCGTGATTCAAGATATTTATTATCGGTATTTGTTATATTGCAAAATAACTAAAACATCGATCAGGCAAGGGTTTCATGATAATTTCTGGAGATGAAATATGCATCTCCTTAACAGAAAGTAGTAAATTGCAATGATTCTAAATACTTGATACTTGTAGTTGTTACTTTGCAATATCTCAAGTCGGACTTTAGATGTAGAGAACTAATCTCATCAACTTTAGACAAACAAAGAATTATACAATCTTTTGCCTGTAACTTTTAATAATTATATCATATTCTAAGAAAGAAAATAGTTGAATTCTAGGTAAAGTGTGATAATTAATACTGTTAATCACTAAACATTTTGAAATTATACACTTTTGAAAACTGACTTCAAAATAGTAGCTACTAAAAAGTATAAATAATTAACTCAAAATAAGTAACTATTTATTCACAATAAATAACTCAAGTTATTTATTTTTGAAGTTGGTGCCAGCACGGCCGGTTAATTAGAGCAAATGCAAAATATTATATTTTAAGTGCCCTTTATGAAACTATTTCGTACTGTGAGTACATTAGAAAAGAAAGTTTTAAATATAAATTATAAATTAATTAAAATTATATATTTCCTTAATTTGGTTGACCGTGCTTGCATTGGCATCAAAAATAAGTAATTTAGTTATTTGGTAGGAATAAATGTATTTTGAGTAAAGCATTTTTTGTTTTCTGGTACTTGCTTTTTTGAAATCGGTTTTTTAAAAAATGTACTACGTTTTCAACTTTTTCCATTACATGGATGATTTACTAAAAAGTATTGGACACTAATTTATAAAGAATATTACATCACAATTTTCTATATATTTGTAAACCAAATATAATTACAACGATCAACTTAATGGGCATTCAAATATTTTCAACATTTTTGGCGCTTTGCGGAAACTCTGAAATCATAAATATAGTGACACGCGAATTACCATAAGATTTAATCCACATATATTATTATTTATTTCTTTTGTTCGATCGAATCAGAGTAAAAATTTGACGTGAAAAGTGTAATTTACTATGGAAAATGACGTTTAAAAAAAGGAAAATCGTCAGGGTTAATTAAATGGGGATAACTGTACATTCACTCAATGTGCCTTATCTATAAAGAAAATCAAATTATATGCAAACCTTTGATATAGATAAAAATTACCTATATTACTAAAAATTACCTTTTATTAATATATTTTACATAATAATGTATCTAATTTATAACCAACTCTATTTGACAAATAAACTTACCGTACAGCTTCTAATGACCATAGCAATATTTTGTTTTTGTTGAATTTTCAATTAGTATTCACTCATAAATATTATTTCGTATTTTAAACGTCGAAAAAAAAATCTGCTTTGACAGTCATTACAAGTTCAAATTAATTGGTTTCAGGTTCCAAGCCATCGTACGACCAATGAGGCCGAGAATGTCGAAGACGAGTTCGCTGGTCATGATAGGATGTATCTGGCTGAGTGGAATGATTCTGGCCGTACCTTGTCTGCTTTACTCCGATATTGTGACATACACGTGAGTAAAGTGTCATAAACGTTACAGAGTGTTTTTGTTGCTTATAAATTTACTCTTCCAAATGAGAAAATAATTTCTTATGGTTATTTCCATTAAGAAGAATAACTGAGTAAGCAAATTTTAGCATTATTTACAATAGTTTATAACAAGAAATATGTCATCACAAATTGTTTTCCTTTTCTTTTGTAAACTTAATAACGTCTAAGATGAGTAACGAAAGAGTTATGTCTATTAGCTAGAAAAAAATACTCTGAATATACATACAATGTTACGTATGAGTAAAATTCAAAACAGCTTCAAAAATCTAGTCTGACTTACTTATTAATAAATAGTGTCCAATAAATTGACCTTATATAAATATAACCTTTAGATTGATTTAATTTTTTAATTAATCTCAAAGATATGAGACAAATATCAAGAACTATTCAGTAGAACAGAAATAAAAAAAATATTAAGGATTGGGAAAACCTTTTTGAGCGATGATATTAGTTTAAAAGGTCCATTCAAAAAAAAGGGGGGAAAGGATGGAAAAACTATTTTAATATTTATTTACATTAAATTTTTATGATTAGAAGAAAATGGTATCAATTCGTATGACGACCGATAATCAAGAGAACTTATGAAAAAAATATGTAGCTGTGTTATTTCCTTCTAAATAAAAATGTTTAAACTAGGTTGTAGCAGATAAAACAAGTAAATTACGAGTTGTATTTACTCGGAAATAGTACTGTTTGTACTTAAATACATATGAAAGTTTAAATATTAATGAATACGAGAGTCTCCTATTAATACTATTTATAAGTATTAGTATTGCTTTTTGTTGTATTAATATATTATTCTGTATAGCTTCCATAAATATAAAGAAATCGTGATATATTCCAAAATACAAAATCTGTGCCGCTAGTCTAATTCCACTAATCCTCATTTTTTCATAATTTGCTTCTGTGGTCTCTGAAGTAAGGTAAAAGGAGGTAATAAGGCGCTTTTGTTGCACTCTGAGGGTGTGATACTTTGAATATTATGAAAAAGAGATAACTGATTTGTTTATAATTAGTCCTTTCAAACGATTCCATAGAAGATAAATTAAACTAAAAAAATAAGTTTCAGGCACTGATTTTGCCCACTCTAAAATTACCCTATAAATATCTTGAGCTATTAGCTAAAAATTAATGCGTTAACTTGATTTATACTGAACCAGACGCGAAGTTTCTTACACAAACGGTTTCCGAGTACATCGGTTTCGATAGACACGCAAGTATTCCATAAGATCACCGGGTCCTGTTTTTCCTTTTGCGGTATGAATCCCAAATGTTTAAAAAAATAAAGTTAAAATTATTCTTTTACTGTTAGTTGAAACATATAATATTTACGAAAATATATTAAATATCGCTTTAGGATATTAAATACGCGCTTTATTATCCTTGAGGAAAAAGAGCTTCCTATCCATAGTTTACACATACGAAAATGTTATCACGAAGAATTCTTATCAGAGTAGTATGCCAAGTTTGCTATACAGGATTAAAAAGGAAAATAAATAGACAAATTTTAACAATATTTAGAGTCATTCGATTGAATTAAGTTGTTCCTATATAACACGACAATAGTAATTAATTTTGTAATTTCACAAACTGTTTTTATTGGTGTTAAGATTATAATTTTCATTCTAAATAGAAAATATGAGTTCAATGAAATATACATATTATCTATTATATACAATTAGTCTTTGTTTGCAGTAATACTATGAGTTGCTCGGTAAGGCAGACTATTCATTTTTTTACAATAATTTGAGACAAATTTGTTTTGACCACCACATTTTTCTAATCGTAGAATTATGAAAATTAACAGGTCGATATTGTTAATCATCGCGAATACGTATCTCAATCTTACGAAATGTTGCGTTGTCATTTACGAGTTTAATAATTACACACTTTTATATGCCACATGCTCTGCCAATCTTTGCTTATTGCCGCGACTTTGAAACAGTATATAACAGGTTTTTCTTCAAGATATATTTTTTTAAATAGCCAAAACAAAGTTTAAACGTACTGTTTTATTGCTTTATTTTCAAGTATATCTATTTATACCTTCATGCCCTTTACCACCTATACAGACTATGTAATTTTAGCAGGATATAATTTCCCTACTGTCTCCACACATACATACTACATGCATACACATTTACATCACATCTTTGGTAGTTTAAATTGTTTATCAACTTTACGTCAATTTTTACTTCCGTAAAGCTCTCGTGACTCTTCTCATCAATTAATTTCAAACAAGCTTTATTTTCTTTCCATTAACAAATTTATTATATTTTTTATTGGAGCATTATTTAGATTTCTTTAACTCTCTTAAAAGATTATTATTATTAAGATAAAATTATTCTTATCAATCTGGTTATTAATAAAACAGGATAACTTAAAATCAAGTCATAAATTGAAAAAGAAAACTGAAATTAAAGTTAGTTTTCTTATTACTTTCAAAATCAGATTCATAATTGTCATCAAAAGTGATATAAAATATTAGACATTATTGAAAGCAAATTATAAACATTTTTATATATCCCTGACGGGATTAATTTGTAATTAAGGTACTGCGTCGATAAGGAAGTGGTTATTTTTCCAATATACTAATGTGATGATGACTCTTAACAGAACCAGTACAACCTACATATTCCACATGTTTTTTCAATATTTTAAAAAATCCTTACAAGACGTCCTGCATTAATTCTAGATTAAAAATCTTGGAATGCTCAGGGATTCAGATAATATTCTCAATTCCACCTCGTTCTATTTTTTCCCGACTATATTTCCATCGACCACAAGTATTCCTTTACTTTATGAGATATCAGACTCTTGAATGAATATAATACTTACACTCAAAGCGCGTCATTAAAGTATTTTATTCGTTAAAATATTAAAGTATTTCAAAATATATCCCTCTATTGACGACTTTCATTTTGGATTCCTTTCTACTCTATTTCATCCTATTAATTTTTTCCTGTCTTGTTTAAGAATTCTTTCTTAATTTTATCCTTTTTTAGAATTAAATTAAAGGAAAAAGTTTTTTTTTCTCAAAGCAACTTTTGCCTCCTCGCCTTTTTTCTATAACTTAAAAAAACGATATAAAAATTCGTTTAGTAAAATTTCTGCTATTATAAAAAAAATTGAAAGTGTTTGTATGAAGGGCAATGCTGTATTATTTTGATATTAGGTGAATATAAAAGAAAGCAGAGATTTGTTAAGAAAAGTGAAGATTTTTAATAAAAAATAAATATAATTCCAATCGTTATTAACTTATGACAACTATTATTATTATAACAGCTATTAAAAATTACCGTTGTCACCGTGGTGTATTGGGTTGATCACAAGATATACGGCCTAAGACTACGCGGCGCACCGGGGGGATCCGGGTTTGACTCTCGGCCGCCAGTCAGGAGGGACCGGGCTGGTATTATGGTTGGCTCTAAAAGTTTGCTCTCGTAGCAACAAATCCGCCATATATATCATTAAGATGCGTCAAATATATAAATAAATGTATAAATAAATAGAAATTTTGTACCAGTAAAGTTAATAACTTTATTTAAGTTAGTTTTGTCTGTCACTAATACAGAATAAAACTCACTAATTAGGTTAGTCCTTTTTAAAGAATGGGCATTTTTTATTTTATTTTATATTTTTACAAACAATATTATCGCCTTCTTTTCTAATATATATCACCTGCATTTTGGTTTTAAAATAAACTAAAATTATTCTTTTAATTTAAGTAAAATTTTTTATTAAAATTGAGGTCTTTCTCAGTTTCTTTATTTCTGTGGAAAAATCTAACTTCACTTACAATCATACTTCGTTATTCTCAGCAGCTAAGATTTATTTGTCAGATCTGATTATTCGAATCTTGTTGAAATAAAATGAAATTCGAACTATGCCGTTCATTAAATGATTCGAATTATCGAATTACCACGTTTTGAAGAAGTAAGCCGGGCCTATTTTTGATGTCGAAACCATGAGGTTACAGAAAATATAAGTTTTATATGGTAGGTACGATATAAATTTAATATATGTCTCCCAAAGCATTTGCATATAAAAAGAGTCTTTGTAGCGATATACACTTCATCGAAAAAAAAAAATATATATATATATATATATATATATATATATATATATATATAGACAGAGAGAGAGAGAGAGGGTAAGAGTAGTTATATTTATTAAGGGTATAAATCTGCCTTTTTATTGTTTTTCCCACTGGAAAATACTGAGGTGACACATCTTCAAATTTGCCATATTACACATATTGTTATCGGGTCTATATTTGTATTACGCCATTGTGTAGTAAGGCAAATTAGAACAAAATATGTAGTCATGATAAAAAAATATGTGATTTCCTCCTAAATAAAGGTGGTTAGACATGTTTGTAACTGAAATAAAAAAAAGCGCAAGTGGTTCCCTATATACTTAAATACATTTGCAGATTTAAACATTTCCTTATATATCTTTAAAATGTGTAAAAATATCTTAAATTTATAAGTCTACTTTTGTTGCTCATTTTGGTGCATATCATTGAGGATATGTTACTTAATATTTAAAAACAAAATATAACTCATTTTCTTATAACTAATCCTTTCAAACGATGCTCTACACGAAACATCACAGTAAAATAAACGTTTCGAGCACTGATCTTGCCTTCTGTAAAATTACCATATCTTAAAATACCATTTGAATATATATGGGTTAACTTGACATTCTTCTACAGACTTTCTCACTCAAACATTTCCGTTGTTCGTTTTGGGTTGTGAAACCCAGAAAATAACACCGTCAGCGAGAAAAAACAATATATACCAGCGAGAAAAAAATAATAATATACCTATTTTATGAGGAGTGCAAAAGTATTTTTTTCTCTCTAGAATATACCAATTTAAGGAGTCATGGAAATTGTTATTTTTAATCTCTTTTGTTACCAAGTTCATATTTATGATACATCGTTACGTAGTAACACGCATTGCAGCCCTAATACTTTTCAATTAAAAATACTAATTGAAATTAAGAAGAAATTTAACCCAAAATATTTTTGACTTATTAAAGTTCATTTCGGAAAAAAAATAACGTGTAGAGGGGAATTAAATAGAATTGGATTAAAATGGATCGTGTGACATTACACTCGACTTCTTACATATTTGATATCGTTTTAAAAAAATTATTTAAATAAACCAATGGTTACAGAGACAAGTAAAAACCTAAAATGCCATATCTCTTCACCGAACCATTAAAATATTTGTAGCAAATATATTCTTAAGTTCCACAAAATATTACTTTCCATATTACATAACTAAATAATTCAAAACTTTGCGATTATATAATTTATAAATGATATTTTGGTTGTAATCAATAATAATATGTTTTCTCTACTATTTTGTTATAGGCACCGGGGGCTTACGAAGAAAGCCTGTATATTAGTGTGGCCGGACGGTACGCCCGATATATCATATATGGATTTTATGTAAGTATTAACATTACCCATTTAATATAACATTACAAATTTTCGCATGCTCCGCACTCATGAAGCGAAATGAGGTGGTCGCATTCTGTTTATTTGCTGTGTGCTGGTGTTTTCCAATAAATTAAACTGTTACTTATGTTTTTATAACAATAATGTGACAAAGCTTAACGTAAAATAACTTTTTATGTTCAAATATTTAATAAGTGAAAACTTTGCGAGAATATATGTTATATAACTTTACATGGCATTTTAAATTATTAGATTTAAAAAAGTTCACAAAAGCAACTGAATTCATATAATAAGTGATTCTTTATTCCAGTAGCATTCACATTCAACCTTAGGCAAAACTGTTGAAGAGATAAACCGCATTGTGTGTATTTTATAAAGTTGTTTTCCTTCAATAGTTGTAATTTTATAAAATTTTTGTTAGCCATAATTTTAAAGTTCGTGGAATTAAAATACCATTGTGTTTATATTTACGCACACACACATGGCCAAACACACGCACACACACACAAAGGCGCGCGCCCGCGCGAATTTGTTGTTTTTTGACGCACGCGCGCGTCTTTGTGAGTGTGTGTGTGTGTGTATGAATGTGTGTGTATGAATTTACAATTTTGATAAAATTTTTCTGAAATTTTGTTTGTTCTAGTATCTGTTCGATTGTATTTGTCTGCTATAAAATTTGGATAAAAGTAAGCCTTGCTGATCTAAAAGACGCAATCCCTCGAACATTGTTGCTAAGAACATTTTGGGTGGACTTCTTCTTTTTAAGTTCTTGCACTAATTAAATTTTCAAATTATCCGTCTTTCTTCTTCTTTCTCAAAAATAATATTTGATCTTGTTAAAATGATTGGTCTTTTCTGTTCGTTTCACCCCCTGAATGTTTCGGTGGTCTTTACTATGCTGACGGGCGCTGACTGAGGGGTTTGCATGGAAGTTTTGCACCCACAACCCACGAAGATGGTAAACATACAGCATCACAAGAAGTATATGATATTTTTCCATGTAATGGAAACTGATGACAACTTTAATTTTGATGTTTTAACAGACATATGTCAATATCCCCATCTAAAATAATAAAACTATGTAACCGTTGATTGATTTATGTCTTTAAAAAAATAATAGCAAAATTCGTAATGAATTATATTCAGAGAATTTTCTCTTTTAAATAACATAAATTAAATGATCTTTCAAATAGTACAGTAAACTAACACCAACATGCTACGACACTGTTATCAAAGTGTCTCCAACTTTTCACTTTTAAATAGCATGAGTTAAATGATCTTTCAATTGCTATAGTAAACTAACACCAACATGCTACGACACTGCTATCAAAGTGTCTCCAATTTTCTCTTTTAAATAACATGAATTAAATGTTCTTCCACATGGTACAGTAAACTAACACTAACATGCTACGAGACTGCTATCAAAGTGTATCCTAACGTGGTGAATAACAATTTTGAACCTTGGCTCTGGCACATATCAGCCAAAATATTCGTGAAAATAAGTATTGTCGTTTTAAATACATCAACAGTTCTGTTTCATATTTTAGGGATAATTTCCACGGTTTTTAGATACTTTATTTTTACATGTAATTTAATATAGCAATCTTTATTTTATAACCTAACGATCTCTCGTTGAGAACAAATCAATCAGCTTTGATATATCTCATTACGATAGTGGACTGTTTTGAAGGATAAAATGTTATTTGTTTATAAAAAATCGTTAATCAATATGACCGTTCTACGTGAATCCTTTCACGAATACTTTGCGTAATTGTCCTTTTATTTTAGTTTTTTCTAGCTCTATAACGCTTAGATTAAATGATAATTGGTAAAGTATTTAAAACTATTTAACTAAACAATTGAACCAATTCAAAATAAACATTACCTAATAAGAATCACGTAGAAAATTTAATAAGAAATGCATGAAAAATAAAAATTAATAAAAATAAAAATATTTTAAGTTGGAACTTTTACGATAAGACGTCGTTTCCAAATGTGAGTTTATTTGAAAAGTATTGTTGCCCTCCTCTACTCTGTTTTTTTTTGAAGTCGGCACCAAGCTTAATGCGGAGTTTATGAATCTGAATATGCATATACGCGAGTGTTGGTGTGTATGGGTGTGCATTTACGCGAAAGAAAGAGAGAAAGAAAGAGAGATGTCGGTTCTTGGCACACAATATATTTTAATCTAAACTAAAATTTATTGTCATCGATCAAATATCTATATCAATGGAAGTATTTGGGAAATTTATTAATATTGGGGAATGATATTTCACGCCAGAAATTTCAATTAACAATTAAATTAGTATTTTTATTATTTTATACTCTTACTTTGAAGTCGATTCAAGTGTCTTTTAAAAAAAGTTGAATATTTCGAGATTTAGTGTTTATTATACATTATATAAAGAGTCTCAGCGCAAAATTCAAGTATTTAATTGTAATAAATAAACCAATTATTGTATTTATAATATTTTAATTACAGCAAACCAAAGTATATTTGTGCGGATTTTATGTACGGGATATTACACTATCAGGAAGTTTCCCATCAAGGCGAACGTACTCCCCAAAGCATAAGCACGAATTTGCAATGACGCGCCGTAGAACGTCAGCCGAGATAGCTCTCACTTTTTCCATTATTTTACCCTTCAGCTGCTCCTAATTTATAAGAGGATATCAAAAACTCTTGCCTTGAAATAACTCCATAGAAAATATCAGCTGTGATTAAGTTGGACGATCTGGATAGCCAAATTATATCTTCAAATCGTTTTATGACTATTCCCGGAAATAGCTCTCAAATTGTGTCCATGGAGACTCTAGCTGTGTGAGCAGTACCCCTTCTGAATCTTACTGAAACCATACATCTGACTCGTCAACATCCTCCTCTAGTATCTGCAGTACAATAAAATTGTTAATAATTTTGATGCTCGCTCGTCAAGTTTCGGTTCGGCGTTGTGACACTTCATACTTCCGAAAATTTTACAACTTACAAAAAATCTAATTATTTTTTATTTAATAAATCGAAACCGGCATTTGCGGCTTTTTTTTATTATAATACATAACGACATAAATGCGTGCGTGCTCACATATATACTTAAATATCTACTTATGGATATATCGATAATTTTATTCTTTTTTGACTTCACCGTAGTCAGGTAAAATACATTATTAATTAGATTAAGTATTTCTATACCGCGAGGTATGAAACTTTAGACAGATTTACTACCAGACGCATTGTTAACCAAGTCACATGACAATATAGCATTTGTAGAAACAAAGTCGCTGAAATAATTTTGGGGCATTAGATTGTTACATTCTTTATTACTTCCTTAAAAATTCTAACTTGGTCATCGCTTTATATCTACCTGTATGTATATATATATATATATATATATATATATATACCTGGTAACTTGGTTCCTAATTATTTATTTGCACCATTGAAGAGTTCCTACCACCATATTTTAACACCATCTTCATATACTGGCTACTACTAATGACCAAAGGACTCATCAGGAAAATCAAAGAGGACAAATGTACTCCTTGTTATTAAGTAGTTCCTGTTTTTACCTCCCGGCTCCATTATCAAAGCTTAGATAACATTTATCGTAAAAGCACTCGTCAAGATAAATCTAATGACGTTAAAAGAGATGAAACTACTTCTCATCATTAAGGTGGACTGTTATCATATTTCAGCTCTGTAGCCAAAAAATTTGCTATTCAAAGGAAACGCATGTATAATTCATTCACTCATCGCTATTCAGGAGTTACTATTGTCACCTTCCGGCAATAATAACTCCTCCTCAGACTCTTGTTCTCGTTTGTGACCATGGACTCGTCAACGCAACGTACTTCTCAATTGGAGAGTTCTGTCACCAATTTTCAGCTCTATTACTAAACCCTAACCATGATTTGATACCTAAATACTTATACAGATTTACCAAATGACTTCAAATTTGGTGTAATTTTTTCGAACGGACCTTGAACTCTCGGCCATTCATGATTTCCTTAGAGTATCTCTAGAGCTCATAATAAGTTAATGGCCATATTTACATAGTACCTGTGTGATACTATTTCCTTTCATACAAGAGAAAGAATAATGAAAATTGGTCTACTCATATCTGAGTTGCATGTATACATACATGAAAAAAACAGATACGCGCCGAATTCCTCCTACCTCTTTGATGTAGGTTAAAAAGGGGCTTCTGTCTATATGCTGACACCTATTTTAATTTATCTGATAATTAACGAATTTGCTAACGAATTTCTATCTACAAGATTTAAATGATGAAATCAATAAAATTTTGAGTTTTGATTTCGAGGGAAATAGTGAAAAATTCTGTTATATTGGTTCCATTTCATTTTTCCATCTATATATCCTATACTAAAAAGCTCTTATAATAATTTGTACTGTTCTAAGAGAGTGCCGAGTCTTAGAAACATATACATCGCATATTAATGGATCGGTTAACTTAATAAGACATTTCTTAATTATTATAACATTATTTTGCTTTATCAACAAAAACGCAAGTTTTTGATCTTATTGCCACATGAAGCAGTAAATCAATATTTATTATTATTGTGTACCCATATTCTTATTATATCAAAATGATCACGGTAACTATCACGTAAATATTCTTTTTTTCACAATATTATTCGCAAAGTTACCTTTGAAATTGGAAAAGAAAACATAAATATTTTTAAAAAATGTGTGTAAAATGCATTTCTGTATTTGTAATAAAAACCTAAACTGGGATCTAAAATTGTATTGTCGAATTGAAATAAGGTCCATGCTGGACTATCTATGCTACCTGTCATTGAAAAAAAAAACGATAACTTTTGTGAGATGCAAAAAATTCCCAAGGACGAAGTAGTAGTTAAGGAAGTAGCCCAGAATTTTAGGAAAATAAGTTTCTCTATTAGATTAATTATTAATTTATTTTATCTCACTTAAGCTATATTCTTGAGATTAGTGTCGTTAGATATTAAAATATCGAAAAGTTCAAATTCGAAGATACGTGTAATATACAACCCCAAAAATAGCTTAAATGATAGCTGAAATTGACAATTAATGAATGTTAATAACTTAATATTTATGCCAAGCCCTGTAAATTTTGCACAAAATTTTCAAAAACCTTGAATATTTGAATACCTGTATTTCAATATTCTAATATCAGTAATTTGAAAAATAAATAAAACCACAATAGATTCAGACATTAAACGATTGTACCATTCCTTTTTAGGGGTCCATACCTCAAAAAAACGGAACGCTAGCTCAATCACGTGTTTGTCTGTCTGTCTGCATTTTTTCTGGAACTACTAGACATAGGAAATATGAAAATTAGCATAGTAAGAAAAGACGGATTAACCCAAACACGTCACAATATGATTCAAAAATATTTACCGAGAAATTATACAGGAGTGCATATTAATATATCATGTATAGAGTATAGGGTTTTATTTGAAGGGATTCGGTAACGAGGACTTTTAAAAATGATTTTTTTTCGTAAGTTTAGCTAGTATATCTTCAAAAATAAACCGAAAAAATATGCAAAAAATATATCCTTCCTCCCTTACTTCCGAAATTATTTAACATCAAATTATAAAATATATAGTATTTCAGAGGTCTACGCAACACTTACAGGAAAGATTTATCGATTATCCCAGATCTTATAATTTTTATAATATGAGCCATGTTTTAACGCCAGTGAAATAAACAATTGGCAATATATTTACATTGCGAAAAAAATATATTTGTGAATAGTTTATTAGGAATACTATAGATCCTTAAATATTTATAGATACCATAATGTGCGCGAAGTCCTCTTAGTGGTGTTCTACAAGTGACTATCAGTGTTTTTCATGCGAAATACTAAAATAATAATTCATAATAACTATGAAGGAAAATGTAATTTAACTATTAACCGCGTGGGTATTTTCTTCTTCACTTCATACTATACACATTTTCCCCCACTAAATAACAATCATTATTTTCCTTGCATAACGATGTGTATTCATCAGTACAACATATTCTCCTTTATTCCAAGCATTGTTTGTACACGAACATCATGTTAAGTGAGACTCGTAAAATAAGCAATATGTAGCTTATAACCAACAGTAGTCACAAGTACTTAAATTTTAAGGGCTAATATATGCAAACAAACCAGAATTTTTTCACTTGGTCTATTTATTGATCCCAAATGTAATTTTTTTATTTATAAGTAGCATATATAGCTATTATCCCAATTTTATTCTTCAAAATAAAATGGGACGTAAAAGTTAGTGTTATATTACAGCAATGATTGAAAGTTCAATAGTAAGTTAAAATTAAACATAAAATGAAATCAAATATTAATTTTAATCCATATGAAAATTGAACAATCATGTTTATTCATATTTCCCCACTATTTATTACATTCAATGCTTCTTCTCCGTGGCTTAATTTTTAATAAATTTATTCATTAATAACTTTATCTGTTTATCGATTTACTTATCCTATGTTTAATGTTTATTTTGGTTTTGATGAATACGGGATGACCATATAAATACTGAATAATTTATTGATTATATTGCATTCAGTTACTATTTATATATTTTCTCTTCACAGATACCAAGTATTGATATTCATCGTTACGTACGCCGTCCCCATGCTCGGCATGATTTGTTTTTACACGGCTATGGGTCGCGTACTCTGGGGCTCGCGCTCTATAGGCGAGCTTACGCAGCGTCAGATCGACTCCATGAAGTCGAAACGGAAGGTAATTCGTATTATAGTTTTTATATTTATTTTATAATTAAACATATACAATAATTATTATATTAAGTTTTTGATCTGATGTATGAGTACTTCGAACACTTGAACGCACAAGGGAAATTGGTGTTGTATCAGGAAATATAAGGAACTTTATCAACATTTTACATTAGCGACTCAAATACAATTTTTACACCATAATTTTTCTGATGTCAAGAAGTTATTACAGAAAAAATATAAATAGTCTGGTACAAAATGAAAATTACAGCCGTATAACCAATGTGTGTCAATTATAGTGATACAATTCGTTTATTTTTCTATCTGTGACAAATATGTGAACTACCAAGAAAAGTCCATTTGATGTTGGGCCCAGTATCCAGTTTTGTAAGAATATAAATGACAATGTTATGTAGACAAAAAATAAATTAAGTCCCTCAAAACTTTTATTAGGTTATTTTTCAAAATATTTGGCATATTATATTTTTATGGGTTACCTTGAACAATCAAGAGGTAACGATATGCGAATTTTTTGCCGATGTATCCTCCATAGCAAATGTTACCTACTGAACCATTAAACTCACCAAATTTATCGAAAAGAAAGCCACATAAAAGTCGAAAGGAGCAAAAAGACATTAATTTGACAACACAGAATGAATATCAAAGTCAATGAATACTTTGTCAATTAAATCCGGAAAAATTTAAACAAAGGGATTGATACAATTTTTGTAATCGTTTTTAAAATTTTACCATGTACTTCGTCAGATTTTAATTTTTGTTTATATTTCTATTTTTTATTCAAAATTATCAATATGTTAAAAATATAACATATGCGCATTTGTGAAGATATTTTTTGTTTTGTATAATGGTTACAACTTTTTTTTTCTGAAACTGCCAATCATTTCATTTTTTTTTAATTCTAAGATGTATCAGAATATTTAAAATTATATTCTATTTCCCTAACGTCAAGCCCATTTTCTCCAGCTTCTTTCTATTCAGGATAAATAAGATAGTTAAATCTAGATCAAAATTAAAAAAAACGTAATTAAAAAAAGTTAAAAAATTTTCATGGAAAAGTAAGCTAGTCCTGAGCTTCACAAATTTATGGCAGATATCGAAGCTTCCTGTTTCATTCGCTCTCGTAGACCACAATAACATTACTAAAAATGATGTCACAATTCAGCTCCTCTGTGCTTGTCTAGGTGGTAAGTTTAAATCTTTAAAACAAATGCTTTTTTTTTTAATTTACTCAATATATATATATATATATATATATATATATATATATATATATATATATGTATATATATATATATATATATATATTTATATATATATCGAGCAAATTAAAATATTTCAATGTGTTTTAAAGGTTTACACTTACCGCCTAGACAAACACAGATGGACTGAATTGTGACATCACTTTTAGTAATGTTCATTGTGTACATATGCTAGTATTAACCTATAGATGTAACAATTATTATTAAGCTGGAAGGAAGTAAATAAACAAATACTGAACTATTTAAATTATTATTATTATTAGAGATTTAACGTTTATTATAATTTAATTGAAAATAGATTATAATTAAAGACTGATTGATTTTAATAATTACTACTCCTTTATGCTATCATTTATTTATCCCTGAAGTATAATCCAAATGCTATGTAACTTCATTATGGATATACACATAAAAACAGGTGTGCACATAGACGAAGTAGGAACTCGAATAGTGAAACTGGATAGAAAATTATACCGGGTAAATACAAATATAACTGTTCCATTTTGTAAAATTTACAATTAATATAAATAGTGTCATGCATTTTTAGAAGTCCGTAGCGAGACAAAAGACTCTTTTAATTTTATCATGTCTATCAGTCTATCACAGCTGCAAAAATTTTAGAAGCATGGGTTTCGCAAAAGGACGTCAATTAATATTTAGTAAATTATAACGAAATAAAAAAGTTATGTTTATCACAATTCGCAATGTGGCGACGTTTTTTTTTAAATGGAATGCAAATTTAATATATCTTTTTAAACTGAATTAGAGGTGACAGTAATTTTTTTAAATTTATAACTCGTTTGTAAAATTCTAAGCTTTAAAATGATCTTTGCATCCCTCCTCAACCATTCCTTCAACCAACTCTTTATTTCTGAACCCCAAAAATAAAAAAAAAATATTAGTAATCTTTTATGAGAATTTTTAAATAAAACAACTTCTTCTAGCTTGCATTATAAATATAAATCGTGTTTTAAGCGCATTGCAAACCCACTTGAAAGCAAACATAAAATTAACTTTAAGCTTTAAAATTAATTGGAAAACCGTCACTAAATATTTGAAGGAAAATACACTGCGTGTGTTTTACCAAATATATTTACAGCAAACTTGGCGTATATTTCTTGTACTATTGTCATTATTTGAAGAGCAGTATTCGCAGAGAGCTTTCTACATACGTGTCTGTAGCTGATAAAGTTCCGGCAATTGGTTCTTAAAAATGTTGGAACTGTTTTACTACAATTTAAGCTTTTTCTGTTCTAACCAAATATATTCTACGTTGGGCGTACATACTCGCTGACTTTGAATAGCTTTTATCTTGTTGTCTTTTGTTCCAGTCTAAATATTTTACCAGCCGTAACATGTGTTTTGAATATTTTCACGTGTGTGGAAAAATATTGATATTTCTGCTTTATTTTTGTTAACGTTATTGTTATCTTTATTAAAAAATGTAATGTAGCTTATAAGAACGTACAAGAGAGAATCAAAATTGATTTCGTATCAAATAGTTACAATTATTTTAATTATTTAATTTTTGCAATTATTTTAATGATAAATTTATAAGTCTCTATAAAAACTAAATTAAAATTATATTATTTTTTAATTAACGTCTTTATACACATATCTTCTCATATCCGAAGACGTAATTCTGAGCGGTGCACTTGCAATTACAATTATTTGCACAAAATTTTTTTTTAATTATTTCGGTTCGTAGAATCACCAGGGAAAGAAAAAGTACAACACTTTTTCTTGCTTGAATGACTGTATGTTATTGTTCGAAGCTTTGTGTCATATTTTTAGTGATAATAAAATTCAGGAAATGGTTTTTCGGATAACGACACTTATAGAACGATGTTGTTAATTCACTCATACTTTGGTTAATACACTTTTCATATTTTCTTGCAAAATTGTCGTCCAGACATATATATACAGTCATGTATATACATATGTAATATATATATATATATATATATATATAACATATAATTCAACATATATAATACATAACATATAATTAATTAATAATTCAACATAATATTTTGGAAACTGATATGAAACAGTTTAAAGGAAATTTTATGAGCTCAATAAATTTAAACAGTCAGATTCGCAACGCCTTTTATGTCATGGACAGATACATTAGATCTAAATTAAACAGTGATAATTGTAATGTACATAAATAATAATATATTTGTTTGTTTTACTAATTAATTACTTAATGACCTAAAATAAAAGAACGCATAAAGTTTTTAAAAGACACCAAAACGTTCTATTCTTCTATAACTTTCTTTTATAATAAGAATAAATTATTAATCTTATAACCTTAGTAAACTATTATAAAAAAAATAATAAAAAACAATCATTAAATACTTTACTTGCCTTCAAAATAAAATACAATTGTAATATGTTTTCAGATATATAATTTGGTCAGTCATTGAAAATTTTTAAATTTTTTTTTCTATTCTTTAACTTCTTTATAATAATTAGCATGCACGAATTTTGTATGTTATGACAAATGGTAAGTTTACCTCGATACTTTTACTCCAGTCTTCGAATAAATTTTATCAAACATTTTTACTCTATGCGCCGCTGGCTTATTCGTTATGTACTATCGAAACGGACTTCGCTCCATAAATATTTCCAGTTTCTCATCGATATTTAGGTGTTTTTCTAGGGAATAAAATTATTACATGATAGATCTAAAAAAAATTGTCTCACAAGTGCTAGTCAATTCTGTCCCTTTCTCTCATGAGTATTTCGGTAGTTTAATCTTATACAATGAAGTAAAAACTGAAACTTTTACCTTGCCATCGTAGCTATATACATAATTTATCCGATCCATCCGTTGCCTATAAATCCTTTGTATTGAGATGTAGGATAAATGATCTGAAAGCCGGGTGAGTCATAACAAAAACAGAACACTGAAATCATTGACAGAAGTGCTTGCGCGAAGAAGAAAAATACTTCACAACTCACTCAGATCGCATGAGTAATATTAAACTTAAAGCGAAATATGCCAGCGAATATTTTGTGAAATATGCCAACCATGAGATACTTTTGACTTGATTATATAAATATATTACTGAGAATATTATCCATTTAATGTTATAACATTAAATTGATGTTATTCTATGACCCTAATTATTACCCTCCCTAAAATAATTGTATATTGTAAAACTTTCGAAATCATAATAAAAACTACACCGCTCCCCTACCATAAACTCACTAACATAAACCTACCATAAACTCACTAACGTAGTGGGAAAACCCATGCGAATCCACTTCCGCTGTTGTTTTGTATAATATTTAAATGCTGTTGGAAGTCTCTGTGAGTCAATGTTTGCCAGTTGCACATCAAAATATACGAAATTATATATGTATTTTAAATTATGAATACACAACTTCACTATTTCAAAATTTATTAGCCGAAAATGATATTATAAAAGCATTCACCGCAGGTCTTTCATCTGCAACATACTTGATACTGATACAATAAAAGCGATATTTTATTTCCTTGCTTGTGTAAAATTTTTTCACAGGGCAGATGATTGGATTTTATTTCAGTTGGATCATACCTCGTTTACTTTGTGCCTCAATATTTTTTCTTTGGTTTAACAGTTACCTAAATATTTTTCCTTTCCTTTTTTTTTCATTGAGTTGGTTATATTTTATTAACCTTTGTGCTACTTACACTCGGGAGTGTAAGTAGCACAAAGGTTGCAATGACCCAGATCTCTTTATTTTAGTACATAACTTTGTAATTATTCGGGTTCACATGATTCTACTTAGTACCTTGATGCCACAAGTTGAGCCATACGCACACTCGGCATCAGTAAGCTCGCCCAGCGTCCTCGAATGAGACGGATGTGTAAAGTAAGGGTCCGCTATTTGACCTGGTTGGGACTATTTATTTTAGCTAATTAACTGAATATTTAAATTGTATAAATATATATTGTGTTCTTCGTAATGGCGTTGCGGATGTTCGTGAGATCCACGAATTAAAGAATTCTTGGCCAACGATAAAGGTGGCTTCATCGTTTGTGTCAATATCCTTATTGTTTCCGATTTATTACAAATAAATCCAGATACAATTTATTACTTATAATTTTACGTCGAGGATATTGCTTGAGGAAAAATAAGGTTACTCACGTGATATTTCGGACAGTTCATAAAATGTAAAGATACCCAGTTATAATTTAATATATTAGTCTTTGAAACCTGTCAAAGAGGCTTGATATGCTGAAACTAGAACAAACCATATGCGCAAAATTATTATGCCTATGCCAACAAAAATTTGCATACGGGAGATTAAAATTCTATTCCGACCAGTTTAGTAGAAACGAAGGCTTCACTTGGTTTGTTTTACTATACTGGTAGACTTCATTACTAGATTGGTAGACTAATTGGAAATATTAGATCAGATATGCTTGTAGCTGCAATGTCAAGGTTCTAGTTTTACTTCGGGTTCTAAGATTTAACTATTGAAATACTCATAAAAAAGACGGTTTTATCATAAAATAATCTTATTCCTTAGAAAAATACGTGAATATCGATGAGTAACTGGAAACATTTATGGAGAGGTTGGTTTCGACAATGCATATCGCACAAGCTAGCAGCTTGTCGATTAAAAATGTTTTTAATAACTGATTCGAGGACTTGTTACTTCGCAAATGTAGAATTCAACTTATCAATTATCAAAAACATTAAATTAATGTGGCCTAATTATGACAAAAATGTAAAAGATTAGAAGAACAATAAAATAAATTCAATTATAGATAAATTATACATCTAATAACATCGTGAAATTTTATATGGAATGAAGGCAAATAAAAAAAAATTTATTAATAAAACTGAATGTTTACCAAAGTTCTAAGGTAAGATTTCCCAATGCCTAAAAAAATTATACAAAACAATAGGAATCCGATTGTGTCTTGTAAAAATTAACACAAAAATTATTAATTGTGAAATGCACAAGTGATAAATTATTTAGTTTATAAAACGTACAATTCCATAATTATTCAGGTACATTAAAATTATTATATAGTCACTTAGATATATTGCGTCTATTTCTATCACAGAACGAGGTGCGAGTCCTGACAGGTTAAATGTTTTGAGCCCGAAGACAATTCTATTAGCTGTCCAAACCATTACAGTATCCAAACTATTTTATAGTATTATCAGTGTCCAAACCATTACATTGAACCGCTCCATGAATTCGAATGATAAACTATTTATTAAATTATTTATGAATTAACACAAAACAATTGTTTGAATAAATTGTTAAAATGGCATTCGCAATTATTCGATGACTTGTTACGTCGCAAATGTAGACACACATTCCTGCTTGGTAATTTTTTAACATTTCTTGTTATGGTAATGCGACCAAAATCAGTATTATAGATTCATTGTGTCGCATGCAGAGAAATAGTTAATCTTATAAGTCAATTCACAATAAAGATGATAAAAAGGCAAGAACTTGAATTATTTTTATGGTTGGCACTTCACTTCATTATCATATTCAAAGACATTGAACGTTGAAAGCATGTGCCTCATAAGCTGCGTTGGATTTCTGAAGGATCTGTGTACCGCAACTTTGCCGAAGGTCAAAATGAAAAAGACCACATTAACAGAATAATGACTATGGCGCACACATTTTGAAATATGCATTTTACGGTCAATGAGGAGCAGTCAATGCCATCAACAAAGGAACACTGCTGCTATCAGATTTACCAGAGTCGGATAATAATTATGGTAATTGAGAGCTCTGGCAGGAAAATAAGTGCAAATTCTGTTTAGCCAAAAATTCCGAGGCATGGAAAATAGATTTGAGCGCATCCATGTATATGACAAAGCAAAATTATCTTTGTCATGCGGGGACAAACGGTCGTTTCCCAAATAAATATTTACCTAAATAAAAAATATATTTTAAGGAAATATCATAATGTAACAACAGGAAGCATCGTGTTGCTTTTTAAAAATAAAATTAATCAAATTTTATTGCTTTAAGCCTTTAAGGATGTATAATTTTAAAACTGAAACTTTTGTGCCAAAATAATTTTTTCCTATTTTGTTATCTATTAAACTTTTAAGCTATTAATGTTAGTTATCTACGAACTCAATGTAGATTTCATCCATATTCTGTTACATTTTCAATTAAGCTTTATTCTAATGGAAAAAGAAATGTGAATTAAAAAGCGTCCACAAATTCGATATACATATATATGCATACACACATACACCTATAAATATATATATATATATATATATATATATATATATATATATATATATACATATGTAAAATAAAAATAATTTATATTTACGACACAGGTTACACGCATGCCAAAATTTACAAAGTGCGACTCAATACTTTAGCCGTGAAAATGGACCAAACATAAAAACGAACTCATTTTTGCATTCGTTATATTAGTCACGATAAGTGTTGATATATACGGACCAATCTTGGGAATAACTCTTACTGTTATCCTATAAACTGCCCTCAGAGAAGTTACACACATATTTATGTTTATTGATATTATTATCAACATTGACGCGACCTGAATAGCAACACCACTACATACCAAACTATCTAATATATAATATATTTGTTTATATGATCGTTACGTGGGTAGTTCTATTAGACTCCAACGATAGTGATATATCATTGATATAATGACAATCAATTATTAGTAATCATATCTTTAAATATCATCACTTTAAGTCTCTTTAATTTGATTAGGTCCCGTGTATTGGTAGAGACGACTGTTTGAAAATGATAATTAAGTATCGTATTGGATGCAGTAATCATTTAATATTACAAGTAAATCAGGCTTTACAATACTTTGTGGAAACCGAAATTATTTTCCGTTTTCGAGGAATACACCATAATTAGAAATATGTGGGGTGAGCTTACATGCATACACCCCACTTAAAACTGACCGCGGAAATAACAATCTCGCTTCAAATTAACTTTTGAAAATTTTGATAGAATCTTTTGAAAAAAGAAAATTTTGAATTCAGAAGGAAGCTATTGCAATAAATATAAAAAGCGGAACACACATGGTTTCTTCTACAAGGCCAACTGCGTAGTGATCCAGAGTTTTGATTTGAAGCCTATTACTGAGAAATTTATTTTCGCACATTAAAATTTTATTTATTGAAAAATTTAAAAAGTAATACTGTGATTTCCTCCGATTAATGTCCTACCAAATTATTAAAACTATTTAAAATTTTGGTGAAGGTGAATAACATTCCAGTTACAATAACAAAGAAGACTTACCGTATATTTGCTTATATAACAGTGTAGTGCTCTTACATCCATTAAAACTGATTCTTTGTTCCGTATTGCAATGTCATATATATATATATATATATATATATATATATATATATATATATATATATATATATATAAATATATATATATATATATACAGATTGTGCAGTGGCAGATTTCAATGTTTGAAACAACTATATAACAACAAATGCGGATTTTATTTTTTAAAAACCACGTTTTCCAAATGGCGGCCATCTAGCCACTCTTCGAGTCTAGCACGAATGTTTTCAAAAACGCGTTTGCAGAGCGACTGGGGTATCCTACTGACTTCGGCTCGAATATTTTCTTTAAGTTGTGTCACAGTGCTCGGATTTGTTTTGTAAACAACGGATTTTAAGTATCCCCATAAGAAAAAGTCACATGGGCTTAAATCGGGTGACCTAGGTGGCCACGGTACTGTACCGTTTCGGGATATGTTTTTTTCTGGAAATAATTGCCGCACTGCATTCATGGACACATTAGCAGTATGAGCTGTGACCCCGTCCTGCTAGAACCATGTGTTTGGGTTGAAGGATGGACTATTTTATAGTTCTACTCTGAAAAAGTAATTTCACATCTGGGCATATCTCTACGAATTCACAGTTACAGTTTGGCCACGTTGATTTTCAAAGAAATAAAGCCCTATGATTGCAGATGCAGACAGGGCACACCAGACTGTTACTTTAGGCTTATGTAAAGGCCCTCGATACATTTGTCTTGGGTTGTGGACATCCCAGTAACGAAAGTTCGGCTTATTCACATATCCTCCAATGTGAAAGTGAGCTTTCTCACTAAAGAATATGTTGCCCATCCGTGTAGCAGTACGAAATCTCAACAATATCACCTTCGCGTAAGTTTTTCTTAATTCAAAGTCAGAATCGTGTAAATCTTGAACAATTTGAATTTTATGTGGATGGAACTTGAGCTTTTTTCTCATCATTACCTGTAAAGTTGATTTCGGAATTCCCAATAACGATGAACGTGTACACAGTGATAAACGGGGATTTTCAACGACAAAAACCATAACACGCACGACATTTTCATCCGTGGCTACCAATAGTGTAGGTCCTGGCCTGGGCCTATTTAATGTTGATCCTGTAGCTCTGAACCTTGCTACCCATGACTGAATGAGGTTGATCGATGGTCCATCACGTAATCGATGAATACTGTAACGATTATTAAATCGACGGCGTGCTACAGACAGCGAAAATTCACTCGAAATGTACGCCTCGACGGCAAAAGCTTGGTGCTCTCCTCTCCCCTGTTCCATAGCTACTAAAACATCCGCACCGCTTGCGCTTCTAACGACGCCCCCCGCGCCCCTCTTATGTGTTGCGTTAAGAAACTATGTTTGTTCAAACTTTGAAATCTGTCACTGGACTCACTGTATATATACACGAGGTGTGTTAGTAGATTTAATCCTGGAACTTGGAAATATCAGCAATTTGGCGCATGATTATTACCCCCTCCCTCGCCGCTCTAAGTAAAGTATTACGACACATATTCTATGTGGAGGTTAATGTATATTGATTCGTTCGAATGGTTTACACTGCTCGAGATTTTTTCATAACACTTTATTAATCATTCATCTTAATATCAAGGGTAAAATCGGACAGCAAGGGCTCGATAATATATTCCGAGATTGTACAAAGCAGATTTTGTACTCTATATCTTGCTCCGTCCCAAACAGTGGACAACTTAGACTTTCAATTGCTTAACCCAAATCAGAGGTTTTTTTGGAGATTTTTGATGACCTTTAATAAAAAATGTCATACTCTTTATAAACTTTAAAATCAAATACTTCGGGTTTTGCCATTTCCGCGATTAGCTCCTACTTATAACTGTTTACTTATATATTTGAATTTTGCGAAATTGTTTGCTTCGATCTATTTCAAAAATGTAAGATATTAACATTTTTTTCTTTTATTCAGTTTTTATTTCTTCTGTCATGCTCTGTTATAGATAAAAGTAGTTTTTTTTTATTCCGGATATACAAAATGAATATTGAATATTCATTTTCTTTTACGGCCATTCATTTAAAGATAACTAGGGGTCTTCATTGAACTGTATCATTTACCATTCCACTCGACCTTCGTCTCTTTTAATAAATCGTTATCAAATTTTTTACTAAGATGAGACAACCAAAAATTATGGAACGCCATTTTGCACATCGACGCTATTTACGATACGTTCCCTCGTCATAAAATTTATACGGGTATTTGTTACAAGGTCGTCTTCTCCACGCAGTACAAAGGTATTATAATTTAAAAATTTGCAGCGCTCAAGTAATTTCTGTGTTGAATTAGAGATCGGAATTCGCGCACATGTAATTATACATCTAACGATTACACATCAGATTACGGTAACTCATATTTATATACCTAAATTTTATAGTACCTCTATTGAAAAAGGTAAATCTTGATAATTTTTGAATTTAAAACTGTTTATTTTCTTAATTAGGACTAATTTACGTCTAATTAATTTTGGCTGAATTACAAATTAAAAAATTGATTTCTAACTTTAATTTTAACTTTAGTCATGGTTTCTGGTTAATAATACTCAAAAAATATTGTTCACCTTTAATTGAATACATTTATCGGATGAATCTTCACTAATATTAACTCTACCACTTACGAAAAATCCTTCACTGTCCAAGCAGCAAAAATTTGGAATCACCTGGATCCTGACATCAATCACGTCTATAAATATTTTCAAAAATCGAGTGAAAAAGTCCTGCATCTCCTGAAACCTTTCCCTTTGTGTCCTCGCCCTTTCATGTCCTTCCTGTCTTTCTCATCCCAAATCACGTCAATATTTTGTTTTCTTTTTTAATTTACTTTTGTATTTTTTTGTCTAATGTGCTATTAAGAATTTTCATTGTAAAATCTCTTACAGTCTACCAACTAAATTTCAATACAAATTGTTATGGTTGACTGGAAGAGATTGCTCATGTAGCAATAAGTCCGCCATATGTACTATACATAAAAATAAATAAATAAATAAATAATATTGCTCACGACGCTGCGTGTATATTGTGAGCGACTTTTTAATGCTTTCCTTCAACTTACTCTTATTTTGTAGATTGGGTATTCTATAGCTTTAAATATAACTCGTTTTCTTTAGGTTTTCACAATTTTCTTTCACATATTTATGCATACGATACATTTTACTCCAACACATTTTTTGGCTTAGCAATAAGGTTAGATATTCTAGTACTCATACTAAATGGTAAACATAAAGGACTCTTCTATTTATATAATTGAGGTTAAAATAAAGCTATTGGCTGTAAATACATTGTATATGATTATTTATTTTGACTATATTGTCGGAAAAATGTAAGGGAATTTAAGGTATGATGACGAAAGATCGTAAAAAAATATGGGAGAACTGAATTAAAAAATATCTAATAGATTTTATTAAAATATTTAGTCATTAAAATAGAGATCAAATAGAGAAATATTAAGAAGTATAAAAAAGGAAAGGGAGCACCTCAAAACTGAATATAACACGTAATAACATTTTGCTGCAAAAATTCACAGTAAAAAATTTAAAAAAATATTTTTCATAAAATGAAATAAACTTCTGAATTCTTGATCACATCTATTAGTAACTTTAGCCCATGTATTACTGTACCTTGTTTACTTAATTAAAATCAATTTTTCTACTATTTCTTCTTAAACTTTTAGCAATTAATGGAACTGTCAGTAAACAAATAATATTGTGAGCAAAAAAAATGCACCTATTTTAAGCTTTTACTTACCGTAAAGCTAAATGTTACCCCTTTCACTATAAACGCTATAAAAATTAGCAATTTTAAGCTTCACTGCGTATCTGAAGTGGCTGATAGTCACGAGGATTTGATTTCAAAATTTAATGTAGTAACTTAGAATTGTATTAAAAATAAGGTATTTGATGGTAAATATGTGTTTAACTAGTATTTATGATTGAAAATTTTCGAAAATTTAGTTTTTCGTCTCTGTAATACCGATTTTAACGTCTGTAAAAGGTATTTATCATGAGCTTGATTACGAGTGGTTGGTCAAGCATTTGGAACAAACACATTCACAATATTATTGCAGATCTCAAAACAAATAGAGACACCAACTGACTAAGAAGTTAGTTTTGGTGGTAACAAAATTTAACCATAATTAAAATGAACCAAAACTGCTGCGAAACGGTCTTGAAAATTAACACCAAAAAATGTCAACAAAATTACGTCGATTTTAACTGCAAAACGAGGCTTTCGATTCTGTGTATTACTAACAGTGATTTAATATTTGAAACTTTTCAGCAAAAAATAATATAGCTTATCTAAAAATTAATTGGACGTAATGAAATGCATAGTGCAATTTTGTGAAGAAAACAAATAGGAAACAGTAAATTATTTATGTCACTTGTGCTACAATAACCCAGCTCGATTCCGTTTCAGCATCAATATTGATGAATGAATGAGTTTAAGAAATACAAGATGGATTAAGGTTGATACAGACGGTACATTTTACTACTTGGCATTAGTTCATATTCCAATGCAGGGCAATCGATAACTGGAAAATTGTCAAAAGAGGCTTTCAAGAATTTAGTCTGGGTTTTAAATAACATAATATAGCTGTGAATAGTAACAAAAGGTTATTCTATGAGAACACTGCAGAAATGTTTCTCTGCGTCATTCATACTATCCATTTTGCGTGGTAGTAACATTTTCCAATAAAACTTAAACCGCCAGTCGTGATATTGATGCATTTGGAATAATACCCAGTTTTGGTGAGGAAAGTAACTTCAGTGATGATGACGTACAATATACTAAAGAAGAAATAAATATAATTTTTAAGGAAACGCGTTCATTTGTACAAATTTAAAGGATCATTTAAAAAACGTTTTTTGCAGAAATATGAAAAATAACACTTCCGCCACGAGTTGAACTTATTACTGTATGTAAAGTTGGAATTATAAATAAAAATGGTTGAAATATCTTGAGAATTTACAAATGTAATAAAAAAAACCTTAAAGACTTATTGATTTTAATATGTTCTCAAGGTGCTTTAATTCTGACTCCACAAGCCATAATAGACGTATTGGCAAAAAAATTATAATCCAAAAAATATGACCAAAATAATATTAATAGAAGCCAAAATAAAAAATTGGATTTCTTTAACAAGTTATCTTCACAACCATCCCAAATTAAATGACAATTAAAAAGTTTTTTAATACGCAGTTACCGTAAAATTGTAGTGATTAAATTTAATAAAAATCTTCATTACTTTTTAAAAACTGAAAATTTTACTTCCCTACTTCAAAATAAATTTCTTCCCTTTACCTGGCTTCCCATACAAAACTTGGCTAGCATAGCAGAAATTGATGTCAAAAACCAAGATCTTCTTTCAAGTACATTCAGTACATCTTTTGAGCAGCAACTATAGAAACCCATCAAAGCCAAAGTTTCTGTAACTGTAAAATGAACCTAAAACTTGGAAAACTTGTTTACGTCTCTAATAACTGCAAAACCAACATTGGCAGTTAATTACTTTTGTTTTTAATTGTATCGAAACATAGTATCAATAATATGAAATCTGTTATCACATAATGCATTAAGTATTTTTAAAATAATATTTTATTAAAAATAATAAGGTTTGTTCTTTATCTATTATAGCTATCTACTTACTGCAGTCATGTCATAATCTCTATAAAGTAAATGTGACAGCAATTAACAACAGAGTTAAAAAATAACGAAAATTAATAAAAGTTATGTTACAAGAGAGGTATTTTTAACATTTTAATTTAAGTGCATATTTATTTATATAATAAATGCAAATTCGAATACGTATTTTGTAAATATTTTATAAGTGACAAACTTTTATGCTACTCAAAAAAGACAAAATTCCAGAATCAAAAATACTCTAGTTTTGATAGAATTCTTAAATGATATATTTTAAGATGAAATGCAGATTTTTAACATTTCAATATATTTTCTATCCTAATATTTCATAGGTTTTTAAATGTATAATTTCTGATCAGTTGGTTCATTTTACCTGCTTAATTTTGTTTCATATTCCATGGTAACTTGCATGAACTAAACTAAGTGACTAAATACACTCATCGAAAAATTTTGTCAGTGTACGCTTTTACTTTAAAATTATTTCTATTTTCTAACGTTGGATGCTGTGATACATTTAATATCAAAACATCTTTATAAGTTATATTTGTGTTTAGACGACTGTAATAGAATATATTTACCTGCACATGGTTTTTTGAAACTTCCAATGCCATAGCATCGTATAAAACTATTTTTCTGGAAGAAAATTCGAATACACCGGAAAGGTTTCCGCTACTTGAAAACTATAAATCAGATAAGACAAAATAGCTTCATTAATATAATGACATCAGTTTTCATCAATAAATTAATTACTGAAATACAGAACACTATATCAGGTTTAATTTTTTTGCAGGTAGTCCGAATGTTCATCTTAGTCATAGCTATATTTGGAATTTGCTGGTTACCATACCAGTCCTACTTTATCTACACGCACTTCGACCCTAGTATATTATACAAGAAATATATCCAGCATGTCTATTTAGGCTTCTACTGGTTGGCGATGGCGAACGCAATGGTGAATCCTATAATCTACTACTGGATGAATGCCAAGTAAGTGTTACTAACATTTGATGCTTATTTATACATTTAAAAAGCTGTATCGGGGATTTCGTCCATGTGTACTTTTTAAATATTATTACCTATTATATTATTACACGTAGAAAGTATGTTACAATAATTAGAAAGTAATCTTTTTTTAAGAAAGTGTGCTGTGTTTTCGTAATTTAATTACCATAGTCGCTTTTCTGTGGATCAATTCCAAAAAAATATAGTTTATATATTATTCCAGAATAAACAAAATCCATCAAAAAAATTCACGAAATTCCCTAAAGCTACTTTCGTGTTGCACAAACGAAATAAATGATTAGCTATCCTTGTGTCACATTACTTTTATTAGGTTCCCATAGAGTTACTTCTTAAATACCCTAATAGATATATATATATATATATATATATATATATATATATATATATATATATATATATATATATATATATATATACATATAGAAGAAATCAGTACTTTTTTCAAATTAAAAATAAAAATTGAGGAAACAAACAGATTGCTTAGTTAAACGCTTACCCTTCCCTCACCATTAAGTTTGAATTACATGGCCATTTCATCAATATATATTCGGGTGGAAAAAATAATGCATATTTTAAATACACGTAACGCCCCATTTGAATATGTACATAGGTATATTATGTATTTGTATTTCTACTATGCCTCGAGTAGCTAGATATTTATTTGCTATTTTGTGCTAATATTACATAAATGGGTTTTTCAAAATATTAAACTTACCTTCTGGTTGAGTGAACCGATTCCTATGAAATAAAAACTAAATACATACAATTGTACTTGTATACCTTTAAAAACATTTATCTGAATTCAATTAGTAGTTTTTATTTAAGGCCTGTTCAAACACAAAAATGAGAAAAAGAAATAAAGAGACAATATTTTAAATTTTATTACTATTCTTATGCGTCATTTTTAAATGTGCACTGACCATCGCATACGGTTAAAAAAATTATGTCGTTTTCTCTTAAACTCTATTTAATAAATATGATCCCATGACATATAACTTACAACACTTAGGAACATAATACGAATTGAATTGTTCCTCCTTTTAGCTACCTATCCACTCAAACCACTAAGACCACACACTTTTCATAGTTTTCCAACTAGGATTTTAATTTTTACTACCTAGTAACAAAAACACTCTGGAGCACTAGTAAAACTCACACCAGGTTTTATTGGATATTTAAGTACATACACAGGTTTCAACTAAATCAATCTAACGTAAATAAAATGTACAAACAATTTTTCAAATATGTGCTGGAACACACAGGATTTTCTATTACCTGCGTTAATTGGATTGTATATATTTACAATAGTTTTCGGATTTTTCAAATCCACGGTTAAAAAACTAAACGGAATTCAAAAATATAACACGCTTTCCACACATCGCAAATTATTTTGAAGCTTAATATTTTGCGACTTTACATATACATATACGAGAAGAGACGTTAAAAATATATTTCTTTTCAATTTTGCTTATTTTAATTGAGACTCGATATAAAGAATTTGCTTGCAGAATTATAGATATAAGTCACAATATGTTATACTACTGGATTGTGACGTACAGGAATGGATAAACAGAAAGACAGAAATGGCGACAACATAACGTTTAATATTTGTTGGTTAGTACGGAAAAATAAAAATTATGAACGGAACCAAAATTTCCATTTAAGGTTATCATATGATAACACACTAAAAGAGAAATTCAAATAAAAATGTTTTCCTCGCACATTTGGGAATGTCAGTGAAACCTTTTTGCCAATATTAATGGAGACGGCCACATAAATTACATAATGGTAATAGTTTATTCACATGGACTTAAAAATCATATTGCAGACGGACGGACATGAACAAATTATGAAAGTTCCTTATTTTACTACATAACTTGACCAAGAGTATTTCAACTGCTTATTTATTTAATGACTGTAACTAAAAACAAAATTGATTATATTTAAAAAAAAATTAAACTAATCAAATGAGCCAGCCTTCTTGCAGCCAGTTCCAATTAGTATTTTTGTAATTACGTTGGGTCAATCATAAATCAAATTAGTAAAGAACACAAATCCCTTAATTTAAAAATAAAAATTATTTTTAACTAAACTTATTATTACAAGCATTAATTTAAATAATATAGACGGGCTTCGACTGGGTAAATTGTATCAAAACGTCTTCTCTATTTATACGTCATTACTAACATAACATATATGTACTTATGACATTGCTCTATTTTAAAACACACACAGTTTTAATCTTATTTGTGTGAATATTAGTATTAACTGCACTTACAAAATAATCATGAATTCATATTGTTTCTTACGAACTGGGTTTCTTCGAAAATCTCTGCTGACACACGATCGCTTGCAATAGCTGACTTAAGCAACTGACGCAAATATATGTGTATTAATTGTGGACGTTTTTGTGTGCTTAATTATAAGTAGGACTTACCCAACATTATTTATACCTTTGATCACGAGTTTCATTTATAAATTAACCTGACTTGTAATGTTACTTATGTTTAAGTGATGAGTGTTGTTAGTCAAGAAGTTCAGTTCAATTTGTAAAATTTGATGTTCGATTTATGATGACTTAGTCACAAACAAATAAAATTTGTTGGCTTTACTCTATTTTATTAACAATTTTTTTCCCTTTCATTTTGAACTTTATTTCTTTTGATTACCAAATAAATGTTTGATGAATAGGATGTTAATTTTATTTATAGGTTTAACTGTTTTAATGGTTAAGATAATCTTTTGGTTCTTCATGTTACCTTTGAATAGTGTGTATATATGTTACCTTTTTGGTTCTTCATATTACTCACGTCTTCCAGTTTCATTATATTTTATTTTTTCTTAAAAAAATCTCCTCTACAATAAACTAAAAAGAACATTTCTTTTTTATCCCCTTTTTTATATGTTAATAAATTTATTAAAAAAATATTTAGCGAAAACACTTTTTTCTATTCAATTCTTTTAATTTTTTTTTCTTTACTAATTTGGCTTTGCGACTTTCTACCTTATATATCAAAACCCTGCTTTTCTTCTTCTTGTTTCATTTCCCCAAATAGTCACCATTCTGCAGAAGAAGTTACCTCAATCCTCTTCGGAATTCTTAGCACAGGAAACTTTTTAAATTGTGACGGTATTAACAGATTTTTTTTTTTTTGAACAATCAGTTCTTTCATAATAGGTAATAATGTAAGATACAAATATAATTTATATTTCTTCACTCGAACCGTAGTTATATTTTTGGTTTAAAATAATTTGTAGTACAAAAGTTATATTCATATCATATGATAATTATCATTTAAATATTTTGAGACTTTTAAAGTATTTTCAACATCTGTTTTAATAGTGAAAATCTTACTTTTCTGAATATTGTCTTTGTTTTATTGAAAAGAATATTTTCTCTATTATGACTCTAATTATACCCAGAGTTATATCTTCTGAAAGGATCATTTATTAGATATGTAATCCTTAGGCTTTGAAAATATAACGTATAAAACGCAGATCCTCATATATCGTTTACTTTGTAATGATAGTACATATATTTCCTAAGTAACTTAAGAATTATTGAATTATGTGTTTCCCAAATAATAACTACATACTCAAGTTTTCTATATAATTTTTCGCATTACTTTTTATGAATGTAAATAAATTTTAAATTTGAGCTTTTTATATATTACATAAGCTTTGATTCCTTCTCCATTAGGTTCCGTAGTTACTTCCGCACGGCAATGTGCGGATGGCGTGACTGTCTTCGGCGCAGCAAAGGCCGCAACGGGGCAGCCGGCTCGCCTCCCGTCGACCGGCACTCGCATTCCGGCTCGCGTTCAAGATCAGGTTTTTACTCGTTAACGTAATTATTCACAAGTCGAATATACCTTACAATATATTTTACTTAGAATACATAGTGAAGACAATATGTTTCATTTATTCACATTTTTCAAATTTCGTTAAAATAATTATATAGTCTTAATTTCTTGAAATGTGATTTTTCGGTACATTAAGGCTTACAGATATAATTACTTTAACAACAAGTTCCGTCAGACCGAGACCTGAAATATATTTTTTTGGCCTAGTTCATGATTTATATGTAAAACCTAGATCATTAAAATTTGATTATCTCAGTAGATTACATATTTAATGATTTGATAGTTTACAAGACTATCTACTTTTTCAAATACAGACTGTTCCTTACAAACGTGATATTTCAATGTTTGGATAAACTTGGTTAATGTCAAGTTCTACGTATCATCGAAGTCCTCCATATATAACATTTCATCATGTAGAACTCCATATATAACATTTTCCTTTTTGGTAGTTTCCAAATGGGGTTAGTATATGTATTAATATAACTCCTATATTAAGGCTCATTAATATATTAAAAATTTATGAAAACTATAAATGAATCGACATATAGATTAAGAAAACACTCGTAAAAAATTATAAAAATAATACAATTTTAAAACATACTTCCGTTGCATTCAATAAGAGGAACAAAATAGTATCTTGATTAAAATATAACAAACATAGATGAATATATACAGAAAATAAATGATTTCGAGGTTATCAAAATTTGTTTTTTATATTTTTGATCTGCAAAATATGTCAAATAGCATTTTGTCCATTTTACCTTAAAGAACGATAATACTGTTTCCAGTCCATACCATGATTGAGTTACATTTCGTTCCTGAATTGAACTAAAAGACTAAACTCTTGGGAAAATTTTCAAAATACATGTTTTTTCATTATAAAATTTAGTACAATTTTTCTGTAAATTAGCATCAACATATCATTATCCATATACGCAAGGAGTATGACGAGTAAAGAAAAAGAAGAGAAGTATCCTGCAAAATTAAAAATATACAATCAGAGACATTAGTAGAAATTATTTTGGAAATATTTTCCGCTCATTTCAAAACTTACGGCTTTAGAAGTAAATTTTGTTTATTATATTATTTTGACACTAACAGAATGAGAGAAAATTATTTATTCGTCATTATAAAAACATTCAAATGAAAATTACTTCTTTCAATTTGTAATGGCAATCCATGATAATGGCATGATAACTTAAACAAACATTTTGGAGACAAATTTAATGTAATCCAGTAAGAGAGAAGATCCACAATCACTGGTTTCAAATAAAACAGGTCACAAGTGAAAAGTTCGCGTTTTTTAAAAAAACTATCAATTCAAACTAGATTTTTCTGTAAGTAATACGAATAAAATATGTTATATTTCACTTTATATGAGAAGCCAAAATAAGGATCCCTTTATGTTTCAACAGATCGGATGAAAGTAATACAATCAGGCCAACCAAAAAAGTATAATAAAAAGATAAAAATAAAACAAGGGTACAATTTTTTGGTGATCTATAATATACTAAAAGTGCAAAAATTATTATGAAACACAAATCCGAGGTTGTGATTAGACTGAAATAAAATCGTGTTCCGTATTTACCAGAAAACTTTTTTTTACAGGTACTTCGAAATCATACATTAAATTTTTTTTGTTATATGTACTTGTTGGTTCCAAATTATGTTAGAATTAAAATTTTGTCTACAATATTAAGATACCTATTATATATATACCCTAGGCTCTCAAGCCTAGGCTTTATATGGCTTTCTACTAAACGTGCTTAACAATTTTATTTTATTCTGACCAAAGCTCCACACTAATCATCCATAATTATTTTTGAGCTTTTAGTTCATTATCAAGAGTACAATAAAATTGTTTAATTTAAAAAGTTTTTTCAATGTTTTATATAATTTTTTTATTATCTCGTATGTTCATTGCTTTACATATTTTAACAAGTAATTTATTTAAATAATAGACAAAATTTTTATCTATTCTGTAAAGGTGGCATCATTTAATTTCTCCAATACGGCTGAATTAAGAGCTATTTACATTGGAGAGACTGCACGTAAGTAGTTATTTCTTTTTCATGTGAAATAAAATTGAATTGACACAGGTATCGCGGAGGAACACAAAAACCTAAACAACCGAAGTACGCTGACATACGAAATACGATTCACGCTGCCCCCGTCGGCGGCGGCAATTCCTTTGCCGCGCTCCTGCCCACTCGATGTTCCGCTCTACGCGAGCATCCTCCGGGACAGCAGGAGACGGTATTCGCCTGCTAGCGGCCAGCCCCCGCCTACTTACGAGGCCCATCTTCATTCTAACTGCTGCTTGCACAGCAACCGATACAACGATCTCACGCTGCACCTGACCACGAACGTGTGAAGGGACGATACCAATAAACTATATTAAAAGTTAAAGAATATTTTTTTATTTATTTTTATAAGTGATGTGAGCGTGTGGTGAAGAAATATCTTATCAGTATAAGTTATTATAAACATTCTAAAACTATGAGACTCAATGCTCAAACAAACGTAAGACTTTAAATTTAAAAAAAAAATTGCGTAAAATTTCATAATACTCGTATTTAATACCGTTTTCACAGGACATAATTTTAACAAAGTAATTTATTATGTTTTTTATGTGCTTCATGTTTGTATATAAATAAATCACTTAAGTTTTTATTTTATATTCAACGATATATTTCAATGCTATTTAAAGAAAGCAGCCCGACTACTATGAAATTAGTCATAATATAACCGTATATATTCGCCCATAAATTAAATTTGCTAGTGGCTTAGATTTCACCACGGCTTTGTACACACACACACACACACAAATGCGCGCGCGCGCGCGCGTACACACACACGCTTCATACGAACGCACGTACGCATTATGTATCCAGACACATATATCCCTAAGTATTTGATTTTTTATTGTATATCCATATCGCAGTTGCTGAAAGAACTTTTTTTTTATTTCAGAATATGACGATTAATGTCTGCCCTGACAATTTTTTATATTATCCAATCCTATTTTACTCAGAATGACGGACCTAGCAAAATATACGCGCACACAAAATGTATATTATTAAATCTTCAAAAAAAATTTAAATTTAAATGGGAATGCAACATGTGGAATGCAACAACGCAGATGAATGATTATTTAAATTTCACTTATAATAAAATATTAGTTTTTAAATAGCGCTACATAAATTATGTAATAGTTTAATTGAATGGAATGCTTCAAGGCTATACATTATGCAGCATTGAGCTGCCATGGACCATGTAACTAATTGTGAACCATTACCAAAATAAGAGTATTCTATGCCCGCATGATATCACATTTATCTCCGAAAACAAAGACGCCTTCCAACAAAACTTGGGAATCCAAGAAAAATGCATGGAAAGAAAACGGTCTAAAAATTGAAAGAAAAAGTAAAAAACATATATCGTGCCTTTTTGATTGCAATACAAATTTAAATAATCTGAAAATCTCTATGAGAACTACACAATTACCTGCGATAACCAAATCTAAATATATAGACTCAATCTTCAGTAATGATTGTAAAATTGATAGCTCGTGTAGATGTGGCTCGTAAAACAATAACAAAGTAGCCCAAGTGGAGACAACTCACGGGGCCCTTAGTAAATGGGACAAACGGTCTAGGATAGTAGTAGTAAATGGCAGCATAACTAAACAAAAATAATTTTTATAATAACTGTCACAGTACTTTTAATGACAGTAATATAAAATTTTCATTTTATTTCGAATGTTCAACAAACCAGTTTGAAACTAAAATTTTGTGCGGCAATAAAAAACACATATATTTAAGTTCCAATATACCGAACACAAATATAATTCTAGCATAATTTTAAATTATAAAATATAAATAAAATAACATTTCTTTGATTTGTATATATTGAGGGACTTTAAATTAATTTTTTCGTAATGATTACGTACGAATTGTTGTTATTAAATTCCGATAGATAACGTGATGGTTTTAGAAGATGTAATTTATTTGACACTGTTTACGTTATACGATATATTTTATTATTTATTTTTTTCTAAATTAGTTAATACTTTAATAGACTTATTTTCGACACTAAGTATCTATATAGCAAGTTTTCAGTAAGAGAATTAATTACTACCTCAAGTTCAATATCTTCCTTCTTTACTTATGTTTTCACTTTGGTTCTTACTTTGGTTTTCCTTTTGAATATTTTATATTTCTGGTTGGAATCAATTTCAAAATATTTTTTTTCCAAGATATCTTTATATTTATGAAATTTAATAACAACAAAATAGGTTTTTCGTGTGTTAGTATTAACCAAGATTTAGAAGAAATTTACATTTGATCGGTATATCAATTTCAAAAAAGACAAAAAACTTCAAGAAAAACGTCAGAAAATGAATTTATAATTTTACACGAGTGATTTCAAAATTAATTTTCAAATATATTCATAACGCCGATAAAGGTACGTTTAACTATTTGAAATATGGGACTCGTGAAATTGTATCAATTATAAGCATTAAATCATGTTACTTGTTGGTTGCATTATAAAAATATTCAATTGAACCGTGAGATATATTTTAAGAGATATCGGTACAGCTTCGTTACGTTAACTATCTCTCACTATCTCAGTTGTTAGATGAAAATAGTTTTTCTTAGTTTCCAATATTTTTCCGGAGATTTTCCAGCTCATTAAGACGAAATATTTTAAAACTTAGTCCCACTTTTTTGTTTAATCTGCATTCATATGAGCAATTGCTATTTCAAGCCTATTGGTTATATAATAAGCTTTTTGTACTTTTTGATGGCGACTATTGATACTACAATTCATGTGAAACAAAGCTTACTGAATAAAGAACTTAAAATATGCCATTACCTCTGATACCCTTATAAACGTTTTATATGAACTAGACTTTTTCAAAATATGTTCTAAAAAAGTAACTTTATTTTCACTAATAAATAATAATAAATATAACTTTGCTTAATTTATTAAATGGCTATTTCATTAAATATGCGTTTAAACATTATCCTCGTGTTTTATATAAATAAATTTGGTGGAATAATTTATATCCCTAAACTCTTCAGCAAAGAGTAAATGATAAAATTCCAAAAAAAATAGGATATGTAAAAAAATTAAAGTGTCGCCTTCATAAAAAAATTAGTCTAATAATTATGTAAGATAACACGTACACTCAAAGAATATATCATTTTAACCAACATTTTTAACAACACTAAACATTTTTATATTAGAAATAATTGACTTTTATTACTCGTACCAATTTTAAAAATTTCCCATATTATAATTTGAAAAGAGTTATTTATGAAAAGTTGTTTTTCATCTAATGGAAATCATTAAAATTTGAGAAATGAGAAAATGATAAATGAGTGAGAAAATTACATTTTTGAAAGTTGGAAAATTTGTTCTAATGAAATATTTTTATGAAAAATAAAAAAATGAGGTATGATTCGTTTGACATTTTCCATTTCATCAATTGTTGGTATTTCATAGTTTTAAATTAATGACTATCTTTGCAGCTCTGTGTGTATATTTCAACGATTTTAAATCCCGCCTAAAGATTTAGTTGAATTCAGAACATACTACGAAATTGTCATTTATATCGCTTTTAATTTTATGAATACTAAATTCTAAAAAAAACATTTGTTCCATTGCTTTCCTGTATATACACATTTGAAGTTTTACGTTTCATTTTTAAAGATAATTTTTCTTTCAATATGGTGAAAATTCCTCATCAATTACAAGAAGGTTGCAAATATAACATAAATAAATTACTTTGTTTAAAATACATGTTTACTTATGTGTAGTTTTATAGGTTAAATATAATATTAAGTACTCTATTTCAATTACGTATATTTGGTTCTTGTTTCTGTAACGAAATTTGAAAATTAGTCTGGATATTTAATTTAAACCTTTTTTGCTTCAAATCAATTTTGCTCAAAAAATATTCTGAACTGTTCCAAATATCCAAAATGAAGTTTTTATATAACTATATTTGCGTATATGAAAATTCTGAAAACTATACTAAAGCTGAAAATTTATAAAGGAATTTGACTTTATAATTTAAAATTAGAATGAAAATGGTCTAACCAAAATACGCATATAAAAGTTAAGTCCAGTATGAATATTCCCATTTGCGTATTTGAGTACATTCCAACGTCTGTTTTATTTCTTTGCTATATAATGGAATAAAGTATATATTTAACCATCCTTTTGGAAAATATTCTCTAAGTTTAATTGAAATGCTTTTAAAACAAAATTAAAATAATTTTCTTCGTATCGTCATCTACATAATCCAGAAATTAAATGTCAAATAAAATTCTATATATATTAAAAAAGTTAAATACGAGTTTTCGTTAGGGAAAGAAATAATTATTTCCTTTCAAAAACCGATCTATAAATAAAAAATCCACACTGTTATAAGCGCAAATGCTAAACCATATTGTTTTTTCTTGCAATCAAATATTATTACCTTTACAGTCTGTTATGCACGTAGATCTGAAAGAACAAGTTTTAAACTTAACCACACTTGTAGGTAACAAGTGTGGTTAAACTTGAAACTGAATTTAAAATTAAGAATATATTCTTTTTTTGTAAATACCATTATGCTTTTTGGCTGTATATAATAGCTAGGTTGAATCATTCAATTTTTCATTCAATATATTTATCTATAAAAATTACGGAATTGATTGTCGGTTTGAGATACAACATACGGGTATATATTGACTATGGAAATTTATGTAATTTCACTCAATTTAAATTTTTGTTATTTATATATCTGTGACAAATATAAATTAAATTTGCTCCTAATTTTTTGCAATTTTGTCTCTATTAAGGAACTGTATTTACTGAAAACGCAATAAACCAATACTGCTGGTTCCATGTTCTAGTGCTACTAACAACAGGCGTATAGTATGTCTTCAAGTTTTTATAAGAAGTATTGGTAATTTTTTCTTTTATGGTATTCACTGTGGTATAACAGTTATGATCTAGAACAATACTAGAACTAATTTGACAATTGAATTTGCTTTTGTAACTGTTTCTATGTTGTTATATTTTGTTTTTAATTAAAAAATAGTTATCTGATTTATAATTCTTATTATGTGTTTTACTTAAATGCTTATTTTTCTCCATATTTCATAACTTTCACATTATTTTAGTAGGAAGCGGGCAAAAAGAGGAAAAGCCAAAAGTTAAGTAGTTTAATATTATTATAAATATTCTTATTTAAGATTTTTGGAAAATCTGATTGCCACTATATTATACATTCCAGGGAAATGCGCTATGGCAATTTCATAGTATGACTGTGCAAAACAGATTATGCCAAGTTCAATTCTTAACTAAAGTTAACTAATGTCTGTGTCGATGTCGATGACAATATTTGTGTCGCACCCATATTGATTTTGACCATATGTTTAAGTACTCATATGACATTATGAGTTAAATTATAATTTTTTTGTAAATAATCCACGTTATCAGGGTATTATAAGAATTAAAATTAATGAAGGTTTTGTCTAAGCTTTCAGTAAAGATGCTTCATATTTCGCCTCCTAATGATCGAAGTAATAATGAATCGCTGTTCATTTCGGTTTCAAATGTTTCTCAGTAATGAATGAATTTTGTAGGATATTGTAAAAATAAATTATTACAAAGAAAATCAAAATATCTTACCAATCCTCAACTCACAGACGTATGTGTGCTTTTATCAAGATAATTTACTCGGAAAATTAATCATTCAAAGCACGAAAACGTTAAACATAATTAATAAAAACACTTATGAAAAATTTTTAACCAATTTTCGCATAAAGAAAGATTTATCTAAACATCAGATGTATTTTAATATAAAGACAAGAATGAAAAAAACAGGATACAAAACAAGAAATCAGAAACAAGAAGAAAGTAGATCTAAACGTAGAAATCAGATCTATTTTCTGTGTGATTCACAAAATAGAAATGGTTAAGCGCCAGTGTATTAAGAAATTCATGTTTATTTCCTTACGACAATTACATATAGTCAAAATCTCAGCTTATCGTATAGAGCATTCTCAATGATTCTAAATCATTTAATTTTATAATTCTATTATAAGACCATTAAATTTAAAATTTCTTCCAGTAAATAATATTTTGTCATACCTTTGAAAATACGTCCTAGTAATATGAACATATAAATAAATGAACATAAGCCTGTGTACGTATGAACTGAATATGTATATGTTACATTTAAGAAAATTATATGAAACTCACGAATTGTTGTTAAATTAAAAATTGTGTTTGAAGAAAAGAAGTCAATATTAAATAACATAATTTAAAATTTTTTTAGTTTCATTTCATTCTTAATCTTATTTGTATCATATGTTATACATTTTGGTGGATATTGAATGCAGACGTCCAAATATTTATTTTCAAATAGTCTTCTCTCTGGTAGATTCATCGGTGTCAGCACTGTTGAACAACATAAACAAATTTAATATTTAATTTAATTTATTATGTAAATTTAAAACTTGAACTTATATTATAACACAGATTCATAAAGGGCATATTTATAATTTAAAATTACATTTTAAATTGATCGGCAATGCTGGCACCGACTTCAAAAATAAGTAACTTAGTTATTTATTCCAAATAACTAGGTATCTATTTTGAGTTAATTATTTTTTACTTTTCAGTACCTATCTTTTTCGAAGTCGGTCCTTTTAATTATATTTACGGTATTTTTAAATACAGTTCTTTTCGAATTTTTAATGATTGACATATTAAAATTAATAATCACAATTATTTTCTTCCTTAGGATATTGGATAATTATCAAAAGCCAGTATATGGATAATTTCCTCTTTGTCTAAAGTTGATTATAAATAATACATAGATATGAAGCTGTAGTAGTAGCATAGCATAGCAAAATAATGTAAATGGTTAGCTTTTAGCCGTTAAGGGGTTCAGTTCTCAATATCCGAAGTCCGATATCAGATTTTGCAAATCAAAAACTACCACTTGAGGAGTTCCATTCTCCATATCCGAAATCCAATATCAGATTTTGCAAAGTAATAACTAAAGTAACAACTAACCAGTACCTTATATATTGGATCGCGATCAATTTACTACCATCCGCTAAGGCTTTACATTATTTTTAGAAGTCGTCATCATATACTAAGCTGGCCAATGGGGCTGTTATTTTGCAAAGTAAAAACCACCAGTAGTAAATGACTTGAATTACGATTGATTTATTACCATCCGATAAGAAGTTTGATTGTTCGTATTCAGAACTTACCATAAAACCCTGACCTGGTAAATGGTGGAGTTATTTTGCAAAATAGCCACTATCCGTAGCAAATATTTTGAATCATACTTGATTTACTGTCATTCGTTAAAGAGTTCCATTGCTGATATTCGGACTTCATTATCAGATCATTATTACATTTGTATGTATGAATTTGTTACTACACATATAGCATCATCTTTCAATTAAAAATAGAATCATCAAAATCGGGCCACTCGGTAAAGAATTATCCCTGAAAATATATAAATCCTTTTTTGAAGTCGATTAAAAATTTAACACGGAACGGAAAAAAATCAAAGAGGATATTCGAAAATTCAGGAATTCGTCTTCATTTTTCATGGTCATTTTCACATTCAGTCATATTTTCACGACACACAGAGATACATCTATATTTGTGTTAAAAAAATCTATATTTCCATTTATTTTCTACAAAGTAACAACATACTAAGAAATAAACTATTTTTTTAAAGGTTTCTTCAAATCTATATTAGTTTCACTTATGTATCTAAGTGAAACTAATATAGATTTGAAAGTCTATTTAGCGTAAGGATATTTGGCGTCCCCGTTTAAAGTTCCTCTCTACAAAATCCAATTTCATGAATTTAAAAAAAATTCACTTCGATATCATGTCGCTTCAAAACTTTTATATGGGTTTTATGATATTCACCACAGTATCATTCGTGGAATCAAAATTAATATTTTACCTATATTATGAAATTACGTTCAGGAGCTTAAGCTTAGTATACCTTAGAAGCTTAAGCTGGTAATACCTCCTCCGGCAAGGTCATCTCTTCCTATCTTTGCTAGCCTTATCTAGGTAGCGCCAGCAATTGCCACGATATCATTGTAGCAGCGGTGACGAGGGCGATACGAGAACGTCAGAAATCGCACCGTATGCAGCTTTCTCCCGCTTGGGCGTTACAAAACAAAGTGAGCTTATTAATACTGTTCTTTCCTTTTACCCGACTACGCAAAAAAAAGAGTGAAATATGTCAATATACTCCCTCTAAGTAAAATATACTCCCTCTTGTGCGTAGTCGGCTAAAAGAAAAGAATTTTATATATAGGCTCACTTATTTATAACTAGTTACAGATTCATGGCATAAGTAATTTACATGCATTGTCGCTTTTATGTCATTATTAGATGACTCGAATGACATTTTGACACAGGAGAATATTTTTCGTCAGCGTCCACGTTTTAAAAAGAACATTAGAAATACTCTCGTAAATTTAAATATAATAGAGATTTAAAAGAGTTCATCTCCAATTACGAATAACAAAATTGAACAATAAATTAAGTCTTTTAGAACAAATGCACGTGTATTTAGAGGAGGATGTTAAATGCTCCATTAAAAAAATGTCACGAAAATTTAAAGAAACGAAATTATTTAAAATATTCCACTCATTTTTACTGGCTATTATATATTGTATTCTGAAATAAAGTTCAGGTATGAAATAAACGTTTTAAATATTGATGAAAACTGTGTTTGGAATTATGTTTCTTATCTGAAGACATAATAGAGAAGTTACAAGTTTTGTTAGGAACAACATAAGTGAGGGCTAAAACTAAACGATAGAGTCCTAATGAGCAAAAAATGTTAAAATAATAGACGCAATGGAATAGGCATACAGGATAAAGCGGCTCAACACGCGCGGCGGAACTTCCTACCCCACCTCTATCCCACTCGTATTGTCACGACTCGGTATGAAGCCATCATACACTTTGCTGTCGCTGCTCGAATGAGGCTAGCCAGAGACAAGGAATGTTGACATACCTTGAAGAAGGTCTCCGCCTGAAAATGGATATCCTGAATATATGAAATGGAATATGGGATATTTAAATGAAAAAAAATTATTAATCTAAAACTAACAATAATAACGTGAAACGACTATAATAATATCAAATGTTACAATCTCTAAAACAGCAGTTTAAATGTTTAACGTATATATAACCTGAATAATTATCAATCTTATTGTGAAAAAGAGTCAACATTTTTATTAACATGAATAATAAATCATTAGACGTCATAGTTATTTAATTTAATAATGAAGTTTAATTATTCCATCGCATTTAATTTTTATTTTATTTGTTGTTTTAATAGGATTCAGAGGGTAATTACTTAATTGAAAGGATATCGCAAACAAATCTGTTGTTTCTAATTCAAATAAATACAGATCGAATTATGTCCAGAAAATTATATATTGTTTATTTAGTTAATAACACTTTTATATTTTCATACCTCAAATATTGTAAAAATACTGAGAGGTAACAAAAAGGTTTTTTTAATGACTAGTGGCCTCATGGGCACTCAATATTATTCGTATTTTATATTATTACTAACTTTTGTCTGCAATTAGTTTTCACTGTCTGATATAAGGAAAGTACCTTTCAAATTTTATGTTTCTAGGACCAATATATGCGACTGGCTATTGATATTCTTGTCAGTCATTTAACTTTTTATCTTTAAATCATACTAAATCATTGTTTTTTTTATTTTTAAATCTACTAAATCATCAGATAACACTGAAAGTGGTTGCAACTTACAAAATTAACCCAATAAGCAAGTTTGTAATTGATTTATGGTTTTTCATATAGTCTCCGTGCGTCGTTGACTTTTTTTCAGATAGTCTCCACGCGTTTTTATAAGAATGACGCGATCATTTTTTCCGCAACATTTTATATTTTTGTTTTTTTTTATTTTTGTGGAAAACTCTTCAGAATAAACCACTCACCGCACATATCGCTTCTTAGTTTCGGGTTGGTGGCAGAATATCCAGATTTCGTCATATATATCGATATCAACTACGGCATGTGAATTATCGTTGTCGCGTTTTACTAACTTTTTACAATACCTGAGAACGCGACGGTGTTTTGAGTTTCGTTTCAATCATGAGATACCTATGCAACAAAAGCTTCTTGACACCTAAATATCCATGTAGAATTTCTTATACCTTACTCACACTAATGCCTAAAGTTTCCTAAACGGTCTCCATCATAAACGTTGATGTTATTTTCAGTTGCCGTTGTAGAGGGACGTCTGTCACGCAGGTCGTAACGCAGATTGGTACGGTCAAGCTTTAACTTATAAAACAGTTGTAAGCAGTAGCAAGGAAAGAGGCTTTATAATAAAATGACAGTCCAAGTAGATCCTCGCTTTATTTTTGATTGAGATCGCAATAAAACTCATAAAAATCATTGAACAAAAACTTCAACGTTTGAAATTCATTTTGTGGCGATAACGCGAGTTTGACATTATGGCCAATTCGGAAAAACATATGACAAATTAAAGTACCGTACCTCAATGAAATTTTAAAAAAAATTTAATTTCGAAACTTAAATCTATTTATTTTATTACCATTATACAAAGTGGTCTATTTTGATAACTTTCAGTACTATATTCATATTACCTTGTTTATCTTATGCCAAAATTATTTTTTGATAAACAAAGTCCTCTGAAATCTAAATTTCTTGTTGTTCTGATCAAATAAAAAAATGTTCGCGATACAACATCCATGCTCTAGTTGACTTTCTTTCATCCATCCCTTACTCTAAATATGGTCTGCATATTCATAGCTAGAAAATAAAATCACGAAACACACTTGACTACTATCTAATAAATAAATAGTCGAAAAACAACAGTCAATCCAATATGAAGAAATGTTATACTAATATTTGCGCTCTTCCAAATAAAACGAAAAAGGAATATAATTAAGCATACGAAAGATGTCGATTTGAGATTTATTAGTAAAAAGAAAAATTTGCAAGGTGTTATTGCTTCAAAACAAACAAAGGATGAGATCGTACCTACCTCGGCAAAATTCGATCATGGTTTATTTTAATAGTTACGTAATTAATTAAACCTCAATAGAAAGGAATCAACTTGGAAACATTTTTCAAATTACCGGAAAATATGTGTCGCTTTTAGTTCTTCTTGTTTTAAACCCAAAAATTACAAAATATTTTTAAAACTATTTTTCTCTTTTACTCTTCTGTGGGTTTATCCATCTTTGGGTTTATTTCATCGTCCTTTTATCTACGAGCTATTATTATGTAATATACCTAAAATGTTGAAATAGTTTAACATAATACGGCTACGGATGGTATCCAGTATGATGGTCGATTAAAATATAAAAATATCGTATAGAGAAATTTACTATACGTGAAATAATAGTGAATATGGCCTAAAATATTAACAATATAAGATTGAAGTGATATAAGTGCTCAAAGGAGCAATTAAATTAGCGGCTAGTTGTAAATTAACTTATCGATAAATTTCATTTCTATGGCGATTTTTCACGGTTTGCATAATTCTTAAATTTGAAGATATAATTAATAACATCAGCGTCCATAAAATTACTTAGAAATTCCAAATTTTATTAAATTTTTTGTCACTGAAATTTTCAAGTCTCTGGTATGTCTTGTCATTTTTTTATTTAGAAATTATTTTGTATTTCAGATGTTGAATAATATTTGAAATATAAGTTTACAATTTACATAATGTTAACTTTCAATGGATTACCCATGCGTCCGTATCTTCCTTGGTAACCACTATTTCTCAAAAATGATTTGGTACCATATTATGCAATACATATGCGTTTATATTCTTTCGACATATTTTTTTTAATTTAATGTAGATATATGATTACTTTCATACCATTACTAAAATAACCCATCGTCGATTATAACGTCTAAGACAAGAGAGGCGTCGAGAGACTTCAGAATCGAAGTTCACATTTTGGAGAGACATCATACCCGTTTAAACATAGCAGTAAAAACAGTATCGCATTACCACGGATTTAAAATGCTAGAAGCAAATGACGCATAACTGCATGACAACCGTAACCAAACGGCGGACTGTAATATTTAATTACATAAAAATTAATGTATGGATAATTAAACGTTTAGCTTATTTAGATAAACGTTTAGATATTTTAACGAAAGCTTTATTTTAATCTAAACCGATCCCAAATTAATTGCCATAATCACACGATATCGACGGACGCATTGACAGTTACCGTATTCCATTGGCTTAATCATTTACTAATATTTTTAAAGGACTAATTTTCCTTGTTAAATTTTAAAACTGATTTTATTTGAAACTGACCAAATTTATTGCTTTTACGTCCAGTAAATAAATTCATACATGATTGGAATCCTAATATATCAAAACTTGAGATACACTTCAATTTTATTTGCCATTTGCATATAGTAGAGTTCATAGTTTTGAGGAAAGAAGAAGTAATATTTCAAATTAAAAACACATTTGTTTTATACTTCATTGAATCTTTGTTTAATAATATTTACTTAAAATCTCTGTAGCATTTTTTTATCTAAATTATTTATTAAAACAAAATAGATGCTTAGACCTTAAATACAGGTAAGATCTCACCTAAAATAAATTTTTTGTTAATAATGTAAACCTTTTATAACATTAACCAAAAAAATAAATATTTAGATAAATTCACCTGTGAACAAAAAACTTTAAATTGGATATCATATGTTAAGTGAAAATGGCCCTAAATTAGAAATAATTTTGCACATATTAAACAAGTAGGTAACTGAAATAACTTCAACTATCGAAACTACTTTATCTTAAAATCCAAATCCATTCTAAATTTTTTCTTAGAACGTTAATCAAATGCATAATTAATATAAATCGTCGTGAGTGAGTAGGCTAACTATATTATTAGAATAGTTAATAGCGATATGATATGAATAGTTTATGGCTTGGAGAAACACATGTTAAAGAAATATTTAAAGAACTTAAAGGTTAGGATATGATTATAGAAATCTTTGACTTCCATATAGGAAATAAATATTCGATTGTTGTATTAAATTAAGAATTAGATTATGTACAGATGCTAGTATTGTAGGAATGTTTCACATCAATGAGTTTACATAGTTTGTTGTAAATAAATAACAAAAGATATTAATTACAGGGAGAGGAAGAAATAAATTTATAGTAATATTCAACAAAGAAAAAAATGTTCAAATGTCATGATTAGCTTTAAATAATTAGATTTCATTTTATTTACCCAAATTTTAGGTCCTTGACAAAGGTTACATTTTATCAATGTATTTTTAATACAAGAGTTCTCTTTCCACGACGTTAGTTTTATTAATTATGTAAATTATCATAATCATTGTGGAAGTATTGTTAAAATCGAACAGATTTATCTTAAATTATTTATAATTTTAAGATTATATTCCCTTAGTGGTAATATAATCAAAATAACATAGTTTTAGCAATAAAATATTTTTCTTCGGTATTTTACATTGATCCTAATTTACCACTACAAAATAAATCAAAAAGATTTTAGATGTATAAATAAAAATATAGTTCTCTTTAATAAGTGTATACAGCAGCTATGAACAGCATTCTTTTCATTCCTTTAATTATTTCCTCCTTCACCCTCTTGCTATTTATATACGGTTAATTATATATATATATATATATATATATATATAATATATATATATATATATATATATTTATATATATAAATATATATATATATATATATATATATATATATATATATATATGTATATTTATATGTATATTGCTTCATTAAATTTCGTATTCACAAATATTCAACTACTTTTTTTTTGTCAAAGCAAGCCTGAGTCGAATCATTACTGCAGTAATTTCCAGTTGGTATTTAAATTGGTGATACTATGGCAGTTATCACAAATCTTTGAACATTATTGTTTGTAGTTATAGTTTGGTACTGCAAGAAACAATAAAATTATTACTCGTGAAACGTTTTTTTCACTAGGCCAAAAAATAATTTCGATATATAAAAATTACATTATTAACAAGCAGAAGCAAAATATATTTTTATTTTGTTCGCATCACTGGGTTACGTTAAAATAATGAGAGTTTCATCAAAATTTATGGAGCGAGATGAAAGTACCAACTCCCAAGTTGTAAAACTGAAAATTGCCAGAAAGCGACTGGCTCCGATAAATTTTTGATTTATCTTGTTATCGGTGGTGAAATATACATTTCTTCTTTGTAACTGTACTATGTGTTTACGTCCTTGAGAAGACAAGGACTTCCGCCTGAAAAAGAAGAATGGAAAAATTATGGCAATATATTATGCTGCAAAATAAGATAATAGTTCTTTATGCTAAAGTTAATCCGTATCAGAGACCTAAAAATAAATGAGAGAGAATTCAGACCGATGGTTAAAAAATTAAGGCCTTTAAATAAGATTTATATTTTTTGATAAAGTAGGGTTAATTTTTCAAGAAAGTTACCTTTTATCCGCAAAGAGGTTAGTTTTGATATTGAACACTTACCTATAATTATGATTTACCCATGGTTACCACATGACTAAGTATTTAATATAAACACAAAGAAAACAAATGAAATATATTTAAATCAAGTCAGATAAATTTTAATTAAATATTAAACATAAAATATGCAACAAAATATGTGCATATGTATGCATACACACACACACACATAAATACACACACACACACATGACTAAGTATTTAATATAAATACAATTAAAACAAATGAAATATATTGAAATCAAGTCAGATAAATTTTAATTAAATATTAAACAATAAATATGCAATAAAATATGTGCATATGTATACATACACACACACACTCACACACGTATATATATATATATATATATATATATATATATATATATATATATATTATATATAAGTATTATTTTACTTCTGGTTGCAATTTCTACCCTGAAATCAGTCAAAAATACTAAAATTAACCAAAGTATATGCATAGTAAACAAATCAGCAATTGTATACATCTGTCTAATCAACAAACTTCCAAATGTACCTCTAAAACTGTCTAAATAAATTAGATTCATAGAAATAAGGAAATTATAAATTAAAAAAATACTTTTATTTTTAGAATTAATAAGCAAAGCAAACTGATCAAACATATAAGCAATATGCAGCAAGCAAATTGTTGATTCATAAAATTTTGAAAGAGAATAATCATATGAAATATTAAAAATATATCAATTTGTATAGGAGGCCGTTGTTTAGGGATTAGGTGAGGAAATGTGCCTATAAAATATATTTAAAAACAATATTTTTAGGCTTTTAAAAACCTACGCAAAATTTTCCATTAAAGTATTATTTAAATCGAGCAGGATCTCTTTTTAAATATTTATATTTAAAAAATTATAACCCCTTAGTTATAACATGATGAAACGGTCATCGTTTTATAAATAAAATTTCCTACTTAATGTTTCACAATGATCCAATCTTACTTACGGTTACAAAGAACAATCAGTAAGATTTTAATTTCATAAATAATAGTTCTCTTCTCCTTAATATCAGTTATATAAAGTGTACAGTCATGATAAAGAGTATTTTTTCATAATTTTAAATACTTCTTATCTTCAACGTTTTCCTATTTATTTACACTCAATTTTCTAATATTACTTTTTTAAATTATATATCCTTACTTCCACCCACTTTTCGCAGTTTAGTGAATCTCGTATCAATTGAATCGATATTTGAAATGAAACATGATTACTTTTCATTCTGTTTTACATAAATACCCCTTACTTCAATAAATAAAATAATAAAAAAACAATTATAATTTCTATCAACCTAAACATCCTTAACATTGTATTAATTTCTGGTATCACCTTAAATATTTTTTTTCGGTGAACTGGTGAATTCTTTTTTTTCTAGGACAAGCCCTAATTGAATCAATGGTACTGCAGTAATTTCGAGTTTGTGTTTGAATTTGTGATTCTGTGACAATTATCAAAATTTTTTTAGTACATTCTGCAAGAAACGTTAAAATATAAGTTGATTAAGCGTCTTTCCACAATATCAAAAAATAATTTCAGAACATAAAACTTACTTCAGTCGCGAGTAAAACAGAAGCTAAATATATTTTTCCATTGGTTCGTGCCACTGTTTTACGTTAGAATAATGAAACTTTCATAAAAATTCAGGTAGCGAGATAATATGGAACGAATTCCTAAGTTGTAAAAGTGAACATTGTCGGAAAATGACTAGCTGCGGTAAATTTTTAATTTATCTTGTTATCGTTGGTGAAATGCAAATTTATTATTTGTATCTGTGCTACGTGTCTATGCCCCTGAGAATACAGATAGCTTTCTGCCTGAAATGAAATGATATGCTGAAACCTAAGAGAACAATTCTTACTTCTAAGCTTAATATGTATTAGAGACGTAAAAATACCGAGGCTTCAGACAGGTGGTTTCAAAAGTAAAGGTCTTTGAACTACCATTATATTTTTTAGTAAAGAAAGGTTTCCTTTTCAGCAAAATAACGTTTATCTTTAAGGAGATTTTTGCTCGTTCATTTGTTTATTTATGTATATATTATTATTTATTAATTTTCATGTATTGCGCTTATAATAAAAACGTCTATATATAAAAGTCAAATTTATTGGTTTTTGTAATAATTTCATAACAAAAGAGAATTTATCGATTAAAGTTTACCTAAAAAGTTGACTGAACATTTTGTAAGATTAAAAAAAGGTAACTTTAATGACTTTGTATTGAATGTTTAATATAAAAAAATTAAAATAAATAAACTAAATTAAATGAAATTGCAATAAATTATATTAATTATTAGAAGATAAATATACAGCAAAATGTGTATATATGCATATATATATATACGGTATTAAAAATTTCATCAATATATGTGTGTGTGTGAGTGTATGTATGTGTGGGTGTGTGTGTGTATGTATGTTTAGAAACTAGGAAGTATCATATGAGTATTCTCTTACTTGCGGTTACATTATGTACCCGAAAATTAGTCAAAAACACTAATATTAGCTAAAAATAACCTTATCTGCCATATAACAATTAACACGAAAATTGTATACGTCAATCTTGTCAACAAACTGCTAAATGTGGCCCCGAAACTGTCAAAGTAACTAATAAACACAATTACAATCACAGAATTATTTGAATCATATAACTATGGAAATTTTGATTTCAATCAATACTTTTATCGTGTAGAATTAATAAGCAACGCAATCGGATCAAAAATATATGCAACAGGCAGCGAATTTAATTGAATCATATAGATTTGAATAAGAACAATCGTAAGAAATATTGAACAGAGATTAATTTGAACAAGAAGCCGTGATTTATAAATAAGGCGAGGCAATATGCCAAAAAAATAGGAAATCTGGCATGTAAAGCAAAGCCTTCAGCAATTTCATGGGAAATGATAGATCGATCGAAATTTATCTTCCATACGTAATTCATTCCACAACTTTCGATGTAGTTTTCAATTTCTCATAATTTTTTGATAAATCTACCCCTCTTATATCACATGAATATAGTCTACAGGGTTCCATAATTCAAAAAGAAAAAAAAGACATTCATAATATCGCCCACACGTTCGTCTAACACAGTTGTTTTTCTCCGAATCCGCTTGATATACAGAAGTGAAATATAATATTTAAATGTTGTAAAGCATATTAACCTACACCTTTTTTATCAGCTAGCACTGTCAGATATTTATATGAAAATATTAGGGAGGAATTCATGGGAAATGAATTCCTGTTTTTTGCATTTCATGTGTTCTTTTTTCATTTCTTATTTTCATAACATAATACAAAATTTTTCACTTCATTTTTTCTTAATATAAAGGAATATTTCTTCATATGTACCCAACAAATATATTTGACCTCACCCACCTCCATCCCTTCCCAAGACAACTGAACCTAACTTATGACGAAAGAGTTTTCAATAACTACGCAAAATTTTCTAGGAAAACTTTCTAGAATTCTAGATATATATTATGTTATTACTCGGTTATATATTTTGAGACATTTACGATAATATAAATGACCGATTATATTAGGTATTATTAAATATATATTGTGTTTGGAATTCCATATTACTGATGACTTATGATTAAATAAAATAATTTCACTTTAAACAAGATCCGATACTCTCGTAAACCAGGCTTGTGCTATTTATTTCGACAAAAAATAATTATACCACTCACTACTCATAAAAATATAGAAGTAAACAAAATAATTGAATATTAAGTGATCTAGCACTACGCCATTACTTTTATGTCGCAGAATTCGTCTACATATACAAATGATATTCAAATTTTATATTACGATAAATAAAGGTAATCGTCTTCCTAATTGATTCAACACATAACAAAAATCGAGCTGATAACCATCGCTACTTTGTACTATAGACATATAATAACGTGGTGGTAATGACTAAATGATTTATAAAAGTAAAACGTAAACAATCACATGTGTGCCTTAACCCACTCAATAAAAATTAATGTAAATATAACTGCCTATTAAAGATAACACTACGTTTCTATTTCGCGAACAACCTTTGTATATATATATATATATATATATATATATATATATATATATATATATATATATATAAAATCTTTGTTCAGGTTTTTTTTATTGTGTGTCAAATATGTAACATTATTTTGAAACCTAAACAAAAAAATCTATTCCCCTCTTGGTACATACTTTCACAAATATAAAAATTGTTTTCTCAGATTAAAACTTTCTTCAAATGATTTTTATCGGATTTTTTGCGTTTTGATGAAACACATTTTGAAAAAGATCTTTTCAGCACTTGTCTATTGTTTTAGTATCTTCGTCTATTAATTCCACTTACCTATGATTAAATTAATGTTTCTTAACTTTGGTCTTCTTTACAATATTTCATTTCATTCTCTAAAGTTATGAAAAAAAACTCAATTGTCCATTCAAGTATTTCAAAGGCGTTTAAAAAATTCCTCCCCTAACTACTCATATCTTGTCTTCATTCTATTTTGTTTCATATCCGTTTCCTTCCATACTTCTACTTTCTGTTGCTACTCTTCAATTCAGGTCGAAAACATCTCCCGAAATTTTAAATTAGGTTAATTTTGTATTTTCTACGTGTTTTTTTTCATAAAATTACCTGTACTATTATTTCGTAAATAAAACGTAATTTTAATCAACTTTCAAATATTGTTTCTGTAAGAAGTTTACCAGAAAATTACTCATTAAATATTTAAGTAAATACATAAGTTTTTAGAAATATGGGATAGATTGGAGATAATGCAATCTTCGCTTCATATTTTTTTTAAATGATATTATTAAAAAATCATTAAATCCATATCCTTCTGCTTACAATTGCAATATTGCATAGCCTTGCGTTGTGTTCGATATAATACAAGAATATATTTCTGATTCCTCCCCATAAAACTTTTTTGTAGAGTGTCGTTTACCACTCGTGTAATCCGATTACTGAAACAACTAAATAGATACACAAAATATGCCTCCAAAGTATGCAATTCAAAGTCGTTTCCAATCACATTAACTATGCAATTGATATATTCATTTAATTTTCCATATTTATTTACTATTCCGTGTTTTTTCACTCGTGTTTTTATATCCGTTCATATATTCGTGATATCTATTGTTCTAATTTATTTTTTTAATTTTTGCAAAAAATATTTGTTGGCGCCGTGATGTATCTTACCGTCTTAACGGCGCGGCACTGAAACCCGGATTTGATTTCCGACCTGGAGCATGGCTAGAATGATATTTGAAATCACGTAGCTAAATGTCACGTGCAAGTGATTAGCAGCAGTTCCACTGGTGCGACAAACTACACGTTGTGACCGCTAACACGCCTGCTCAGCAGGACTATTAAAGTATTAACGCGCGTTTAAGGTATTAAAGCGGGATTATTGAACTAATACATGCTGTTGATTTGTCGTATATATTTGTCGTATATATGTTTGTTGTATTTGTCGTATATATGGTGTGTGTAGTATCATGAATAGGCTTTCAGAAAGCCCGTAGTCCACTCGTTTACATAATGACACTTGGCTAATCCTGAGATATATTTCAAGTACCTGGGTTAATGTTGGTTGTCGTGAATTATGCAAGTGAATGTCAAAATGTATATACAATATATTGTATAATATTTATACATATGAATAAATATTTTAGAAAATTGTATTTTTTTAACAGTTTAATGATTACCTAACGAAGCGTTAAAAAAATTTACACGTAACTGTAAACGGTTAATTATATTTAGAAAAGACTTTAAATTAGTTGAGGGTCACTAGACATCTTAAGGTGTGATATTCACTTTACCTAATTTTTTTTTCTTTTTCTTGAAAGGGATAAACTTATACCTCGTGGGCTAATATGTATACTACCATAATTTATTCATCCTAGCGCTGCGGCGTTAAATATAGCCACTCCCAGGTTAAAAATGATCGTCCCTGAGCTAGGACTTTTATTTCAGGAAAAATGGTGTAAATAGATGTTTCTATGTTATATAAAAAAAACAATTAACACAAAAATCTAATAAGATACTTAGATGCATTATAGTTCTATGTATCAAGAAGGAAGCACGACTTCAAAGGAGGAGGAGGTTCTCAATTCGTCAGAATCTTTTTTTTGAATATGTTAAGCAATGATTCTTTATCGAGCAGATAATGACTTACAATAAGTATGCAATATTCTAAAATAGAAAATAATTGTTTGCTAGTTATAGTGTGATGATTATTTTAATTAATCACTAGAAATTAAAAAATTAATTCTTTTAAAAAACCGTCTTCAAAAAAATAGGTACTAAAAAGTAAGGAATTATTGGCTCAAAACACATAACTACTTATTGGCAATAAATCACTTTTTAACTTGTTTTTGAAGTCGGTGCTAGTCCCTCCGATCAAATTAAACAAATGTAAAATTGTATATTATAAATATTCCCTTTAGAAATCTATTTCATTTTGTGAGTACATTAGAAGTAAAGGTTTTAAATTTACATTATAAATTAAATTAAGTTATAAATTTTAAACATAGCTCAGAACTAGATGACAATGCATTATAAACTGGCTTTCTTGTCTATTTGTTCGTTTGTCTTTTCAGCATTAAGGAAAATGTCCATACGACTAACCTAACCATTGCAAATTTTTTTTTACGATAAAATCGTCGTCATTGTTTTCGTTTTATTGTGTACTTTACTTTTTAATAAAAGAAATATCTTTCATCTAGTTGGGACTCCGGGAATAGGTAGAAATATATCGATTAATACACACAACACTAAAAAGCAGATAATAGTTATTTATATATTATTGGTAGAATGTTGTATAACAATTCTTTCATAACAGTGTATTACAAGCTGAGCAGTAGATAGTTTTACGCCGTTTTTGTTCAAGGATTTACATGGTTCCTAATACTTCCTGCACTTTATAAAATATTTTACCGCACGATTTGGACAATCGATATTTCGAATAATATAAAGATAATTAACTCATCAAGTCTAAGTTTCTTATTTTTTTTGTAGTACTCGTTTGATTCAGGACAGTTTCTTTCTACTTTCTTACCATCCTTCTCTCACCTTGGCATTTTTGAGACAGTATTTCAGTTGGTCAGTACGGCTATGTCTTTTGTACCAAGCTATCTAAATGCTTCTAAACCGTTATGATATATGAATATCTTACTCACATCCTTCTGAAGAGATATTTTATATGACTCTGACATGGTTTGTAATTCCTCAAATATGAGGCTATAGCAAGATTTGCTAAGTTTTCTAAGAATCTGACGTCATTGAAAAATCTACCGATGCATGCTGCAACATTTTAAGTCAATAGAAAATGATATTTATAAATATGAATGTCTGCCTACTACATAGTTGCAAAAACTTTTAATTTTCTTTTCTAACGACTTTCTACTGGCACGTTCTACTTCTACGCATGCCCCCCTAAGACATTAATAATTTTATGACATCACAAATAATATGGCATTTCATGTTAGTTTCTCAACGACAGCTACTCTCTACAGTCTTTACTATTATCTATTGTATGCGACCAACCTTTTTCCTTCTAGATCTTACAAGGATTTTCATAGATATTAAAAATTCTCAAAAATTTCCTGGACTATATATATGGGGTTATAAACCTATATCAGATTACAAATCTTTGTGGGACAAGATGAGATTATTTTAAATACTACAGTTAGTTTTAAAAACGTAGTAAATTAAAAAAAAATTCAATGTTCTGGTAAATCAAGGGAATAAAATATTACCTTGACATTAATTTTTTGCCAATGACTTTATCTTTATTTTAAGCTTATTCAAAAAAATAAGTTATGCCAAGTTTTGAGACATCTTTCCGCTCTTGGCCAACATAGGATTTTAGGATAATTTTTTAGGAATTTAGGATAGTTCTCCTTTTTTGTAGTTCATATTGCCACAAAAGCGTCTTTTTTAAACACTATATTTGTAGAACTTTATAAAGGTCCTAAAAGTAAGTGTTTGCGGTAAGTGATATTATTCTGCCCGTTTTGCTTCCCTTTAAATATAATACTCTGAAAATTTTTACGAAATGTTTTTAAATCGGGATAAATGACACTGACGCGATACTTTTGCATTTCATAAGTGCGTTCTTATGATTTGATAGTGACACTGGGATTCAAATATTCATCTTGAGAATTAACATTTTAGGTTGACAAAACGATTGTATACACATATGCAGGGTCATTAACTTACGTATATAGTTTATATATATATATATATATATATATATATATATATATATATATGTATATATATATATATAAATATATATTTATATATATATATATATATATATATATATATATATATATATATATCATACATTTATAATCTAATAACCATAGCACATTTTCTTGTTTTAAGTGACCCATTTAATTCCAGAGCCATTGATATTTACGTGAAAAAGTAAGGTTTCGGGTTAATATAGCGAACCCAAAATAAGTATGCCAATATTGTATTAGTGAAAAGATATCGTATCTCCTTTATTATCCTGTAAATTAAATTAATAATACTCAATTTTGCGTGTACAATAATATTTGTCAAATCATTATATATGCGTTTTTTATTTGGTGAACTAAAATGTGTCAATGTGATTAAATTCTTTTAAAGATTTCAACTCTGATGGTTTATTTTTTAACCCGCTTTTATTAGTTTCATTTGTATGTAAATATGTATGTAAACAAACTTATCAAGTCGATTTCCACCCATTTTCTAATTACCACATCAATTATACACATTATAAAAATGTGATACCTCCAAGCTAATACGATGACGGCGAAGTTATATGGACGTAGGAACGTCTCAAGTGACAGCATTAAACCCCTCGAGTTTAGGCTAGTTTCATTGGTCTACAACTTGCAACTTTTGACTACATACTGTACAAGAAGCGCTTAATGATGATGAGGAAGATGGTCATCGGAACACCTCAATAGTTGAGGTAAACTCATCTAGTTGAACTTAGTTCTTTTATCTCAATAAATCCTTTATTAGAGAGTTTAATTTTTTGCTTACTTTGAAGTAAAACTTTCTTGTTTATGCGTCTTTATTTTAAGTGTCAAAGAGCTCAATATTATGCACCGAGAATTGCTAGGAATTGACATAATAAATAACGTAAATACTCACAGAAATGGTGCATTAAAAAAAATGCATACTGATAGAATAAATTAATTTCATCAACAGTGAATGGTAATCAAAATTATTAAATAACCGTAGGTAATGTAATTAATAACACAATATGGTAATAGTAACTTAAATTATTATTTTAACAATTTCGTGAATTTAATTGTGTAAAAGATCAATCTATTGAAAATCTCGTAACGCAAAAGAAAATATTGGCAACTTCAATTGAATTTTTCTTACCTGTAAACTACAGGAAAGATAAAACGGCTGGTGAAACAATTTATAAACTAATCCGAAGATATCTTAAAATTTTTTTTTGTTACAAGTATCGTATATCCTCGAACTTAATTAACTGAACCGATCAAGTAAATGAATTGAAAATAACATTTCGGAAACTGTGCTTTTCTGAAATGTAAACAGGTGTAAGTATTTCTATTAAATTCGTTTCCTTTCCAATTAACTTCCATTATACGATCGCAAATACCAATTATAGCGCCTTATTACTATAAAATATTTTCGTAATATTTAATACCCATATTGAGTTATTCAAATTAAAACTTATTGATCCAAACTGTTGACACGAAAAATATTTAAAAGATACATCATTGTATTTTTATCCATTTACTTTAATATACCATCACCAGCATGACAGATTATGAAGAGATAGCCTATAATCTATTCCATTTCATTCGTCTCCATAATCGTTCTTCTTCTTATGAAATATAATATTTTGTAAATTTTCACGAGATGGCGTTGTATTGATAGAAACTTAGCGCTTATGTAATTTGCTGAATTATATCAGTGAGTTCACTTAAGTTGAACGAGTGGCACGTCGTGCGTAAATTTAGTAATCGAAACTTTATATAACTATTAAACAAATTTATAAATATTTATACTGTTATTAGCATTCGAATCCCTACAAGCTTACATGAAAACTAGAATCAAATTATTAGGGAGCATACATCAAAACAGTCACGCGGATTCTTACAAAGTGGTTCTTTTTTCGGTGGGCTTATCTTTGAGTCACATAGACCACTGCATAAAGCTTAAAAATGAGAATTTAAATTAGCAATGGCTTTGCAAAAAACAGTTGTTAATACTGTTGATTGGAAGCGTTTGATTCTGGATACAGACACTATTAGGAGATCTTCGAATCTTTTGTATGACGTTAGGCACTCACAAATCCATGAAAACACCATGAGGTAATTCGAATGATAGTTGGAATAGTTCAAAAGCATGTTTTCTCTTTTCCTTGTACATTCACTTGTTTTATATTGATCACCCAATTCACATATTTTATTATAGAACGATCTTCCTACAAAATTGCACTTCTCCGTTAATTTTGATGTCAATAGTTGTACAGACAGTTTAGGATTTATTCTGAATTTTTAGCATATTGTTAGTAACTGATTTAATTCTCCCCCGACTCCTTATAATAGTTACTTTGGCTATTTTATCGAAATGTCGTACCTTTCAATGATTTATTTTCGCAAATCCGATTCTTTTTACTTTTATCCGGGAATATATCGACAAATTAAAATCATTTTCAATCAAATTTAACTTGACGTTTTCTTATATAATTAGGAAGTATATAAGCACTCTCGTCAAATAGGGTGCAAGGAACGACTTAAGGCTTGCAGAGCGTTTTATATCTTATATTGAGGAAAATATTTGCCGCTTAAAACCACTTGACTTAAATTTAGCTCTGTAACCTATATGATTACACACCCACAAATATATATATATATATATATATATATATATATATATATATATATATATATGTTTTGTTAAGTACTTTCATCGTAAATGCTTATATCTTTACCCATCGTCGCTGTAATGTATAAGCCATAGTTTCAGAAACCCAGCATCTATTCACTTTAACCTTATTAAATGATTTATGTATTCACGAGTATATTTTATTATACGATCATTTAATAAAATAATTTGCTTTGGTCAGCGACCCATTCATTAAATAATTTTTGAAGTCTTGAAATGTTATTATGTCAATTTTAAACATATGAGTAGTTAGAGGAGTTTGTCATATTATTTAATTGAAAATTTCTTTCATAGCTTTTAATGTTTTGATATTGAGGAGGGCAATTAGAACAATTGAAAGACTGTTTAGTGATATCAGAGGTTGGTAAATATCAAAAGTGATTACTTAAGAAATTGTTTGATCTATATTCGTTTTTATCTTATAAATTAATTAATTTAAATAAATAGATTAACTAACCAGTACTATCTTAAATGTCAATGCAATAAAATTTACTCCTATTTTTAAGTATTTTTTCTAATAATTTCCATTAGAGGTATTTTATTCTTTATTGCAATTAATTTCAAAATAATATCGTTCTTTTTTCCTAACAATGTAATCTACCTTGTTAATTTGAAAAAAATTTTAACGTAAAGTATTTAATTGTTGCTAAATAAAAATTTGTATTGAACTTAATTCTTGCCCGCAACGTGTTTAACACTTCTTTTGTTTGTTAATCTTGTCATCACTATTTTTAGCATGATTGATAACGAAAGTTTCTCACTTGTTGGTGCTTATAAAACTTCGAAATATTAATGAGATTTGTTTATTATTAAAGAATTAATGTTATATTCCAAAAGTCTTGAAATGTTATAGGATACCATATTAAAAATAAGCAAGGTGTAGAGTTGTAAGCTAACTTAAAACTGAAATAATTTTTTTGCGACATGGACAAGATGACACGTAATAATATTAAACATGAAAATTAGAGCGACAGTAAATGCTTGTTATAAATGGGTCAACACTAATAGATCATATTATATTTGACTATATATTGATTTATTAGGATGTTATGCTTCTCAAGTGCATTAATATTTTTTGTAAGTTATTTTAAACCTCATCATTGATAGATTTTAGTGTGAAGTATTTTCAAAATATATACTATATTTCTACGGAATCTATGGTGCCGATAATTTTTTATTATAACTTATAAGTTACAAGCATATTAGCCAGGATATTACAAGTATTAAAGATACGCATATTTCTATTTAAATTAAGTTTGACACATTTTATATATTTTTTAATCGTATTTGAAAAGAACGCCTTTCTATAAATTGTTAAAGGAAAAGTTAAATTAAGTTATGTTCTATTTTCAAGTTTTTTTTCCGCATCAATAAATTTGCGACGGGAACTTTAGAGCTTTGATATGAAGAGAGTACAAATAAAACTTGTTTGATGTTTGCTTACAACATGGTAGCGGTGATGCTCTATAAAGAATATCCAGAGAGTAGTGTTACCAGATTTAAAAAAAAGTATAAAGTTTGGTCATAGGTTGAAAATCATATTTCGATAAACAAGTAAGAATAATGTATTTGATAAGATATATTTATAGAGCTTAATGACTATAACAGTTTAAGTTTGAAAAAATTATAAAGAATTATTTAAATTTACAGACAAGAAAGTAAATTTTTGATTTCTGATTTAATAAAGAATCGGTTTATGTTTTGATTCTAGTGATGAAGAAATTGTTCACATTGGTGAGTTTGCGAAATTTATTAAAAACTAATATAAGAATATATCGACGGTATGACGAAGAAGGAATTAGTCTATGATTATATCAAACCATGAAAAAAGCACAAAAAATTAAGGAGAGTATTAGATGATAGATTTACAATTCCATTATGTACAAAATGAAATATAAATTTGAAAAACAAGATAATTCAAGGTTTTATCAAGGGAATATTACATCAATATATATATATATATATATATATATATATATATATATATATGTACATATATATATATATATATATATATATATATATATATATATGTACACATATGTGTGTATATATATTTTTTTAATTTTAATACTGTCGATCCACAATAATTTGGATCAGATTCCATTAATCATTAATAATAATTTTACTTAGTCTTGACTTAGTTATGACTTAGTCTTAGTTAGGTATGCAACTTAAAAATGTTAAGATTTAAATGGTAAATATTACAGTGTAATTCTCCTAAATAAATGAATTCACAGCAGTTTTTTCTTGATCGTTTTAATACTTTTTATCTCCTACTTTAACAAGCTTCTGCTAACTTGACCTGTAACTTTCTAACATGCTAAGCAAACCTTACAACCCTATTTCCTATTGATTTTCTTCTACCTGTCTGTAACATATTTCCATTCCTCCCAAATTCGATGTGAAGTAGTGCGCTTATGAAGTTTAACTCCGAGTAATTGAAGGAAAAAATCCTGTGCTCCGTGGTATCGTATAATATTTTATTCTTCGTGCCTGAAATTCTTGCACTCACGCAATCATAACTTTCATGCTATATCTGATCGCGATTGCACCAGGGCATTTTTCTGTAATTTCTTATAGTTATGAATACGTTACCAGTAATGTATCAGCAAATATATGTGGACAAATAAATCAATTCACTTTGCGCGTACTTCTAATTATAATATTGGTTCTATAATTTTGCAAATCTATGCTACTCTGATAACAACACAGTAGTATGGCAATATCGAGCAAATACGATGACAGAGAAAGGAGGTAATCATGGTAACTTCTCAATGGCCGACAGTAAACTTACCAAGTTTGGGCTAGTTTTATTTATTTCAAGAGACCTTTGATTACATATTATAATGGGAAGGGTCGGATAATGGACAAGGGATGTGGTAATCTGATTTTCTCCACGGATAACAAACAATCTATGGAGTTTAATTTCTTTGGCTTGAGTCGATGAGTCCTTTGGTTGCATATTATATTCAGAAAGTTCTTATAATAGAGCAGGAAGATAATTATAGTTAACTTCTCAATGTATAACAATAAACCCAATCGAGTTTGGGCTCTTTGGATTTGTGTGAATGTATATATGAAAGCGTGTTTTTATGTGTTTGTAAAATTATAAATGACCTTATTTGAAACGTAATTCTTTTAATGTCATTTTATTAAATCAAATATTTTCATTTCAACTTGCATTTTATTTCTAAATGTTGTGTAGATATTTTTATGTGTACAAGGATTTTGTCGCTTTATTTCTGTGGGTCTTTTTAGTGTAAATTTATTTCTTTTTTTATAAAGATATAATTTCTGGAAATAAAAACAACACATCTGTTTAAAATCTAATTTAGTAATATTAAGTCAATGTTACAATTAGTGGTGCTGTGCCGACAATAAAAAAATATTTAAATATATTCTGCGAGAAGAAACGAAATAAAATTTGGATGTACGTTTTTAAACACGTTAAAAAATTACCTATATATATGAAAATTGCTTTAGTTTATTTTTTTCCTCGATTCGCTCCAATGTGTAACATGAAATTAAAAAAAAATTCATCAAAATTCACGAAGCAAAACAGCAAAGAACGAATTCCCTATTGTAAACTGGAATATTGCCGGAAAGCGATCGGCTCCGGTAAATTTTTTGATTTATCTTGTTATTGATGGTAAAATATTGATGTGTTATTTGTAACTACCGTGTGTCACATGTCTATGTCCCTGAAAAGACAGAGAGCTTCCCGCCTGGAATGGAAAAATTATGCTGAAAAAATAAGAAAATAATTCTTACCGGCAAAGTTGTCCTGTATTGGAGACGCCAAGTATACTGTAAACAGGTTAGACGGATGGTTCAAAAAGTTGATGGCGTCATATTAACTTTTTGTTTCATCAAACAAGTTTATTTTTTAACAAAATCACATTTTATTTCTAACGAGATTTTGTCCTTTCACTTGCACTGTATAGTGGTTAATCTTTATGTATTACGCTTATGACAAAACTTTCGACACAAGACAGTAGTCTAATTTACCAGTTATGATTCTGTAGCCAAATAGCAGAAACCGAATTCTTATAATTTCGTCCGGTCCGTCTGTCCGTCTATCTGTCCGTGTGTCATGACCATTTTACTCGGGGGTTATTGGCATTACATAAATTAAATTTGGATGGTAGGTGTCTTCTATGAACAATTTCAGAATGAAATAGTGAAACCATGAGAAACAATATTATTAGGAGTGGCACTCTATATATATCTAACTGAGGAAAAGAATCAGCCTAAATGCTCTAGATTTTTAACGTTACAGCGGTCTTAAAAAATTATGTAAAGGTTTCAAAATAAATTTTCTATTTAAGTCAGTAGTTGGTGACATAGGCGCTTCTAAATTCATAAAAATTGGCCCAACCCCATCCAACTTTTCAACTAAGATATGTAAAAATCTGAAGAAAATTAAGATAGTAGAACTTAGAATGAAATTTCAATGATAGTTAATTTTAATAAGGTGTGGTGTGTACTTTTTGAGCTACGGGATATTTCTGGTGACGACTGCAGCGATAACTTTGTTTTTCACAGTGTCTTAGAGAAGTAGTATTCTGAGAAATACAAACTCATAAGTTAAAATTATTTGTTGCCACGGAACCCTTGCTTGTGTGAGTCCCAATTATACTTGGGCGGTTTTTAAAATAGCTGTATCACAAAAAATTATTCAAATAGATAATATATTAAATTGATATAATAGGAAGTATCACAAAATGCGTGTTTGCATGTATGTTTATATGCATGCGAATATATATATATATATATATATATATATATATATATATATATATATATATATATATATATATATATAACTGTGTATGAGGTGGGGATTTGCGGATAAAGTAAGGAAAATATGTCAGAAAAACATAAATTGGCACATTTCAGTCAACATCTTTGGCACTTTTGCTCAGAATAATGGCTCGAAATTTACTTTTCATATTTTAAAAAATATAACTTTCATACTTTTCCAAACTTTCAGTGCAATTTCCGATCTCATCTAACTTTCTAACAAACCAGTCCTTTCCCACGTTTTTGTTTCTTACTAAGTGCGTATTTTACAAATAGTGCTTAAGGATCCTCTCTCCCTCTGTATTATCTTTTCATCTAATTCACATGAAACGACTGATCCGCTGGCACACATAATTGTTAACGGTTCGTATCTAAAAATGAAAACGGGGACCTTTATTCTTATAAAGGTTCCCGTTTTCATTCACGCGCCCATCGAAACTTCTACACGCAGTTATTTTTTCTCAACTGTTTTTATTATAAACGACTTGTGACAGAAACACGAAATGGCATAGTAATGAATCATCTTCACCTGCACGTATTTCAATCGCTAGCACTAAAAAAATACATTTATATAAAAATTTTACGAGGGGTTCAATTAAATCACGGAAAATTAAATTTTTCTAATTTTTTATGCAGTATGGGGTGTGTATATTTCTAAATATTTTTTTTCATTATTTTATGCAGCATGTCTTCAGACATGTACTTAAAAATGTATAAAAAATAATTACCCCCTATCTGGGATTGTGAAGTTTTAAAAGGGTTTTAAGGAAGTGCCGGACCTAAAATTATGAAAAAACAAGATTTCTGAAAAACTAAGCCTACGTTCTAAGAAAACTACAAAATGTCCCCTACAAAATTGTATTAGGTATTTTTAAATCTCTTTGGCCCCAGGAAGTTCGTATTAGGGGTGATTGATGATAAATAAAGTAACTTCACTTCAAACGAGGTACGGAACTATCGATTGGCACCAGGCTTGCACTTGGCTGGTTATTTATTTTTATTTGAATCCCATTACCTAATTTTTCTTTGATATTTCGTTTCGGAATTAATTCTAACTTGAGGTTAGATAATTATATTCGTAATTGATTCAACACAAAAATTAAAGCGATAACCATCAACAGAACGTACTTTTGACGTGTAATAATAACACGGTGGTAATGTGGTAACTAATAAGTTTGTATAAATGAAACGCACATAATCACATTAACCGTTTAATTTGAAGAATAAAAACGAATAACAACCTTACTGCCTAATAAAGTTGAAGCAACGTTTTTATTTCACAAACAACCTTTATAAAAGGTCAAAGTCAATGAAATTCGACTGTAGTTTCTTAAGAAATAACGTTGAAATACAAACAGCAAAATTTATCTAGATTACATGAAACAAATATGTTTATAATGAGAGAGTGTAGCATGAGTATATATGTTTGGTTTATATTTATACTAATTGAACTGAAGCGATTATACTACAATGCATGATTTTTACACTTGAATAAAAATATGTTTATTTAATTTTTTTTTATTATATTTTCGGGCAGAAATTTTTTTTTATTTTGAGTAAAATATGACTTTTGTGTGCCTAAACACGAAATATACAAAAACGTATTTACAGTCCGTTAGTATAAACTTTTTTTTAAACCCTTTCTTGAAACTTTTACCTATGTACGAACTTGTACACAGACATCACGACGAAACCAAATGTGAAACTGTTGCACTTTCAAAGCAGTCAGATTACTAGCTATAGCTTTTGTACTGTAGTTATAAATCGACCTATTATTTGCACTTTCCAACCATTAATATGTATGTCCATATTTTATCACAGTAGGCTATAATACTGGTTTTTACGCATATGACGCTGAATGCAATACAAGATATTATCCTTAACTATTCACACATGTGTAGTGTTCAATAAAGACGTCGATAAGGTCGATAAAAATAAGCGACTGTGTCTATTACACTATTTCAATTTCACAACATCTCCATGGAGATGTCACTATCATATGATGTCTTACGTCGCCTAAAGCAGCATTAAGGGCGAAACCCAATATTCGCATCGGTTGTGGTTAATTTACTAAGTTATACGCGAACAGTCATTAGGTACTTAATAAACTAATATTTATAATTTTAAACTATTTCGTTATTACCAGTCGTTTTGCTGATACATTTTATATAACTAAAAGTTAAATTAAATAGTATGGAATAAAATTCTTCCATTCTTTTTTAACTCGCATAACTGCAATGCTATGTTGCAATTTATTATACAATTCTGTTACGTAAGAATGGAATAGAATTAATGTTTCTCATCACCAATAATATTGAGATGAGCTTGATATGGGCTTCGAAGCTTTTTCAGATATCCAATCATTTTGAGTATGGTATTTAAATTGTTTGTTGAGAATTATATACATTCAGTGCTTTGGAAGAAAATGTAAATGACCCATTTGCATTATTTGAGTGTTGTTAGGAAAATGTAATATTTTTGCTAACAGGTTAATCATAAAAATAAATTCAAATATAATTCATAATAAAAATAATCTTATAATCTTCTAACGTTGCGATTATATATTAGTTTGAGAAAAATTTCTAATGATGTCCTCTATTAATTTTCTTTAAAAATCTGGTACATTTGATTATTTTTTCTTTATAAATGCACGGTAATTCTGGTCGAATGTGAGAAATCGCTTCTGTAGTAACAAATTTTCCAGATGATTATTCATCAAAGAAGGAAAAAAGTAAATAAATATTTATACATATTGGCCATGACATAAATGGTGCAAAACTTAAGATCATTTAATCAACACTTCGTGTCTTGTGTTATGTGATATGTTTAACAATCCATTTAATCCATAACGTTTTTCATCAGGTTGCAATATGGTGGAGCCACGTAATGCAAGAACAAATTTCTGATAATACAAGAACAGTACACAACAAGAGTAATACAAGAACAAATTTCGGATATCTAAATAACAATTTTCTTTCTATGGAGTATCCTTTATCGCTAATACAGTCCGATTACTGAAAAGTACAAAGTAAATACCACAGAGATAAAAGTCCAATAAATACAAAAAAATGTCATTATGGTACGTGTTTCAAGATTGGTTCAAATTACATTAACTTATAGGATTTATAAATAGATGGGTTCATTTGTTGTACTCGCTCTTTAGTTTGTGCTTTTTCATTCGTAATTGTAACATTTAATCACATATTCGCGATTTATTTTATTCCACATTATTTATTATACTTTTGCTGTAATATTTATTGTCGCGATAGTAAATTGCATTGATCACAAAGCTTACAATGTTAACAGTATGGCACACCACGGAGTTGTGGGGTCGACTCATAGACTGAAGCGTAGCTGAAGTGATACCTGCTGGTGGCTAAATATCACAGACCAGTGATGGACAACAGCATCACTGGTGCCATAAACTGCGCATGCTGAACGTGGTGATTATTGTATTAACGCGTTATATTACCTCCGTCTAATATCATGAATATACTATCAGTAAGTCAGCAGTCGAGTCATTTAGGTAATGTCACTCAACTGGGCCTGAGGAATATTCCGAGCATCTGGGTATATGGTGGTTATAACCAATTATGCAAATTTAAATTTTTACTTTTTACTTTATTTACACTGAATACATTTTATATTATTGAATATTTGGCGTTAATTTTGTAGAAATTCATTATTCACAATTAAATGAAACTGCGTGATGTAGTATTATTTCTACTTTCTTTACCAGAACATTTTATAATATTTATATAATATAAACATATATGCTGTGAACTCTTTCTTTCTTTACAGTCTTTACATTCTTCAACAGTTTATTTAACTGTTACCTAATGGGTACCTTACCAATTGTCGCCAAATTTCGATAGCAATCGTATCAGTCTTACAGTAGACCGTCAAATATTAGTTTGGAACAAATATCACTTACTGCGGTCTACTAACATAATATATTATTTAATATTTTCAATATTTGAGTTGTATTTTTTTTGCTTGAAAAAGATAAAACCCACACATTGCGGACTAATATAATATCATACAAAAAAATATTCATCCCAACCCCATGGCATTCTACCAATATATGAAATCAACTACTAAAAATTATGACTGAACTTGAATTGTTATTGAATTTTTTTACATAGAAGTCTTTGTTAGTATTACACAATGAAAATATTTAAAATAACTTAAAAACTTAGACGTCCGGTAGCGTATGTCAGGAAGAAGGAAGTAGTATTAATCGATTAAGTGAGAAATTACCCTAATTAATGAAATAAAACAACCCTCCATGTTATTCTCTTTTATTATTTATTATACTTTTGACATTCCGGCTGAAAGACAAATATATCTCCTTAGAGAAATGTTCTGTAATAATAAATACGTAAAACGTCACTGTATTATCCAAAAAAAATTTAATTACGCATATTAGGATGCATTTGATAACCCTCAACTGTTTAATGATTTAACAGTATATTAAATTAATTTAATTTTAAAAATTAAAACTACGAATTGTCTGCGTGTAAAGAAAAGAAAAAAAAACACTAAAAAGAAATTTGATAGAAAGGACGTATGGATATCGAATATAGGTTAGGAAGAGTTGAATAAAAAAATAAAATGGTTGCACATATAAAAAATTATTTATGAATATAGACAAATTTAACTATTAAATGAAAGTTTTTATTGTTAAACTGAAAAATACATTTTGTTTGTTTAATATAAATTACAATTAATTGTGCACAATCAAATTAAGATATACCAAAAGAATTGCATAATGTTCGACCTTTTCTATTCACAGATCCACAAGAAAAAATTAATAGCCAATAAAACATGCTGATAATGCGACTTAATTGGTTCGGCGCGACTTAATTTGTCTCGGCGCACCGCATAACTTAGTTAAGTGAAGCAATTAAGCCAGTGAATTGCAAATACACTTCACGGAATGATCAATAAATTTGAAAAGTACAATTTATGTAGTGACCAATAAATTCGAATAATTTAATGTGAAATAAAATAATTTACAAGCAAAATATATTTTAAGTGCCTTTTAATTTATGCGAAATGTTGTGTTACGTACTATGTCGTTTTTAAAATTTATTGTAATTACCTGCATTACGCATTTAAATATAAATTATGTAATATTTTTTTAAAGATTTAATTAATAGTATGTTTGCAAAGAAGGAAAAAGTTATTAAAATAAATTTATTTGGAACTATTAACATTCCCTAACAAGTACATATTAATTTCCATGACGTTTTACTAAGAGGATTTAAAAAAAAACTATCAAAGAAAAAAAAGCGATATGAGTGGAAGTTAAATGGCATGCAAGAACATATCAGAACCTATAAGGTATATTTAATTTTTAATAACAATTGATTATGCGTAATATATTCCTCTTTGGAAAACTACACTTGATCGATTGATTTAAAATTTTGTATCGTGGCCTCTTATGGTCGAAAGAGAACCGATATTTGTAATCGATATTTACAGGGCGTTGGCACCTACAAAATGGAATGGGTGTTTATGGTAACCTTAAAACAAATGAAAACAATTCTCACATAAATACGAAAGAACCGAAATAAAATTAAATGAACTGTATTTATTAAAATAATTACTCTGAATTTTGATACAATTGTAAAGCACAGTAGTTTAAATAAAAATTATAACACATTTTTTTTAAATTACTTTTATTATTTAACAATAATTATTAATATTTAACAATAATTAAACGAGAAATTTCTAAACAATGTTCGTCTAATCGTTTAGCTTTCCGTTAAGTAAAGTATTTTGCAAATTTTCATGAATCGGTGTTTTACAGGTACACATATATAGGATTGACACAGTAAATTTATATTAGAATTTTATGTGGGATATTCATCCAATCTTTTCGCTTCCTGTTAAATATTCTGAAAAATTTTACTTGATAGTGTTGTAGCAGTACATATGACACTATGTGGTACATTTGCATAATTTTGTAAGTGAGTTTTCATAAACTGAAAGAATGATAGGTGTGTTTGAATTTTTATGTCCTGAATAGACACAATAATTTGTGAGGAAATAATTGGATAAAATTTTATATAGGCATTTTTTACTATCATTTGTCGCTCTCATACAATTTTATTTGGCACATATTACCTACTCACTTGTGTGTTCTACTGATAGCTACCTTCTAGCATTTGAGTACGCAGCCATTATCGTGATTCATATTACTCTCGACCCATTGGCATTTATGTGATAAAGTAGAGTTTCAGGTCGGTAAAGAGAACTCGAAACAAGTATGTTAATATTCTGGTAGTAATAGATATCGTACTTTTCTTTTTTGTATTCTCTTTTTTAGTTAGTTTTTGCTAGTAATCTTGTAAATTAAAGTATTTTGATTGCATATTGTAACAGGGAGGTTCTAACAATGACGGAGGGAAATAGTTTTGGGACTTCTCAATGGTTAATAGTGAACCCATCGAGTTTATGTTCATAATTAAATGAAACTACGTGATTTAGTATTATTCCTACTTTCTTTAATTTCTTTACCACTACCTAGGTTTCGTTGTATTACAACATCTTCAGGTGGAATATTAGCAAAGAGTGAATTTTCATAAACTGAAAGAAAATGCTAATACCCCACCTGAAGAGGTTGTAATACAACAAAACCTAGGTCGTGGTAAAGAAATTAAAGAAAGTAGAAATAATACTACATCACGTAGTTTCATTTAATTGTGAATAATGAATTTCTACTAAATTAACGCCAAATATATTCAATATTCAAAACAAGGGTTTATGTTCATTTGTTTGTCTTAATGGATCTTTTGGTTGCATGTTGTAACTAGAAACGTCTGGTAATGGAGAAAGAGGTCACGAGGGAGTAATTATGAGAAGAAATGAGTAATAAGAATTGTTCAGTGATTGGAAGTATATCCATTAGGTTTGGACTCGTTTTATTGGTCTCGATGAGTCTTTTGGTAACAGAAACGTATTTTTTTAAGCTTTTATTCAACTTTATTTTTTGTTTTTTTAATTGTTTATTTTTCAGGTTAATGAAAAAGAATATAGTGGTATTAGTTGTTACAATTGAAGATTAAGAAGTAGGCATGAGAGGGCATTACCTTGTCTAAGACATTTATCACTGAAAAAGGCTCATTGTGTTACCTTAAACTTTGAGACAGTAATTTTAACAAACTTATTAATTGTAAGTATATAATGCTAGATACCGTTGAATGTACCTATACCCTAACAATTAAATTGCTAGCGTTAATAGAATTTCACTGTAATTTTGTTTTACTAGGCAACATATTTTCAAGGTGAAAAGTATTCCTGCTATTTGTAAGTAGTTTAATATATATACGCTACATTCATAAATGTTTAATATATTTAGGATTGTAGAGAATATCTACGTTGCGGATTCTACTCGGACGCAACAAGTTCAAAATAATTTTATTTAGTCTAATTTTTGGTTTCTAAGAAAGTATATTTATTTCAAATTACTTTAAAATATTTAACATACGAGTTCTTTCCACGGTTTGTATTTTATTTCGAATTAGTAAAAGTAATATACTGATTAATTTGCAACAGATTTACAAAAGGTATGTGCAGCGGTCCCAAAGAAATATTTTTAAAATAACTTGTGTAAAAATTTTAGTGATTACCATTTACCATTACAAGTTTCTATCTCCTAACCTTCCTTGAGGTATTTGACCAAATACATGCCAAGACCGTTATTACTTAAAATACTTTAAATCAAAAAATAAATATTTTGCGAGGAAATTTTCAAAGATTTAAAAATCATTCTCGTTTTTATACAGTGCATACAGGTACAATCACAGAAAAAATATGTAATGTGTGTGATATTGTTTACCATTGTTACTAAAAATTTCATAACGAATACACGAATTTACTTCCACATAAGGAATATAAAGACCAAAGATGTAAAGAAAAAAATATATATACTGTATAGTCTAGTACAAAATTTTTCTTTCCATATTTCACCTGGGACAGTTTTTGTTTATTGATTTCCAAAAATACCTGCTCTGGCATATATATGATCAATTATCTTGAAGATGCGTGACGATTTAAAGCTGAAAACATATAAATGGCAACCATGTTACTCATCAATGTCATAAGTTATTTTAAAAATATCTTTCTAAAGCTGTTGACCCTACATTATCCTGCCAGACACTTGGTTAAATAAGTTTTTTTTTATTTCTGCAAATAAAAAAACTATATAAGTATTACATCAAAATTTGTTGTTTTATGGGTTATATAGACCGCCTGTTGCAAATTTAATTTGGCATGATGATTTTCAAAATGAAACAAAATCCTTCTCATTTTTTGAATATTTCAAAAAATACATTTGCGTTATTAGCACACATAAATGTCAATATATATATATATATATATATATATATATATATATATATATATATATATATATATATATGAACATATAAATACATTTTAATGTTGTATTTAATTTAAATACATTATTTTTCAAATTATTTTTAATGCCCTTCAAAATGAAGCACCAGAAGTCAAACTACTTTGTTACGCTAACCCCATCTCGCGTCATTTTAAACACGGTACACTCGCACAATACAAATGAGTGCTTTACAGAAGTAGTCATATTGAAAATAAGTAAATAACCTTAATTTTTTGTTCATATTTCAGAATTCTAATAACAAAATTAAACAATATAGCACTACAGATTATATCGATGTACATGGCAATTGTAAATTTTCAGAAGTTTGTGAGTTTTCATAACCCTATGTGGGCGTTTTAACTTTGCGAATCAACCATTTAGGTTATGTTGATACAATTGTATAAAATCATGAACAGTCGGTTACTTACACATAGAGAACCGTTTAAAATGGCCATTATTTAATCTCAATTGTTCCGCCCACACCTTCTCATTTTAGTGAATATTGTGCACTTCCTTCTTTTATCGATTTCTATTTTCTATCATTTGAATTTACAATGGTTTCATTATCTAGACTCATTTCACTTTTGACTCATTGACATTTATGTGACGCAGTAGAATTTAGGGTTGATAAAGCATTCGAGAAACGAGTAAAACAATATTGTATTAAGAAAATGTTATAATCGTTTTCTTTGTTATATTACGATAATGTTAACGATTGAAATAATTTTTCCCCTTTGTTGCGTAAACTGAATTATTTATATTCCATTTTTGAATTACAATAGTTGCCCTCTTGCTCCTTTTCATTTCTTATGCCATTTACCGATGAGATAGAATTCTTATAACGAATTAAACCTATGATCGTTCATAGCCTACTGTCTATTTTGAATGTCGATGGGATCAACGTTAATAATCTACTTGTTATGACTCGTGTATTTTACACGATATATTTCATAAAGAAATAATGAATTAAAAATATAAATGCAGAAAACGATTTACCTTTGTTAAGAATTAATAATGAATATTATAAAGTATGGATACGTATTTTATATTAACAGTACCCTAATGGGTTAACAGTACTGCATTAAAACGATATAGCAATTTTAATACACAGTGTTATTATTTCGTTGACAGTATGGGTTGTATGATAAATTTGGCATCTGAATCAGTAGCTAACATTTTTCTAAATAAACTTATAATATTTTGTACGTTTGTTCACATTTATTTTTCATGAATTATGAAAAATAATATTAACATTTTCCAGGAATCAAATTAAATCCAATAAGAAGAAGGCTTGTGTTACAATTTAATAAATCACTCTGTTTTAATAACAAAATTGTCTTACATACTCGCCTTTGTCTCTTAGAGTATATATATATATATATATATATATATATATATATATATATATATATATATATATATATATATATAGATGTGCGGGTGCGTGTATGCATTTGAAAATAAAAATATATAATTGAAGCAATAAAAGTAATAAAATTCGTAACATAATGTAAGATTCATAAATGTTTGGTAGATCCTTTTTTACTGCTGGACTATGTATAGAAAGTGAATAGCTAGGGCAACAGTTTTGAAAAGAAACTTAAAATATCTTGAAACATTATTTGGTTCGTAGTAATATATGCGTAAACCTTATGTCCAACTTTAAGGACTCACTTCACGTGTTTTCCAGTTTATTGTAGACGTTTTTCTCAGAAATATTTTCATGTGGAAACTTGATACTTAACGTAGTGATAAAGCTTATTAAGCGGCCTGCATCTTATTGGGTAAAATGGATTCAAAATATTCATACAGAAGTTTATGAAGGGATAAATTCTCTTTTTTTTTTTAGTTATAAAAATGCTATAAGGACACTAATGGAAACACTTCGGTGTTCATCCTTCCGTTCATATGTCACAGGCGATTTTTTCAGAAGCTATTCGATGTAAAAATTTGAAGTTCGGCACAAAGTTAGAGCATAATAATACAGTTATAGACCTGAATTATAAAAAGTTAATTCATGATTCTGGGATTACATTCAGGAGATAGACTGAAAAATAAAAATTAATTCGATGTTGATATTTATGGTTTCAAATGAAAATTTATTGGGTAACCAAATTTTCATTAACTTTTAAGGAAAAGCCCTTAAAAATTGCTTTCCATCTTCATCTTCCAAAAATATCTTTCAAAAAATCTGAAAGACTGGTGGAGATGATTGAGAATTAACTATAAATTGAACAGAAATAACAAAATTAGAAAATTCTTGCGCGATGAATTATTATGAGCAGTTCGATTTTTATTTCCTTATAACTGTAAGACCACTGCTTTTACGGAAAAAGGCTTTTGTCTAAAAATATTTCGCACGATGTAAGAAACCACTTTTATCCTTACACATTATTCAAATAACTCCTAAAACTTTGCTTAAGTGTAGGTACGAAGACAGCACGGAAAATTTAATTCTAACACTTTGCTTAAGTATTGGTAGGAAGATAGCGCGGAAAATTTCTTTCTAATATTTTGCTTAAGTATTGGTAGAAAGATAGCGCGGAAAAATCTTAGAAGAGGACCATGACAATGAAAATTAAATGCAAATTTGGAAAGTCAAAATTTACGCACTTTTTTCAAAAATCTGGTAGCAATTTTGAAAAATTTAGTAAAAGTCATACAAATGCCACATTTAACATTGTCACAGATGAAAACTGAATGTATCGTTACAAATACGAGATTTAGAGTTAGCCTGCATAGTGGTGTTCCTAATTTTCTGTCTTCTTCGTCACGACAACGCTTCTGAATACCCTTCCCAGACGAACGAAGGAATATTCCACTAGGTCGTGTGTAAAGAATTATAAGTCATCCGCCAGAGAGCTCCTACCTCGAATTGTGCAATTTCTGTTCATTTCCAAGAATAGAAGATAAACAGTGGGGAATGCAATTATCGAAAACCAAAGAAGTGGTGAACAGCCTTTGAAAAGGTCGTGGAAGAAACGTTCAAAGAAGCGTAGGCCAGCAGTTTGAAAATCAATAAATAAAAAGAAATTTGTTAGAGTACTTTATTTTCGACACACTAAAAACATTAACCTACTTAGTAGAGTCCGCATTTTCCTATATTTGTGGAATCTACCACTAAGACCGAAAACTTCATTTCACTTAAGAGCAGCTTTCCACTTGAAAACCTTTTAGTAATATTCCAATATCTAATTATTAATTTTACGATTGGAAATTTCATTTTCTGTTGGAAAAAATCGACATCTAAATTTTTATATATAATATTGCCCATCTGATATTGACAAACAACGTTTTCTTTAATTGAAGCTAAAAAGCCTCAACTATGATAGGATTTTTGATGTTATGAAGTAATAATAAAGCAGTAGTGTCAAATTTTAACTCACATTTGGTAATAGAAATATCGATTACCAATACCAAATATATTTGTCAGGCACAAGACGACCGTAATTTGTTGAAAGTGTTTTTTTTATGTTTTAAAATATTTTGTTTTTCTTCTTGTAGGCATACGCGTGTGTTTGTGTGTTGTCGAGTCATTGCTATATTTCATAAATACATTTTCTTAGTAATGAAATTACTTAACAGCGAATAAACTAAAACACATTGTATTATAATTATGTTTGACCTATTGGTAATTTCGCTCAAAGTTAGAAAATCATCAATTAAGGCATGCTTATCGATCAATCAAATTAAGCGATCGCTGTTAAATCAAAATTTGGGGGGGGGAAGGCAATGGATAATTGCTTTGCGTTAAACTAGTGACTTATTTATTCATTTCAGTTCACGTATAAGGCAAGAATTTACTAATTTCAGAGATAATAATACGTTTCGTGGACATTAACCAATTAGGGATGATGGAATTTTTTATTTTGTTTTTTTATAACAAATTTACTAAGAAGCCATCATATTATATTTTTGTTTAAAAGACAACTAACATATAAGCATTACGAAACCGCAAACTAAAAAAAAAATTACGGAAAAAAGAGACACATGTTAATTGAGTTATGTCTCTTAACGTCGTTACCGTAAAAATATGTTTCCAAGAAAATGTACTTCAATGAAAAACTGTAGCCTTCGGTAATATAAAGATTTTAAAGAACTTTCATGATTAAAAACAATTTATATTGTTTGATTTCCATAAGAGGAATTATGGATGGTTCTGATCATCAGTCAGTGAATTTGTGATATCCCGAGATCACCCGTTCTAATCTAAAATCAAAATATAGTTTATTATACTTTGAATTAAATTTTTGCTTACATAAAGGGAATAATTTAAGTCACGTATTTAGTGGTTAGATATCGGCAATATCATAATTCGAGTTAATTGCTATAATTCTAGTAAAAGAAATTTGATTTTAAAAATTCTGAAAAATATTTGCGAAGTGTGAGTTTGAGAAATAATTAAATAATAATTTTCATATGACCATTCAGCATTCATGGATTTATATATAAATATATATATATATATATATATGTATATATATATATATATATATAGATAGATATCATTCTGCAAAGGAGGAAGGAAGTCTTATAATTTCATCGTATATGGAGCCACTTTATAGTTTCCACAACTTTATAGATGCAGGATAACTTTAGTGGAACATTGCCTAAACATGTATGGTGAATGAGATATGGTATAGATATTTTAAAGTTAAAATTACTAGTTTTGTAAACATTGCTTGCAAATAGAAAATGAAATCTATGTTTATCAATCTCAGGTCAAAGTTGTTGAGAAAATTCAAACTATAATAACAAGCAAAGCTTTGTTGAAAAAATTCAAACAGAAAATTGGTTAATAAATTTACCGATTACCCTTACTTTGTAGATTTAAAACACGCCAAGAATAAGTTAATTGTCTCCCACAATAAAAAGCGTCGGAGTGCAATTGTTATTTCGGCAACATCAGTTTCAACAGACAGGAAACCGTAGATAAAAAATGATGGGAAAGGGATTAGATAACTTAACCCTATATTTATATTATCGCTTTTCTTTACGTAATTTACGAATTTTCCTAGTCCGTCGATATGTTGTTTCGAAAGTAACATAATTTTACTAAAACAAACTTTACTCTAATAAAAATCGTGAATGTTTTAGTGTTGTTTGGAACGCATTTTTATCTCAACTTTGCTCCTGATGCAAATCACAAATGTATCAGTGGTAAGTGGTAGAAGGTGTAAGTGTTAAGTCTCTCAAATTAGTGTACACATTTAGTGATAATGTACTTCTTGTTACTCATCTCTGTCGTAGTAATGCCTCCTGAAATAAAATAGATAGCAAATTCCCAAATTTAACCTCACGAGATAAAAATATAAATAATATGAAGACGTGAAGTTATCTGAAAAAAAAGAACAAATCTAAACTTTTGAAAGTAATAGACAAGATGTTTTCATAAATTACGATACAATATTTTAGTTGACTTTTAAAAAAATACCAAATAAAATTATATAATGAATTTCAAATTTCATAGACATAATTACCGTTTTCTTAAATATTACCTTTATTTTACTCGCCAAATCTTTTGATGCAGCAAACAATATTTATCGTATACCGCAAAGCGCAGGATTTGTGCGAACCTATAAAAAACTGTTTCTTCAAATGTTATGTAAAAGCTCTTTTCATTTAGATTAATGGGTGGAAATGTATAAAAGATATGCGAGAAATAAATTTACAATTTAATTTATATTCCTCATCGATTTCACCACTTACTTTGAATTAAGTGGAAAAGGATTTAATAATTGAAATTAAATGATGTTAAATTTTAAGGTATACGTAGGACGATATAAAGTTTATTCGAATTTTAATAATAATACATAGTATTTGAATTTAGAATTAATATCTGGCTAAATATAGAAAAACCGCTGGATAAAAATAGGGGAAACATCGTGTAACTTGATTTTAAAAGTGTTACAACTCGTAATACTCTGACGGTAATTAATCAGCAAATATTAAAATTAGTATTTATTACAAATTAAAATTACTATTGAATATATTTGGCGTTAATTTTATAGAAATTCATTGTTTACAATTAAATAAAATTATGTGATGTAGGATTATTTGTACTTTCTTTCAATTTCTTTACTACGATCTACTTTGCTAATAAACAAAACTTAGGTCGTGATAAATAAATTTAAAGAGAGTACAAATCGCACGTAGTTTCATTTAATTGTGATTAAAATTACTATTAGTGTAGGGATATATTCATAAACAAAGAAATTAATCCATTCTTTGCTGGTAAACGAATTAGCAAGATTTTTAGAGGTATAATGTATAATGTATAGTGTATAGCATATAATCAATAAAATCAAGAGAAATGTTACTTAGAAATTTATTGTTTAGATTATGAGTAGTATGAAAAAGTTAGAAAATTTCATCATATTTTTCTCTCAAATTGATGCGAACAAGCGATTTATGTAATGTACATACTTATGGAAATAAATACATTAATTTATCTACAACAGACAATACGTTCTTATAAGTAAATACATTATATCAATGACGATTTCGTGCAATTTACATTTATTTTTCTTTCTTACCTAATAATTAAAACATATGTGGGTTAACCTAGGAAAACTGCAGAAATTCGAAGAATTTGACAGGCAGAGAAGAACAGATAGACAAACAGACATGACAAAACTACAATTGATATGTTGTCGCTATTTGACTACGGAAACTTACCAATGATCGAAATGTTTATAATAAGTACGATGCTTAAATTTTAATCGTATTACACAATGTCTGATTAATGTATATTACATTGCGACACTTGAATATTTTTTTTAACAAAATACAATAAATATTCCAAAAATAGGTTCTTCAATTTTTCCAATATGGAAGGTAATTATAAAAAGAAGTCATGCATATTGCATAAAAATAATAATTTCTATACGGATGATAAGTATGAAAACTCCCAAATTTAATCCCAAATTTATAAAGCAACCGTTGCAGAAAACTCCCAAATTTATAAACCAACGGTTCCGTGGTTCATTTTGATCTGAGTGAAAAAAACTGGTCCAAAATATGATTATTTAAAATTCGTCGAAACTTACTAAGTTTGACTAAATGTGTGAAATTCCGGAAAACATAAAAATTAAACGTTTCAATTTCTCACGACAAATTGACACCGAAACTTGGTTACAATAAACAAAATATTCGAGGCTAAAAGCAAATTTGTATTGTTTTTTAGACAATAATACTTATTACTTATGACAGCAATGAGGGGCGACTCAATTTTGATATTTATTATGGCTTTCATTCGTTTTTCGCTGGTAAATGAATACTTACCGGAACTAAAATACCTTTAACCCAGGACCCAGGTTTTGTTGTATTACAACATTTTCAGGTGGGATTAGGTATTAGGAAAGATCTTGAATTTTTGCTAATAACCCACCTGAAGATGTTGTAATATAACGAAACCTAGATTGAGATAAAAAACTTAAAGAAAGTAGAAATAACACTACATCACGTAGTTTCATTTAATTTCGAATAACGAATTTCTACAAATTAATGCCAAACGTATTTCATACAAAAAATTAATTATCGTTAAGATAAAATATCTTCACTGTAGTAAATTTGTATCGAATAAAGTTTAATTTGTTTTTTCAGGTAATTTTAATTTTTCATAAACTGTGGGAAATAGATTCGATCACTAATTACAACAAGAATTTACTTAGCGTAGTTCAACCTTGGTATTTAAAAGATTACCTTAATGATATTAAAATAAGACTCATTGATCATTTATGTTCACAATGCATTGTTATGTCGTTAAATCTTAATTATTATAATACCATTTTACTGCTATTTTTAAAGAAATAATTAATTCATTTAATGTTAATGGCTTTATATATACATTATTATGTCTAGATGTTATTTATTTTCAAAAACTTAATCAAAATATACAAAACTTTAGGATCACCTAAAGTTGATAAAATCACTAAAAACTGACAAAAATCTGTTTCGGTCACATAGAATAAAAGTCGAAAGAAAGTAAGGTATCAGGTGCCGGAATAAATAATAAATAAGCTAATAATATCAACTCATGCACATTTGAATCTACACATGATAAAGTACATATTTAAAAAGTATATAACAAAAACTTCTAGTTCAGAAAACGGGCAAGCGACAATATCAAGACAATAACAGTTAACTGTATCACTGAAATGAATTAATACCAATTTATGTTACAACTCTGTCTCCTAGTTAAGTATATTGCTATGAATATATTGATTATTAAATATAATATTCAAAAGAAAATAGTCAATATATCTACGAATGGTTTGATATAATGAAGTAAAAGCCTTTTATTTCGATGCAAAATCTAACAATAGTCTCACACCGACAATAACATTACGAGTCAATAAAACACAATCCGAGTCAGCCAGCTATTTCAAGCCAACTGTACTCCCTAGAGTTACTTTGCCAAGTTAAATTGCACAATGCTTTCCAATAAAGTTAACAAACTTCCGTTAGATATGATTACGACAGTTATTATTTTCTAGAACATTTATTTTTGTTTATTGTAACAAGTTACAATAAAGAAACATGAATTTATAGATTTGTTTTGGCAAGTACAGATAGGCATATTTTCAGGCATGTCTACGTGAGGTTAATGTTTCTTGACCATTTTCAGTATATCCATGGAGATAATATACTATCTAAAATTATGAAATAAGTATTTTGGGAGTTCATAATTATCCCTTTTAATTAATACACGCTGCCCACGCTGCACACAGAATTAAAAAACATATTTTGCCAGTACTAATTTGCCCTTCCCCCAAAAATTTACGTGTAAATATTTTGAAGTGTTACTTTTTAAAATATTTGTGGCTTAATATGTTTTATTGCTACATAGGAATTCAAGTTTCTATGTGAAGCGGTTTTTAAGAAAAGGAACGGAAACGTCGTTGTAAGGAACGGAACCCTAAAAAATTGAACGTGAATTTCAAAACCATTCTTTAGATGGTTTTTGAGAAATATTCACTTATATAATGAAGTACCTAAGGATGTGAAGGTAAATTATATTTCTTTTTTAATTATTGCATGATACCAAGCTACGTTGGATACATATGCCGTTACAAAACAAACAAAAAAACAATAATATTTTTCCCCGCAATGTACTCTTCTAAAACTATTATTAAAAATATAAAAATACTAGTAAATATCGGCAGTAATACGTCGATAGAGGTGAAAGTATTATTTAGGTATTTTCCTTCAAGCGGAAAAAAACAATTTTAACAACAAAATGATGAATTATTTAAATACATAAAAATTATTTAGTGAAATGACTGTTTATTTACTTGTTCATGTACGTATCAAATACGTTGTTATCAAGTACGTATCACATAAAAATTACTGACCTAATTTGAATGAAATTTTTATGAAAAACTGAAAGGTCGACTTGGTGTAGCAGTTAGTTTTTATAATATTGCAATCGATTTACAATCAGATAATATGCAAATTAAACAGTTTTACAAAAATTAATTTATATTGCATTAGTACGACAACAATAAAGAAAACAGAGCATAAATATATCGTGTAATTAATTTTTAATTAAAGTGAGAACTTTTGTGCTACTTACAATTTAAATCGCGCAATGAAGTTTTCCAGTCAGGCATATATTGACAAAATGTACACGGTCAGAAGTAAAGTAATGAAGTATGCTTAAAAAAACGAGATTCGGTGCGCTATTAAATTAATAAGAAATAATTATAAAATAGATAAGATTAAAAGAAATATCAAAAACTATGTATATCTGAATTTTCGAATATAATACTGAGGTCATGTGATGTTTCTTTTGAGTAACATATAAAAAGTAAATAATATATTTATGTAATACTTCGATACGTTAAATTGTTATTATTTTGTTTTTTTATCTACTATCTATTCCAGATTTAACGACGCTTTTATATTACTTAACTCTAACTCCATATAATTAATGACAAGGTAAATATATACTAAATTCATTATTTTCATGTAACCCAATTTTAAAGTTAACTCCCTACCTCTTGAGTTAACGTGCACTAGTTTTACGCGTGTTTTTTAAAAATAAATAAATATATTAATTTGTAATAGTCATTATATCAAATCGATATATCACATAAGTTATATAATTTTATATACGTTATAGCATACAAAAAAATAATATCCATTTGTTCTATATAAATTTAATATATCACATAATATATTATAGCTATGAAATTTCTTTAGGTTTTGGTTTTAGAAATAATTTCTAAAAAGAAATTCACTATGAATTTTTTTTCTTTTGCACATTTATAAACCGTATTTGCTATAAAGATTATCTTGCCACTGTCAAATATTGGAATTATTCCATTTTATTATAGAGATTGGGAACATTATTTTAAAAATTATTTGTTAAGCACTTATTAGATTGGAATAAAATCATTTGTCTGTTTATACTAAAAAAAATAGTCTTGATAATAAACTGGTATGGGTTTTCAGCTAATGAGATACACAAGAATTAAGAACTGTATGATCAAGAATATATTTGCATATATTTATAAATTTTATCCAAAATCGCGTTACTTTTAAGAGCATTAAATGTTTATATTGGTACTTAATACAATGGAATTATTTCGTTCAGGTCCTAAGGTCACTTAAATATGAAACCTGCCTGCAATTGTTTTAATATTTTTAAACCAATCAATTATGATACATATATGCTCTACATCCAGTGTTAGTAACATACTTTAGATGAGATAACCACCTGCTCTTATATAATGCTACCCGTGGTTCTAGAACAAGTGATGTTTCAAATTAGTATAGACCAGTTTTGAATTAGTATAGATCAGTTTGCAAAGTGCAGAAATGAAATAATACATTTTAATTTATTCATTAATACATCTGTAATTCAAAAATATTTTGACCAGTTTTCACTATTTTTTTTCTTTGGATGGAAATGGTCTCAGAGCAATTCCATGTAAATATATTTAACGCCTGATAGTGGGCTTCGAAGATATCCTAAGTAATTCTTCATTGTAAGGTGATACCCGTATTCCCCAATAGTGGAAAATAGTATCATTGAATTTAGGCTCGTTTGATTTATATCGACTATCACAAAATTATATCACAAATAATATACAAGGTCTGGTGGTGGAGCTGGAAGATAGTGACGGGAATTTTAAACTAATTTGAGTTTATTTTACACGTCGAGACACGAAACGGGATGATCTTAAATCTCTCAAAATCTCAATCCTGTATTGGGTCACCAGTATTTATTCTTATGATATAGCTAAAAGGTGAAGGGCAGTACTGCTCAATTGTGAGAAGTAGTTTCATCGAGTTTAAACTCGTTTTATATATGTCAATGAGTCATATAGTCAAGAATGGATATCTAAGGTCAGATAACGGAGCCGAAATGTGTTAAAGGGACACTGTAATGGCCTCACCAGTGCAGAGTGTCACCATTGAGAGTACAATGACCTCCTCTATGTTAAGGAACTTCTCAACGGTGAGAATATTCATCGAGCTTCGTTTCATTTGACTTATCTTGACTAGTCCATTAGTCAAAGCTGATGGCAGGCCTCTAATAACGGAAAGCCCTTCTTAAAATATATGGAAGATTTTAATTCAGAAAATGTTCACACCTATTTAAAATGAACTTGGTTTTGCCTAATGAAAAGTGTATGAACACTTTTAAAGGCAAACAATTTTAGCTTCGAAGCAAATTTATTGTCGTGAAATACAAATGTACTGTATGTGCATTTCGGTAAAAGACTCTCAGTTACAAATTCATAGTGAAGTTTGTTTAACATAATAAGCATACTAATAAAGACACAGCAGAAGATCATTAAAATATAATGTAAACATCGCGAAAAATATTCATATTTTAATGAAACACACTAAAAAACAAAGTTTTTAAAGATTTAGAAGTTTTCTTTTTGATGAAATGACATGACAAAACTTAGGGTTCCGTTTGACCGACTTCACTAACTTCGACTTTGTACTTGGAAAAGAAAACAGTTTTTGTGTCTTTGTACACAACTAAAATAAAGCTCGACTGTTCAATTAAAATAACTCTTTCGGGCAAAAAATGAATATTTTTTATTTACCAAGATTAATATACCTTTAATTCTCATTTTCACGGAAATTCTGATATCTAGAATGACGGAAATTCAGAAATATACGAAACTTCTTGGATGTCGTATTTCACTAATGAGGTGCTTATTTTTAAATTTTAGATAAATAGATTTGAAGCCTTAGGTTTTGACGTTCAAAACTGGTTCGCATTTGGATGTCCCAAAAGTTCTATTTGTTTTCTTGTGCTTACAATAACACTTTTTATTCTATTTTGTACTACCCCACTCTTTTCCCACTCACGATAACGGCTAAGTTACTTATTAACATGAAGTGAAAGCATTTTTTACATATATTACTTTTATTGCCGTCTTACTCAATACAAATTATTAATATATAATTCTTGTTAACCAGAAAAATTTTGGATAACGTAATAAGTTTACTTAATATGTATGCATGTAAATTTATATTAAGTAGTGCTTGCAGATATATTTAGACAATATTTCTTCATTCTTTGACTTCAGTGAAACACAATTTTCCTAAAAGGCGACTTTTCTAAAAACTAACAAATTCCATTCATCCCCAATTCATTTACATAATTCTGAAGTCATGCGAAATAAGTATTTAAACTTCCTATGTATATTGGATATAAAAAATCAGTTTAAATTTTCCCATTCAGTTTGATGTATTCCTCCCATTCATTAACGATCAATTTAAACTTCGCTCCGGTCTCTCGATGAAAACTTTTCACTGAAATAACGTGTAGGTTAAAAAAATATTAGGCAAAATTCTGTGTTGTACAATCAAAGTGCACAAAGTTGTAAATTAAAATGTTTTAAATTTTTGGAAGTTTTTTTATAATAACAAGAAATAAGAATTTCTACTTTTGAAATTGCCTATTTTGTTATTGGTAAAATTATAGGTTCATTTCTTATTATTAGTAACAAAATGATCGTAGCCATTCGTTTTCCGGAAATTCAATTTTCCAATTTGAATACATCTCAGTTGATTAGTTCCCCTGAATCAACTTTATTATTAGTAAAACAATACTTCAACTGTTTATTCAGCAGAATTATTTAGTAATGTAACCACACAGCTAATTTTCAAGTGAACAGCCATTTATTTTTGAAAGATTGCATAAGAAAGGGAAATCCAATTAGCAAAGCAAACGATAAATATTTTAATATGTAATAACGGTAAAGGATTACTTATAGTTTTCAAGCATTTCTTCCATGTATTCCTTGATTCTGAAACCCTTTTAAATAAGAGAATTCTTGTCCTAAGTAAATAAATTTAGTTTTGGATGCACTAATTTATTTACGAGTAATTTAACCACTACATTTAATCAAATATCGTAGTGACTAGATATTTAATACAGATTAGTAAGAAGATTTAACGATGTAAAGATGGGTACGTACTACCTATTCCTATTGAACTGTTTACGATAATTAATTCATCGCAACGGAAATATATTATCTACTGTATCTTTGACAGGCACAAAAAAATGGTTCATATTTATAATTAGATATTAAGAAGAAGAATTTTACCATACCACAGAAGATATAATTATTTCTTTTAATCAGGTTCTAAATTTAATGAAATCAAGTTTTCTTTTGAATCACAAAAAAAAACATAAAATTAATGTAACAAGAAGATATATCGAGGAAATATTTCGTTTAAACACTCTATTATCCTTTGCTACTCGAATTCTCATGAATTTCGTATGACGGGGTGTCATTCTAATCTGTTTTATATTAACGAGAAACAAGATAAAAGATCGAACCACATATACGTTTATTGTGTTCAAGCAATATTTTGAAATCAGTAAAAAAATTTTATCAAAATATCGCTTTAAAATAAATATGGAAAAATTTTCAGATTTTTCTTAATGTTAAAATCTTTCAAACGAGCCTGAAAAGACTTTTACATATTACCAAACGCCAACATTTTTACATACTCGCTGTGTTTTCTTTTTTCTAAATTCATATTTAGAGTTGTTTTTCGAGATCAAATTTCGTAATTTTTTTGGAAAATTTAATACCATTCACGACGCTCTTTTTTTCTCACTTTTTACGACGCTCTAGAGAAAATGGCTTGCTATAAAATCTGTAACTATTAAAAAACTGAATATGTTACGAATATCTCAGTAATTATTAACAGTGTAAACCAAATATTTTATTGAGAATATGATATTGAAATCTAGAATAAGAGAAAAATATTAATTATCAGAAGAAATATTTTGAATTTTTTTAATAACTTACGGAAATAATAAAAAAAAAATTAATTTATGGGTACCACAGGTTTTTTTTGTTTTGACTAATGGATATATTATATTACTTAAAACCATACTTCACATTATTTTCACAGTAATTGGTAAATAAAGCAAAAACATTAAAAATTGTTATGTAAATTTTTGCTTTTTCTTATTACAAACGTTAATAACGTGAAGCAAAATATTAGTTATATACTCGTATCATATACATAGTATACGAGAGAGTATTTCCTAAATTTAAAAAAAAATCTCAGAACACTTTTTCTACAACAACGTCTCGTGAAGAGATATCATGTTCAAGTAGAAATATCCCACGTATCCAAATACAATCTTAATATATAATGCACTAGTAAGTATAGTGGTATATACTACTAAATTTTACCATTAGAACACCCTTCTCGTGGACGTTTTTCACCACACATCACAACCACAACATTTACATCACAACCACAACATTTTTCATGAGGTTTGTTTTTTTATTTCATATTCACATTCTTATTCATACTCATATTCATACATGTAACGTAGCTGCTTCCTAGTAATATATTATAATCATATAACTTATAAAATAAATAAATTCCAATACCTTAATGCTAAAATCCGAATTTTGAAGAATGTCTTATTTAACATTTTCAATAAACACAATTATTTTACAACAGCAAAATCGTATGTTCACTGCCCTTGCAAACACTATTTAAGTAAGTTATCGGTAAATTAAATTTCGCTCAGGTTTCTATCCAATTTTTCAGTTTGTATTTCTCGCTGTAGTAAAAACTCCAATTTATAATAGGGTCTTTATATAAGGTGTTGATAATTAGGTATATCGATGGATATAATCTAATTGCGATAATTTTCTCATATCACCACTGTTGATAGCGTCAATTTAAACTTAATAATTTCTCTCTAGATTAATCACTTATTTTTGAAAGGTAGAGTAAATATTTTGTTAATATAGATATATAACTTACTTCTCCTGACATAAATATTTAAGCTTTTCATCTATAAAATTTTACATATCTACTAAAGGAATGTTTTAAATAGTATGCCATCATTAGGAATTAAGTATTTTCAAATGCCAAATTACAGAGAGTTTAAATCGGTCATGTCACTTTTTAATCGTGTTGCGTTTATTTCAAAAATACACAATTTGTTCATGTTTCATGTAATGGTAAACATACGTACACCGTGTAAATAAAATTGGCTTAAAGATTTCTAAATGAAATTCGAACTCTTAATACATAGATTCTATTTATTATCCAAATATGAAAAAAAAATTTATTGCATAAATTAAATTCGCCCCATAACAATAATAACAAATACAACAATAATAAAGTGAAAAAGTACTTGGAATTAACATAATATTATAGGAGATGCGGTAACAGGTAAACGATTAAACGTACTTAATTGTGTTCATAATTTTACTATTAATGACTTCGATTTTATTAATGAATTCAAATTTAAATTTCACCGTGGGCCGCTAAAAAAATTGTTAAAAAAAAGATTTTCAATCCAAATAAATTATTAGTTTCCCAATATTTTTGATCTTAATCTCAATACTGAGTGTATTGACTATCATTTTGAATTTTAGTTATTTGATATTAATCAATATAAATGAACGATTTGTATCGAGTAAAACAAATTAAAAGAAAGATTTTTAAAATCAATTTATTTTAGTAGGAGGTGAAAAATAAATTCAAAACACACGTAAGTTTGCTCTATGGGTAGTGTGGCATTTTACCCCCTAAAACAACTTAATCACGACTGGCTTAATGTAGATCGAATAGAGACTTTCATTTCATTTTTATTATCATCATGTGGGTGGAGCACTTAACGTTGGACAGACAACCTCTCTGGTTCTAAACCGCCAATCCATGAGGTTAAACTATCTTGAGAGTTAGAATAACAACAAATAAAGGATTTTGTCACAATCATTACAAAAGAAGATCTGTTTTTATATTCAAATAAAATTTGATCTTAAAACTTAAACGTCTCTGAGAGAAATGGAAAAATTGATATATTTCAGCAATATTTACATAAACCAAATTTAAAATATAAAATTGAAACAGTGAAAATAAAAATTTTGGTTTTCAAACCACATATTAAAAACAAACAATATTTGTAATAAAATAATTTCAATTACAACTGCGACAATCATCACGCAACGTCGTCCAATATTTATTGTTGTTATATTACATAAATCCTCGATAATTTATGAGTCGAACACTCACTTGAGATATTTTTAACAATATAAAGGCAGAACAACGGCCAATAATATACAAATAATGCACATTCGTCTTTAGTAAACGTACTTGGTGCAGACAAGTATCTCAGTAACTTATATAAACTTTTATTCCAAGAACAGACAATTGTCTACAAAACGGCGACATTAACATATAAACGGAAAGCCTGTTTATCATTACGCATATTGTTTTCTCAGTGTAAACAAAATTATGTGTCATGTGTCATTAGTAAAAGCATACGAACTCCGTCTGTTTTACGCGCACATTTTGACAAACCGATTCGGGTACATTAACACAGTTCAAGCACATCTCCCGCTACACACTTATCTTAAATATCAAATCACATTAGGGTACATTAGTTTCAATTTGTCGTCTTCTCCTCCTGAGCTAGATAGATATTATGTATTAATACGATATTGCCTAATGACAACTTATAGATATCTCCTATATATTATTATAGTATTTTTAAAAATTATACTATAAATAATATATCTTAATACGTTTAACGGGCAGTGCTCAAATTTAAGTTCGTCAATACATTATTAACTTTGCCTTTACCGGATCTGAATGACTTATAAAAGTAATAAAATAAAAAATATATGAAAACGACAATAAAAGTAATAAACACATTGGGAAACACACTAACTCACGAGAAGTCTCTTTAAAATTCATTTAATATTTCTTTAAGGTTAGCTTCCTAACTATCGAATATACTGGATGTATTCGAACTATAATTAGGTTTCTGCAACTAATTAACTTAGCTAACTAATTAACATTCTATGATAACTTTTTTGTTTCGCTGAGTTTGTTTTACAGCCATTCTGGATAAAGACATGAAGAAAGTGCAACTAATCATAATATATAAAGTTAAATATCAATTAAATTCAAAAAATATTTTGTTTGTTCTATATTTTAAAACTGTTTGAATGCCTTGCATTAGTAAGTCATTTTTATTCGTTTCGAAATATGAAATGTATTAAATATGTTTCGTAAGAGGATATGCTATTTCAAGGGATGTTAGCGATTTAAAATTAAGAGTTCTGCAACACGCAGACACTGTTTCTTGTTAATTCGTTATGTTGTCATCACCCTAGTGTTTTGGGTTCATCACAAGGCATACGGCCTTTGGCAGCGCGGAGCACTGTGGGGTCCCAGGTTCGATTTTAGGCCGCTCAACGAGCCGGGCTGGACTGGTGTTTTGGTTAGTTGTAATATATTGCTTTTGTAGAAATAAATCCGCTATATATCTCAATTAATTACGCTAAAGTAGAAAAAAAAAATTAAGTTGGAATTTACGCGGCACAAGCCAGGGAAATCACATAAGAAAAACAAAAATAATTGTCGTAGAAAAATTTACGGCAAAATAAAAAAAAATTGGGCCCAGTCAAAACTGAAATATCTTTATGTCTCATCCAATTTTATATTAAAATATCAGTTAAATTAAATATTTAGTAGGATAAGATTTGTGTTCTTGATCACACATTTTTAAATCGATTTTTAAAAAGAGGAAAGTGATATTAAAAGAATGTGAACTGAAACTATTGTGATTAATTTTTTTCCAGCAGATACATCAAATATTGTTGAATGTACTCAAATGATTTTAAAAGTAATTAATTTTATAAAAAAAAATAAACATAATGAACGCCTGCAACGGAAATTATCTCTGTGTCTTTATCATGTAAATAAATAAGATTATATTGTCAAGTTTTTCACATATATACTCTCCACTTGTATCTCTGCTTACCCATATGTTACAGGTAGCCATTTACTTGCAACTTGGCATAACTAAGTTGAATTGAATTACTCTATTATGTAATGGGCATACAAATTTAATTGTGCATTTTCACAATTCAAAGTTACCATATTTTTAATGGCTACAAAAAGTTGCTATTTAAAATTTCTATTAATTTTTTATTTTTCACGTACCCATAATCTATTGAAACTTGAGATTATATAGTTTTTTAATCTGAAATTTTAATAGAATAAACTTGCAGAACTTTGATACGGATATTTATTGTTTTCATTTAGGCCAATTTTCCTCATTCTCTCTAGGTAATATTCCGAAAAGTATCCTGTAAAAATATTTATACCATATTGGTTTAAAATTTATTTCTAGACGTAATAATATTCAGTAATATGGTATTTGGACATCTTACAGTATACAAAACAATTATTAAAATTTTATAGATTTAATTTTATTTCCTATATTTTATTATTTACCCCATCCTATATGTATTTAATAACAGAGGAAAATAGACTAATCTCGATATATAGGTTCAAATGAATGAGATAAAGAAAAGAAATTCTCTTTTTGAAAATAGGGGCAAGAAAATGAGTGTTTTTCATATTGTATCTAACGAAAGTTTTATCTATGTAGAATGACGGAGTAACATATTGGCACAAATATTTAATACAGGTCGATTATTGTTTCTCACTCTACTTGATTAATGACCGTGTGAAAGTAAAGATGTTCGACAGTAATAAATAATTATGTATACCCAAGTTGCTTTTGAAATAACAGGTCCCTCTATTCCATTTATTTATGGAATCAATTAGGTATATATAAAGTAAGAAATGGTAAATGAAGATACTCCAAACTGTTATTTATGCAAAACCTTAAACGGTGTCTATATTTATGACGCTGCAATAATAATGGGTGTGTAAACCACACGATGTCTACTTGTACATGTATTCAACTTCATGGTTTTATTTTTGCGAAAAGTTAATTTAAAAATATACTGTTTTGTGACATTAAAGAAAGGAATTACAATATTCTATATCTTTTTCAACATATCTATTGAAGCAATTTTCGAGAATATTGAATTATTCGTATTTATAGTTGTGTTGGGATATTAACCTTGGCTTGGCGTCAAAGGTTTAGAGTTCCTCGCAATTACTTTTAAGATAAATCTTTGCACCAACTACCCGACCTCTTAAATTATAATTCTTGCTTATTGATTTCATTCTTGCTTATTGAATTCAGAACTATCAGTTGAAGCTAATGGCCAAAGAAAATTAATAATAATTAGGATATCAGCAATTACATTTAATATCTCACAGGCAATGTAACCTTGTTAAATTAATTTACATGCAGCGTGTATACCATCGAATTAACGTAATGGGTTTACTGATATTTATTCTGCTGATATAAAAATCTTATATTAAGGTAACACTGCAATAATTCATCTTAAAAATGTCACAAATTCTGTTACGACTTTTTTAAATTTCACAGCAAAATTTATTTTTCTTAAACAAGGTTTGTAATGTAGTAGACATTTTGTAAATAGATATGAGTAATCCTGTGCATACTGACCATAAATTAATTTTCATATAAAATGACGAAGTAACAAAAGTAATATAAGTACCAGGTAAAGATGAATGATTAGAATAACGAAGGGAGAATTTAAACTCCCACATTAATATTTATTATTTTTTAACTTGAAGTCACCTTATTATAAAAAGGGGTGAGAGAAATTAGACCAAAATGTAAACCTTATTAATTAACGCGCATGTTAAAGATAGAAATATTTATTGTTTCTTATATGTCTATTATTTTTTCATATATAATATTTACATGAGAAACAAAATGTTAATTGAATTTCATATGTATATCCGAATTTAAGATTCGAAAGGGTATGTAAGATATTTTAACGGCAGAAATGTTATAATTTTTATTTAACAAAACACAGAATTTTTTAATCAATAATACAAATTTTGTAATATAGTATGTTAATTGATAAGGTACCGTATATATAAAATTGATTTGTATTCAAATTGAGTATTCTCAACATGTATGTTTTACTGAACACGATACAATATTTGCATTATTTAAATATTGTGAATATTTCCTTTAGTTCTAAACTGACAAATCCCTTGCTTTGATTGAAAGTTAACGGAGGTGAAGCCGCGAGGAAATTAGTAGTAGTCTACTTCATGCACTGTAGTTTACTTCATGAATGGAATACTAGGAATACTAATCCTAGTATTCCATTCATGAAGTAAATTTCTCAGAAAGAATTTTTTTGAAATTCTTCATAAGATATTTTTTATTTCTTTTACTGTTATATTAAGAATCGCAGCAAACATTACAATTGAACTAATAATTTAAATGCATTCGATTTTTCTACATTTTTGTACTGTTTTTTCTTTAATTTGCTCTAAAATGAAGTGTTATTTTGGTGAAAGCTAAACTTAATTTAACAAAGATAAATTTAGTTTTAACAGATAAAGTGAGGAACAAATTAAATAACTATATTGCAGACAAATGATCGTACAATGAAGTACCTAAAAATTTGTGAAGCGTGGGCGGAAACTCAACTTGGCCTATTTCACTCTGTCCTGTCAACATGCGCCAAGAAAGAATGGATGTGAGCTAAAATACTATTTTATTATATGTCATAATTTTTCAACTAACTTTTATAATTTCTATACGTAAATTTGCATTTTTATGGAAAATGAAATTCTGCGTGAAAATTTGCATTTTGCATATTTATTTTGTATATTAGAAAGTAAATAAGCACTCAAGTGTGTGTGATCTTATTTACGTGCACCAGTTTTGGAGCATGAATTAATTCAATTACACATATTTTATTTTCTAACAAATTGAATAACTCTATAATTAGTTTCTTTCATTTTATATACAGCAAGATTTAAGAGTAATATATTAATGGTAAGGTTAATTAACATTTAATCTCTCTTTGAATGGCCCATCTAAAAATGTTGTCATACAATGAAACTTAGGCCGTGGCTAAGAATTTATATAAAGTAGATATAAGACTACATCAAATAATTTCATTTACTTGCTAATAAAAATTAAGTCATAATGAATTTCTACAAACTTAACGCCAAATATAATATAATGTTCGTATTATATTGACGTTATCTTTAGAAACGCTCAACTTTTTTATAATTTGAGGAATGAGCTCCCACACTGTTTCTAAAACACTTGTTTTAAATACCTACCTCATTTTGACGTATAATAATTCAGCCGAGAATTTAGTCAGGCGTAATATATTTTATCAACGCAATGCATAACACAAGTGTGATATATTTAAGACATACAATAATAAATTTATTTAATCTTCTTTACGGGATACAAGCGACATAAAAGGACGCCAAATCCCTAAAAATAAAATGGTTAATTAAAATAATGTTATCAGAAATATAACACCTGTGCTCCGTGTTTGTAACGGACTGTTAAATACTTTTGTATAGTATAAATTTTGTATGTTAAATACTTTTGTATAATAAAAAAACAATGTTTTGGACAAGATTACAACGTAGCTCAAGAATAACTGTATTATTTTTTTGAAATTAGAACCATAATAGCATTAAGATTTAATTACAATAGTATATTTAGGTTAAAAAAGTTAATTATTTCCCAAAGTTTACGAGGCTGGAGAAAAAAACCTTTACGTTGATAAAAGGGTTTGATTGCATTAACATTTTACGAAAAATGTCTTAATACCAGGACATTGTCAAATGACTAATTTTAAAATAAGAGACGTGGAAAGTTCCATTAAATTTTAGATAAGGTGAAGTAAGGAAAAAACTGGACTGAATATAAATTGACATTTTTGATGACGAAATTATAAAATGGAAATATGGAATATTGAGCCCGCATTACATCCTAAAATTTAGTAATTGCCATATTTTTCAGACGTAGTGTGCACCTGTTGACCTTCATACACTAATATGTGAATTGGATTTGAAGTCAAAGATGAACTATTCAATATTTAAAACAATTCAATATTTATCGCAAACTTTTAGGCAAACGTAATAAGGCATATTATATATCGCCTACGTGTAGCAAGAAACTAATTTTTTTTCAGTTACTGTCTTTTTCCTTAAATGATTACTTGTTTTGAAATAAGTTTCTCAAAGCTTTCCTTAAATGATGACTTGTTTTGAAATAAGTTGCTCAAAGTTAGGATTAAGCCACAAATTGGGCTTGGTCTTAATATTTTGTCATAATTTATTTTATCTGATCGTAATATTTTAATATATAATATTTGTGCTGACATCATTGGTCGATGCAATAATTACACAAATTTGAGGTGTGAAAATGAGCGCAGCGACACGCAAAGTAACTTAGTGTGCCTTTAGTTTTCGTTACACGAGTAAGGTATTTGAAGATTCATTTAATATGTTTTTTTGCACTGTGTAAATTTAATTTTAAAATGACCTAAATATTCAACACATATTAAAGTATCAGCCTTTCACTACTTAAATCGCAAAAATTACAAAATGTCCAAAAATGTATATAATAAATATTAGTTGAATTACAGAAAACTTTTTTGGAAAGAAAGATAGATATATGGGTAATTCAAAGACATAAAATTTCTGTGCTAAGCACAACTCAGTTGAAGTTCCTCAAATTCAATTATCAGCTAAAATAAGTCAGTATGGTTAGATAGCGAGCAAGAATTTTATAGGGCACGTAATCTCCTATACGACGTGATGCCGTCGGCATCACGTACCCGATACAATTCTTGTTCGCCATAAGGCCGTACCAATTAATTCTATGCCCTCCAACTAGCGGCCGTATTACAGCCCCGTCTGATATTTTAATTTCTTTATTTGCTTCAAAATTATTAACTGTAAAATTGTCCCTTCATAAAACATATTCCCAGCATAATTCACCTTAAATTGATATAAATTCCTGTTGCTTTCAAAATAAGTAAAGGTTTTAGTGGAAATTAATATAAATCAAGACCTGCATGTTTTACACAATTGTACACATACACACACACATTTGTGTGTGTGTATGTAATATATATATATATATATATATATATATATATATATATATATATATATATATATATATATATATAATATATAATGTAATATATATATATATATATATATATATATACATATATGTATTTAAAACCCTAAGTATACCTAGGTAATTATAAATGAAAATACGATTTTTATAACTTACCTTCATTTGAATTAGTAAAGAGCCTTGTTCAATGAACCTTTACCTTGTTTCAATAAAAATGGAGCAAAATTACCAAATGTAAACTAGTTTAAGCGATAATAATCCGACTAAGTGTTTTTGCACAATATATATCATCATATATATTAATACGCTAAGGTTAAGATGTTACTCTTCCTTTTTAAGAAAACCTCACAATTAATCCACATAAATTATATATCTTTTTATAGATAATTGCTTGCTCTATCGGCATCCACAACTAACAAATTTATTATTGCTATTGTTTTTGCAAATTAATTAATTATTAAAATTATATACACAAAACAGCAATGCTGCCATCTAACGGCTCAACGTCAATATGATTGACGGTGGGTAAAATTTTTGTTTAATTTCAAATCCACTCACGTATAAATAAAGTGGCGCTTTAGCTCAATGCTTTTGATACTTGCGCCTCTATATGTCAATTTTAGTAAAATATTTGTTTGATCTGTCATCTGAGCTTCATAATGGAATAAAAACGTAATAAGCAGTGTGCAAAATTAGAAATGAATTGAATACCTGCAATCAATTTTGATTTATTAAATTGAGTTGAATAATTTATAATGCGAAGACTTCGCACGGGTCACGCTAGTTAAATTTATTGTGGTGAACTTATTAAGGTGATAAATAAGATCCCATACATTTAATACTTATATAAAAATGTATTTAATATATCAAATAAATATAAGTGGTTATTTAGTCGTCGTAAATTTAATACGAATTCAGGTTCTCGGTCAAATTTATATTCAGACTGAATGTATATAAATACTTTGCAGAATGTGGATAAAAATTACTAGAAAGTTCACTAACCAAACAAAATCAACTGTTTTTGCAATTTCTTCACTGAACTAAGTAAAATATAGAAACTATCGATTTCATAGCTACTCTATAACTCATGTATTGAACTTAAAAACTTTCATACCTGAACTATTTCCTATTACCACTCATGATGCTCTCTCTATCTCTTTCTCGTTAATCGTACTTTACACATTACTACTTTCTTCACCAGGTAATATACACGTGGGCGATGGACTTTTACTCCTCGATGCTTAGCGCTGCAACCATGCTGGTACCGAGGTAACCTACGGAGGCACCGGCCACGTCGCTCACAATGTCCGCCTGTGCGCACGGCTGTTGGGTCTGCCTCTTTACCTCCATGCTAGCGATACCCATCGGTGGCAACGCCATTGTTATCTGAATTGTTACGAGTGAGTATTACCACTTTTTGTTATTATCATTTTTATAGTTTGACATTTTTTCTGCCAGGTTTCATAGTCACCCATCGAAGCCCTGGGTACACCCTACTGTCCGTAGTCACATTGGTTTAAAATCTTAATATCAACATTGGCAACTGCCTTTTTGTTATAAGGGAATAAATTAATACGAGTGACTGTATTATAATATGTAATAAAATATTACGTATCAATATAAACATTGAAGATCATAGATATAACTAGTTTCTGAGTAAAGTTTAGGAGATATTTCAACGTCTTACTTTTTTCTTACTATAAATTTATTTTATTGAAAAAAGGAGTGCGTCATGTCCGCCAGTCCGTCATAACTTTATCTCTATTTTCTAGTATGGTGTTTGATGAAATCAAAGTATCATTTACATTTTGAATTATTTGGCTCCGTTTGAGTACTAATACGATTCAAACTAAGGTTTATTTTGATAAAAAATAATTTTCTTTACATCAAAATCAGATTACTGAACAAATACTACCATATGTCGTAGACAGGTGACATAGGTGGTATGCTACCATTGTCGCGGTACATAAAATCGACCAGCAAGCCTATTCGTGTGTAGTAATCTTTAACTAAGTTGAAAAATTTTAATTATCAGATTTGTATATAAAGATTTTGAAATTTAAAAAAAAAATTAAAAATGTAATTAAAAAATGTTCGTATATATATAGAATTTGCATACCGAAAAAACATTTCCACATCTCTGGACGAGTTCATATTAGTTGTTCATTCTTTAACGAATGACCAGCTTTCTACCATCATTTGAACAGAAAATTAATACACAAAGAATTCTATTAAAGTAAAGCAATTTGGTAAGAATTGCTTTCAGATGGATGATTGCAACTCTCTTCTGAACTTATAAATTCCATTGAGCGATTGAACAATTCTTCTGTAAATTTTCAAAATCATCTCAGTGAATTTGTTTCAATCTCGATATCTTATTTATGATATAAAAAAACAAAATGAACAAGTTATCTTTGGGATAGAATTAAGTCAAAAAATATCTGATGTATACTTCTTTTAATATCAAATTTCAAGTATTTTTGTGATATTTATTAAGTCTGTATGAAAGTTTTGAAGTTAAAGTAAAATTTTCAGATAATCACTGACTTGTTCAAATACAAAACTCGATAACAAATTTTTTGACAAAAAATAAATTTATTTCAATTATTTAGGAGGAAAATGGCCAGTTGGTGGAAAATAAAAATTTAATTCCATTTGGCCTACGAACCGTAATGCTTGCAATTGAATTTAAATTACAGTATTCTGTTAAAAAAATATTATTAGATAATTTTAAAGGAAATCTAATTCTGCACCAATCTAGAATTACATTTAAGAGAAATGCAACTAGAATTAAATAATATCGTAATGATTAATCGTGTACCATTAATTTTATATGTGGTATACGTAAACTTGTCCCTACACGTTTAATAAAGAATTAAGCACACAAAATTAAATAAACCAATTTAAAGTATTTCACTTAATATTTCTGTAACTAAGATTTCATGTAATGGTTTAGTAAAATAAAATTAGGTTAAAGTTAATCGTAATTCAATGATATAAATACTGACTCATTTTTAGGTTTCCGTAGCCTCCATTTGACATTCCTATCCGTCGGTGTAGGTCACCTCTCTATAATTCTCTCATTTTTGCGTTTGTCGAGTTGAAATTTATTAACAGAATGTATTTTTAGAGTAAGTGAATTACTCAAAATCAAGTGTAACATAATATTTTAAAAATATGTTTGGCACATACAATTAAAGGGATGAAAATAAAAAACCTACCCCTGAATTCGAGTATTGTTGGGTAGATTTAAAAAAGTAACAATATTTCGTTTTGAAAGGAATTATCTCGTAATGTATCAGTTACGAGATAATTCCTTTCAAAATCATCATGGTACTACTGGTAACTCCCAAGATATCGTTTCAAAAATTGTGACAAAATACTATATTAGTATTTACTGTCAACTCTTAATACGTCTTAATTCACTCTTCTTGTATAAAATCTATTACCCATAACTCTTAGCCTATAGAAAACTTTCGTGTCGGGTCTTCTTTAAGCTGGTGTTTTCCTATAATTTACCTTATTTACAAGTTTAGTAAGAATATAAACAGATAAGAATATAACAATCCATAGAAACAGGAAATGAAATGAAAAATTATTGGAGAATAAAAATTTATAAAAACAAAATTAAATGTTGCGACGTAAAATCCAAAGTTCCAAATATAAGTTTTTAATAATTAATAATGTGACAGATTTTTGAAAAATCTTTAATTTGTAGTTACATCACATAATTTTTTTTTAAAAATCCACCTGTAAAAATGTAGTAGGCAATATATTTTTGTTCTACGAAATTCAAATTTTGTAAGTAGGTTAATAAAGATAATAAGTACCATTAAATGTTTATAAATACTTATGTGTACGGAACCATCGTAGTGCTAGTTCTACCCGCGCTTGACAGTTTTTTTAAGGTGGAAGTAGAAAGCACAGAATCTTCATAAACAGCATCTATACATTACTCGATCTTGGTTGATACTTCCGTCTTCAATAAAATTGGTGTAATTAAATATCTACACCAATTTTATTTGTTTTATTCTTTTACTGCACTTCTTTTTATTCGGCGGACAATATCTGGAAGTAAATGATATAATTTTGTAATATTTGAATGAGTTCTGTAACCAAATGAATGCTACTCGTATGTAATGAATAGTTTACTAACTGAATGACCACAAAATTGTCGCTCAATGTATGAAGCAGGAAGCATTGTCTTAACACCTTGTCATTGCACCCCAGTGAAAATTATTACAATTCTTTAAATCAAAGAATTAAAACAGATTCTTGCCTTCTACGCGAGTAAGAAGTGAATTTTCCTTATTTATTATTTTTATAAAGAGAAAAGGCCAATTTTAAGGTAACTATGTCTTTTTGACACAAAAAATTCAGAGAAGATACTATCGTATCCATGTCACATACATATTAACAACAAATTTCATGACAATTTCTCACTGACTATTAACAAAAACTTTTACGCTGTTCACTGGGGCGCTAAGTGGCTGGTGGTAGAGAAACAACTCAGTCTGATAAACACTCACTTTCCCCACTATCGACATGTTTCATTTTCCATTATACTCTCATTTTTGACAATACAATTTAACACCGACTTGGCAAAAGAAGTTTTACTTGAATAATTGGGATTATTAGTACCATTGAACACTGTCTCCTGTAGTATTCTCTTTCATGTTCATACTTATAAATAAACTTGAATATGCGCGTTAATACTTTGTACTAGTAATTTGGTATCAAATATTTACATTTGTGCAAAATCTTTGAAAATAATTGTGTCTCAGTACTAAAACAGGATTCGGAAATAATAACGGCGTGAACGTATGTACCAATTGGTTTTGTTCATCCGTTACTTAGTATTATATCTGATCGAGGTTTACTTTTCATACATTGGCACATTTGCAAAAATAAATATTAATTAATAAATGTTTTCAATTTGTAAAATTACATAATTGAAAATCTGCCCAGGAACAATTCATAATTCTATAAAAATATTTGTGCTAAAGAAGTTAAAAAAAGAAATTTCACCTAATTTGCTAAACGCATTTTAGAGACCTCCATTTTATTCATTAAAAAAAAATAAGAACACTTTCTAAATGGGTTATATGTACATTTTACACACTCTCATTTTCCAGAGGATAAGATAGATAAATTATGACAAGCCGGAAATATATTCATTCAGCCGGAAATATTTATTATTTTTAACATATTCATTTTAGGTAAGAAAAATATCTAGCAAAAATATACGAAGTAATTTTAAAAAAAGCCCCTCATCAATTTTAAAAACCTTATTTCGGGCAAGATTATTTTGATGACAGTTTTAATCTACACCACAGTTATTGATATCTGTAGCGGGAGTAAGCACGTAATGTTCCTCTAAGGAGTAGGTGTAAAAGAAAAAAAACCTTGATAACAGAGAACTGTTAATATCTTACGAATATATAGAATAAAATTGTTCCTTAATTTGTATGTTTTAAGAGAGCTTTCAAGCACGGAAACTTTTAATTTCCCAAGGATATTACGTCTGATGATTAACACAAATAACAATGCTACATGAATACGCATAAAAGCATGAAACTAGACCTGAAACCTCTGGTGTTCATATTTGTTTTTCATTTATATGGGATTTTTTTAAGCTTTTACACTTATAATAATATCGAAGATTTTTAATTCAATAAACTTATCTTGTAAAAAAATTAAATCAATACATAATCAATGCACTCATGACTCAGTAGTTTACAATACAAAGAAAGAACATGCGTGGTTTACTTTCTTCTTTTGAATATATTCATTTAATATTGATATTATTTTTTTCTTTTTTTACTAAATTTATATCAGAGGGAGTGTATGGGATTAAACCTTCAAAGTTTTGGAGATACTTTCAAGTCAATGAACTTTACAAGTGAAGATTAAAATGTGCTTCTATATTCTTCTCTCAGTCTACGAACATTCTTCAGTTGACTTAAGTTCCTACTGTTAAATTCTGTTAAGTAGATGCCTAACTAATAAACAAGAATTTCATTATGTTAACAAAGTTGCTTGTTAGGATGTTTGTAGACGCTTAAGAAGCAGGATTATAAATGAGGTACAGAGCCGTTTTAATTTACGGATTATGTAATTTTGTAAACAAAGACAAGTCTTAACTGTCGATTTGAAGTAAATAGAAAAGAACTAATATACAGTGGCCACTAAATATTTAAATTTCTTTACTGAGACAAAACTAACCAAAACTAATATATACTTACATATTTGAATCAATAATTTACTTCATTATGTGCAAAGGATAAATAAAAATTATTGAAGCAGAATTTCATAACTTATTAAAAATAATATGTCAATAAAATGAATTAAAATACAGTTTCAATCTAGGATACAGGTTTATTTTATAATAATTTCTCCTATTGGATCATAGAGAACTCACTCTGAGCTTGTACGTGCATACACGCGATTGTGTCAATTTTTTTGAAAAAGAAGCTATTCTCTAATGAATGTATTTTTCCTTGACACGACACAAAATCACAAAATTAATGGGTTAGAATGTTCCATATTGTCATTAACGTAAAGTAATTCGCCGTTAGTCGGCTCATATATTAGTAAATTGGGACTAAGAATTTTCCGGTTTATCTTAATGCGGTCAAGCGAACTGTATTTTAAGTAGTCAAGCCATTGAGTTGAAATATCGTACATGTGTATATTAACAACACACTACCCTCTTTGTTGAGAAGAATTTTATACAAATAAATGGTGTTTACGTGAAAAAATCTCTTGAAAACACTTAAAAACGTAAGCTTGTGTTGTTAGCGTGTGGCTTACAATCGTTTTGATTTATTTTTATGATAATAATACAACTTTATTGGTCCGAAATTAATGAATTCTTCGAAGATAGTTTCTGTTGCCTCTTTAGCACTGAATAATTTTAAAAAGAATCTAAGAGGAGTGAAAATTATTTCATAAATACTGCGCCTTAAAATCAACGTGTATTGATAAAGTGATATAAGGTTTATGAATTAACTACTTGTGCGATGTTTTGATCTACAAACTATAATTTTAAGTGTAACTTTTCATAAACAAATACGAAAAAAAAATCTAATTTTATTATCCCTTATTATGTAAGCGAAACGCAATTAACTGCGGTATGTTAAGGCGATACTCTTTTTTAACTAACACCTCTTGTTACTCTAAGAATAATGTGCATATAATATATTTACGGACGTGTTAGTAAATAATGTCTGATTGAAGTGTTTTCTGATGTATTGATCGAATTATACATCAAATTAACTGAAAAAACTTTCTAAATATGCGCCTACATTCCAAATCTCTTTACACGTTTATTTACATCAAAAATGTACCGTACCATTTAAAAATAAATCCTTTTAAGAACGTCACGTATTACCTACGCCACGTGATATGAAGATTTCTTCCTTTACGTAGGCCTTCAAAAGTTATCTCAAATAATTATAACTTTCCTTTTTCTATTTATGTATTTACGTAAGATAAATATACACACCTCTTCTATACGTCTTTGATTAGGAAAAGATAGTTACCCACTCGTGAACACTACCCTGGCAACCGAACGATGAGGTAAGTACTATGCATTGAAAATATAAATATTCCTGTACCAATATTTATAAATAACATAAAAGGAAAGGAGCCTTAAATCAAAATTTATACCTGAATTTCTATGTTTTCTAATTGCCATGTTGTTTATCACGAGGTTATTCGTAGTTACACGTTATGGATGGTAGATAGGATTGCCTTTGGGCATTACGAATAAGTTGGTCAACCTTCTTTTTAAGAAGTGTTGATTGCAAAGCAGTTTTGAAGGCAGTGTCTAACAACTACGTGATGTAGTATTATTTCTACTTTCTTTATTTTCTTTACCACGACCTAGGTTTCGTTGTATTACAACATCTTCAGGTGGGATATTAGCAAAGATCTTTGCTATTATATTTTAATATTCTTAAACCATACACATTACGTTTGATAAAGTTTGAAGTCTGCAGAATTCAAAATGGATTAATAATCTCAGCTCACTCTTTTGAAAAATGTGAGAGAAAATGTACAAATTCTTGAATAAAATTATCCGTTTTCAAAAAGTACTAGTGAAAAATGTCGAATGTTTTTCAAATACTAAACATTTTTAAATTTCTGCATAACGGAAAATGATACAGTAGTCTCTTCTCACTTATTCGCTTTAGTTTTAACAATTTATAGACCATAGCTGAGTTTCATAAAATGATGAATTTTCCATGATACGTTTAAAACAAATGATACATATATAATTTTTATTTTCTGAAAAGTATAAAACTGCATGTAATTTATTCGATACTTGTCGCCAAAATATTTTATTGGAATTACCTTTAAACAAACTGTAACAAAGAGGTGGCTTCTGCGCTTTTGAGTTAGGTCATATTTCTAACAATATCTTTGAGTACATAAATAAATATTTTAATTTTCATAAGGTAGAAGAAAATTTATTTCAAAATATTGAATTATAATAGTAATAAAAACGGGCATATTTATTGATCTCACAAGCAATATTAAAGGATCACTGAAATGGTTTGTATATTACAAGGTGCATAGTGAAAAGTATTTTAAAAGAGCAAATTGGCAAAAATTAAAAAAAAAAATTTCATCACAATGGAGCATTGTATGAATGACACACTAACAAAAATTTGGCACGCTAACGAAAATGTGGCACAGTCACAATTTGATACTAAATAAAATAACCTCTAATATATCACAAATATGGTCGGACGATCTCGCATCGAGAGTACCCGAGTTATATCAAAATAGCATTACCTGAGTTATAATAGGAAAAGAAAAATTTCTAAAATCTGATATGTCAAACATTTTAACCGTATTAACTTATTAACGCAGCTGTCATTTTTCACTATTACGCGCAACATCTGATAATACATTTCGGGCCTAGAAAAACAATTAAATTTTTCTCTTTTCCCTAGTGATATATTTTTCGAATTATAATTAAAAGCAATAGAACCCGTCTATGAGCCAACAAGAAAAGTCTATAATTGGTCCGGTCCCAATCTAAAACACTTTGTCGTTATATTTTGTAAAATATTGATTTTGACTTTTAAGTGCAAAACTAAGAATAGAACAGACTTCCTATTTTAGAAACTTATCGTTTTGTTCGTGTTGTTAAGTATAATCAAATAAAAGAATTATAATCAATCTAATGTTCCATTTCAATTTCATAAGCATTTTAATGTTCATATGCGTTCGTACATATGTACATACCAACAGACTCTGATATAGTTCATGCCTACCCACTAACATATCCCTTTAAAATATCCTTTTTTCCTCACCTTTATTGATTCTCTCCTTGATTTTGATGCAATATTTTCATAATTTCGATGAAAATACAAAGAAAAGCTTCCAACTTATTTTGTTAATTTTAAAACTTATTTCGTAATGTTAGCGTCAGCTTTCTCTTCATTCTTACTACTTACTTGAAATTTCACTGTGTCTATATGTTACAAACCGTAATCCGCACACGCATTCATTTAATTGTCGTTTTAGGACACCATCGCATAACTTTGTAATTATTATCGAAAACAAAATCAAGGGTAATCAGGATTAAGTTAAGTTAGTGAAAACGTCAATTATGAATATTTTGAATTTTATTAGGAATTAAGTCACTAACAAAAATGTGTTCAAAAAGTAGTGTTTTAAAATGTATCTTAAATTGAACAAATGATGCTGTTAAATTAGGTTAATGTTTTTTTGCGTTTAATGTCATTACTATTTCATTCCATTACATTAAATATCATATTATATTAATAATTCGTCACATTATTTGTCATAATTATTATTGTTATTTCGATACTATTACCGATAGTTATATAATTCCGTCGCGATGACTTTGGTTTAATTTGTTTTAATTAACTACCTACATTAAGGTCTGAAGACAATATAAATAAATGTGTATCGTTTGTAACTTGAACTATTGCCTAATTAAATTAGCGGTTAATATGAGGTTATTATATTTTGGTCGAATGTATCCAATGTACTAACTGTATTTATCTTCCCATATTAATAACGTACATTCTTACGAAAAAAATATATCAATAGGCATATAAAAACTTTTACAATTAGTACAATAAGTACTACTTAACATAAAAGGAGCATAGTAACAAATGAGTCATTATATCCCAAACGTAACCTCGTTCAATATAAGCAGTTAGACCAACACAGATGTGTTTAATTGTTTTGAACCAGTGTACTGTTATTTCTTAATGCCTAGACTTCTAATGTACGCACAAGTTTAATGTAAATAAATTTTAACCGTTTTTGATTTTTCACTCCTTTTTACCAATTTTTAAACAAGCTATTTTCTTCCTTTTCACATGTTAAACCGCAAATGATTTGTATAGGCTAAAAATTAGTGAAAAAGAAGGAAAATAAGTTTAAGGTATTGTGGTGAATCACTAAAAAACTCATCACCTACTTTTATGACAAAATGGTTTGAGCAATAAAGGTATAAACAAGCTAGTCCTGCTCGAGGCCATATTAAAATTTGATGAAGTATTCGTGTAATTATTGAGAAACCAATATTTATTTTTAAAAGGTTAAGTGATATACACGTTGACGCATTGAACATATTTTATATATCTAAGTATATATATATATATATATATATATATATATATATATATATATATATATATGCACAAGCATGCATGTACACACATACGCAAGTACTTGTATAAACGCATCTTTGACTGTTGGATGTAATGTCATATTATTCCCTGAAAAGTGCCGTGTGGATATTTATGAATGAGAAACATTCGTAGAGTTAACACTTTTTGCTTGTACTCTGAAAAGATAATTAACCACACAATAACTCATGGATCAGATAGTAAAAAATAAATTTGAAGTTGGTTAAATAGAAGAAAATTGAGTTTTTATTTATCTGTGTAAACTTGAATGACTAAGTATGCTGCAAAAAACGGTACAGCGACATTGGCTTTTCTAAATTGGGATTTAAATTTAAACTGGTGACATACCAAATATGAGATTGCACACATTAACTTTGGCAGACACTGGGCCATGTATAGGAAATTACAAAATATTTTGGCTTAGCACTAAATTAATTGACGTTATGAAGTTTTGTGACATACCAGCGCCCGTTGCTATTCTATGCACTTGTCAAATCCGAATTTTTGCAATTTTTATGAAAAACTCGTTCACTCACAAAAGAAAGATTACTAATAATAAAATATCAATGACGTTCTGATCACATAAATTTATAATCGTGACCCTTACTTTTAATTTCATCATAATCGAGTAATAGGCAATTTGCAGGAAAGGATTCAGAAAATGAAAAAGGATGGAGTATAAAGAGAATTTCAACAGATGCAGTGACATAAGTTCACTTAACTTTTGAACGTGTATAACTGGGCAAATTTAATCATATTTGAAAATTTAAAATGAACATTGCTAAACAATAATGAATGCCTAATAATATTCTTGACGGAAATTTTTAACAGCCAGAAAAGACAAACTGTAATTTTATAGGATTTATCCATAGTCGTTTAGATTTATCTAGTCCTGTAGAATAATCAGTTAATGGCGTAGCACAATTAGTAAAATAACACAAAATTTATTTTAACATATTTGGGGAATTCAAACAATTTGCACAATCTTATTGTGTTAATCTCCGGTGAAAATGGTGATATTAAACCTTTCTATTTTTTAACAATGACTCATATTTTATTAGATGTATACGAAAGCAGACAATATCCCTGTAGAATTACAGCTGCGTATCTGGGGAACGCCGATCAACTACTTGCTATCCCATACCGTTCGTATAATATGTATACTGTGTAAAAAATGTCTGAATTACGTCATACATTTCGCCCATCATAGCCATATTTGAATCCTAAATCTCCCATTTCAATCAACTCAATCAACCGAATTTATAACTTTGAGCCTTATTATTTCCCAAAAAAAATTAATCTAAAAAGAATAATTTAGCGGTTTCGATGTAATTTCTCCTCCATTTTTGAAGTGTAAATCTTTCGTTTTACTTCTAACTCTTTGTAAAAAATTTATGATGTAATATTAAAGTGAAATTGAAACCTATTAAGTTAATATTTACAGTTAGTCCTTAATTTCAAAGAAACAATTTAAAACGTGTATAAGTGATAGATAACGAGTCCATAAGCTAATTGAATGTGATTATGTATGTCATTTATTTTATTTCAAATATTGTATTTATATTATCGGTTAATAGTTTTTTTGTACATTCACTAGATTCGCGTCCGCTTGTTTCTATATTCTTAAGTATGCAAAAGAGAACCTCATTTATTGGATTCTGTCAAGGAGGTGGAAATCCTGTCATGATTGATTTGGTATTCGGGCTCATGTGTATAAAATAAACGGATATCGAACTGCGACGTAGTTACTGAACTAGGGTGTAGTAAGTTATATATCAGATTTCCCGAAGCCATTTATTCTAGAAATATATTTATGGTGCAGACGAGTTGATATATAATGACATTAAGGGGAAGATAGCTTTGGAGAAAATTTGATATTTTACAAATGTATTTAGTTATAAATGAAATTGAATTAATCTACTAAGATGATATTAATCTACTTACCAGATATAGTACATCCAGCGGTAAATGCAGCATCTCTTATTATAATTACCAGGACATGTCCACAAAAGTAACTTTTTTTATACCATACATTATTAAATCAAAAAATTCAATTATGGGATTTCTGAATTATTTGTATTGATAAAGTAGATCTACGTATTGAATACAATGTTTTCTACGGTAAGCGCAATGCTTGAGTTTTGGCGATAGACCTAGAAGTGATAAAAGTTTTCTCAAAAAATAACTTAGAATTTGAAGCATACCACTCGCTCTAGTTCCTAGCTACGGGATAGTATAAAAAAAATAACAGTAAATTTTTCAAAAATGTCATTTTCAACATTTTGTTTATTTTATGCGCTGTTAATATGGCAAATCTTTTTGCTAAATACGTAAATGTACGTATAAGTAAAATTACGCTCTGTTAGGGAAGCTCTTATTATTTATTTTCAATAAAGAAAATATCATACACAGCTTTCTTTGCGACAATAAATAACATTTTTCTACATTTTATTTTACAGCTCATAGACGAACAGTGACGAACAGTGACGAACTATTTCTTGGTGAACCTTTACTTCGCAGACTTTATGATGGCTTTGCTCAACTGTCTTTTCAACTTCATATACATGCTTCATAGGTATGTAAACAATATTTTAGTAATTATAAAGTTTCACGTGTGAAAAAATTGTACTTACCACTGTGTTTTCAGAATTTTTCTTATAGTTTTACTAGTCAAACCTTCCGTATTAATTGGTTGCATAATGGGATATATCAACATGTCTTATTAATGAAACTTTAATGTAAATATGCAACTAGTTGTCATCAAGAACTGTTAAGGAAACCCAGGTATAAAACAAATTATTAATCTGAAACGCCTGGACTCAACTATACACTAAGTTTTTTGAAGGATCAGTTTTGAAAATTCTTAAGAAAACATTTATTACAAGGATTAGTTTTCATGTTTATTTGTGTAACAGAAATATAATAAATATTTATAACGATTTACCGGAAATTGAATATTAATTGACCTAGGCCTCAGTAAACTAGGTGGTAGAGACAGCAACTCATATAGCAACTCGTTTACAACAAGAATTATTGAAGGGAACAATGATAAATACACACAAACCACGGTATAACTATGAATTAAACGTGGTAAATGTATAATAGCAAATTTAGTCATAAATTAGGGGAAAAAGACTTTGTAACTAGTGAAGATAGATATAATAATAAAATTAGAAATATGGGGAGACAGAGTTGAATTCAAAATGCTATACCTGAACAAAAATATCTTTATAGTCTTTCCTGGTTGTTATCGCATAATGTAAAGCAGACAATCTAATTTACTTGAAATATTCTCTCTGCCTGGGGAATATTTGGATTTTTGAAGTCAGTTTCATGACGCTATGAATATTCCCGTGTGCAGAGATCGTAATGTACATTTACTCTTTTATGCTATCTGAACGATGTCAGTTAGATAGCAAGTGTAATAAGGGCTTTCGTATAAGCTGAATGACATTAAATATTTAACAAATATCGTTATCGAATCATTGGTAATAATTGCTATACTGTTTACAAAATGGCAACGATTCGTAGGTATAAATTGGAAACAATTCATTAATATTAAGATAAAATATCGACTGACGTTTTTGAGAGATTTTTGAGCTTACTGTTAGATTGTGTAATGCTAGTATATCTACAGTAAATATGGTACTTATTTAAAATGATTTTCATAAATAATACTATTCATTGTGAAACAAAAATATAAATTTTTAATATATTTAAAATATCATGAAATATGTAAAAGTAATTTACTTATAAGATATTTAAATCTAATTAGACATTTGAAGTTTTTTGTACATATATTTTACAAATATTTGTAGCGACAGTAAACAACTGCGCTATAAAAAAATATTTTCAACACAGCGGTCAATCACTTGGATTGATTATCCTCGTTTACTCAGGCATGTTATATATGGTCGATTCAATGAATATATTCTATTGTTTTAAATTATTATGACAGTTTCCAAATAAGCGGTATTTTGATAGTTTTATATTTGAAGTTCATGAAATTTCTGAAATAAATTATGTAAAGTTTATTATATATTTTTCTTAATTCTAAAATAGGGTGAAGAAAAGTAAGTTTTTTATTTAGATTCATTCGAAATTAATAATAATACAAGGATCACATCCTTAAATATTTTTAAGTCTCTTAATTCCACTAAATAATAAATTTAACCGACTTAAAAGAAGGACGAGTTTTTCAATTGGACGCGTATTCTTTTTTTATTATTAATCAGAATGTAATAATACATATGTAATTTGGAGACGCGTTGATCGACTACCAATATTATTCTTTTATTGGAAAGGCAATGTGCTCAGTAAATTATCTTATAAATATGGATTAACTAAGATAACCAGAGGAGTTCTTCCGCGAATACGAGCACCAGGCCACTTTGAGAAAAATTGATCCGAGTTTGAACTCATTAGATATTTTATTATAAATACTTTAGGAACATATGACGTGGACAAAGTCTGAATATGAAGCTGGCAAGTGGTGACAGAACTCCTCAAGTAAGAAGTAAGTTCATTGACTTTGGGTTCATTCAAGTTATCTTGACGAATTGGCGATCGGGTTTCATCGAATCATGTTACCCCACGCTAGTATAGAGATATGCTTAGCAAAGTGCTGTATCATCACAATACTCAACGAATATTTGATTTCCCTTATTTTAAAACGTCTACCCGAATAAAACACGAAACTCAGATAGAAAAAGTAGCTTCAAATCAGCCATTCAGTTTTCAGTCCGCGTAGTGTGTAGACAGTTACCAATTCCCAAAGGTATATTGCATTTTATATTTTAATTAAAATACATAAAAATTTAAATTAAATTATATTACTTTTTTAAAAATTTATATTCTCCGAAACTCGTTATATTTTTGGTGACAGCTATAAGGATTTCTGAAATCAAAATCCGGTGAGGTGATATAAATTCTAATAAGTGCGAAAATAAAAAAAAACTCTGTCCACACGACCATTCAACTACGTACAGCACAACTCCATTTACTCAATCGCTCAACGACTGACTCTTGCCAACACAAGCATCAGCGATCAGAACCATCGTCTTCCCGATTTTCTTCCACTATTTCTCCACACGGTAAGCGGCATAAAGAATCAGCGTCTCTCCGGAGACTAGCATAGAGAGAAGATCCTGATTTCCTGAAGGTCCAGCTTAAACTAGCCAGCATCCAGCAGCTACAAGTTCCTACAAGTTCTTGATTTTCCAGTGAGTGATTTTAGCAAAATCCTAGAAGTGCATACACAATATATTTAGTTCCTAATTTAAAGGTACAAATCTATTCAATGTTCATTGATTAAATTTCCATTTTATTTTACAAACATTTATTAGACATTAGTCTCTTGTAGATATATATCGCTCCGAAAATAGGCCAAACCATTACTATTCATAATTTTTCCAAAGTAATATTGTAAAAAACGCACCGCTCGTCGCGACACAATTTTTGTCTTTATCATTACCCAAATAAGCGATACTCCGGGAGAGAGCTAGATTTTGAGTAAGCAATACAAATGTCTAAAGGTGAAGTCACAATAACCGAAAAAAAAATTGATGCAAATATCTTAAAGAAGTTCATCAGTACATTTGATGAAAACAGCGAAAAGTTAAATGTGTTTTTGAATATCGTCGAAACGCGACAAACCTTGCAACATCAGTGCAAGAAAACGTATTGCTAAACGTATATCTTAAGGCAACTAGAGGTTCGAGTAGAAAGCGCTTACGCAATAAAAGAGTTTGAAAATTGGGCGTAATGAAGAAATAAATAGATCTATCCCAATAAAAAGAAAAGCAGAATTAGCAGGCCGAATCGCAGCTATGCATGACTCGGCTTTGCGCACCTTTTTCACTGGTATTAATTCAAAAAATGTCAACCACAGTAAGGTGTAGAGACCTCGAAACATTAAACGATGCTATAAATTTTGCTTCATCAGAAGAGGAAATTCTCCAAACTACTTATAAAAGAAATTACCCGTTTTTATCTAATAATTACTCTAAACTTTAATGTAAACGGCCTTATCGCCAATAATCGCCAAAAGATTATAATTTCAAACTTAGTGTGAATGTCACAACAAGAAATTCTTATTCTTCAAATTTGAAACCTCTTAATGGAAAACCAATTACGCAACCACAGATTTTCCGATATTGTAAACCATTTGGTCATAATATCGAAAGTTGCCGTAAAAGAGAATACAATAATAGACGCTTCAGAGATCTACGAAATTACAATTACCAATATGATAATCGCAATAATACAAGAATAAATACCAAGCAACATAAAATTTATAATGTCGAGTATATTGAACCTGAGCCCATAAGCGTTGACGAAATTCATAATATTATACCTAGTTTATACCTGTAAAATTTCCCAGTAAGTATAGCGTGGGAAATATACTGATTAAAGCTGATGCCAAACCTATATATGGTAATATGGTGGTACGATAAATAAATTGGTTTTGAAATCACTAACAAACAGGGTAGCCAGCCCCAATTTATAATAATAATGATTCCTCTTATATTAAAAAGTCACTAACTAAAAAACAGGGTAACCAGCCAGAAATTCATAGTCATAATTATTCCGATTATATTAACAAATCACTAATGAACAAACAGGGTAACCAGTCTCAAATTTATAGTAGTGATTCCTCCATTATTAAACAGTCACTAACTAACAGGGAAACCAGCTCCAAATTCACGGTAGTGATAATTCCTATTATATCAATAAATTGGTATTGAAATCACTAACAAACAGGGTAACCAGCCCCAATTTATAGTAATAATGATTCTTATTATATTAAAAAGTAACTAACTAAAAAACAGGGTAACCAGCCACAAAACTCATAGTAATAATTATTCCGATTATATTAACAAATCACTAAATAACACACAGTGCTACAGCCACAAATTGATATTAGTGATTTCTCCATTATTAAAAAGTCGTTTATAAACAAACTGGCTAAGAAGCCCCAAATTTATTGTAATGACGATTCTTCTTAAATTAAGAAATCACTGACAAAATAATTAGTCCCAAATTCACGGTGATGACGATTTCTCTTATAATAAAAACGATCAAATACCAAAGAGCATAACGAGCTCCAAATTCATAATAATGATGATCCATCTTCATTCAAATAGCAATTCGAAAACATATAATTTAAATATAAACCCTAAACAAAGGTACTTTATATTGTCACATCATCTTTCGTCCCTTCCAAACCCCTAACCATTTTAGTAGATATAGGAGCCTCTATAAGTTTTACAAAAAAACATCCATTGACAAAATACTTGACATAACTGACCACATAACCAATTTAAGGGTATAGACACATCGAACAATGCGCCAATATCCTCCTCAGGATTTATCTTTATTTCATTAAAATCCTTCACGGTTTGTACATTCAATATAATAGATAAAATTGATTTCCCTTACAATGGAATAATCGGCCACGATCTTTTTATCGACATGAATAGCAAAACCTATTACTAAACAAATATTTTACTGTTGGATTATTATGAATTTAAAATTAATTATAATGAACCAATTTATAAAATCCCTCCGAGAACAAAAACCGTCATCGGATGCTCTGTGCAAAACTCAAAGTTACAGAAAGGTGGTGCACTGAATAAACACCCAATTGTATATTTCCTCATAGGGTATTTTACAGTAAAGGTTAAGGATAAGTCTAGAATAAATATTTCAGTATTTAACGTGTCTGAGTTACCAATATATATAGATTCTAATATAAAATTAAAACTATCTCCGTTAGAAAATCATGAAAACCACCATGCGATTTATAATACTTCTTCAGTATAAAACCAAAATAAAATTAATAACTATACCCGTAACCGCAATCAACAGATCTCCGTGTCACACGTTTGAATCAGGAAGAACTAGATTCCCTGTAGTAAATGTGCTCGGAATATTCCGATATTTTCCATCTTCCTAATGATAACTTTTCTTACACTAATGTTATTCAACATGAAATCAAGGCTACTTCTTCTAATCCAATTTAAGCCGAATCTTATAGATTCTCTGAACGCCACAGGGAGAAATTAAAAATCAAATAACAAAAATGCTAAATCCAGGAATTGTAAATCTCTCGATATCTCCCTGGTCCTCCCCAATTTAGGTGGTACCAAAGAAATTAGACGCATCCGGTTAGAGAAAGTGACGACTTGTAATTTATTTTCTAAAAATTAATAATATAATCATAGAAAACTCCTACGCAATCCCCAATATTTTGGAGATTTTTTATCAATTAGATAATAGCAAATATTTCAGTACCCTTGATCTTGCGTCAGCGTTTCATCAAATTGATATGTACCCTGACGATTCCCCTAAAACAGCCTTCTTTATTCCTGAAGGCCACTACAAATTCAACCGTAGCCGTTTTGGCTGAAAAACGTCCCATCTACGTTTCAGAGATTATTAAATTCTCTTCTATCTGGCCTGCAGGGCATCCAATACTTTGTTTATCTTGACGTTATAGTAATACATTCTTTCGACCTACCATCACACATCGAAAACCTCTCAAAGATTTTTGAAAAATAACGAAATGTTATTCTAAAATTACAACCCGACCAGTGCAAGTACCTGAGAAATGAAGTTTCCTTCTATGCTACTTATTTACCGATCGAGTGAACCTAACCCCGAAAAACTCAAAGGGGCAGAAAAATTTCCAATGCCATAATCGCCGAAAGACATCAAATCTTTTCTAAGCTTAGTATTATATTATAAGAAATTTATTTCTGAATTCTCCAAAATTGCTACTACCCTTTCCTAAAATAGAATATTCCATTCTCTTGGCAAAAAGAACAACAACTTTCATTTGATTTAATTTCGTCCCCACTCTTAGCTTATTAAGAATTCTCTAAAATTGTTGAAAGTGCTTCCATGTAATGCGTCAAATTACGCAATATCTGCCATTCTTTCCCGAGGTCCAGTAAGTAATGACCGCCCTTTTCGTAGTAATGACGCCCTATTGCATATGCATCTGGTACAATAAATAAAGTTGGATCGAATTATAGAGTAACCGAAAAAAAATGTTTTGCAATCATTTTTCGCACCACTGCTATCTGTACGGACATCAATTTAAAATTATATCCGATGACAAACTACTTAAATGGCTTTTCAACTGCAAAGATTCCGAGTCAAGATTAGTGAGGTTACGATTGAAATTAAAAGAATGTGAATACGAGATAGAATATAAAAAAGAAAAATTATAGCAACGCAGATGCATTACCTCGCCACCACGTCAACCCAATTCAACAAAAACTTCCCAATCCAAGTCTTTTAAGTAATAGTGATGCATAGTCCTCCACCAATTCGTTTCAACCCCAAATTCATGAGCATATTCAAACTCAGCGATCGCCTCAAGATCCTGCTAACGACATGGTGGATCTTGGTCCATTGGAACTATGCCCTTACAGTGGCTAAAACCCAATGTGAGCTATTTAAATAATCCACCATCGATAGAACCTACAGAAACACGAGATACCTTATCCGATATAAATTTAATTAACGATGACTATGCTAAACTCTTAAATACTATATTAAACAAAGATGTAAACTTCAATATAAATACACTTCATGCGAAGTTCTTGTCAGGCAAAAGCCTTGGATCCCCGACTTATTTACGAAATACGATCTGACACTACTTGCATCGAATATATAAAAATATTACATAACCATGTCAAGGTATCTCGTGAAAAATCACTTGAAAAGATATACAAATGTAAAGAAAAATTTAAAGAATATAACGACCAACACTCTCCATTCGTAAAATACAGAATTTGCGAAAGGGCCCCATAAAATAGTAAAGGTCCGTGGCAACAACACCCCATCTCTATTAATCAATCGTCGCAGTATATCATTTTGATGAAGTAAAATCTGCTCCAGTTAATAATTAAAACTAATTCAGAAATTTAAAAATAGATATTATTAAAATATTGCAAATTTACCTGGGCTTCTAATAATCAAGAATTCTTCGAACAAATAACCAAGAGCCCTGACATATATTTCGAACCGATCGGTACTATTAAACTAATTAATTATCATATCCATATTGTTTTCCCCGTAAATATCACATTCGCTCATTCTGATCTAGAAAAAATAAAAAGTAGTTTCGGCACAGTGCGACTTCAGTGTGAAGAGAATAAAACAATTGAAAATGTAGAGTGTCATAATATGATACAGCCATCTGATTCACATTTTTGAGGCATTATAGAGGGTTTATAATTCCATTAAACATTTAATTTCAACAATATCTAAGAGATTATCTTGTTTCTTCGGTATAGATACAGTATTCAACTTCTTCGGTATAGATACAGTATTCGACACGCTAGACGAAAAATGATGCACATAATTATAATAACGCTATTCACAATCATCAAAACCATGACCATAAACTCATCTCATCTCTGAAGTCATATATTATGTCATCAAAACCTGCAATTCCAAAATATAACAAAAATTAACACCAATGTAACGTAAATGAAGCTCGTTTAAATGACGCTATCGGTAATTTATCTCTTGTATAAAATATGTCAGTGACAACTAATACTATTAATTTAGAAATAATATAAATTATATTTGGAATATTTTACAGCGTAGCTTATTAACTCTTTCGTTTAAACTGGAAGATATTTGAAAACTCAATTCTGTTTGTAAAGAGTAACACTCTACACCTCTCAATTATCACACCGAAACAAATGTTTAATAATATAACGAGCCATGTAAGAAATATACCTAAGTTGAAATAATTTCCTATTGTGTTAGATTTAGGTAACATTAATTTTTTAATACATTTGTCAAACTTATTCTCATATTTTTTGGATAATTAATTGGTTTTTAATGTAAACATTCCACTAATCCGCTTCCTGGAATATAATTTGTACAAAACAATTCCAATCCCGTATAACGTAAATAAAAAGCAAAATTACAAATTTTGAAAAAAAAACCACGATGTATTTAAGTGTACCTCAAAACGATTAAAACGATTTTTCGGAAAACCCACCGACTAAAAGAAAGTAAGAAGCTATTAACATAACTATAAGCCTAAGAAAATTCGTTGGGGCTGCCATTTACATTTCTATTCCCAATATTAATGATATATTGTAACAGCATAGAAAAGCTATTTGGGCTCCGAAGAGAATTTCAATCAGTCACGAACTTATAAATTTTATTCATAGGCAGGACACGGCTGCACCGACGGATTTTGGTTTTTAACTATATTAATTGGTTGTTACTTTCTTTTAGTCGGGGGAGTTTTCAAAAAAAAATATTTAATCGTTTTTCAATTACAGTGATTACATCCGTCATGGGATTTTTTCAAAATTTTTAATTTCGCTTTTTGTTTTATACTTTTTCCTATAAAATGTTTGCATATTATATTAGTCTTAAAAATTAAACTTCTAAAAAACATTCGCCAAAGGACAAGCTTATATGGCATTTAGCAGAGCACATCCTTTAGACGGCGTAGTAATAACTAATCTAAATCAAGGAAAATACTTAAACAATTCACACAAAAGCGTAGCGTTGACAGAATTAGAGCGCTTGAGAAACGCGTTACGAGGATCACACATTGACGAAGCCGAAGAAAGGCTACCAGGTATTTAATATAGATCAATCAAAAATGTTTATTGTAGCGCCCCCTGACGAGCTAACAACATACTACCTGACTGATAACCTTCACCGATAGATCATAAACTTTTTGATGAAAAACGTATCTAAATCATTCAAACGGTTTTGGAGAAAAATGGGAGCATTCCTTTGCAACAAAATGTTGCAATGTCCACTGACAAGCTAACACCATAACATCTGTCTAAGAACCATTGCCGATTAGTCCCGAATAGTTTGCAGAAAACCTTGTCTAAATCGATCAAACCATTTTTAGGATAAATGGGAATATTATTTTGCAACAAAATGTTTATTGCGGCGCCCTCTGGTGAGTAATCACCATAAAACATATCTAAGAACCATCGTTGATTATTTTCAAATATTTTGCAGAAAACGGTATCTAAATCGGCCAAACCATTTGCAAACAAACAAACAAATAAACTCTAACTCTAAATATGCCTTGCATATGCCTTCTCCGTTCCGTCGTGGATAAAGAACCAAATTCATAAGTATTGATTGCATCTTCGGATATATACATATATATATATATATATATATATATATATATATATATATATAAATATCCTTTTGGATGCATTTGTGTATACATGTATGCATCTGAGCATGTAGGCATATATGAATGCATTATTTTTCATTAACCGCCGCCAATGATTGTTTTAGAAAATGAGGTATCATTAAATCTATATACGTTTTGTAACATTCTGGGTAATATATTATGTTATTGGCATTGAAAATAGGTAAATGAAGCTTTTTAACATCAAATTCAAACGCATTTAAATCGCCATTGAATAAGAAACACACCACTCTATGCAGTAGATTTTTTAAAGTTTGAGCAATCTTAAAAAAACTTTATAATGGTTGCGAAATAAATTTTCTATTTAAGTAAAAGTTGGTAAGATGGGAGCTTCTAAATATATAAAAATTGTCCCCTACATCTTTTCAAATTTCAATGACACTTGTTTTTAAATAGATGGTTATGTAGTTTTTGAACTACGGAATATTTCCGGTACCGACTACAACAATAACTTGGTTTTTTACTCTTTTGGTTACTGGTTTTTGTAATAGTTCTATCACAAAAAATTATTCAAATAAGTAATATATTCAATTGATATAATAGGAAATATAATAAAATGTATGTTTGTATGTATGTGTGCATGCATGCGAATATATATATATATATATATATATATATATATATATATATGTATATATATATATATATATATATATATATATATGTATGTATATACATAGGTACGAACTAACATATGTAAATCTTTAAACAGGTTTTTCAATATTTTAGCATATCTTTATTTATCTTCCGACATGTACTTGAAAATGACCAAGAAATAATTACCGCTACTTGGGGTTGTGAAGTTGTTAATCGGTGCCTTTTCCGGTACTGTCGGACCTAAAATTATGAAAAAAACAGGATTTCTGAAATCCTATAGGCATAGGTTCTAGGAAAATTACAAAACATCCCCTACAAAATTATATTAGGTATTTTTAAATCTTTTTGGCCTCAGGAAGTATCGGTATTAATTCATAATTATATTATATGCATGCATAATTATATGTATAATTGATTCAACACAATCACAAACATTAAAGCAATAACCATCAACAATACAGTAACACGGTGGTAAAGTGGTAACTAATAAGTTTGTATAAATAAAATGGTATACAATCACATTAACCGTTTAATTCGATGAATACAAACGAATGACAAACCTTACTGCCTAATAAAGTTGAAGCAACCTTTTTATTTCACAAACAACCTTTACAGAAGGTCAAAGTCGATGAAATTCAACCGAAGTTTTGTAAGCAATAACGTCTAAATACAAACAACAAAGTGTATCAAGGTTACATGAAAAAATATGTTTGTTATCATAGATTGTAGTATGAGTATATATGTTTGATTTATATTTATATTAATTGTATTGAAGTGAATGTACTATAAAACATGATTTTTACATTTGAGTAAAAATTTTTGTTTTGCATTAAAAGGAAACAAAAACGTGTTAATGGAGAAAATTTTTTTTTTTATTTTGAGCCAAATATGACTTTTTGGTATGAAATATACAAAACATATTTACCGCTCGTTAATATTAACCCTTTTTTAAAACTTGGAACTCTGCACGAATAATATTTATCGAATTATGATTTCTCTTACACAGGCATTAAGAAGAAATACATTTTGAAAGCGTTGTACTCACAAAGTAGTTTGAACCGTTGTACTGGCGTGTTTCTTTGTATTAATATATCGACCTATTAGTTTCATTTCCCTACGAGTAATATTCATGTTCATATTTTTTGGCATAGCAGTCCAGAGTACCGGTAGTTAAGCATATAGCACTGAATGCAATATAAGATTAATTACTTTTTTCCTTCCTTAATTATTTTTTACTCTTCAATAATGACGTCAAGAATGCTGATAAAACTTAACGACCGTGTAGGTTACACCATTTAAATATCACAACATCTCTATGCAGATGTTACCAATATATGACGTCGCACGTCCCCTAAAGCGATATTAAGGGCAAAACCCAATATTACCATCGCTAGTGGTTAATTTACTAGGTTATACACGAACACACATTACTTAGTAAATTAACATTTACGATTTCAGATGGTTTCATTACTACCAGTCGCTTTGTTGATATATGATGGGTATATATTTTTATATTATATATGGAAAGAAATGAATAAATATTTGTCTGAATAAACAATTTCTTTTTGTAGAGTGTCTTTTATTGCTCGTAAAATCCGATTACTGAAACCGAAGTAAATACTACGGAGATATGAATAAAATAGATACAAAAAGTGCCTTCGCAGTATGTGTTTAAAAGTCTAATTAATAAATAAAACATCTAACTAAGTTACGTTATTACACTATTTATTATACTTGTGGCATTCCGGCTGAAAGACGAATATATATCTTGATAATAAATGCGTATCTACATATTAACAAAAATCTTCACAATAATATCCAAGAAAATTTCATGACGCAAATTACGATACATTTGATAACCTTCAATAAGAATGCAAAAAAATTCCTTGAAATATATTTTAATTTACTATTTAACGAAATAGTAAATTAAATTAGTATAAGTTTAAAAATTAAAACTACGAATTGCCTGCGTGTAAAGGAAATAAAAAAAACAACCCTAATAATTTTATAGAAAAGATATGCAGATGTATAATACAGGTTAGGAAAAGTTGATTAAAAATTAAAAGTTTATACATATGAAAATTATTTATAAATATAGACAAATTAAACTATTAAATGAAAATAGTTGTTATTGTTAAACTGCAATACACATTTTTTCGGTTTAATATAAATTACAATTCATTTTGCACGATGAAATTAAAATATAACACAATAATTGTAAAAAGAAACCTTTTCTATCCATAGATCTAAAGAAAAAATTAATAGCTGATGAAATATGCAGATAATGCGACTTAATTGGTTCGGCGCGACTTAATATTTTTCGGCGCACCGTGTAACTTAGTCAAGTGAAGCAATTAAGCCAGGGCAAATACGCTTCACGGAATGATCAATAAATTTGAGAAGTACACTTTATAGAGTGACTAATAAATTCGAATACGTTAGGTGAATTAAATGTATTCGAAACGTTGAAACTGGCGTTCATTGTTGAATTATAAGATCAATTATTGAGACCTGAAACAACCAACAGTCCAATAAGAACTTCATTTCAGATCAATTTATTCACATTAAACAGTAAAGCAAATTTTTGAGTTAAAATTTATTCAGGCCGAATCTCAAGAGGGAATTTTTTTAATGATTCTAGCATAAGGGTATTTGTAATATTAATACAATATGGAGGTAAATATAAATATTGTTTGTTTGTAAAATTTAACGCTAACACTTTTATGAAATTTAATGCGAAACAAAATGATTTACACGCAAAATATATTTTAACTGCCTTTAATTTATATGAAATTTTGAATTACACACTATATCGTTTTTTAAATTTATTGCAATTTTCTGCATTAGGTATTTAAGGACAACTTATGTCATATTTTTTAAGTTTCGTTAATAGTTTTTTTTCAAAAAAGGAAAAAGATATTAAAATTAAATCAATTAGCAAATTATAAAAACAATGTAACCTTTATATATCAATTTTATTGACTTTTTACTAAGAAAATTTTAAGAACGTCCATTAATGAAAAAAAGACGTAAGAATGGTAATCAAATGGCAGACAAGAACATATTAGAACCTATAAGCTTGATTTCACTTTTTAAAAATTAGACTATGCATGATATATTCCTTCTTAGAAAACTCCACTTGATGGATTGGGTTAAAATTTTGTGTCGTGGTCTCTTATTGTCAAAAGACAACTGATATTTGTAATCGACACTTACACTGCTTTGGAACTTATAAAATGTAAAGGCGTAGCCAATAACGCATAAGCAGCGGGTAATGACAATTTAAAAGGTAGAATGCTAATATTTTAAACCAAAATAGGGCATTTTTATATGGGATAGTGAGGGCTCCTATTAAAAATTTACATACTAAATTCATAAGGGTAATAAGTTTACCGCCGAAGTCCATTTAATGAGGAAAAAATTACGCGCACCATTGTAGATGCGAGCGCGAGTAGGTCAACTTTAATTATTATATCTATAATACGATATCTTGTCCAAGTTGATGGAATAAAGTTATTTTAAATAATTATATATTGGAAAAGATGACTCATTCGTCAATGGAGTATGTATGATAAGGTGAAAAGAGAAGAAAACAATTCTCACATATATTCGGAAGCACCGAGGTTGATATTTATTGAAATGTATATATTAAAATAATTATTTTGAATATTGGTACAATTTTAAAGCAATACATTCGTAAATATAAAATTGGTGCATTGTAAATTATATTTCTTTTATTAAGTTTGCAGTAAACTATTTTTGAATAAAATTATTCAGTTCAAATATTTAGAAAAAAGAGGAATTTTTTTTAAACTTAATGAATGTGTGTTGTTCGTATTCATTTATGTAATTCTCTACCTTTTGATTTATTGAATGTTAATGCAATATGCTATGTGTTTTTAAAAACTTTTCAACCGCAGCAAAGTAATTTTCTAAAATATTATCTATGAGTTTTAATTATTTGTTTACAAAATCTACAAACAATATTTAATATTAATGTTAATTATACCATATATTTTTTTATTATTTTCATTATTTAACAATAATTGTATACTTAAGTTTTCAACCGAGTGTTTCGCTTCCCGTAAAATATCACGATCTGTAGTGGGTATATAAGCATTGAAACCGTATATTTGTAGAATTTGATGTGAAAAATGTCCAATGTTCGCCTGAGCTTCTCGTTAGATAAAGTATTTTGCAAATTTTCATGAATCGGTGTTTTACAGATACACATATATAGCATTGCCGCAGTAAATCTATATTATAATTGTATAAGAGATATTCCGCCAATATTTTCGCTTCTTGTTAAATATTCTGAAAAATTTTCCTTGATGGTGCTGTAGCAGTACATGTGACATTCGCATAATTTTGTAACTGAGTTTTCATAAACTGAAAGAATGATAGATGTGTTTAAATTTTTATATTCTTGATCGAAACTTTAATTTGTGACGAAGTAATTGGATAAAATTTTATATAGGCATTATTACATATATTACATACTCACTTCTTTGTTTTATTGATAGCTACCTTCTAGCATTTGAGTACATAGCCATTATCGTGATCCATATTACTCTAGACCCATTGGCAAGTACGTGATAAAATAGAGTTTGGGGTCGGTAAAGAGAACTCAAAACAAGTATGCTAATATTCTGGCAGTAATAGATATCATAACTTTCTTTTTTGTGTTCTCTTTTTAGTTAGTTTTCGATGGTCTTGTAAATTAAAGTATTAATATTGCATTTTGGAATCATAATAATCTTTATCTAATCCTTGTCTTCATTTTAGTGAATTAAAACCTTTAAACAAATCTATACATTCGATTTTAAACTATATAAACTTACTAATTTTTATGATAATGTAATAATATCGTACCATCGAGCTGATATGATATTGGAGTGGGAAGGCGGTCACAAGAACTACTTAGTGGGTAAAAGTAAGCCACATATTATACCTTATGATGATTGAAGAGAAAAGTGGCCATGGCAAGTTCTCAACAGCTAACAGTGCACATATCATGTTTAAGCTCGTGTGACTTTTCTTAATGTTTACTTTGATTATATATTGTCACAGGAAGATTCTATTAATGAAAGAGGGAGATAGTTTTGAGAACTTCTCAATGGTTAACAGTAAACTCATCGAGTTTGAGCTCATTTGATTTGTCTTAATTTATCTGTTGGTTGCATATTGTAACTAGAAAGGTATGTTGATGGAGAAGGAGGACATAAAGGAGTAATTATGAGAAGATATAAGAAGAATTGCTCAGTGGTTGAAAGTATATCCACCATGTTTGGGCTCATTGTATTGGTCGCAATGAGTCTTTTGGTAACAGAAGCGCAATTTTTTAGGTTTTTATTAAACTATATTTTTTTGTTTGTGTTATTTTGACCGTTTATTTTTATTGTTGATTTTTTAAAGTTAATGGAATTGACGGTAAGTGTCGGAAATTGCGATAAATTGGGTATGAATAAAAAAACGTACAAGGGAAATATCTCAGATAAAAATGGTTCTAAGAACTTTCGGATGGAAATTTTTGGGCGATTTATTAGTTTTTCTCATTTTGTGCATTTCATTGGATATCTAATTAATGCAGTAAATTACAAGGACACAATACTATTTTTCTTCTTCTTTTTCTTGGTACTATAGTCTAAATAAAACCATTCCAACCAGCTATTTCCATCGGAATCTATCAAGTGCTTTAATTTCCATTTGGTAATACTTAATATTATTTAAGCATTCTCGACATCATTAAGTATTCTGAGTGCAGGTCTTCTCCGTTTTCTGGTACGTTTTGGCTTGTTAAGAGTAAGGAACTTGGTCAAATTTTTATTCTCTGATCTAAATAGGTATCCAGGATACCTCACTCAGTTTGAATTGATGACTTTAATAATGTTTGACTATTTATAACTATAACAATTTCATAATTGTTAAGAATTCGCCAAACATTATTTTCTTGGATAGCACTTTTCTTTAAAAAATTAGCAGTCTATTTTGGATATGCTCGCTCCTTTGAGCATTCTCTTTTGTCTGTGCAGATTGAGTGATCTGTTTTGGATATGCTTGCTCCATTGAGCGTCCAGCTTTCGCTGTCATAGAAGTCTACTTGTTGATTTAGTGTTTTACATATATTTATTTTTGTGCTATTGCTAATGAGCTTAGTTGGTATCTTAAGCCAAAGTAGCATCTATTTACCAGCATCAGGCGGTAGTCAATTTCAATATTCGTTTCATTTCTGTTAATTATAGTTATTCCAATATATTTAAATACGGCAACTTTTTTAAAAGTGTGTCTTCATTTTTCACAATCATAAATTTTGTTTTCTTTTCATTGACAATTAGGCCCATTTTTTCAGCCTTAATCTGAATGGCCGCAAACGCTTCGGTAACAGCCCGTCTTTATCTGCCAATAATGTAAAGATCGTTTGCGTAAACCACTACTTGGATAGGTTTGTAGTATACAGTTTGTAGCATATATTGCAATAATTGCATCTTTGTTAACTTTCTCCAGTGAAATGTCAAGAATCAGCCATAAGAGGTTGTCTAAGTTATTTAGGATTTCATACAGGAATCAAGAAAAATATTAAAATAAAGGAAAAGTATTATGTAGGACGTCATACAAAATTTTAAATATAAAATTCACTAGTCACACCTCTCTAGTTACCACATTCAACCTTCTTTTCCTTTTTATAAATTGAATAGATAGATTCATTATCCCAGTCAGTGGGGCTCCAAAAACCAAATATTACATCTAATTATATGTAGAGCATCCATCAGTTTTAGGTCAAGGACTTTACATGTTCAGCTGCCATCCCATCTGGCCCAGCAGCTCTGTTAAATTTAACTTTTTGAATGCTTGTTCTTAGATTATTGTTAGGCTGCAGTAGTGAGTTTCGTCATCAGTTTCCTCTATTGCTGGCAGATGGTTTTCTTCTCTACTTGAGGCAATTTTGCATTTAGGAATTTAAATAAAATACTCTCAACATCTCTTTAATATTTTATTTTTATCACCTGTGAGTTTACCATATTTTTTGACAGGTAGTTACCCTAGAGTTAAATTCATTTTCTAAATAATTTATTAGTTGACAATATTTTCTTGTGTTGTTCTGAGACCTAAAACAATCGAAATTGTTAAGTTTGTAAACGTTCCTCTAATTTGCTTAGCTCTCTGTATATTGTTTTAGTATTTCTAGTCCGAGGCTTTTGTATCATTACTTTATGAGCATTATTTTTCTTGATATTGGCTTTAAGTTCTCATCATAGAAGTAATCATCTTGTTCGTCGCTTTTGATTCAAGGAATATATTCTTTAGCTGTTTCTGTTATTATCTGTTTCAATGAATTCTATCCGTCATTCTTCTCCACAATTTTTCCGCTTTGAGTATATTCCTTCACTTATCTTGAACTTATAGTTATTCTTCACATTTGTTTTAATCAGTTCTTGTGCTTAGGTGATTTAACTGTATTCTCTTTTTCCCTATAAAATGACTTATTTAGTCTCTTTTTAAGCTTGGATAATATCAGATAGTGGTGCAAGCCTGTATTTGTTTCTATCTAGCTACGTAGTTCAACAGGATATTCTTGTATCTAAGATCAACCAATACATGGTCAATTTGATTTGTGGTATTTCAGTACCGCAAGTAGCTTTATGTATTTCCTTATATTTAAACATGGTACCGCTAATCATAGGGCTATTAGCAGATCTAGCCTCCGATGATGGGTTTCATGTAGCCTGAGTTTTCTATTTTTGCATTACGGTCTCCATATATCATTTTTATATCACTGCCAGAACTACAATCACAAGTAGGTTCCAGTAATTCATAGAAGGTCTCTTTCTCATTTTTAGAATTATCCTCAGTAAGTGCAGGAGCACAAATAATACTAAGATTTTGGAGTTTTCCTTTCAGACGTATTTTAAATATCCTTTAATTAACAGCTTCGAAGTCAATAACATAATCTTGATTTTTGTTAATAATAATAAAACCTTTGCCAAAGTAGTCGAATTTTGTCCTGGCATATGTAGTAAAGTTTAATATGTTTCTTTAATATGTTTGAATGGCCAGGGTATCAATTCTTTATTGGTTAATAACATTCAGTAAATTTGTCAATGCTCCACATCTGTAAAGATTACGAATATTCGAAGTTCAATTCTCCAGTCCATATTCATGCCAAGTGGGATTACGAGGATTACGAGGATGAGTAGTTAGACTATCGCCCAACTCCCAACTTGAAGGACCAGGCCGTCTCGCTTTGTTTGGTGTCTCCTCCCTCGACCTATTTGGCTTGGGTGACTCTGTCAGTAGATAAGCTATAAATGCTAGCATAACTCTCAGGATCGACAACACAAACCCCGTCAAGGTGGGAACAATAATAATGAAGACTATTTTTTAGTATAATATAATACTAGAGATACCATTCAATGGTATCTCTATATTTACTATGTATCTCTATATATCTATATATTTACTCTAACTATCAAACTGCTAGCGTTAATTAAATTTTATTTAAATATTACCTAAAATCTATGACAATTACCGCAAATTTTATACTTTTTTAGAAATTGACGATAATTTGTTTAATAGGCAATACATTTATACGGTGAAAAATATTCCTGCTATTTCTAAATAGTTTAATATATGTATACTACATACTCATAAACGTTTTATACATTTAAGAATGCAGAGAATATCTACGGTACGGATTCTACTCGTACGCAACAAGCTCAAAATTATTCTAATTTTTGGTTTCTGAGAAAATATATCTATATAATATTCCTGTAAAATATTTAACATCTGAGTTCTTTTCACGGGATTTATTTAATTTCTAATCAGTAAGAGTAAAATGCTAATTAATTTACGACAGACCTAAAAAAATATCTATCAACATAAGATATAAGCAGCGGTCCCAACGATATAGTTTTAAAATATCTTGTGTAAAGGTTTTGGTGATTACCATTTACCATTACAAGTTTCCAGCTCCTATCCTCCACATGTCCTTGAGATATTTAACCAAGTGTACGCCAAGGGTGTTATTACTTAAAATAGTCAAAAATATTTGAATTAAAATAATAAGACAAAAACTGTTCGCTTGATAAAATAATATTCTGCGTTAAATTTTTACGCCCAATTTTACAAACTGTTTTAACTTTTTAAATAGAATTTAAAAAATCAGTCCTGTTTTTATAGAATTTATAGAGGTACAATCACAGAAAACATATGTAATATCGATGATAATGTTTACCATTATTACTAAAAACTTCGTAAAGTATAATGAATTCAATACTTCCATATAAGGAATATAAAGACCAAAAATAAAAAAAAAATGTGTACTGTATAGTAGAAAATAAAGTCTAGTAGAAAATATTCTGGTCTAGTAAAAAATTAATATTTTAGCTGGGACAATTTTTGTATAATGATTTACAGTAATACCTGCTGTGGTCTATATATGGCCAATTATCTTAAAGACGCGTGAAGGTTTAAAGCTGAAAATATATAAATGGCTATCATGTTACTCATCAGTGTCATAAGTTATTTTTAAAATATTTCTCTGGAGCTTTTGACTTTACCTTATCCTGTCAGAACGTTGCGTAAATATTATTTTTTTTGTTTTTCGCAAACAAAAATCTATGTAAGTACTTCATAAAAGTTTGGTATTTTATGGACTGCCATGTTTTATGGACTACCTGCTGCTAATTTAATCTGACATGATAACTGTCAAAATTAAACAAAATCCTTTTCGCATTTTTTTTAGTATTAAGATATTAGCATACATAAATGTATATAAAAGAGGTAGTCATATTGAAAGTAAGCGGATCACTTTAATTTTTTAGTTCACATTTCAGAGTGCTAATGACAAAACTAAATAATAAAGCACTACAGATTATATCGATATACATAGCAAAGAGGCGGTAAATTTTCAGAACCTCGTGTATTATTTAATCTCAATTATTCCTCCCATAGCTTTTCATTTTAGGGAATAATATGCTTATTGGCCTTGTCGATCTCTATTTTTTGGCATTTTAATATACAATGGTTCCATTATCTAGACTCATTTCATGTTTGACGAGTTGGCATTTACGTGACAAAATAAAATTTAGGATTGATAAAGCATCTCGGAAACAAGTGAAACAATACTGTATTAACAAAATGTTATCGTCGTTTTCTTTGTTATATTAAGAAAATGTTACAATTGGAATAATTTTTCACCTTTATTGTCTAAATTAAATTATTTATATTGTATTTTTGAATTATAATAGTCGCCGTCTCGCTCCTTTTTATTTCTTATGCCATTTGCCAACGAGATAGAATTCTTTTAATGATTTAAATCCCTGATCGTACACTTTCTACTGTTCATTTTGAATATCGATGGGATCAACCTTAAGGGATTTGCCATTTGCAAGGTATGATTGTACGAGGGTTATTAAGTATGAATACGCATTTTATATCAACACTGCTGTAAAGGGTTAAAAGTACTGTATTATGTGGATTTAGCAATTTTAAAACACAGTGTTATTACTTTTTGTATTAACAACACGAACTGCATGATTTATTTGACATTTGAGTCAGTAACTATTATCTTTCCAAAATAAAATTAGGATGATTTGTGTGTTTGTTCTCATTAATTTTTTATAAATTATAAAAATAATATTAACATTTTCTTGCATTTAAAATACTTTCAAAATGGTTTCCAATATGAAAAAGGCTTGTGTTATAATCTAAAAAATTAGTTTGGTTTAATAACTATAAATATGGTGCCTTAGCCTCTTCACACACACATATATACATACGAGTATATACACATACATGTATGTGTATATATATATATATATATATATGTGTGTGTGTGTGTGTGTGTGTGTATGTGTGTGTATGCATTTGTACATGAAAAATATATAATTGTGGCAATAAAAATTCGTAACATAACGTAAGACTCGAAATATTTTCTTAAATACTTCTTAACTGCTGTACTATGAAAAGAATGTAAATATCTAGGGCACGGTTTTGAAAAGAATCTGAAAATATCTAGAAACATTATTTGATTCGTTGTGTATGGTGTCAAATAAAAATTAAAGGAATCACGAAATTTTTAAAAACTTTTAAGTAAAAATCTTTAAAAATTGCTTTCCATCTTCATTACCAAAAAGATCGATCAGAAAAAATTTAAAGACAAATGGGCATTGAGAATCAACTATAAATTGAACCAAAAATATTAAGATGGAGAAATTCTTGCTACTCGATTAATGGTTACGATCAATTCGATTATTTATTTCCATGTAATTGCTAAACCACTGGTTTTACAGCAAAAAAGTTTGACCTAACAATATTTCTTCCGATTCGCTCCATCGCATTGCTCTCCCAACTCAATGGTGGATAGGGCGCCAGGTGACTTCCTTTCAAGCAAATTGTCAAAATACGTTACTATATGATGGTACAAAACATTAATTTCTTGTATTATGTCTTACAAAATTTCAAAATTATATATTATCGAACTTTACCAAAGGGGGTCGTAGAGATAATAAAACAATACCCGAAAGAGATTTTCAAAATCGTTGGACAGGAAAAATATTTGTCAACACATTCAAAAGTTTCAGATAGAAATTGTCGAGGGGGTAAATGAAGTAATATTTTTGTTATTTTATCGTGAAAATTATAAGTATCTCAAAATAATTTTTTTCAAAATTATACAAAATATCGTCTCGGAAATATTATTGAAAATGAATATATAATATTCGGTATAACCGTAAATATCCATACATTCCGAAAGGTTATGAAAAGATCACAGCACGAGCTTTACTCATGCTTAATGTTTTAGTAGAATTTTTTTTTCTTTTTGAGATGCCATATTTATTCAATATTAGTATAAAATACTTGATCTGTGAGTCGTTCACCTTCTTTATAATAGGTAATACTAATAAGCTGATTATTTTGTAGCAGAACTTATTTTCCAAGTTTTATTAACATTTCACAATATGTTATGACGATGTATTGTAAATATTTTAATATATAAAAAATCTTTCTATAGTACGATTTAATTTCGAGAAGAAACTTTTCATTTTTCGGATGACTATACAGTCTTGGTTTATTATTTAAATGCGTTTTTTCGTTCCTCTCAAATTTAAAAATTATGTCAGTATTACTATTTAAGTTGTAAATGTTTGTTTGAGGTGATGATTTTTGAAATGGTAAACAACTAATTTTACATTTCAGAATATCGCATATGAATATTTTATGTCAATAGCAAAAATATACCTAAAGTCATAAATATGTATTATATTAAACATTTTCTTCGCACTAAACAGCTTTAGAAAAGAATATAAACAGATGTATATTAGCTTAAAAAGACATTTAATATCACTGCAATATTTTCAATTTAGCGGTTGGTCAGCCTCATAGCGCATAGCTGGCTTCGTATAATTCCATGAAAAGTATGACTTATATCCTGTTACTAGTATGGGGACATCTGAAAAATATGTTTGCTTTTCCACTACGCAAACACCATCATTAGATTTCTTAATTGTGGGGCTGTAAATAAGAGGTTATATAGAGCAGTGATGTAGATTAAGATTTTTTACAACGAATGAAAGTATTACTAAGGCCAGGAATCTAAACTGATTCTTTCTAATACTTGGTTTATGTATCGGTACGAAGATAGCACAGAAAATTCTTAGAACAGGCAATAAAACTTAAATCCTAATTGGGAATATCTAATTCTTTTGCATTATTTTTCAAAAAACTGGTGGCGATTTTGAATAATTTAATAAAAGTAACACAAATGCTACATTTGATATTGTCACAGGTGAAGAAAGCTAAATGTACCTTTACGAATACGAGATTTAGAGGCAGCTTGCGCAGTGGGTGTTTATAATTTTAAAATCTTCTTCACCATGACAAAACTTCTGAATACTCTTCTAGACGAATGAAATAATAGTTCCAATATGTCGTGTGTAAAAAATAAGTCATCCGATGTAAAGAAGTGTTGAATGCTTTTAAAAAGGTCGTGGAAGAGACTATCAAGGAAGCATAGACCAGGAGTGATCCCATCAATGGAAACGATACGCACTGTGCAACGAAGACGAGTTTAAAATAAATAAATACATTGAAAACTTATTAGAGTACTTCGTTTACGATAAACTAAAAACGTTAACGTACTTAGTGAAGTCCACATTTTGCAATTATGGACCCTACTACTAAGATTGAAAACTTGATTTTATTAAAGAGCAGCATTCCACTTGAAAACTTATTAGTAATATTCCAATGGTTTATTATTAATTTTACGCTTGGAAATTCCAATTTATTATTCTGTTAGGAAATACCGACATCTTAATAATTATAAATAACACTGCCCATCTGATATTGACAGACAACGTTTTCTTTGATTGAAGCTGAATAGCCTCAACTTTGGTAGAATTTCCTAAATATTTTGATGTTATGAAGTTAAAGTAGAACAGTAGTGCCAAATTGTAATTAACATTTGGTAATGGAAATATCGATTACCAATAACAAATACACTTGTCAGTCACAAATCGAAGTTCAAGTAATTTGTTTAAAATTTTTTATCATGTTTTAAAATATTTTGCTTTTCTTCTCATAGGCGTACGCGTGTACTTGCGTGTCGAGACATTGCTATATTTCATTAATACATTTCCTTAGTAACGAAATTACTTAACTACAAATAAAGGAAAAACAATTCGATAATAAATATTATTGACCTATTTGTAGTTTCGCTCAAAGTAAGATAATCGTAAGTAATATTTATCGATCAATCAAATTACACGATCATGGCTAAATTGGAATTTGAGAGGGTAATAGTTAATTGCTTGCGTTAAACTGGTGGCTTATATATTCATTTCAGTTTACGTGTAAAGCAAGAATTCGCCAATTTCAGAGATAGTAATACGTTTCGTGGACATTACCAAATTAAATTATTGATGGAATTTTTTATTTTTTATTTGCTCTAAATATAAATATAACACGAAATAAAAAAAGTTTTTAATACAAATTTACTTAGAAGTCACCATATTAGATATTTTTTTCTAAAAGACAAACATATAAACATTATGAAACTACAAACCAAATAAAAAAAATTACACAAAAAAGAGCTACACGTTAATTGAATTTATGCCTCTTAACATCTTTACTGTAAATATGTGATTCCATGAAAAACTGTAAACTTCAGTAATATCCTTGATATTTAAAGAACTTTCATGATTAAAACCAATTTATATTCTTTGAATTTCGTAAGAGGTTATTTATATATGGTTCTGATCACCTAGTCAGTAAATTTGTGATACCACGCAATTACTCCTACATTTTAAAATTTAATTTTCGGCACGATCATTTTACAATTTATCAACACATAATCTTCTAACGTATTTTCATTTTTAAAACCATTTGCTAAAATCAAAACATAGTTTATTACATTTTAAATTAGATTTTGGCTTACATATTCGGAATAATTTTTTTATATAATATAATTTGAAACTTTAGAAGGCCATTAATCGATTACCATAATGATAACTTAATTACGTAAGCTTATTCTATGTCAAACCCTGGGGTCAAGGTTTAGTCTCAGCGTGTGACGTAAAAATAAAAAAATGATAAAATGATTTTATTAATTTCTTGAAGTTTTTTTCGCTCCTTCATTAATGTATCAAAATGAGAGCCAAACATGCAAAATGAATTTACGTCCCAAATTAAAAAGGAATACGCGATTTGGTAAATATGTTATATTAAGTAAATAAAAAATAGTGGAAATATTTGTTTCTTAACCATTCTTTTATAAAAGAGGCAACAGTGAAATTTTCTGTTGGTTAATATTCTTGAATAATACTACTATTAGTAAATTATTGTATTCACTTTATATTAGAATTTTAAAACGAAATTCAGAATTGTGCCTTGAAATTTGTCTAAAAGCCAGTTTTAAATTGCAATACTGTCATTCCAATATTGATTTTATCAAATAATTATAATTTAATACTATTTTACTTATCGTAACTTGAAGAGTCGTATTTTGTTATTCTCCCGTTTAGATTTTGAAACCAGTAACTATACATCAAAATTGATATAAATTATACAAGGAAAAGAGAAAAAAATATTAACTTGGTCGCAAACACAAATATACGAATTATGTTAGGGATATTTATATTAAATAATATTCACAATTAAATGAAACTACGCAATGTAATATTATTTCTACTTTCTTTGATTTCTTTACCACGACCTAGGTTTCGTTGTATTACAACATCTTCAGGTGGGATATTAGCAAAGATCTTTTGCTAATATCCCACCTGAAGATGTTGTAATACAACGAAACCTAGGTCGTGGTAAAGAAATCAAGGAAAGTAGAATCAATACTACATCACGTAGTTTCATTTAATTGTGAATAATGAATGTCTACAAAATTAACGCCAAATATATTTAATATTAAATAATATGTAAAACTTTTATATTTCAATGAACAATTTTCCACCAAATGTAAAATCGGTCGAAGAGGGCTCAAATTCTAAAGTTAAATCCTTGAATTACAGTCATTGGAATAAAAACACTTTCTTATCAAGCCACTGTAATTCACTACTTTTAATATTTTATTCCGAATGAATTTTAGGTAATATTATGATAAATGGTAATAGTACATATATAATATTAAAATATAGTATTAATAATTAGGCAGTTTTGAAGAAAAAAATAATTATGCGAATAAGATTCGTGCTGGAGAAAGCACGACTGATTATGTTTTTTGTCACTATTTTGTTGCTTAAATGCGTGCTCGGAATAGTATGGGATCATTTTTCATTTAGCTTTCATATATTTGATTAACTTAAACATTTAATCTTTTACAGTTTAGCGTGAGATCAATTCAATATATTTTGGTAATTTAAATAATTGTAATGTTATAATAATTTTTCTTAGTTGTGAAACAAAATAACACTCGAAAAAATATTATTTACGAATAACTCTTTCATTTCACTTCGCGTTGAAATATACTTGGGCTGTGTCCCTGCGCACCATACAAATAGCGGATACAGTTGTACATGAGCCATACTATTATATTTTTATGGAGGATTAATATTTTTTATGGAAACCTGAAGCAATATTTTACGCAACACACTACTAGAGCACAGAGAAAAAATTTTTTTTTTAAAATATATATATTTATATATATGTGTGTGTATATATATATATGTACATAATATATCTGTTGTACGGTAATTGTTGCGTAATTTGGCAATGTTTACAATGTTTGCATTCGTTCGGTTATATGCATTTTTTTCAGTTTAATTTTATTTGATATTCTTTGAACTCCGAATTACAAAATAGATAAAATTCGTTGTAATGTTGACGTATAGATGGATAAAAAAATTTAAATATTCGAGTCTTTTTTATATTTGGATGGGAGCCGAAAATCCCAATCATTGTGAAGTAAAATATTAAAAAAGGACGATATAAAATATCTCTTCATATGCTTATTAGATTTGAAAATTACATGAAACTTGATTACCAGAGTCTCTTATGACTTTTTATCTATAGATTTGAGGAATGTAAACAATTCTTGATACCTAATCTAGATATAGTTCTAGATAAATATTAACTGAAATATTTTTCTTTAAAAGCCATTATTTTAAATTAATTAATACAGCTTACACTACAATTAATAATGCAATTATTTTATTCAATTTTAAATCAATTATTTTACATTATATTTTACATAAATTTTTAAAAACCTTTTTTTTTGTATGAGTTTTATTAAAATTTTGAGTATTCTTTTTTTTTTTTTTTCTGTTTGTATCCTGCGATCAGTCATTAGAACTATAAGCAGGTAGGTTGTGGTATGTATCTTGTTTGGGCGAATATAGGGCCAGTGCCCTTAATCGCTCTAATTATGAAGCACGTCAGCTCTCTTGAGTCTCTTTATCGAGTTGGGCTGTAACAGCATGTGCGAAAGTGGGTTAGGATGGAATGTCAGACGATCTTTGTATGTGGCTGTGTAGCGTTTTGCTTCGTCTACGATGGTTGAAATTTGTAGGTATTCGTGGATTTCCGAATTGCGGGAGTACCATGGTGCACCTGATATGACCCTAAGTATATTGTTTTGGGCTCTTTGTAGGCAGAGTATGTTCGAATTACTGGCCGATGACCACAGTTGAATCCCATATGTCCAAATGGGTTTTATTACGGAGCAGTACACTCTTAGTTTGTTGCTTAGGGATAGTGCTGACTGTCTTCCTAGAGGCCATAGCAAATTTCTAAATCGAAAATTGATTTCGTTACGCTTATTTTTGATGTGGTCTTTCCATGTCATCCTTCGGTCCAAATGAAACCCTAGGTATTTGACGCAGGACGATTACGGTAAGGTGTTGGTACCTAAGTTGACTGCAGGACAAGTTGCACGTCTCAGAGTGAACGTGATGTGGTGAGATTTTTGGGCACTAGCTCTTATACGCCATTTGTTCAACCATTTATTTGTGTCATCGAGTTGTGCCTGCAGCAATTTACTTGCCTCTTCTGGACTACTATTACATGCGAGAAATGCAGCATCGTCAGCATAGGTTGCTACTGTAATATTAGGTGTCTGGGGTAAGTCATTCGTGAAGATGTTGTAAAGCACCGGACCGAGTACCGATCCCTGGGGTACTCCTGCGTGGCAACTATACAAGGAAGACCTGGCGTCACGGTGTTTTACTCGAAACATTCTGTCTCTAAGGTAAGAATCCATCAAGGGGTAGAAAGAGTGTGGAAGTGCTTGCTTTATTTTGCATAGTAACCCTTTGTGCCAGACCCGATCGAATGCCTGTTGGATATCCAGGAAAGCAGCAGAACAATGTTCTTTCCTTTCCAAACAGTCTCGTATAGTACGATAGACTCTGTGTACTTGTTCTAGGGTCGAATGTTGCTTGCGAAACCCGAACTGATGATCTGGTATGACGTGATTGATATCTAGGTATGCATGTATCCTAGTAAGGATTATTTTTTCCCACAATTTGCTTAGAACTGGAGTTAAGCTGACAGGACGGTGTGAGGATGCATCGTTGACTGGTTTACCGGGTTTATGGATCATAACTACCTCGGATATTTTCCAAATAGCAGGGACATGTTTTGTTCTGAAGGTTGCATTAACGAGGGTTACCAGGAAGACAATACATTTTCTAGAAAGCTCTTTGAGTACCTTCGGGGTGATCAGGTCAAATCCTGGAGCTTTCTTCGAGTCCAAGCTGGCTATTTCTTTGGACAGCTCCTTTGGGGAAGTAGGTCTTATCGGCAGACACGGCTGCAGGTCCTGATTTAGGATCAGATCTATTTCAGGGTCCTCAGGGTTGTCAGATCCGTTAGGTTTGAAGACATTAGCAAGATGACTGGCGAAGGTCTCAGCTTTTTCTGGGTCTGTCCGTGCCCATGTATTGCCATTCCAGATTGGCGGTGAACATTGTTGGGGCTGTGGCATATTCCTGGTAGCTTTCCATAAAGAATGGGTCCCATGGCCATTGGGTGACATCTTTTCCAGTCTTTGTTTAACTGCAGCGTTAGTGACATCAGCAAGAAGAATCTTTAATTCTTTTATTGCTTTGTTCAGTCGCGTTTTGTCTTCGCTATTACGGGAAAGTTGCCAAACTCTACGAAGGCGGCGTTTTTCATAAATTTTTTGACGGATTTCAAACGGGAGCGGTGTATTCGCAAATGAATGCTTCAGTGTGGGTGTGCTTGTCCACGCTGCCACTTGGATCAGGTTTGTAATGTATAGACATGCATCATCTACATCTTCAGCAGTTTTTAACGGAAGTTTGAGAGTGATATTTTCGTCGAGATATTCTCGGAAACCATTCCAATCGGTTTTAGCGTTAGTTAGATAGGAGCTATGGGTATCACGGGGTATCACAATAGGGCTTACAGTAAGAAGTATTGGTATGTGATCAGAAGATCCATCTAGGTTTGACTCGATTAGGAGATTTTGATGACAAATGCCTTTTGTGATAAAAAAGTCTATAAGATCAGGAGTTCTCTCGGTATCTGTAGGCCAATATGTAGGTTCTCCGGTTGAAATGGTCGCTAGATTGTTGATCTCAGTACTACATTTTAATTCTCTACCTCTTGTAGTTGTTAACCTAGATCCCCAATGTGTGTGCTTAGCGTTCCAATCACCACCGGCTATGAATCGGTTTCCTAAAGCTTTGAAAAACTCCGTAAACATATTCTCCTTAATGGTGTGACGTGGTGGACAGTATATTGCTGAGAGGATGAGGGGCCCGGCACGATCATCGATCCGTACAGTTGTAGCTTGCAGGTACTTGGTTTCCCAAGACTCGAGTAGGCAATGCTTAATGTTCTCCTTAATTACTATTGCCGCACCACCATGAGCTTCCCCTTCGGGGTGTGAAGTTGTGTAAACGCAGAATCCACGAATGCATATGCGTGATCTTGATGTAGTGTGAGATTCTGATATATGGCAGGCGTCAAGCTTATTGGTTCTCAAAAACATCTCAAGTTCTTTAGTGTTGGGAGCAAGTCCGTTTATGTTCCACGTGGCGATGTGTAGAGAAGTCATTTTGTCAGATTAGATATCAGGGTAGTTATAAGTCCCAGTAGGGAGCCTATTTGTTGAATTAAGAGATCCATTTTCTCACTTTGTTTGGCAAGTATATCTTCTAATTTATTAGATTGTTGGTGAGTAGATTGCTATGTTGTTGGTTGCCTACCTTTGGCAATATCGGCATAAGATGTTTTGTGGGTGTTACTATGACCCTTAGTGTCAAAGTTGGTGGTAGTTGGTATGTTGATAACAGGTGTTTGAGAGGGTAGTCTAGCGCGAGAGGCGAGATTCTTGGTCCTTCGAGCTAGTATTTCTTTGTATATTTGGCATCCTTTATAATTAGCAGGGTGGTCGCAGCAGCATAAAGCACTCAACAGGCAAACAGCACGCAAAGCATAAAGGCTGGAGTTGTCCTATTCTTTTTGCACTCTGAGGTTTTATGGTCTTCACCGCATTTCACGCATCTAAATGGTCTCATGCAGTTATTTTTGGTATGACCATATTGTTGACAGCGTTGGCATTGTACAATGTACTTTGATTTCCGGGGATCCTCAATCTTAATTTTTTGCTGTGCGATAAATGCAATGTTTTTAACGTCAGGATTGTTAATGCTAGGCTCGATATTGACGAAGAACGTTGAAGTCGGTTTCTTTTTGGGGCCGTATCGTGCATTAATTATTTCACCTCTGACTTTGTTGTTGGTCGCTTGAACTGCCTCAACAATAGCTTCATGAGGTGTGAGGTGATGCAAGTTCTTAATGACAATTCGGTAGCATCTGGAGTCCTTAGGGGTAAATGTATACCCTATAAATCCGTTATCTCTGAGGAGATTGATAATTTTCTTATATTCTTCTGGAGTTTTCAATAGCACGTGAAGGATATTTTTGGTAATCATTTTGAGCTTATAATTATCTTTTTGGCTAACAGTTTCAATTAGTTTTATTAACTCGTTGACGTCTTCTATACCACTCAGAACTATTGGTGGTGGTTTGTTGGGTTTCTGAGTTTTTGAAAGGGCAATGTCATCATTTGGATCAAGCGGTAAGTGCTAAACCGGTTCTTATTTACAATTCCATTAGACGGTGGTGGAGAATCGTACATTTTCCTCTTCTTATTGCCACGAGGAAGTGGTACATGTTGCCATATGGGTGGGGCAGGATGTTGAGAGATATCTTTTATTGCTGTAGTTTCAACAGGCAACAGGTCTGATTCAGGTTGTTTTTTTGAAGTTGTTGACTGTCCTCTGCTTATATCAGAGAGGGATGATGATCTTTGCCTAGAGAAGTAGCTTTGATGAAGTACTTGTTGTTTAAGTAATTTCTGTTGTGGTTGTGATATTGTTTCTTGTTTGGAATTCATATTGTTCCCACGAGTAGGGTCGATATAATAGGTCACTCACAGGGTAACGCCCATTCCTGTGAGAGGGCACTTTTCAACGATGTGAGCCAGTTTCATCGAGGTTTGCGCTAGAGACTGACTACCTGCAGCCATTCATCCTATCGGCACGGTCACACCTTAGGATTAGGGTTATTTTTTCAGGTTAAGAGGTTGTCTTCCTCGCGAGCCAGGCGACCAAGCCCAGGTCTCCGTTCTTGCGAGACATGACCAGAAGATTACGGGTGTGGAGATCATTTCCTACCTCCAACATAAGAAGCTGTTAGGCTTGCTTAGTAGGTTAGTTGACCGCCGCCTACGACTCGGCGTTTGTTGTTCAATTGGCACCACCCGAGGGGCACGTGTAGGGTTATGGTTATGTAGCTCCTACGGACGCGAACAAGATTACCCCTCAAATAATATAAGTATAAAAAAGTAAAATAGTTTTAACGATATTTATAAAATCATCTGTTATTTTGTGAAACTTTTTTTTATATTTATCCTAATGGCTACAATTAAGCCACTAAACAGCAACGACTACCAATTTCTAACTCAGCAGTAATTATATAACATGTAGTAATAATTTTATAATATATCAGTTAATATATAGTACTAGTGTGATATTTGTGGGAACATGAATACATAATGCTTGAATTGTGTGAAAACTATTTTAATTTAAATTTATATACTTATTAAATTTTCACAAACAACTTAACAAACTTCATCAAAAATAAACATAATAACATATTAATCAAAACTTTTAATGAATATATTTACAGAATTACTGATAAGAATTACTATAATTCAAATAAATAGCATTTAAAATTAATTTACTCATAAATTTATTTTAAATTGATTAAATATCTACGCTCGCAAAGAATGCTTCTTCAAAAGACAATTTTTTTATTATTTAAAGAGTTTTTTTTTCTTTTTGAAATAATTGCAGTTGGAAAAAAAATAACAAGTACAAGAACTATTTCATTCCTCCTCTTCATATTTTTTTCCAAATATAAATTTCTTTAACATCGAACCTCTGCTTGCCAAGTAAACAAAACGTGACATTCCTGCCTGAAGAGGTGCGACCATGATAATAAATAAACTTTCACATACTCAGTTTTTAAAGGGTTTTTATGGTCATGAAAGTATTAAATATGAACCACTGTTGGAATTATTATGGAGATAGTGCGAAATGTATTTGAAAACACGTTTATTTAAAAAATAATGAAAGATTGATACGCATTAACTGCTAGAATCTTAAACTAATAGAATCAATAAGCTAAGTATTTCATGTTTCCGTCCATAAAAGCACACAAAATACATAAAGATATGCTCATGAGAAAAAAAAGGAAATGAACATTTTATTGCATTTTCTTGTTGCCAGTCTTCGAAGTACTGTTTATATACGATGTTTCTTAACTTAAGTGGTCAAGAAATAATGAAATAATTTTAATGCTAATGACTGCGATTTATTAATCAGTTTCGGAATCCGTGTATAGCACGTGAAGAAACCAAATATTCTATACAACTTCAGAAAGGAGGGGATTCTTAATTAGACGTGTTTATATTTTGTTATTGTATAGCCTTATTTATGTGACGCCTTGACTAGGTTTCAGGATTCTATCATTATTTAAAAAAACATTTGGATAGGTTGCATGTAAACGTAAACGGTTCCTGATGATAGACTAAAGGAGTATTCCAAAGAACTCATAAACCCCTAATAGTACAAGATCCGAGAAATTTGATACCGAGTTTGAATTATTTACACAAGTAATTGGATATATTTATACAGGGGTATTATTTGCAAGGGTTCTGTTGGTATTTATATACATATATACATACATATATATATATATATATATATATATATAAATACATATATATATATATATATTTACATTGGATATATTTAATCAAGTAATTTGGCCACAGATGTTGACCCGAATTAATCATGATGCTGACATATTTTTACAAATAATTTAGTCACAGTTGTCGATAAAAATTGATGACAGAACTTGTTAATGACGAAGATTAGATTCATAAAATATGGGCTTGTTTGGTTCATCTTGAAAAGTCCTTTGGTCAGAAATGGTAACCAGGGTCTAGTCATGAAGACTGAAGGTATCAAAAATAATTACTAAATAATGAGGAGTATATTTATCGGTTCTGAGCTTATTGGATTTGTACTGATGGTGTTTTTTTCACAAATAGTAGCAATAGTCTCGCATTGGAGCTGGAAAGAGATGACAGTAAATCTTCAATGGTCAGGAGTAGATTCATCGACGTCGGATTCCTTGACTTATCTACAAACTATTTAGTTACAGATGAACATTGGCCCTAATATAAAAAAAATCCAATGAAAGTGGTTACAGGAAGTCCTCAGTGGTGATAATTAAACTCAACCCGTTTGTATTGTCTCGACGTAAGTAAGTAAACATCAAAATAAATTGGTAGATAAGTACGAGTGTGGTGTAAAAATTAAGTAGGGAGTTAGAAAATCATGCTAAAGTACATACAAAGCGTGAAGCCCTGACTGTGGTATTGCTGAATGAGGCAAATATTGTTGATATGTACTTAATAATGTATATGTAACCATATAGGTATAAATGTAGGCATTCATGCTTATGAAGCAACGTAGATACCTCTTTTGACTTCATTAGCCCAAATAAAAAAATTAATACCCTTAAATAGAAAAAATTACTTTCTGAAAATTTATGGAAAGAAAATAATTAACGTGGGTTTAAAATTACAGATGAATCAAAAGTTGCTCGTGTCCCATAGAAGGATAGTTAATCTCGCGGTATCTCAAGCTTTGGCGGTTTGTAAATAACGGCATCTCCATACCGCAGCTAATGGTTCGATCACGGTGAGTGTATAATAAACCCATTATTCCAAGAACACGCGTCTCTGAATCTCTGAAACTAATAAAACCGTAATAAATGGCCAGTAATTGCTAGTCTAAAGAGAGATATCATCTAAATGACCATGAAAAAAGGTTAGTTAAAGGTATTCAAACTTGCTAGTTTGAATATCTTTAAATAACCTTTTTTCAGAACAAGTGCGATACAAATAAATGAGGTAATTTAAATAAACTCTAAGTTAATTAAATAAAATAATAGTTGATTATAAACACACGATTATAAGATGTGATTCAAGTCTGTTATTGTGTTTTTATCGGTATTAATGGCTGGCTATTTCACTTGCACACTGGCATCTGTCTATTCTACATACATACCTATACATATGATTTGTGAGGAAGAGAGGATGCGAAGGAGAGAGCAGACCGCACTTTGTGGTGGTGGGACCGCAACGTGACGTGTGCGGATGTCGTTAAATCTTGACAATTGTCATTCTCGGCTTTCGGGTGTAACCGCAACAGAATATCATAGGCAGGTGGCCATTACCCTGCAGGGGCAGCGTAACTACAGCTACCAGCAAAGTTCCCAGTGTCAATTCGCTGAAGCACTCGTCCTCGTAGCATACATCTTCACACATATATATATATATATATATATATATATATATATATGTAAATATATATATATATATATATATATATATATATATATATATATATATATATATATGTTGATAAGTCTTTTTTCCCTTCCTTTCCATTGCATGGGAGGGGGAATCAAAAAAATCATTTTTGTCTAACATATTAAATTTCTGATTTCGGCTGATAAATACCAGCTTCCTAACTAAGTTTTGTCTCACTAATTCTTCAGCGGCCAGTGGTAGAAGGTTTTATTGATATGTCTTACAAATTAGTGTACACATTAAGTGATAATGTACTTTTTGTTACTAATATCTATCGTAGTAATATCTCGTTAAAGAAAATTGATAGAGTGCTCCAAAATTTAACCTCACGAGGTAAAGATATAAATAACTTGAAGACGTTAAATTATTTGAAAAAAAAACCAAATCAAAACTTTAAAAAGTAACAGACAAGATGTTTTCATAAATAATGAAAAAGTATTTCAGTTAATTATTGAAAAAATCCCAAGTAAAATTATGTAATGAATTTAAAATTTCATAAATGTATCTACCTTATTCTGAAATATTATCTTTATTTCACTAGCTGAATCTTTCGATGCAACAAACAATATTTATCGTATACCCCAAAGTGCACGTTTGGGCGAACCTACGCAAAACTGTTTTTTCAAACGTTATGTAAAAACCCTTTTCATTTAGATTAATCGGTGGAAATGGATAAAAGGTATGTGGAAAATAAATTTCCAATTTAATTTATATTCCTCATCGATTTCACTTAATTACTTTGAATTACGTGGAAAGGATTTATAATTGAAATTAAATTTTAAGGCATACGTAGAACGATATACCGAATACCCACTTTACCGAATTTTAAAAATAATATCCGTTTTTGAATTTGGAAATAATATCAAATTTAATATAGAAAAACCGATGGATAAAAATTGGGAAAACATCGTGTAAATTGATTTTAAGGATGTTATAACTCGAAATACTCTGACGGTAACTTATCCGCCAATACTAAAATTAGTAATAGTGTAGAGATGTATTCATAAGTGAATAAATTAATCCATCCCTAACTAGTAAACGCATTAGCGAGTTTCAAAGGAAATTAGTATAATGTTTAACAAGTTTTAAAGTCCAGAGAAATAATAATTAGAAAAATATTGTTTAGATTGAGGGCAGTTAAAAAGTAAGAAAATTAATGTGAATATATGTAATATACATACTTAAGGAAATAAATTCATTAATTTATCTATAATAGATAAAAGGATGCGCTCTTATAAGTAAAGTCATTATATAAATCACGATTTCGTACAATTTTTATATAATTTTTTTTTTAAATTTTCTTACATAATAAATGATACCTATAAATTAACATGGCAAGAACTGCAGAAATTCTAAGGATTTGCAGGACAGGCAGGGAAGAACAGATAGACGTACAGACATGACGAAACTACAATTGATATGTTTTCGCCATTTGGCTACGGCAACCTACAAATGATCCAAATGTTTATTTTATGTAACATACTCAAATCTTAATCGTATTACACCTTGTCTGTTTATTATGTATTTCATTGCGATACTTGAATGGTTTTTTACAAAATACAATAAATTTTCTAAAAATAGGTTCTTAAATTTTTGCAATATAGAAGATGATTTAAAAAAAAAGTCATACGCATAAAAATATTAATTTCTGTAAGGATAAAAGGAATGAAAACTCTCAAATTTAAAAAGCAATTACGCAATGGTTCGTTTTGATAGGAATGTAAAATAATCTGTTCAAAATATGATTATATAAAATTCGTCGAAACGTACTAAGTTTGACCAGATGAGTGAAGTATCGGAAAATATAAAAATTAAACATTCCATTTTCTCACAACAAATTGACACCGAAACTTGGTTTACACTAAAAACAATATATTCGCATTTAAAAGCGAATTCGTATATTTTTTTTAGGTAATCATACTTAGTACTTATAACAATAATAAGGGGCAACTTCATTTCTATATTTATTAAGGCTTTACTTGAATACTTATCGGTTTTACTTGAATATTTTGAATACTTACCGGAACTAAAATGCCTCTGAGATTGAATGATTTAAATCAATATAATGAAACGTCGTTAATAAGTAATACTGAGACCGATCTATTAAATATAGGTATACTAGATTCGTATATTTAATGGATATTTTTTTAAAAGCGCTTATATTAAATTTAAAGCTACTATACATTTTCGTTTGTGAACTGACGTATATTCAAACCTCTAACCTCTGCCATGTTCCTTTAGGAACCTATCAGTAAGATGATAGTAAGAGAAAGGAAATATTCAGACGTTAATGATGAACAAAGTTCTGGTAACCATTATACAGAAAAGTTCTTGTCGTTATAATCTTTAAAATTATTCTCACTCTGATTAATTTGTATCGGATAAAGTTTACGTTACATTTTTTAGGTAATTTTATTTTTTCATAAGGGAATTGGTTCTACCATTTATTACAACATCATTACACTTAGAGTAGTTAAACCTTGGTATTTAAAAGATTACCTTAATGGTATTAAGATAACAGTCATTGCTATCATTTATGTTCGAAATGTATTGTAATGTAATTAAATCTGAATTATGTATTATTGAGATAAAATTTTATTGCTATTTTTCAAGAAATAATTAATTTCTTTAATATTAATGACTTTAAATATACATTATTATGTGCAGGTGTTATTTATTTTCAAAAACTTAATCAAAATATAGAAAACCTTATGATCACGTAAAGTTGACAAAACTACTAAAAATTGACAAAAATCGGCTTTGATCACTTAGAATAAAAGTAGACAGGAAAGTAAGGTATCAAGTGCCGGAATAAATAATAAATAAGCTAATAATATCAACTTATGTACATTTTAATCCACACATGATAAAGTACATATTTCAAAAGTATATAACAAAAACTTCAAGTTCAGAAAACGGGCAAGCGACAATATCAAGACAATAACAGTTATCTGTATCACTGAAATGAATTAATATCAATTTGTTTGAATACTTTCTCTTCTAGTTATGAGAATATTGCTATGAAGATATTGATTATTAAATATAAAATTCAAAATAAAGTAGTCAATAAATATACGAATGGTTTGATATAATGAAGTAAAAGCCTTTTATTTCGATGCAAAATCTAACAATACTCTCACACCGACAATAACATTACAAGTCAATAAAACACAATCCGAGTCAGCCAGCTATTTCGAGCAAACTGTACTCCCTAGAGTTACTTTGCCAAGTTAAATTGCACAATGCTTTACAATAAAGTTAGCAAACTGTTCCGTTAGATATGATTACGACAGTTATTATTTTCTAGAGCATTTATTTTTGTTTATTGTAACAAGTTACAATAAAGAAACTTGAATTTATAGATTTGTTTTGGCAAGTACAGATAGGCATATTTCAGTAAGTAATGAAGGAAATTGAATACAAAATTAAAAAGGGAATTTATCCTAGATATATTTGAATAATCATAGATTTGTTTGTAGTTATCTATGAACCGGTCATCTACGACGTACTTCAATACAATTGTTATCATTTAAATTATTGACAATGCTAATCTCTGAAACTTTAATTTGACGTAAACGTTAATTTTATGGTTTATTCGTATATGGTTTATTCGTATAATATCAAGAATATTTAAAAAAACCTATCAAGCACGAATGGCACTTACACCGCCAAAGTTTTTTACATATTTAAGCATACAGTGTTTTTATTAAACTCTTTATAAATACAAATTATTATCTGTAAATATTATATAAATACAGATTACTATAGAAATTGTAAATGTAAATACATTGTATATTATATCATTCCCAGGCTTAAAAACATATCGCATATTACAAAAATTATGACATCTATAATAATCGTTGTAGTTTTTTTTACAGATTTATCTTTTCGTAGATTTAAACTAAATCTGTTTTCTCAATTTTTGTCGATTTTCAATACATATATGAAGATATTATACTATCTAAAATTATGAAATAAATATTTTGGGAAATTTATAATATTTACGTATAAATATTTTCAACTGTTAGTTTTTAAAATATTTGCGGTTTTAAGTTTCAATCTACGTTGGATAATTACGCCGCTATAAAAAAAATGTTTTCCTTGGAATATTCCTTTCCAAAATGATTGTAAAAATAATAGTAAATATCGGCAATACGCGCTGATAGAGATGAAAGTCTTATTTAGGTATCTTTTCCTCCAGCGGAAGAAAACTCTTTCTATCTCACTACTTAATTTACTGAAAAATGCCTAAAAATTAAAATATACATTTTTGAAAAACAAACAATATTACATTTCAATTTCATCATACAGCGCTGACAGTCGAATAAATGTATAACCAAAAGTATACTGGTAATAAAATTGTATCCTGTAATAAATTGTATCCTTTTGTCATCCTGTTTAGGTCAGTGATTTATTTCGGAAGACTCCATATTTGCAGAACTGGTTTTACATATTGTGTTTTACATATTCATGTAGAGGATTGAACTCGCTTAGAGATGTTTCTTGTACCAGTAAGACCAACGGCTTCTGAAAGTTCCATTAGAATGTTTTTTTTTCGGATCAATGTCGCTTCTGACTTTCATTAGATAACGACCGTTACCAAACGATAAGTGGTATAATACTCTCGTGTACCACTTTTTGCTCCTTATCCTTGCAAGATCACATCTACTCCTCCCAAATTGCGAATCTTAGACTACAACCACCCATGAACGGAAAACGCTCATTTAGCTCTTTTTCCTATTCCATAGTTAATTTTTTCAATTCCCAAAAAAACGGTTTCAATACCAAAAAATATTAAATTAAAACAACAATTTTATTATCATTCTACTATGTAAGTGTAATAGTAGGATTATTTAGTTTTGGTCATATTTTTATCACCTTTTAAAAAGGCAAGCTGAGGATTTTTCTTTTAAAAATATATAAATAATAAATAATACCTATGCTTTTATGCGTAAAATAAAGAAATAATATAATATAAATTTTTATAATATATATTGTAGTTCAAATCACGAGAATTTTCCTGGTCATCCTTATCATAACATCAATACAAACTCCTCAATCATGTCATTTATATGACATCTTGACTGGTGTTGCTTGATCTATCACTGAACAGAATACAAAGGTTTAACCCCTCATTTATATGAATTTCTGTGATTACGTTCCCTCATATACATGTATTCTTGTTTCGAAAATTTATTTACCTCGATTAAAAGAAACTACGTGTTGCAGTATTATTTCTACTTTGTTTAAATTCTTTACCATGACCTAGGTTTTGTTGTATTACAACATCTTTAGATGGGCTATTAGCAAAGATCTTGCTAATTGCCCACTATGGTTCCGCATAAGTTGCTACCCATGCTATCACTACTACCCATGGTTCAAGTATAAGAAATGCTTAGCTAAGGGCGGATTAGTATAGATTAGGTCGCAAAGTGCAGATACGAAATAATAAATTTTAATTTATTCATTACTGCAGCTGTAATTCAAAGATCACTTGACCAGTTTTCATAATTTTTTTTGTTTGGAATTTTTGTTTTTAAACTCGTTTTATTTATGTGAACGAGTCAAACTCGTTTTATTTATATGAACAAGAATGGCATCTTAGGTCAGATAAAGGAGCCGAAATGTGGCCAAAGGAGTTCACCGCAATGGCCTCAACATTGCAGCGTCTCACCATTGAGAGAGTAATAACTTCATCAATGTTGAGCAATTCCTCAATGGTGAGAATATACATCGAGCTTGGTTTCATTTGACTTGTCCTAACAAGTCCATTACTCACAGGTGATGACAGGGGTTTGATAACGGAAAGTCTTGGGGGTGGTGGGTGTTTCCATTTGTGTATAATCAGACAAGGATCTGATAAAATATAAAATAAAGCTCTTCTTAAAATATATGCAAGGTTTTTAATTCAGAAAATTTTATACCTATTTAAAATGAACTTGGTTTTACTTAATTCATACACTTCTGAAGACAGACAAATTTAACTTTCAAGTTACAAATTTCTAGTAAGTTTGTTTAACATGCCAAGTATACTAATAAAGGCACAGCAGAAGATCAACAAAATAAAATGTAAATATTGCAAATGATATTCATATTTGATTCATTCAAATATGAAACATTAAAAGAATGAACCTTTTAAATACTTAAAAGTTTTCTTTATGATGAAATGACGTGACGAAACTTATGATTCACCAACTTCGACTTTGTACTCGCAGAAAAAAACTGCTTGTGTCTTTGTACGCGACTAAAATAAACACGTTAGTTCAATTAAAATAACCATTTCAGGAAAAAAATTAATATCTTTTATGTGTCAAGATTAATATAACTTCAATTCTCATCTACACGGAAATTCCGATATTTAGAATGACGGAAATACAAAAATATACGAAAATTCATGGCCGACGCACTTCACTAACGAAGTGCTCGTTTTTTAATATTTTTATATTTTAGAGAAATAGATTAGAAGCTTTAGGTTTGACATTCAAGACTTATTACCGGTTCGTATTTGGCCGTCCCAAAAATTCTATTTGTTTTATTGTGCCTAATCTAACACTTTTTCTTCTATTTTGTTCTACTCCACTCTTTCCGCACTCACGTTAACCGCTAGATATTTTATTAATATTAAGTTTAAGCATTTTTTAAGTTTAATATTTTGATTGCTGCCTTCCTCTAGATGAGTTATCAATGTAGTGATCAAGTCAACCGGAGACATTGTTGATGAAGTAATAAGTTTACTTAATATGCAAGCGTGTAAATTTATAATAAATTGCGCCTATAATTATATTTTTAGAAAATATTTTTTCATTCTTTGACTTAATTGAAAGACTTTTTCTAAAAGGAAACTTTTTGTACAAAGTAACAAATTCCGTTCCCCACAAATTGATTTAAATAATTACTGAAACCATAAAAAATTATATTTAATTTTCCTATGTATATTGAATATAAAATAATTTTCAATTTTCCAATTTAGTTTGAAGTATTCCTCTCCTAAATTAATGGTTAATTTAAACTTCGTTTCCATCGTTCAGTAAAAACCGTCGCCTAAAATTAAATTCGCCGATTTGAGCTCTTTCCATTACGGCTACATATTTATAAATTAAATATGTAATTTAAAAAAGGATTTAGTAAGAGATTATAAAATTATTTCTTATGCAATATAAATACAAAAAGTTGTAAATTGTACTCTTTTAAATGCAAGTTCTTTTTATAATACCAAAAAATAAGAATTTCTACCTTTGCAATAACGTATTTTTTCATTGGTAAAATATTACATAATCATAAATCGGTAGGAAAACTCAAATATCAAATATTGATAATAAGCTCAGTGTGCGTAGTCATTCGTTTTCCTGAAATCTAATTTTCGAATTTGCATACACTTCATCTAATTAGTTCCTCTGAATCATCCTTTTTATTAGTAAAGTAATACTTCAATATTTTTTTACATAAGTTGTTTACTGTTCAGTCAACAGGATTAGTTAATAATGCAACCACACAATTAATTTTCAAATGAATAGTCGTTTGTTTTTCAAAGAGTGCATAAAAAAGCAACATCCGAGTAGCAATCAAACGACAACTATTTTTAACGCTAATAACGGTAAATGATTCTGCTTATGGTTTTCTAGCATTTCTCCACGTAGAACACCTGAAGCTGCAACCACTTTAAAAAGTTGATATTTATGAAATTAGTCGAGTTTTCGTTGCATAAATTTATTTACGAGTGATTTAACCACAATCTTTGATCAGAAATCATAGCAACTAAATAAATATTTCAGGTTAGAAAGAAACAAAATAGTAAAGATATTTTAATAAAAATATCCTTTTTCGTTTGACTGGAATGAAAAAAAAAATTAAAACCTTTAACTACGCCAAATATGTTACTTTTCTACGGCGTTGATTCCAACTGATACCACAATTCTGCTAATTACGAAAATTTCAACATCTATTCTCTCAAATAATTCATCTAATACATACCAATACGCAAGAATTGACTGTCAATGAAGTACATACATGGTCTACCCGAGAAAAATCTCCATGATCCAGCTTAAAATTTCAACCAGCGTCTATTAATTTTAAATTCCATGTACTAGCAGTTAAACAATATTTCGTTTATTTAAAAAATAAAATTTTATAACTACTTCCTGCCTAATTTCTACCAGGTGTTTTAATTAAAAACTCATCATCCTTTTTAATACGGTATTAATGCAACACGTGATCGTAAACTTATTCAAGGAAAACACATTTAGTATCGTTCTAAATATCTACGTATATCGCTTGAAAATGTAAAAAACTGTTTTAGCTTTAGAGATTAACCGTTTAAAAAAGTGTTTCCATATTTTCGGTTCTATTGTACGGTAAATATTCTATAATATTTTTAACATTTCCCAGTTAGGGGTTTTCAGTCAAGCCTGGCCTTTTTTTCAACAAATTGTTTATTAAAACTATACATTATTAGCTAAAAATTAACACGTTTAAATTGGATGCTGCCATGCCGTTAAGCTAAAATGTATATTACGTGTATACACGAACAGAGTTGGTTAAATACCTATCAAAATATGGATATTATGCATAAGTTTGTATAAAAACTTGTCTAATAAAATTTAACGTAATATTTGGATTTATTAATATTTAACTAAAAATTATTAAAATTATCGCAAGGCGTGAAAAAAAAAGTTAGAATAAATAAGGAACTACACTAATTTTTTGAATTACATATTCTACTAAACTTTATTCGTTCGTACTTAGTAATTAAATTTACTCTGAAATCACAGAACCGACCGTGAATTTCAATATCGTCCAATAAAAAGAAATAAAGAAAAGAGAAAGTTGGATTTCTTCTTTAGAGATTTTAAATACAATTAAAATCTAAATGAATGAGTTGTATAGGTAGAGGAAATAGGTCTTTTAATTTTATTAGTATATCATAAAGTAATTTTGTCTTAAACCCTCCCAAAGGTTTTGATAAATGAACACCGTCTAATAAATTTCGCCTTTGTCTTAAACATTTCCATCTTTAAGCACAATACTTTTTTTTAATAAGAACTTTTATACATTTTCCCAGTTTTCCATGAAAACTGTGCCAAAAGATGTATTAAAATATGACATAGGCTGATATTAAAAACCTATAAAGCACAAGTAGAATTCATACTACCCGGATTTCTTTAAAATTTATGCACTTATGAGTTTTTAAGAATACATAGTATTTCTATTGAACTATTTACAACAGTTTATTCATCGCAACGTATATTGCCCATTATACCACAGGATATAATGGGCAATATACGTACCAACAAGATTGTTATGATACGACAGAGTATACAATTCTTTCTTTTATTTGGATTTTAAACTAAATGAAATCAATGTCTCTTTTCTATCACAAAAAGAAATAAAAGATAAAATTAACGTCATATTAAGATACTAAAGAAATGTCTCGTGTACATGCTCTGCCATCTTTCAGTACTCTATTTCTTATTAACTTTATATGACGGGATATTATTCTAAGCTGTCTTATATTATTGAGTGATAAAATTTAACGACCTATCCACAAATATGTTTACTCTGTGCTAAAAAATATAGCTTTAAATCGTTGAAAAAAATTTAATGAAAGTTCAATTTTAAGTCAACCTGGAAAAAACTTTATATTTTTCGAAATACAAAAATCTTCGAAGTAAAACATGGAAAAACTTTATATATTCCCAAACGTTTACATTCTCACTGTATTTGCTTCTATCTAAATTCATCAGATATCATCATATTGAATAAGTTATTTGAGGCCAAAATTCGTGACATTCACAACCATCCAAAAAAATGGATGTACCTTTTGGCTTTTTCTTATCTATTATTGTTGTTGATGATAAGAAAACACAAAAATGTGGAACGACATATTAGTTAAATAATTATGACCTTTCTGCGTTTCCAAAATTGAAAAAAAACCCTTTTCGTTAAAAAAATTAATGTACAGTCACTGAAAATTATATCTCTCAAGTGATGACAAGGTCGAGGAGTATTATCCCACTCACCCAAATACTATCTCAGTATATAACGTACAAGTTCGAGTACTTGCAGTAGCCTAGACAATCAAATTTTATTGGCGAAACAATAAGCCCACGAAAAATCGGCGCAACATTTTTCGTGAGGTTTAATCTTTATTCACACTTCCCACTTATAATATAGCTTCCTTCTAATAAGGTATTATCATCATATAAAGGCTAAGATCAATAAATTCATAAACTTTAATATTAATACACGAAATTTAAATTATAACATATATTATAAATTTAAACATTTTTGATAAATACGTGTATTTTACAAAAACACAAATCGTTGGGTTATATGTTAACTAGTCTTTAAAACCTTACCCCCCTTTTCAAGTAAGACATTCCCAAATTAAATTTCACTCAGGTTTCGCCTCAGTCTTCCAGAACGATAACAAAATATTAACAACTTGATCCACAACTCGCTCTAATTCAGATTCAAATTAATAACAAGGTTTTTATCAAAATATTTAAAATAATTACGATAAGTTCCTCAAGTAACCAATGTGAAGCGCGTCAATTTAAAATTATTGATAGTTCAGTAAAGGTTTTGTTACTATTTGTAAAATATTATTTAACTTGTGTGTTCTCGATGAAATGTTTTAATGTTAATTAAATTTATTTTAAATATTTATAATATTTGTTTATATATGATAGTGTATATTTGTATAACGTATAAACAAATATTATCAATTTAAAAAGTTCTAGTTCCCATGCGATAAAAAAGTTAAACCCTTGTTTTGTTGAATCAATTTTTTACTCCAATTATTTTTAACAATTCCACCACAAAAATTAAATACGCTACGTAATAATAATAACATGTTTGAAAATAGAGAAACCGGAAATACATTTTAGTCAAGATAATATTGCAGGATTGCACGTTGCGTTTGGCAACGAATGTATGGAATGCGAAGGTATTTTTAACTTAAATTCGTTCAACGTAACAGCATGTATTTAATTGCGTTCACAAATAAATTATCACAAACTTCGATTCTATTGAAGGATTCAAATCAAAATTTGAGTTTGGCCCCTTAAAATTAAAAAAAAATTTTAACACACAAAATGTTTTAATCAGAATATATGATACTTTTCCCAGTGTTTTTGGAAACAGATAATATGTTTTGACTGAAACATTTTGTTCCTTACTTTTTTAAATTTTTGGACTCTGACTATTGACAATTCGGATTCCGAATTTTGTCGTTTATTAGTTTGTTTAAATAAAAATAGACAAATAATTTGTACACTAGTAAATCAAAATTATTTTACGGCCCCGTGTAAAATTTGAAAATTCGGAAAACAAAACAAAGATTAGAAGTAAAATTAATTTATTTTAGTTTCAAGAAGAGGTAATAAAATTTTCAAAAACACCCAAATATGGTCAATGGGTAGTGTGTGATTTTTATTTACTAAAACCACCTTAATCGCGATCATCCTAAAGTAGATCGAGTAGCGACTCTCATTTCACTTTTATTATCATCATGTGGGGTGAGCACTTACCGTGGGAAAGACATTCTCTCTGGTCCTAAACCATCAATCCGTGAGGTTTAATTCTCTTGAAAGTTAAGAAAATGTAAAAATTCATTTTTATTTTTAAAATGATAATTTTTAAAATATCAATAATTTTTAGTAAAATAATTTAGGTTATAACTGCGCGAAGTATTAAGCGACGACATACTATATTTATTGTATCAATCATCAATAAATTTTAAATCAAAAACTAATTTCTCACATTCATTTAAATTTAGTACTGTATAATGCGCATTCGTCTCTAATAATCTCATTCAGTAACATTTAGTAACTTACGTAAATTTTGAACTGTGTTTATTCCAAAAACAAACAATTATATTACCACTGGTAACATTAACATGTAAATAGAAAGCCTAATTTTCATCAAGCACATTGTTTTCACAGTTAAAACAAAGTGATGATACATAATTTATGAATAGGACGAGCATATGAGTTCCTTCTTACGCGCACATTCTGTCAAATTGATTCGGGTACATGAACACACTCACCTCAAACCCATATTTCGAGACACACTTATATTGAGAGCAATGAAAAGTGTGAAAGTGCTCCATGTATTTGAGAGCAGAGTATAATGTATCAAATCAAATAATAATACATTAGTTTGAACTTATCCTCGTCTACTATTGAGCGAGACAGAATGCTTTATTAACGCCTCTACCGGATATGATCAGGAAAGTAATAAAATAAAAACAATGTATGGAGAACACGCTCGCTCATTTGAGAAGTTTTGTTAGAGGAAACTAGTATCGTGTAATGTTTCTTTAATGTTACCATCATAATTAATACAATTTCTGATTATTATATGCCTGCGACTAATGAATCTGACATTCCATGATGATTATTTTATTCCCTGACTTTATTTTATAGTCCTTCTTGTGTATTCATAAAGACACTAAAATTAAACATAAAATGCGGATATCAATCTCAATAAAGCCAGAAAAATATTCTTTTCAATAAATTACCTTTATTCCTTTCAAAATGTGAACCGTAAATACTTTTTGTAAGAAAATTTACAATTTCAGGTTCAAAGGTCTGCGACTCCCAAACGTTCTTCCTCATTAATTAATTACGTGAGTCATTAAAGTCAGGATTTAGGCAGTAAAAGCCAGCTAAAATGTGAAAAGGGAAAACAAACGTACTCGTCTAAGATAAATTAAGAATAAAAGAAAAGAAATCACATATTCAAAATTAAAATATTTTTTTTTATCTCATTACGTATATTTGCCTAAGCCTTAGCTCATTTTTTTTAAATGGCTGCCTGTAAACTAATGGAAAGTCATCGACTTAATAGCAACTAGACTTATAATATTTATACAACCACACGAAATGGATCTAATTCTACCTACGGAAAATGTCATTAAAATCTGACATATTATTGACGTGGGTAAATATTGAAACGAAATGCGAAATTATAGTATAAATTGGTACCGAAAATACTGGACAGTTAAATTTGAAAGAAAATAATGTAACATTTAGTTTTTGGATATACAACATTAATTTTACATTACATATTTCAACTTTTACTTATTTTATCAGAAAACTATTGGTAACATGCATTAAAATTTACTTCTGACACTTTTAATACGAGCTTATCTTAGAATAATCATCCTGAGAGGCTTATGTTAAGCGCGGATAATTTATCGATAATAATTCTTACCGTCGGGTGATCAAAGTTTAATCGAATTCAATCCAATTTTAAATTCAAATATCGGTGATGATGAATATTTATTAGAATATTATTTGTGTTCTTGTGGTACATTCTCTAAATAAATTTTGAAAAGATACGAATATTATATAAAAAATTGGATTGAAACTATTGAGAATAAAATTGTTTGAGCACATTCATCAAATATTGTTGAATGTGCTCAAATGATTTTTAAAGTGATAAAAAATAAACAAAATTAATTCCTGCCAACGAAGAGCTCACTTCATTTTTACCATACAAATAATGAAGTTTATGTTTGCAAACCGTTCATATTGGTACTCTACATTTGCCTCTCTCGTCTTCCGTATGTTACGGATTATAATTTGCAACAACTTAACCTAATTAAATTGAACTAAAATATTCTGTTAAATAATAGGCGTAATAATATAATATTGCCTTAATTTTAATTACAAGTCTTTTATATTTAATGGTTATAAAATGGTACGCTTTAAAACCTTCATTTTTTTTAATATACTCCTAGTTTTATACATAATTTATAATAACTTGGGATTATTTAGTTTTTCAATTTTATAGACTGGAATTTTATTAGAATAAACTTATGGAATTTTAATACGGTAATTTTTGTTCTCGCTTATGCCCATTTTCCTAATTTTTGCTACGCAATATTCCGAAAAGTATTCTGCGGAAAGTTTATATTACCCTTATCAACAATTCACATTTTAAGAGGTAAAAAATTCACTATTATGGTGGTTGAATACCTTACGGTATTGAAATTAATTATTCATATTTTCTAGATATATAATTACCTAAACCGACATATACTTGACGTAATAACAGAGGAAAATATAAAAGACTTCGTATCTATGCCCAAATGAAGGAGATAGAAAAAAAGTAATTCTCTTTTTGAAACTAGGGGCAACAAAATGACTACCCCTCACAGTGGGCCTAAAGAAAATGTTATATATACGGAGTACCATATCGGTACAAATATTTTATGCGGTCGATTATTGCTTCCCACTCCACTTGATTAATGACCGTGTGAAAGTAAAGACGGTCGACGGTTATAAATAATTATAAATGCGCGGGTTGTTATTCAAATAATAGGTCCTTCTATTCGACTTATTTATGGAATCAATTGCTTTTATATAAAGTAAGCAATGGTAAATGAAAATACTCCAAGCTGTTAATTATGCAAGACCTTAAACGCTATCTATTTTTGTGACGCTGAAATAATAATGGGTGTGTAAATAGCACGATGTATATATACATGTATTCAACTTCGCGGTTTTGTGTTTTAAAGAAAATAATTTAACAATATACGATTTTGGACCGCGATTTCTTAGAATTTTGAATTATTGGTATATATAATTATATTAGGTTATTAAACATTGCTTGACATCAAAAGTTCAGAGTACTTCGCCACTACTTTTAAGGTAACTCTGGACCAACACCCTAATAACTTATATCATAATTCCGCTTTACGAAGATCGGATTAATAGTAATTAAAACTCTCAGTTGAAGCTAATAATCAAAGTAAGGTTAATGTAATTAAGATACCAGCAATTAGGATTAATGTCTCATAACTAATGTGGCCATAGTAAATGGCATGGTATACAGTTTATATAAACTTTAATTTAAGTAGTATGCTTTCTGAGATTTATAGTGCTTATATAACGATCTTATATAAAGATAATACTGGAATAATTTATCTTAAAATTATCACAAATTTTGTTGGGTTGTATTAAAGGTTATGTTACAGTTTTATTTTTTATAAACAAGGTTTGTAATGTAGCAGAAATTTTGTAAATTAGTATAGTAATTCTGTGTATACTGATCATAAAATAATTTCCAAATAAAATGTGGAAGAACAAAAATAATATTAAAATCAGGTAAAACCGAATAAATATTTACACTACTATTAAGAAAAGGGCTGAAGCAAATGAAACAAAAGTGTTTGCTAGTAAACTTTATTAATTAACATGTATGTACATGAAAAAAAAATATTTCTTCTTAATTATATGTCTATAAATTTTTTCGATATAATGTTTATAAAAAAAATAAAATGTTTCATGAAACTTAAAATGGACATTCGAAATAAAGATTCGAATGAATATATAAGAAGTTTTTAGCTTGAAAAATATTATAATTTTTATGAAATAAAACATAATATTGTATAATAAATAATAAATTTTTTTTAATACAGTATGAATTGATAACGTACCGCATATAAATAAATTGATTTGCATTCAGTTTAAGTATTGCCAAGAAACATATATTTTTTTGCTGGACACGATGGAATGTTTACATTGTTTAAATATTGCGAACATTTCTTTGAGTTCCTGCTGACAAATCTTTCGCTTTAGTTGAAAGTTAACGGAAAAAGCTAATATTCCGTAAATGAAGGAAAATCTACCTAAAAGTCCCGTGCGCTGGGTAGCTTAGTTTCACACATTCCCCGTCCCGCTCGAAACATTGAACTTGGACCAGTGTGCTCCAGTCACTTGTAGAGGGTGGTTAGTTTGGTCAGTAACAATCGCGCAGCATTTCTCACTGCACAATTATCGACGTAAATACTTTTCTATGACCGTTTTTTTAAATGTTAATATTAAATGTGGTATACGTTTTAAAGTAATTTTTTATGATTTATAAAAACTGTTTTTAAATGTATAAACAATAGTAGAAGGTAAAAAATATATATCCTATTGTTTTTTCGTAAATGGATAAAAGAGATAGTTTTAGTGTCACTACTTTAAGATGATACTGTACATTCTGCTTTTAGGGCGACCAGTAATGAGAATGACAGAATAAGCGAACACAGTAAAAGTTGCACTTACTTGAAAAAGTCTTCATCAGAGGTCGGAGAAGATGAGATATCTTCATATCAGTCAACACGAGGTTTATGTTATTTATTTTTATATAGACAAGGTCACTAAATATAATTATCATCTACAGTGCACTAACGTCAGGACGAGGTCGTATAATATAGTTTACTGTAGATCAGGGATGATAATATAGTTTACTGTAGATCAGGGATGATAATATAGTTAGATCAGGAGGAAACCAATAGCCAAAAATACTAAAAAAATAACGGAATATTTTCTCTTTTTTGTTACCGAAGACATGCTTACTGATATCGTTAGATTTACAAACATCTACATCGAAAAAACTGAAGGACCTGTACGCAAGAGGCTGTGACTGTAAAGAGACTGATATAATAAAGTTAAAAGCTTTTATTGGCCTATTGTGTATGGCTGAAATAAAAAAAGTTAATCACCTAAATTTAAAAGAAATGTGGGACAAAGATGGTACCGCTCCTGATAACTCTCGAACTGTAATGAATCGTAACCGATTTCTTTTTTGATAAGACCCCTTCAATTTCACGATATGCAAACGCATCAGGAAAGATGTGAATCTAATAACCTTGCATCGATTTGTGAATGTTTTGTTTCATTCATTGAAAAGTGTCAAGCCGATTACTAAGTTGAAGAAAATTGACAATATATAAGAATCAGGTTATAATAGTATAATAATAGATGAAATGATAGAAATATTTCTAAGTCACTACAGATTCCGAATATATATTGTTAATAAGCCAGCCAAGTATGGCATGAAAATGTACATAATGTGTGATTCCAGCTCTTTTTATACAAGTAATTTAGAAATATATCCTGGGAAACAAAAAAGTGGTCCGTATAAATTTGATATTATACCATTTGCTGGTGTTAAGCGTTTATTAGAGGATACGCAGAATTCTGGTAGAAATATAACAACTGATAATTATTTTACATAAATTCCATTAACCGATAAATTGCTGACAATCTTACTACTTTGGTATGTACATCAAGGAAAAACCTAAGGGAAATACTCCCTTTGTATTTAAATACTAAAATAAGAACAAAACTTAGTAATATGTTTGGTTTTCATGTGAGCAAGGTTCCTATAAAATAAAAAAAATAAAGCAAAAAAATGTTCTGACGATACATATCCTTCACTATGACGATCGAATCGATCTTAAAATTGAAGACTACGCAAAACTCGAAATCAAAACAACTAAAGGAGTTGATGTTGATAGATTTAAAAAGAGTATTCTATAGCTCCATTTACTTGTAAGTGGCCAGTGAGATTTTTTTTATTATTTTTAATATAGCAGGAATCAACAGTCAAATGACTTATAAAGAAAATATTAATGTGGTAATCACTCGAAGAGAATACTTGAAAAAGTTATGTGTCATGCCAATTCAGATCAACCGTAAAAGTACTTTGTAGAATATACCATACCCTTTTCAACAAATTATAAAACGTTTTTCTAATGAAAGAGAGGCTTCAGATACAGCATTTTCAGGCTCCTAATGGTAAATTAGAAGCGTATCCAAGACGTAAAAACAGCAAAACAAAAAAGACTTGTGTGTAATGCCATAAATTTTTGTGTTCTGAACGTGCTGTCATTTATGCGTATATGCCTAAATTAGGTATATAGAAGGAAGATTACGTCGTTGTTAGTGATTTTTTTTTAATTTTTTATTTTTCCTAATATTTTATCTGAGACTGCCTGAGAAGAAACGCAAATTTAAATTCCTCAATGTTAACACTATAAAAGAAGATTGTAATTTCATTTTTTTCTAAAAATAAATGTTTAGTTATTATTAACACATGTATTTTATTATATTTACAACAAAAAATATAGTGCCAAGTTTATTTCATGCATAGATTTGATTGTTAAATATTATGCGTGCGTAATATTCAAGAGCGCGAGTTCTACCAGATTGAAGGATGAAGGTCCGTAAGGTGTTTTTACGACTTTGAAAATAACTCGATCTTCTGGTTGATCGCATCTGTGAAATGTTTGCATTTAAATATTTCTTAATGAATGTATTTTAGGTTTTCATCAATATTTTTCATCCTATTTTGTTACTTGATATTTCTTTAAAAACCCAACGTTCGCAATTTTGACGTTTTTTGCCAAATTACCCTATTTCCAAGATTTAACTTATTATTTTATATGAACGCAAGGGTGTGGTACTTCCTTATTTAAATCTATGATAAAACACACAAAACATATATAAAAATAAGTGTTGCGCCGCTGAGCTCACAATAAGAAACAAACTTAAAATAAATGATTACATATCTGGTCACAAGTAAATTCACATCGCGGCGATCGAATACTGTTGAGAGAACATGTTCTGACTTCTCCGAATGAGAGTTAGCTAAGAGGGCAAAAATGTATAAATGTGACAATGCAGTTTCAATATTTACGTCGAAGGGTTAATTTTAACTCATTTACAGTGCATATAACAATGCCAAATAGACAGTTGCGTTTATTTTAATAAAGTGCTAGTACTGGTGCTTTTCTATGTGCTACAAAGAGTTCGTCATCTTTTTTATATAAAGTAATACAGCAAATTTTGTGAACATAAAGTATATTATCTATGGCAGTTCTTCAAATAGAGTAACCTCGACGATTGCAAGACTTATATCCAAACCTCATGCTATTCAATTCTTAATAGGTAATTATCAATATTTTAAAAATATTTCAGGAGTTTGTCCTAAGTGATACACAAGATATTAGTCTCACACAAGATATATATATATATATAAATATATATATATATATATATATATATATATATATATATATATATATATATTTGTAAGAAAAATAAAAGAGAAATATTAAGAAACAGCGAAACAGTTCCCTTGAGTCCAGAAAGTGTAAAAGATAAGGAATTTTGTTTGCATTCTAAGCCTTATAAGGAAACATGTGTAGATCCAGAAGTAATACCGTGTACAAGTAATAAGTCAAGGAAATATAAAAAGTCCTTTAGATATAAAAAGAACGAAGAAAATACATTCTATTTGTATTATTTGCCATTCTACAAAGAATCTTGAAATAATTAAATTTTCCCGCTTTGTAGAGCTTTTACTCACCGCAACATATTTATACAATCAGAATCGAGATGCTATGAATTCCATTTAATTGATTTACTTTGAAGCTTGAAAGAGTTAAAAATATTATATCTAACTACAACCATGTCAAAAACAGAATTGGAAAATTTCATGAAAGAAATACGAAAAATTAAACTCAAGGTTGGTCTCGTTTTTAAAATTAGGGAGGATTGATAAGGAATTTTCCAAACTCTCCACAAGAAAATACACTGGTAAAATAAAAAATCTACCAGTGTAATTTATTTCTTTCTCCCTTTACTTTAAAAAAAGTTTTTCTGAATTATGAACCTCTTTATGATGTGTTACTATTTACTTTTATCGGCCTACAAATAACAATTTGGAATCGATGCATTTTGAAACACTTAAATCTCTTTACTTTTAAAATTATTTTTATTTCAATAGTTACTTTCGTCCCAAATTCATAATTAAATTTCGAAAGACTCAAATATTAAAAAGTGTTTGATATTTTAGAAATAAATTTCTTTTTAATGGTTAAATTTGCATTTGATTCACACCAATCTCAAGTGAATTTATACAATTTGTCTTACCATACGGAGAACCTAAACTAATTCCTATTTTGATGTTCAATAAGTTTAATACTTTTCATATTGGTTTTCCTGTCTTAAGGATCTTCAGCTAGGAACACTTAAACCTCTTTCCTTTTAAAATTATTTTTATTTCAATAGTTACTTTCGTTCCAAATTCATAATGAAATTTCGAGAAACTCAAATAACAAAAGGTGTTTGATATTTTAGAAATCAAATTCTTTTTAATGGTTAAATTCGTATTCACATCAATTTAAATAAATTTGTCTTAATACGGAGAACCTAAACTGTGATGTTCCACAATTTTAATACTTTCATATTATTCTTCCTGTATTAACGATATTCAGCTAGAATTTAAATAGGGGATTACATTATGATGGGACTTTGCTTAACTCACCTTCGATGCTGATGTTCTCTGTCTTGAAACTCCGCATTTAATCTCTTAGTGTGCACATCAAATTTTATATTTGCCGCCTTGGTTTAGGTGGACATAAACAAAGTTATGGTTTTGAGGACATTGTGTCTTCTTGCAATAAAAAAATCAATTTACTTCAAAATTTCTTTGGTTTAATCAGCTTGTTCAACGTTCTATATAAACGTGAACTTTTAACTTTTATAATTAAATACGTCAAACGATTAAATAGTTTTTGCGAAAACCACATTTATTTTACATTATAACAAATATAAATAATACATTTAACTATGCAACGCAAATAAGACTAACAGACGCACGTCTTTTAACAACTTGACACTGCTTTAAATATCAATTCCAATTATTGCATCACCACAACACCAAGATTTTGAATTGAGCTTAGTCATCATTTTTTATTACAAATTTGTTATAACTATATAATATTTTCATGAGAAATGAAATGAAATTAAAAAAGTTAATTATCCTATTTACCCTCCCAACTATTTTGATTATCAAAAAAACTACAACTTTTAGGCAAGCAAAGGTTACAGGTAAACATAAAAAATATTTTATCTAAAATGCTTCTTATGTGTCGAAAGCGAAGCGACATATTAATGTGTGTTAATATCACAAAACCATTAAGCAAAATTTAATTATTTAAGTGTCAATGAGTACGTTGAATTCATTAGAGTATTGAACAAGTTATATTTTAGATACTTATTGAAATTGTGCTTACGTCATTGATCGACACAATCATAACCAAATTTAAGGTGTGAAAATTTGCGCAGCGACACGCAAATATGGATTTAATTTAACTTTAGTTTTCGTTACGCGAACAAGATATTTGAAGATCCATTTGTCTTTTTTTTTTGCACTTTATCAATTAAGATATAAAATGGACTTCAGTATTTAATACTTAGTAAAATATCAGCCATCCACGGTGGAACTCGTAAAAATTACAAAATGCCTAAATATTTATAATAAATATTAGATGAATTACAGAAAACTGTAATGGGAGGAAAGACGGATACACGGGTAATGCAAAAATATATAGAAGTTTTATGCTCAGCATAACTCGGCTGGAGTGCCTCAAATTCAATCATCACGTAGAATAAATCAGTATAGTTACATAAGAATTTTATAGGGCACGTGATCTCCTATACGGCGTGATGCAGTGTGCATCACGTGACCGATACATTTCTTGTTCGCCATATGGGCGTACCAATCAATTTGATGTCCTCCAACTAGCTGCCGTGTTACAGCTCGGTCTGATGTATTTACTTCTTTATTTGCTTCAAAATTATTAACTGTGAAATTTTCCCTTGATAAAACATATTCCCAGCATAATTTACCTTAAATGGATATGTTTTAGTTGAAATTAATATAAATCAAGACTACCTGCATGTCTTATAAAATTGTACACACACACACACACACACATATATATATATATATATATATATATATATATGTATATATATATATATATATATATACTTATATATTTATATATAAAAATATAGCATACCTCGGTAAGGACGAATGAAAATACGATTTTAGTAACTTGTCTTCATTCGAATTAGCAAAGAATCCACTGGCATAAATGGTGCTGTTTTTTTCAATCAAAATGTGGCAAAATCAGCAAATTTAAATTAGTTTAATCAATAATAATCCAACTAAGTGTTATTGCATAATAAGAGTAAATTAAATTGATTGTGGTGAACTTATTCATAGTGATAAATAAGGTCGGATAAATTCAATACTTATGCAAAAAATTATTTAAGATATCAAATAAATACAAGTGGTTTAAATAACCATTTTTATTTATTTAGGTCCCCAATTGAATTTCTATTCAGACTGAATCTATGGAAATTGTGGAGTTTCTAAATACTTCGCAGAATGTGAGTAAAAATTACTAGAAAGTTCACTAAACAAACAAAATCGACTGTTTTGGTATAAATTTTATCAAATTAATTTTAGGTACGAAAAATATTTAGCAAAAAATATAGTCATTTTATAAAACAGCTCCTCATCAATCTTAAAAACCTTATTTCGGGCAAGATTATGTTTATGACAGACTTAATCTACACCACAGTTATTATTTCTTATAGGGGGAGTAAGCACGTAATATTCCTCTAAGGAGAAAAAAATTCTTTATGACAAAGAAATTTGAATATGTTAAGAACATATAGAATAAAATTCTTTACTTTTAATCTGTATATTTTTAGAAAGCTTTCAAATACATGAGACATATATTTTTTCAAGGATTGTTTATCACAAATGATAATGTTATATAAACGCATAAAAACATGAAACTAGATCAAAAATCTCTGGTTCGATATGCACTTACCTGTTTCTTTTTTTTATATGGAAATTTTTTATGTTTTTGTACTCGTAATATTATCAAAATTTTTTAAATCAATAACACATCTTGCAACAAAATCCAATCAATATATAATCAATGCACTCTTGACCAAGTTGTTTATAAAGCAAACAAAGAATATGCGTGGTTTTCTTACTTTTCTTGCCTATATTCATTTATTATTGATCTATTTTCTTCTAAATTTGTATCAGAGGAAGTGTATAGGATTAAACATTCGAAGTTTTAGAGATACATACAAGCCAATGAACTTTACAAGTGAAGATTAAAATGTGCTCAGTCTACGAACATTCTTCAGTTAATTAAAGTTACCTACTGTTAAATACTGTTATGTAGATTCCTAGCTAATAAACAAGAATTTCATGATGTTAACAAAGTTGCTTATTAGAACGTTTGTAGGCACTTAAGACGCAGAATTATAAACGAGGTAAATAACCGTTTTAATTTACGGATTAAGTAATTTTATAAACAATGACAAGTCCTAACTCTCGATTCGGAGTAAATAGGAACGAAGTAATATACGGTGGCCACTAAATATTTAAATTTCTTTACTGAAACAAAACTAACCAATATTAATATATACTAATACATTTGAATCAACAATTAATTTCATTGTGTGCGAAGGATATATTAAAATTACTGAAGTATAATCTCATTAGCTATTAGAAACAATATCTCAATAGAATGAATTAAAAGAAACTTAAATTTTTGGATACAAGTTTATTTCATGATAATTTCTTCTAATAGATCATAGAAGAACTCATTATTCTCTGAAGAATGTATTTTTAATTGACACGACACAAAATTACAAAGTTATTTCATGACAATGATCCGTATTGCAAATAACGTAGAAACGTCTGACTCGGGGCGCATTTAGTGTTTCATTTTGTCATGTTCCAGTAACTCACCGTTAGTCGGCTCATACATTAGTAAAATGCGAGTTAAGATTTTTCGGTTTATCTTAACGCAGTCTAGCGAATTGTACGAGTATATTAAGTAGTCAAGCGATGGAGTTGAAATATCGTTACACATGTATATTAACAACAAACTACCTTCTTTATTGAGAATAATTTTAAACAATTAAATTATAATGGAAAGGGTGCTTACGTGAACAAAACATAAGGCTGTGTTGTTAGTACGTGATTTCCAATTGTATTGATAAATGATTATGATTGCAATGCAACTTTATTGAACGATAACTATTGAGCTCTTCGAAGATATTTTCTGTTTAGCACTCAATAATTTTTAAAAAATCTGAAAGGAGTGAAAATTATTTCATAAAAACTTCTCAAAATCAACGCATATTGAAAAAGAGATGGAAGGTAAATATTTACAAAATAACACTTTCAAACCTTTACGAATTAAGTGCCAATGCAATACTTTCATCTATAAACAATAATTGTACGTGTAACTTTTCGTAAATGAAATACGAAAATACAAAAAAAATCTAATTTGGGTAGTCCTTATATTAACAAAACGCAATTAACCGCGGTTCGTTTTGGCGGCCCTCTATTTTAACTAACACCCCTCGTTCCTGTGAAAATAATGCGTATATAATATATTTATGAAAATTTTGGTGAATCATTTTGAATTGAAATATTTTCTGACGTATTGTTGATTAAATTAACTGAAACAACAATCTAAATATATGCCTATATTCCAAGCCTATTTATACGTTTATTTGTATAAAAAATTTGCCGTATTATGGAACAATAAACCCTTTTAAAAGCGTCACGTATTGCCCACTCCATGTGATATGAAGATTTTTTTCTTTACATAGGCCTTCAAAAGTTAGCTCAAAGAATTATAACTTTTCTTTTTCTATTTATGTATTTACCTCACCCTCTCCGATACTTCTTTGATTTGGAAGAGAGAATTACCCACTGGTGAAAAATACCCTGGCAACCAAACAATGAGGTAAGAAATTTTCATTTAAAATATAAATATTTATATTCCAATATTAATAAAGAACATAAAAGGAAAAAAGTTTATACCAAAATTGATATCTGAATTTCTATGTTTTTATTTGACATGTTATATATCGTTCGTTAATATCGCAGTTACACTTTATGAACGCTCTACAGGATTGCCTTTCAACTTTACCGATAAGTTCATTAATCCTCTCTTTTAAGAAAGATTGATTATAAAACATTTTGAGGGCAGAGTCTGGCTAGTTCCATTAGTTTAGCTTTAAGAATAAAAAAAATCCTCCTCCGCGGAAAAAATCATCTGGTATATATTAATTGAAAAATTTTGTTTATTCATATTTTGATCTTAAATAGAAGGTAAGAGAGCTCCGATCAAATAGACATGAATTTTACATTACTGGATTTTAGATTACCTCTATAAAGCAAATGCACATTTATTCATAATATTGTAATTTACAGTAATCAATAAAACCAAATTAATAACCACGACGGTTCTTTCTTTATTATACACACATTCATAAGCACATACTTGAACACATGCACATACATGCGTTCACATATTTTTGCCCACAAATATATTCATATGCACAAATATTATCTTAAATATTAACAAAGATTAAAATTGTTTTCTAATAGAATATATCAAGGGATGCAATCGTCAACATAATATTATCGTAAAAAAGTGAACACTAACATGGAAAAGGTCTCTTTCAACATCTTGAGGTCTAATTTACACACGAAGCTTAGCTTTAACTCCTTACAGTAATATTAAAATATTATATATCTACGCATTATTACTAACGCCACCCATACTAAACGAAAGATATCAAATGAAAAAATAGCATATAACAATTACTCATTATGTTATACTTTGAATTAACAAAGGCTACAAAATATAATATTCTTAGAGAATATAATAAAATCAGAAAGAACGAATATAAATACCTAAGTAAAAGTTACGATAAAAGCCCTACGTTTATTTATAAAAAATATTACGAATATATTCAAGTGAGTCATTAATTCCGCTATAGGGAATAAATAAAGTCATAATCAACTCCTGACCGTATTCAATACATTTATTATGCTATCTGTCTCTCGTCGTGATTTCATCCACCTAAATTTATTTTAATTATGCTGCTGCTTTCATTGTCCTACCCCCCATCTTCTTTTAATAAACACTGAGGTATTCTTTACGTCAAAGAAAACAAACAAAAAAATAATATTCAAAAATATGAGTAAATAAATAAGCTTCTATTTATTTACCATTTAAGCACTTTTTTAATAAAGTCAAAATCAACTCCTGACCGTATTCAATACATTAATTATGTTATTTGTCTCTTGTCGTGATTTCATCCACCTAGATTTATTTTAATTATGCTGCTGCCTTCATTGTCCTACCCCCCATCTTCTTTTAATAAACACTGAGGTATTCTTTACGTCAAACAAAACAAACAAACAAAATAATATTCAAAAATATGAGTAAATAAATAAGCTTCTATTTATTTACCATTTAAGCACTTTTTTATAGTGTCTTGCACCTTATCCTATCTAGTTTGTCGTGCAGTGTTTGAGCAGTTTCCCCCTGAATGCTCATTTTCAAAATATATTTTTTGTCACTGCTCGATTTCTATAAATCTTAACATAGTAACATGTAGTTTCTGATTTTTTTTTTTAAATTAGGGGTTTTATTGTTAAAACAATATTTAGATCGCTCGTGTAGTTCTGGAGATAAGTATAAATAAATGGAGACATACTTTTCCTATAAAAATATTTTTTATTTTTTTTATTTATTTGTTTTATGTATAAATACATGATATGTGCAAGTACATTATCGCTACAGGTCAATCTCTTGCAGTGAATCCAAGTACTTAGTAAAAATATGATATGTAATACTTAAAAAAATAAAAATCTCACTGCAGTGAAAAATTAGTAGATTCTCTGTTCAATGGTATCAAAATAAATAAAAGTACGTCTTTAAAACTTTTGGTACCAAGAATAAATTTCTATACAAACATTTCTTTATTAAAGTACTAACATCTATCCGGGGCATAGCGTTTGTAGAAAGTGTAGAAAATTCAAATTACTCATTTTTGATAAGGCAATTTCCATAAGAACTCCCAACTCCCCTACGAAGTATAATGGGCTACAATGAAACACTAGTACACAACTACGTTTAAGGTAACGAAGGCGTTTAAAACATTTCAAAATAGTAGATGAATAAATATCTACACAGATAAGAAATAAAGAGAAACTAATCATTGTCTTAGAGGAAAAATAATTTCATCCTCACAATTTTCCTAAGAAGAAATAAATATTTAATTTACAAGTCTTTTCAAATTGCTTGAAACTTTATTTTCTGAACAGATTCAGGACACACCTGTACATATTAGAAGCTGTAGCGCCATTCCTTTGTAAAACTGAGCCGCTTTATACAATAAACTGCAAATAAACCGTGGGTTATTTATATTTTAATCATAAAAACGCATATAAATATTTAAATGATAAATTATTTACAAGGACCAAAGTCAGTAGATTTATAATATTTACGTATTGGTAAATCGCTCAAGTCAGAATATTTATTGACCCAGGCCACATCTTGCTCTTTATTTTATTATTGTTAAACCATACATATTGTGTAAACAAATGGAAGTGAAATCTAGGGAATCACCATTATCAATTTTAGAAAACTGTAGCAAACAGATGGCTTCTGCGCTTTTGAGTTAGGTCATATTTCTAACAAAATTTGTTGATGTAATAGTTTTATTTTCATAAGATAGAAGAAAATGTATTTCAAAATGTTGAATTATAAGAGTGATGAAAACAGGGATATCTAATTGATATTAAAGGACCATTAAAAGAAGGAATATTAAAGGATTGCTTAAAAGGTTTGAGTTAGTAAAAAGTATTTTAAAATTAAACCAGCAGATTGGCGAAAATTTTGGAAAAAAAACTTTCAGCATAATGAAGCATTGTATGAATCACACTAACAAAAATATGGAACAGTCGCAATTTGATGCTAAATAAAATACCCTAATAATATGTCACATATATGATCGGACGATCTCGCATCGAGAGTACTCGAGTTAAAACAAAATGAAAAACAAAGAAAATTTCCAACTTGTTTTGTTAATTTTATAACTTATTTGTTAATGTTAGGTTCAGCTTCACACTTCAGTTTTACTTCTTACTTGATATTTCTTTCCATCTATATATTACATACCATAATCCGCACGTCATAATTATTATAGTAGATATTATCGTCATAATATCATCATCATAATTATTATAGTAGATAAAGTCAACGGTAATCAAATTTAAGCTAAATTAGTGAAAAGTAAATTATGAATATTTTGAATTCTGTTAAGAGCTAAGTCTTTTTAACAAGAAATGTTATTAAAAAGTAATATTTAAATTATATCTTGAAGTGGACAAATAATGCTGTTAAATTATGTTAATATTTTATTACGTTTAATGTCATTACTATTTCATTCCAATACATTTAATATCACATTATAATAATAATTTATGACATAAATTGTCATCATTATTATTATTACTTCCATAATCTTACCGATAGTTAATTATATACTTCCGTCGCGATAACTTAGGTTTAATTTGCCTTATTTAACTGCCTACATTTAGGGCTGGAGACAATCAAAATAAATGTGTATCGTTTGTAACTTGAACTATTACATAATTAAATTAGCGGTTAATGTAAGGTTATTATATTTTGGTCGGTTGTAACAGATCTCTGTACTTATTTTCCCACATTAATAATGTATGTTCCTACGAAAAAATATATCAATAGGCCATGCATGTACTACCTAAAATGTAAGAAACATAACAATTAATGAGTCATTATCCCCAAAATGTAACCTCATTCAAGATAAGCAGTCAGACCAACACAGATGTATTCAATTGTTTTGAAACAGTATACTGATATTTCTTATAGCTTAGATTTTTAAAGTACTAACAAGTTTAATATAAATACATTCTAACAGTTTTCGTCTCTTACACTCCTTTGTACCAATTTTTAAACAATATTTTTTTTTACTTTTTGCAAAGTTAATCACGACATAATTTATCAATATAGGCAAACAAATAGGGATAAAGAAGGAAAATGCGTTTAAGTTATTATGGTGAATTACTGAAAAACTCACCACCCACTTTTATAACCAAATGGAAAAAAATTTATAAGAATAAAGATTTAAAAAAGCTGGTGAGTGCTCGAGGTCATATGAAAAGTTAATGGATTTTTCATGTAATTAACGACATAAAAAATTTTAAAAATAAATTTAAAGTTAGTAAAGTAAAGAAAATTGTCCACTGAATCGATACAGAATCAGCTGCTATAAATTAAACGTCAGTTGGTTGGGAATGAAGTTAGAAAATGATATAATTATTGAGAGAAGTGCTTCAGCATGTACATTTTCTTCTTGATCTTTAGAAACTTGAATAACTAAGTGCGCTGCAAGAAATAGCATAGAGTTGTAATCTTTTTCAAATTGGGATTGACATTTAAATTGGTGATATACCAAATATGAGATTACGCCTTTTAATTTAGACAGACAATGGGCCACGCATAGGAAACTACAAAATATTTTGGCTAAGCACTAAATTTATTGACGTTAAGAAGTTCTGCGCCTCACCAAAGCCTGTTGTTATTCTATGGACTTGCTAAATCCTACTTTAGGCAATTTTTATGAAAAACTCTTTCACTCATAGAGGAAAGATTAGGAATAGAAAATATGAATGACTGTTCTAATCACATAAATTTATAACCATGAACCTTACTTCTGGTTTTGTCATAGTCGAGTAATAAGCCATTTACAGGAAAGGATTCAGAAAATCAAAAATTATGAAGTATGAAGAGAATTACAGCAGCGATAGTAGCACAAGTTCAGCTAACTTTTGAATGTATGTAACGGAGCAAATTTAATCACATTTAAACATTTAAAATGAACATTGATAAACAACACCAAATACCCACATTGTCGATGGAAATTTTTAAAAACTAGAAAGGACCGACCGTAATTTTATTGAATTTATTCGTAGTTTCAGTCGAATAGTCAATTAATGGCGTAGCACAAATAGTAAAATAACACATAAAATTTATTTTAGCATATTTGGTAAATTCAAACTATTTGCACAATCTTATTTACACCCTTCTTTGGTGAAAATGGTGAATTATACCTTTCTCTTTCTTAACAATGACTCATATCTTATTAGATGTAAACGAAAGCAAACAATAGACATATGTAATTACGGCTACGTATCTGGGAAACGCCGATCCACTACTCACTATCTCATACTGTTCACATAATCTGTTTATCGTGTAAAAAATATCTGAATTACGTCATACCTTCCTTCTATTATAGTCATATTTGAATCCAAAATTTCCTTTTTCATTCAATTTAGTCAACTGTATTCATCACTTTGAGCTTTATTTTTCAGCTATAATTTTGCCGTTTCGATGTGATTTTTTCTTCATTTTTGAAGTTTACTTCTTTGTAAAAAATAAATGATTCAGCATTATAGTGAAATCGAAATCTGTTCAGGTAAAATTTACGATTAGTCTTTTATTTTAAGGAGGCAATTTAAAACATGTATTGGTGATAGCTAACGAGTCCATAAGCTAAGTGTATACGATTATGCATGTAAGTTTCTTTATTTAAATTAATACATTGTATCGGTTAATGGGTGTTTGAATATTCGCTTGAATCGCGTCTGCTTGTTTTTATATTTTTAAGTAAGCAAAAGGGTACCCCATTTATCGTATTCTGTCAAAGAGGTGGAAATCTTGTCTTGATTGATTTGGCATTTGGGTTCATGTGTATAAAATAAACCGATGCCGAACTGCGGCGTAATTACTCAACTGGGATATAGCAAATTATGTAAAGTATTTCCCGGAGCCATTTATTCTAGAAAAATATTTGTAGTGCAGACGAGGTGACATATAATGACATTAAGGAAAGATAGCTTTGGAGAAATTCAATATTTTATAACTGTGAATAAAATTGAATTTTATTAACCTACTTACCATATATAGTACATTCAGCGGCAAATGCAACATGTCTTATGATTATTACCAGAATACGTCCACAAAAGTAGCTTTCTGTACACTAAACATTAAAAATTTCCACTAAATATTAATTCGTCAATAGTTTAATTGCTATTATATTATATTTAACTTTTAATACACTTGTAAAGACGAGTAACGTAATATAGGTATTGTGAGAAAAAAAATTGTCGATATGAAAGTAATAAAATATAATGGAAATCGTGAAATTACTTAATTTAGTCCAACTATATACGTTATTTTAAAAAACTCAAAATACAGAAATATCTCCTTGAAATTATAAATAAATTTTTTCTCTTTGTTTCTATAATCGATTTCCAATACTATTTCAAATTATATATTATGCAAAGGTTCGTCTTAATCTACAATTTTTATATTTAGTTAGATTATTTTAAATTTTCACTACGTAAATATCACTCATTATTTATTCGGTATAAATGTACTACAAACGAACTGCTGTTTTCTTCGACTAAATTTTTAGTTATCAAGATTTGTCATAATTTATCTTCCTGTCACATTACATCTGTTGTCACATTTTGTCAGAAATATTAAAATTTAATCATAATAGCACAAATAAAATTAAATAAAAGAATTAAATTATTGGATTTCTGAATTATTTTTATTGATAATGTACATCTATGTATTAAATGCAATGTGTTCTCTGGTAAGTGCAATGCTTGAGTTTACAAGTTGAACGCATTCGTCTTATTTAAAAATAATTTACGATTTAAAGCTTACCATTCGCTAGGATTGCTCGCTACAAGACAGTGTAAAAAAAATAACACTAAGTTTTTCAGAAATATCTTATAAATCAGTCTAAATATTTTATCACTTTTATGGGCTGTTAACATGAAAAACTTTTGCGTTAAATACATAAATGCGCTCGAAGAAAAATTACGCTCTATTATGGAAGTTCTTACTATTATTTCTCAATAATAAAAAATATCATATACAACTTACTTTGTTGCAATAACTAACATTTCTTCTACTTGTTATTTTAGAGCTTAAACACGAATGTGAACGGTGACAAACTACTTCTTGGTGAACATTTCTTTCGCAGATCTTATGACATTGTACAACTATCTTTTCATCTTCATATACATGCTTCACAGGTTTTTAAACAATATTTTAGTAATTATAATGTTTCACGTGTGGAAAAAATTGTACTGAGCCTAGACCAATTAATATTCAATCTCCGTGAAATTATTATAAATATTTATTTTATTTCTGTGACGTAGGTGAATTTGAAAACTAATCGGTATATCGCTAATAATAATTTATTATAATCGGATAGGCGGTAGCGATAGCAAATCATTTAGCAACTCGTTACAACACGAATTATTGAAGGAAAGAATGAGAATATTAATATATACACTTAATATAAGATATATACACTTGTAAAATTAGAAATCTCCGGAGACACAGTTGGATTCCAAATGCTATACCTGAATAAAAATCTATTTATTGAGTCATTCCTGGTTATTACTGCACTATATAAAGCAGGAAATCTAATTTGCGTTAAATCTCCTTTATGCTCGAGGAATATTTGGATTTATGATGTCAGTTTCATGACGTTATGAATATTCCCGCGTAGAGAGATCGTAATGTACGTTTAAGTTTTTTTTTATATCTGAACGATGTTAGTTAGTTAGCAAGTTTAATATACGCTTTCGTGTACGCTAAACCACATTAAATTTTCAACAAATATCGTTATCGAATTATTAGTAATAATTATTGTACGCGAAATCTCAATGACTTTACATATTAATTGGAAACAATTCATTATATAATATGATAAAATGTCGATTAACGCTTTTTGTGAAAGGTTTTCGAGGTTACTGTTAGTTTTTTAACACTGGTTTATCAAGAGCAAGTGTGGTATTTATTTAAAATGCATTTCATAAATTTTGTTATTCGTTGTAAAACAAAAATGTATGAATTATATGAAATATCTAAAAGTAATCAACTTATAACATATTTAAATTTAATTAGACATATTTGAATTATTTGTATATTTATATTACAAATATTTGTAACGAAAGAAAATAACTGCGACAGCGAAACTTATTTTCAACACAACATTCAATCACTCGGGTGGATTATCCTTGTTTAATCCCGCATGTATGTATATGTTTGTCGATTTATTGAATTTATTCTTTTGTTTTAAATGATTACGACAATTTCGAAATAAGCGATATTTTGATAGTTTTATGTTTGAAGTAAATGTGATTTCTGAGGTATATTATGTAAAGTTTATTATAAATTTTTCTTAATTCTAAAATATGGTAAATAAATAAAAATTTCATTTAGATTATTTGTACTTTAATATTAATTATAGGACCAAATCCTCAAACAATTTTGAGGCCATTAATCCCTCTGATTAAGTTATAATTTTAACCGATTTCAAAAAAGTACGAGTTTTTCAATTGACGCGTTGATCAATTTCCAATTCTTCTTTTATTTGAAAGGAAACATTCTCAGAAAAGTATCTTATAAATATGGTTGAGAACTGATAATTAAAATAACCAGAGGAGTTCTTTCATGGTTAAGAACTTCGAGAAAATTGATCCGAGTTTGAACTCATTAGGAATATTCTCATAAATACTTTAGGGACATACGATGTGGTCAAGGTATATGGAGTTGGAAGGTGGTGATAGATTTTCCCAAGTAAGAAGTAAGTTAATTGACTTTAGGTTTTTTCAACTTATCTTGACGAGCTCATCGGTATATATTCGAATAGGATCCATCGATGAAGAAGGAAAATATTGATAGAAGCTCCTCGATAGCGAGGAGTAGATTTACCATGTTTGCCCTCGTTTGACTTTTTTAAACAGTGTTTGGTAACATTCTGATAATGAAACAAGAACCACTAAGTAGCCAGAGTATGATGATAAACCCGAAATGTGGTGAGAGTACTCTTTAATTGTGAGGAGGGGTTTCATCGAATTTGCGATCGGGTTTCATTCACCCTAGTATAGAGACATGTTTAGCGAAGTGAATCATTACAGTACTCCACGCATATTCGATTTCCCTTATTTCAAAACATTAACCAAGACAAAACACGAAACTCAGATAAAAAAGTAGCTTTAAATTAGCCAGTAAGTTCTCAGCCCGCGTAGAGTGTAGACAGTTATCAATTCCCTAAGAATTATTGTATTTTATTATGTTTTATATTTTAATTGAAATAAACAATAATTTAAATGAAGATAAATTATTTTTTAAAAATCTATATTCGCCGAACACCGTAATATTTTTGGTGGCAGCGATAAGAATTTCTGAAATCCAGTTGCACCTCAGATAATATAACAACACAATATAAAACAAAATTTGCTGAGTTGAAATAACTTCTAATGAGTGCAAAAATCAAAAACTCTGGCCTCACGACTATTCAACTATGTGCAACACAACTCCATTCACTCAATCGCTCAACGACTAACTCTTGCCAATAAAGGTATTAGCAATCGGCATAATCGTCCCCCCGATCTTCTGTGCACTGTGCGATAAGCATAACGCATCAGCGCCCCTCTACGGAGATTGTTCAGCACCGAGAGAAGATCCTGATTTCCTGAAGGTTCACTTCAAACATAATATGACATCTACAAATTCTTGATTTTCCAGTGAGTGATTTAATTTAAATCCTAGAAGTGCGTAGATAATATATTTAGTTTATAATTTAGACGTACAAATCTATACAATGTTTTTTATTTAAATTTCCATTTTGTTTTACAATTCAATTACATTTATTAACTATAACTCCCTCAGAGAACAACGCAGGCCATTGTTAATAATAATTTACTACTTTACAAAAAAGAAATATTTTATGCAAAGATAATTCATATTGAATGTGTTTACTACTTACCCTCTAACTATTAAAATATTAGTCTTATATTTATAATACCTCAAGTTTTTAAAATATACCCACTATAAGTTATTAGACTATCTTTTAAGTCGTGTCCGTGTTATCATTCGCTATAGTTGAATTAAGCTAGTTTTAAAACATTTTAATTTGTTCCAAAAAATTGTAAAATGTCTTCAAGACAATGTAAATTAAGCTTTGTTTGTGGAAAATTTATCATGTCAAATAATAAGAGACCAATCACTGACGCTGTAAAACGAGCCTCTTCCAAATATTTTAACAATAATTTTACAATTTGGCGTCCTGATGTTATGGAGAAAACCAACAAATCACACCACTGATTGTTACTTCTGCTTTACAAATACTTCAGGTCTTAACAGTGAATACAACAATCGTATATAATAACCTGATGTTTCGTCAGTGACAAAACCTCTGTTACATTCTGAAGGAGTTTCTTCCAGCATTGCCCAGCAGTTCAAGTACAGAAAATTATGGAGATCTCATAGAGACTGAATTAAATGAACCTATTTCGAGCCCGGACACTAATTAGTATGGCTTTCATGGATGTGAATCTAGATATAGTGAACCGCATTTAATATAACGGAGTGAATTAAATGACCTTATAAGAAACTTGCAGCTTCCAAAAAGTAAATCTCAGTTGCTAGCTTCACGTGTTCAGCAATGGAGTTTATTAGCCCTTGACACCCGAGTGGGGTTTTCCGCAAGAGAAGTGATCAATTTACTGAGTATTTTAAATAAAGGATGGGTCTGAATACTGCCATAATATTCGTGGTCTGTTTAAGTCAATGAACCAGCCATGCGACCCTGAAGAATGGCGTTTTTTCATAAATTTCTCGAAAGAAGCTCTGAAAGCAGTATTATTGCACAATGGCAAGGACAAACGATTAATTCCTATAGGGCATTGCAGTAAATTTCAAGGAATGATATGAGACAATGACAACATTAATTAAGCTTATAAAATATGAAGAACACAATGGGCTAGTGTGTTGAGGTCTCAAACTTGTGGGACTACTTTTTGGTCTGCAGGGTGATAATACCAAATATTGCTGTTTCTAAATTTCAAAACTTTTCACAAAAGTGAATGTTCTCAAAAATTTCTCACAGAAGTGAATCTATCCCAATAAAAAGAAAAGCAAAATTGGCAGGCCGAATCACAGTTATACAAGACTTGGCTTTACACCCGTAAAGTATTAATCCCAACCCCAAAGTATTAATCCAAAACTTTCGACCACGGTAAGCCATAGAGATGCCAAAACGTTAAACGACGCTGCAAATTTTGCTTTCTTCTACAAACAACTTATAAAATAAATTGCCCGTTTTCATCTAATAATTATTCTAAACATGAACGTGAACGGACTTATCGTCAATAATAGCCAAAAGGTTATAATTTCAAACCTAGTGTTAACGTTACAACAAGAAATTCCTATTCTCCAAATTTGAAACCCTTTAACGGAAAACCAAGCACGTATCCAGAGAATTGCCGATATTGTAAACAAGCTGGCCATAATATTTACAACTACCGCAAAAAAGAATATAATAATAGACATTTTGGAGATCCGCGAAATTACAATTACCAATATGATAATCGCAGTAATATGAGAATAAATTCTGAGCAACACAAAATTCATAATACCGAGTAAATTTAATCTGGGCTGATAGACGTTAACAAAATTGATAATATGAAACCTACTTTGAACTTGTAAAAGTTCCTAGTAAGCATCTTCTAGGAAAGACACCTATTGAAGCCGATTCTAAACCTATATATTTGGAAATAAATTTTTGTCAAAATCACTAACTAAGAAACAGACAAATCACCCCCAAATTCATATTAATAATGATCCCTATTATATTAATAAATCACTAATTAACATAAAGGATAACCAGTCCTAAATTTGTAGTAGTGATTCCTCCATTATTAAAATGTAATTTTAACTTTGTTATCCTCAAATTCACAGTAACATTATTCCTCTTATATTAAAAAGTCACTAATTAACAAAGAGGGTAACCAGGCCCAAATTCACAGTAGTGATTATTATTATTATATTAATAAATCAATAAATAACAGACACTGTTACCAGCCCCAAATTCGTAGCAGTAATTTCTCCATTATTAAAAAGTCATTTGCTAACAAACAGGGTAACCAGACCCAAACCATAACTATGAAAATGACGATTCCTCTCATATTAGAAAAAACCATTAACTAACAAAGAGAGTATACAGCCCCGAATTCATAATAATGGTGATCTGTCTGAGAATCGAACTTCTAATAAAAAACATTAAGATAGCGATTCGACTATATATAATATATAAACCCTAAGCAAAATACCTACCTTATATTGTTACATTAACTTCTGTCCCTTTCAAACTTCTGTCCTTTTTAGTGTATACAGGAGCCTCTATAAAATTAATAAAAATATCCATTGACAAAATGCTCGAGATAATTGATCAAGTAATATAATTTAAAGGTATAGACATATCAAACGACGCGCCAATATCCTCCTTAGGATTTATTTCTAATTCATTAAAATCCTTCACGTACAATTTCCGTATAATATAATAAATTTTCCTTGTAATGGAAAAATGAGCAACGATTTTTTTACCAACATGAATAGCAAAATCGAGTATAAAACAAATATTTTACTACTCGATTAATTTGAATTTCAAATTAAATATAATGAACCAATTTTTAAAATCCCTCCGAGAACAGGAAGGTGTTATACTAGACCAACACCCAATTGAACATTTACTCATAGGCAATTGTATCTTGAAAGTTAAGGATCACTCTAGAATAAATATTTCTACAGTTAACATATCTGTATTACCAGTATATGTAGATAATAATCTAAAATTTAATTTTTGGGCTAGAAAATTATGATAAAAACCATGTGATTTATAATATTTCTTTAGCACAAAACCAAATTAAAATTAATAACAGGGTTTCATCAGATTAATATGTCCACCGACGACTCTCCTAAAACGGCCTTCTCTATTCCTGAAGAACACTAAGAGTTCAACCGTATGCCTTTTGGGCTGAAAAACGCTCCATCGACATTTCAGAGATTAATGAATTCTACTCTATCTGATATCTCAGGGCATCAAATGCTTTGTCTGTCTCGACGTTAGAGTAACGTATTCTTCCGACACACATTTATATATCAAAAACCTCACAAATCTTTTCCAAAGATAACAAAATTTTAATCTTAAATTACAACCCAATAAGTGCAAGTTCCTGATAAAGAAAGTTTCATATCTATGCCATTTAATTATCGATTAAGGAGTGAAACCTAATACCGAAAAACTCAAAGCAGCAGAAAATTTTCCAATCCCAAAACCGCAGAAAGACATCAAATCGCTTCTGGGCTCAGTACCATATTGTAAAAGATTTATTCCTGAATTCTCTAAAATCGCTAAACCCCTTACCACTCTTCTGAAAAAGGATCTTCCATTCTCTTGGCGAAATGAGCAACAACTTTCAATCGAAGCCTTAAAAATAAATTAATTTCCTCACCGCTCTAAACTTATCCTGATTTCTCTAAGCTATTTGTACTTACATGTGACGCGTCGAATTACGCAATCTCTGCCATTCTTTCCCAAGGTCTAGTAATGATCGCTCTATTGCATATGTCTTTGGTACATTAAATAAAAGTGAATCGAAGTAGAGTGCAACCGAAAAAGAATGTTTAGCAATAATTTTTGGCACTAAAATATACTGTCCGTATCTCCAAAAACATCCCTACAAAATCATAACTAATCACAAACCACTTAACTGGCTTTACAACTGCAAAGACCTCAGATCTAGATTAGTGAGGTTGCGATTGAAATTAGAAGAATTAAAAAACGAGATCGAATATAAAAAGAAAAATTAATAGCAACATAGATGCCCCCCGATGCACCCCGTTAATCCAATCCAACAAAAACTTCCTAATCCGAGTCTTGTAAATATTGAGCCTGTTCATGCTCAGTGATCGCCGCAAGATCCTGTTGTCTTAATAGATCTTGGTTCTTTGGAACTAAGCCCTTGCGATGACTAAAACCCAAATGTGAACTGCTTAAATAATTCACCATCGATAGAACCCACTAAATCTGATAAAGATTTAATTAACGACAACTAGGGTAACTTATTAAAAATTATCTAAAACAAAGATCTAAACTTCAATACAAATCTTAAAGGAATAAAATGAAGGATTGACGAGAAGTACTTCCAGGGTGATACTTGTTCCGATTTTATTGACCTAGAGTCCCATCCATATATTCAATAAATTTTAGGAAATTTGTATAATCCCAACGACTTTGCTAAACTCGAAATTAATAATAAAACATTCTACTTCTTATTTACCAAGGTTCACTATTTCGACTACTGCATTAATCAGAATATGTATGGAATGTTACAAAATATTAGAAATTAATTATTGGTCTCGGGAAAAATTAACGAAATAGCAATATCTGACTTTGCGAATCCCTTTGAAAAGCATTCATTTATAAAACTGCACAATATGAAATAAAAATAACTATTCCAAAACACTGACATAACTATCAATATTTATTACAATAACATGATTTTTTCCGTTCTTAACAAAATATCCAAGACCGTCAGGGAAAACGAAGATATTTTCATTGCAAGATACTTAGGTTACAAGAATGTACGCCAGAATTAAAGAAAGTTGTTACTGGAAATACATGAGATCAGACATCGAATCCTATGTCAAATATTACCAGTCGTGTGAGTCTAATAAAGCCTTATGGCAAACAAACCAAGCACCAATGCAAATTACGACGACTTCAACTTTTGACCGCCTTAGTCTGGTCTTACGACGACTTCAAAATTTAACCGCTTTAGTCTGGACATGATAGATCCATTACCCGAATCTGGAATACACAAACTAAAATTCATTTTGACACTCCAAGATGACTTGATTAAACACTCCATTGCTTCCCCAATTTCCTATACCGCAACTGAAGAAAGCCATACATACCCAATCCACTTCATTTCCATTTTTGGTATTTCGAATACTATTCTGACCGATCAAGGTACAAATTTCACTGCAGACCTTTTCAAAAGGACCTGCGAATTTCTGAAAATCAAATAGATATGGCCTTCGCTATACCACCCCCAAACACAAGCGCAGTTATTTGACCTAAAAAATATCTAAGTCCCATGTAAATGATAATCAAACTGATTAGCACAAATATGTGTACATCGCTATATTAGCATACAATATCAACAAAAAACACGGGCACTAGCCTTTCATCCCCAAATCGATTCACGAATTACGATCCGACACTACTTATATATCGAAAATTTTAAAAATGTGACATCACCGTTTCGAGATATCTCGTGAAAAAGCGCTTCAAAATACATACTATTCTAAAGACAAATCAAAAGAATTCTACGACCAACACTATCGATACGTATAATAAAAGGTTTGTTCCTTCGTTTATCTTAAAAATTACTTAAGATTAAATAAAGCTATATGCCCTGTTCGGAAATATGACAGATCTTTATAAAATATAAAATATGGTAATAACACCCTATCCCCATTAATCAATCGTCGCAATATAATATATCATTTTCATGAAGTAAAACCTACTTCCGTTAATAATTAAGACTAATTGAGAAATTAGCAAATAGATGTAGATTTGTTAAAATGTCAACTCACCTTATATTATATCCTGATTTCAGAACGATATTAATTAAACTAATTATTGATCACCTCCATATTGTTATCCCCGTAGATATCAAAATTCACTCATTTTGATATAGAAAACATAAAAAGTATTTTCGGCACAGTTCGATTTTATTGTCAACAGAATGAAGCAATTGACAATGCAGAATGGCATAATATGAACCAGCTACCTGATTCACTTTTTCATGACGTAATTAAAGATTCTGATTTCATTTCACATTTAATTTCAACAATACCTAAGATATCAACTTGGTTCTCCGGTATAGGCGCAGTATTCAAACACATATTCGGGCTTCCAGACAAAAATGATGCACTTAAATAAAATAACGCTCTTTAGAATCTTCAAAATAACGACCATAGATTTATTTCATCTCTGAAATCAAATATTGTGTTATCAAAATCTTCAATCTTGAAATTTAACAAAACTTTATACCAATTCAATGTAAATGAAGATCGTTTAAATGACCCAATCGATAATTTATCTCTTGTAAAAAATATGTCAATGACAACTAATACTATTAAACTTAGGAATAATATCAATGATATTTGGAATATTTTACAGTTTACTTTATTAAATCTTTAGTTTAAACTGGAAGACATTGTAAATTCTGTTCTGCTTGAAAAGAGTAACACTCTACACCTATCAGTTATCACACGAAAGTAATTCTTTAATGATGTAATTAGCCATGTAAGAAAGGTACGTAACTTGAAAGAATTTCCTTTAATATTAGACTTAAATAACATTTATGTTTTGATAAACTTGTCAAACTTATTCTCATATTTTCTAGATAATTAGCTGTTTTTGTTTATGTAAAGATTACTTTTCGGTTATTCTATACTTCGATTCGTCATTAGTTCGCCTTATGAAATATAATCTGTAAAAACATTTCCAATCCCAGTATCGCATAACATAAATCAAAAGGAAAATTAAAAATAAAATAAACCCACGACGGATGTTGTCGTTGTAATTCAAAAACGATTAATTAATTTTTTTGCAATAACTAAAAGAAAGTAAAAACCTATTAATATAATTACAAAGCCAAGAAAATCCATTGCCATTTCCGTTCCCAATATGAAACCCAGTAACAGTTCGTTCAATTTATTTAATGATTTCTTTGGTCACAAATGGTAGCCAAGATCTAATGATGATGCCTGATGATGGCGACAGGAATTCTTAAATGATGAAGAGCAAATTCGTCATAATTAAATTTATTTCATGAATCCTTTACTCAAAAATACCGACCATAGTTGGTTTATAGAACGGGCAGGTGATGACATTAAATTTTCAAGGGTGAAAGGTAGGTTTAATACCTTTAGGGTCATTTGACTTCTCTGTCAAGTCCTTTGGTAACCAATGGTTAACAAAGAACTAATGACAGAGCCAAAAAATATTGACAATAACTCATAAGTGGTGACAAATAAACTCATGCAGTTTGAATTCTTTTGACATATTTTGGACGAAAACAAAAAAGCAACAAACTAAATTGGTCATATAAATATTTTCTTTTTTTTTCCAGGCATACTTATAAAAAATCGACAAAAACCTAAGATGTGGGTAAAAAACTTTGGTAGTTGGCAATTTTTTTAAAAAATTATGCAAAAGGCAAAAAGAAGAATTGTGGAAGAAAATCATGAATGCAATATCTACTTGCGAGTACTCGTGACTATTGTGGTCATTCAGTGTTTGATTTTTTGTGTGACAAATATCAAACACTGACAAATATCTATACAAAATATCAAACACTGAAAGATAAATTAATCATCGTATAACTTTTTTCTGATTAAATACGTAAAATAATATGGTAAACGAGTGGAGAGAAACTCCAAGTTTTCCTCGCATGATACTCGCCTACAAGATACTCGTTTTTATTACCCGATTACGGCGAATGTTTGACATGTGCGTATGTATATATTGGTATTTATTACCACCATATAAAAATCAGATGATTGTAGTGGTTTCAGTAAGTGATAAATCGTCTAATTCATCACGTCAGTCTGAAAAGTGTTGGGCAAATATTGTCATCAAAATTATATATAGCGGATGTTAACTGAATTATTATCAAGGCGAAAAATATTAACCTCAAATTCACAGATGTCATATATGTTGAATATTTTTGTTTATGGTTATGTCGCCCCTTCTCGTATAATCGATAAATCTATTGTAGAGCATATATATATATATATATATATATATATATATATATATATATATATATATGTATATATATATATATATATATATATATATATACATATATATAAATAAATACATATATATAAATATATACACATACCGCAACTACGCGACTGCAACTGCTATTTTCTCCATACACTGATATTAAAACCAGCAGCAATTTTTGTCTGGATTTTAAGCCAGATTTTTTTTCAGATTGGAAGCCTTAGGATCGAAATAGTGCAACTTTTAAAAAAATAGTGAGCTGTTAGAATATACCTACGAACTTGCGAATTGTAAAACTACCAAAATCGAAAGCAGGACAAAATATATTGAAATAATACATTAGGATTAATCGAAAAATTAGCGCGTCGTGATAGTTATTCCACTTGTTAATTCGCCCCAAAAATGTATCTTCAACACGAATATTGTGAATTGATGTCGAATGTAACGAAACAGTTAATTCAAAAGATGATTTAAAGGCGAAAAGAAAATTGTTTTTTTAATACACACAAAGCTTTACGTTCACATTTACGAAACTTGGTCTTCAAAGGAGGTATGGAATAATGTAGCATATACTTTTGATAATGAAGAGCTGTTGCGCTACGTTGGATTACTTAGGGATCTATGGACGGCAACTCTTGGAAAATGTCAAAATGTAGTAAACTACGTTAACAGAATAATGGTCGCGGCACACAAATTTTGAAATTAGCAATTTTCTATCTATGAGAAATGACTTGGAATAATGTTACTTTCCGGTCTACCAGAATTGTATAAGCAAATAATTATGGTCATTGAGAGCTCGGGCATGAAATTAAGTGCGGACTCGCTCAAGGTGAAAATTCTACAAGATATTAGAGTAAACGACAACATTAGCAAGGCATTTGAAAAAAATAAATGAAAATTACAAACGGATAAAATACAGAGGGAGTCCTCAGAAAGGACTTCCGATAAAAGAGAAAATAATACGAGCCAAGCCGCCAGTTTCATCGCTACGATCAAAGATACCGTGGCAGAATATATAGATTTCGGCACTTCCATTCACATGATAAAGTGGAATTATCTACGAATATTCATCACAATTCAGCAATGATGACTGCCCCACTTGTTATAATGATAAAAATGCTGGAAGATAAACCATTTACAGTGAAGGACTCCGGTCAGGCGCGGCCTTAATATCGGTGAGGGTAAATCTTATTACAAAAAAATTAAATAATTAAATAATAAATAAGACACATGTCTTATTTAACTACAAATCAATTATCGGTTTTTTAAGTAATTAAATATGGTGGCCAAGTAATATTAACAGTCAGGCGTGCTTTATAATAAATAAAAGTAATGAAATCATAGCTACTGCAATCATACTCAACACATTTAAAAATTTAATACATCTAGTAATGTTGCGTACACATCAAGCTTTGATAAATATGACCTTCTATTATGGTACTAGCGTATGAGTTGTCTAAATTGTAATAACCTTGGAAAATCAGTAGAAAAATTCGAAGGGATGCTATTATCCAAGTAGGATAACGAGTTACAAGCTCGTGTAACATACAGAGAAGGCAAACTGCCACGATAACTTCTTAGATATGAAGTTTGTATGATCACAGAAATGCTAGACTTGGTGCACTTGAGTATTTACTGTTCGATGTAAGCTACCTAAATTGGTGGAACGAGATACTTATTGATATTTACGGAGTATTGTATAAAAAGGTTTTTGTTTACCTCTTGCAGCGGACGTTGGAAAAAAATCAAAGAATTTAATAGTCAAGTCAAAAATCGAGTAAATAGTAAAATTAAATACAGACTTCCCTATTCTTTAAATTAGACTTTCAGAAATCAAGAAATAGCTAGAGTTACATATTAGACGACCACCCCATAGATAAATAAAAAAAAATGGAAGAGCCAAAAGAATGAACCTAACACTACCAAACCAAACTTTCAAAACAGTATTGAGCTGAAGCAAATAATATGTCTGCCTATCTCAGTAATAGAAACCTGACATGACCACTAAAATATAAAATTCCTGAGAAGATATTGTCAGGAAAGAATCCACACCTCAGTCACTTAAGGATTGATCACTTTTAATTTGAAGCAATGGTTCATCTTCAAAAAGAAAGGCAAAAATGGCATCCCACAAAAAGAAAACTAATCTTCGTCGGATATTGCGAAAATACACTAAGGTATCGATGTGTACTATCCAACTCGAGGACAATAATAAAGCATAGAGACGAAGTGTTCCTTGAATCCGCCGTCAAAAAATTATATTCTATTAAATCTAAGCGAGTCAATGTACAAGTTAAGCACATCTCAAAGGACTTCCGAAGCATAACACAGTGACAAAGACAGCTACAGACCGCGAGTCTGGTGGAAGGGACACGTCTCAGAAGGAGTCCTTGTCAACACAGAGATTATATCAGCCAAACACAAGAACCAGGAGTTTGACATCTTTCAACAAACTATTAAGATCAAAAAACAAACTAACATAATCTGTGACCATCGTTGATAGTATGATGAAGGTTTAGTTGACCACGTGCCCAGTTCAGTAAGTGAAAGAAGACTGTAGCCTTATCTGCCATAGAAGTGACGTTCATAGCAGTCTATGCATCCACTAAAGAAGCAATATGGTTGAAAGAGTTATTGTATGACCTTAATGAGTTCAATTAAAAAGACCGCGTTTAAAGATTGATAACAAAAATTCTATAAGCGTGATAAAAAAATAGTAAGTTTTATAAAAAATGCAAACTTATAGACTTTAATTACAAATTTGTTATTTGAAAACATTTATAAAAGCACAATAGAATGCTTACAAAAGTTTTATCTAAAACAAAATTTACATTAAAAAAGAAGGAATACGAATGTTATAGTAATTGCTAAATATAAGACCATTGCATTTATCTGAGTGGTCTTATTAGTGCAGTATAGGTTATAGTAATGTTAACTGTTCGCTCATTAAAAATGTGTACTACATAGCTTTTGCATTTGATTTTTTTTTTGTAAATCAGTCTCTCAATTCATTAAAGCATCAGATATATGCAAAAAAACCTCGAATAAAAAATTAAATTCAAACATTAATGGTTACACTGTACTCATGTAGATCCAAAGTAAGCAGCAGCGCAGTACTCTATTTTTAAAGTATATCAATACTAGGCATATTAAATTCAATGTTAAAAATATATCTATGTGAGAACAGAGTAAGAATTGATCAGTACAGTTGTAATATAAGGAGTATAAAATATAAAGAAGAAAAACTCTAACATAATAGTGCAAAATGTAAAGTACAAAATATCAAATGGAATACTTTAACACAAAGTGTTAAATTGTAAATTGTGAAATATAAAATATAAAATAGAAAAGCTTTCACATGAAATGTAAAATGTAAAAAGTAAAATATAAAAGGTACAACAAAATATGTAAAGTGTAGAACTGTATCTGCAAGACTCAAGCTTAGGCGAAGTGGATTGCATATTCTTATGTGTAATTGTAAACAAAAAGTGCATCTGTAAAGATTAAACTTAGCTAAAGTTAGTTGCATATCCTTATACACAGTCGGAAACGGAAATGTCAAATACATATGCAAAATTTAAACTTTTAGTTAGTTGCATATTCTTGTGCGTTGTAGCAAACGTGAAATATTTGTGTTAAACTTATACTTGGATAAGACTGGTTGAGTGTTGAATATTTTAAATTATGGTAATGTCGCCCCTTCCTACATAATTCGAATAATCTATGGTAGAATATACATAAACCGTGACTCCGACATTGTACTTCCTCTATTCTCTATATGGTGGTATAAATAGTAGCGGTGGCTATTCGTCCGTATTTCTCATCCGGAAGTATTTCTTCAGCCCTGTGGTTTCACTAGCGCAGGAATAATTTACCAAATAGAATGGGTCTTAGTACTAGAAACTTTAAAACCTGCGTATCATTACCCAATTATGGCAAAGCCAAAGAAGGACAATGATTTTCACAAATCTCTATGCAGATCAACTCTAGAGCTCAAATGGCTAGTGATTTTGAATAATGAAGTGCAACTGAATTGGTTTTAATACCACAGACAATGCCGAATATTTAAATTATGGAATATGCTTAAATGTTAAATGCACAAGTTACCGTAACGGTGACCCAAAAATGTTTCTCTACTAATTCTATCGATATGGGTATGAGTGGTACATCCCACTAATTTATACAGAAGAAAGTTTTGTTTATTTGTTCACTTTATTTATAGGATTCCCGCAAACAATCAATGAAATAGCTATTGGCGTACGACTTGAAATAGTTTATAATTTCCAGATGACCCTAAGATATATCGCATATACATCGGTTTTGCAATTTTTGGTAAATAGTAATATTAACATAGTAAAAAAAAGTCGACTGCCTTAGAACTTTTCGAAAATTATATCATAAAACATATCGATATAATTTTTTGACGGGAATTTTACACTCCTCTCCAGTTACCCCCATTTCACTAATATATATCCATATGAAAATCTTCCTTGTATACTTTAAAATGCGGTAGCGCTATCTTTTGACATACATATATAGATACAATGTACATCTGCGCAATTGCTATGTGGTGATTAGTAAAGTCAGTTTCTGTAATTTTATACTCCTGTAATGTACAATATATATATATATATATATATATATATATATGTGTGTGTGTTTTTGAAAATATTAAATTCGCATGTTTCCTTATTCAGTAAAGAGGTTGTGGTAAAATAACACTCTTTCACAAAGTTGTTCCTTATATTTCTCTAAAAGTTTCACCCAAACTAGGTTAGAAATTTTTACGTTACTGTTAAAGTTATTATTTTTTATCACATCCTTTTTAAAAAACTGACCTTGCTAATGATTAATGCCTTTACTCCTAATTCTGCGACCTTTTAGCGACAATTCAAAGGTATATAATAATACGTATCAAGAAAGATATTATGGCAAGTGTTATGTTATCATTTTATTAACTAAAAGCGATTTTAAAATATTTTTCTTTTTTTTTCCTAGAGTGCTTTAAAATAATTCTAATGCGTTAACTCATTTGACTTGAATAAAGGCAGAATACTAAAAGCAAAATACAATCTTCATCGCTATTTTAATTAATGGTGACACAATGAAAATTATAGGTAAACTTTTTATACTTCACAACTCAAGCAACGTATAAAAATATATGGCTTAGGCAAGATTTCTAAGCAAATTTGCACAGGATAAATCGGAATATCACTGTGATATGAAAATCAATCGTACAGCTAGTCTAATTTCTGAACTTGCACAGGATTCCGTTCCGTTAGAAAAATATATCAATTACTTCATTTCAATTCCATCTGATTCTAGTGTTTTTGGGCTCATTGAATTCAATCGTAAACTTCGGATAGCAATATTTTGTGAGAAACCAATTCCTTATATTATTTATTAGCAAATTGTGTTTATAGTCCAAAGAATAATTCATATTGTTACCAGGACCATATTGATACCATGAATATAAATTTATAAATATTTTTGCTGACAGTTGCATAATTTTTTTTGTAATGAAAACTATTTATTGCAGCTTACATTGATGGTTCTGTTTATTAAATTTTAATTATTGACTTTATATCCATAATTACACTAAAATCCAACAGAATTTAAATGAACAATTATCAAGGATTTCCGCACCCTAAAATATAATAAATTACAGGAAAGCTAAACAAACGCAATAAAACTAAGAAATACTTTACTTACTTTTTGTAAAAAAGGCTAAAAAACGTGTTTCGTGAAAAAATATAATTCTGAAATATATTATCCTAATATACTTAAAACGCAGTTGTTAAAAATTTTAATTCTTCTCTGTTACCACACCCATCATTAAAATCATTATTAATTAAGATTACTATAATGGTACTTATAGGTGAAAGATTCGAAGGCGAAGAAGACTACCTTTCTAAATATGGCAACTAATTGAAAGCGATCTTCGATAGGCATATCAAAACAAACACATCGTTTAGTGCAGAAAAATGTAAAATGTATATTAAAAAATACCCGTTTTAAGAAAAGAAAACCATTTTCTACATCAATGTAAATATCAGAAAAAATATGTTTAGCACGACACACAATTACTCTCGCACAAAAAAATTCAATGTTATGTCAATATCAAAAATAATTGGTCAAAACATCGAAATGAGTATTGTGAAAAAGTTATTTCTATTTAGGAGTGGGTTGACATCGAATAAAAAACAGGACGGTACGCAAAAATATGAAAAGAGACACAGTACCCAATTAAAAGTTTATATTATGCCCATCGCTATGCAAGGTTTAAAGCCACGATATTTTTGGGATTTCAATGGAATCTTATTGATCCATTATAATGAAAGTATGTTATTGCAATTGGAATATGCTACTGAACATAAATGGAGAAGTCCGCAAGGAAAAAAGTAGGGGAAAATAGATAAAGGCGTGTTTCTTTTGTAGGATAATACGCTGATGCAAAAAAATCCCGTCACAATGAGTCTTCTTTATACTTGTAGCTATCATATAATGTTTACTTGATACATAACATATAAATTTTAACAAATATTATTTATAACTTAAATTTAAAGGGAAAAATGAGGGACATTTCAATATGATGAAGCAATCGAAAACACGATTTTACCTCATTTTGAGGGCAAAGAAAAATTTAGCGTTCGACGGTATCTAATTGTCATTTAATTATCGATTAAAAATTTTAAAAGCTAATACAAATTTAATGATGATCCTTTTTTATATTTGTTAGTTACTATTGAGTGTAAAAATTTCATTATTTATAAGGAAAATAAAATAAAATTATATATTTATATAAAAAAAGCATATAATGAATTACGTCTCTGCTCTAAAAATTGCAAAATTTTAAATTTTAAAAAAATTATCCTCAATAATAATTTTGGAAAAAAAATTTAAATATTTCTTCCTGCCAAGATTTAAAATGGTACCTTTGTCACATGTATGTCCATTTGTTGATATTAATTAGCGTAAATATGTAGGAGACTATTATATTTTTCCTCATTTCACTGTCTTAACTTTTAAAAGTTGGAAAAATTTTATAACATAAATTATACAATTTTACCAACTTTTTTTTAAATTTTATAACATATATTAGTGCTAAATTTCATTATTATTGAAATTTCGGGGTAGATTATTTCACTTTCCTTTGTAAATATTCTTTTGTAACGGTGTGTTTCCCTCAAACATTCTGTTAATAAATAATTAAATTTCTTGGGATTTAAATATATATACATATATATGTAAATATGTATATATATATATATATATATACATATATATATATATATATATATATATATATATATATACATATATATATATATATATACATATATATATATATATATATATATATATATATATATATATATGTCTGTGTGTCTGTGTATATATTTGAAGAAGTCATAAAATTATTGAGTTTAATTTCTTGGTACCAACTTTCATTTCTATTTGTTAATTTCATAATTATTAATTTATAAATAGCGATACATATATTTTAAATTTAATTGTTATATTTAGTAATCTTTTCAAAAGGTCTACTTGTTGCAAATATAGCTAGCAATATGTAATATATGAACAATATGTTATAGTTAGCAATATGTTAACTATAAGTAAGACTCGTAATAAGAGTTTTCCGTTCATATCTTGGCATACATATCCATTTAAGGATATAAAGCATTTCTACTTAACGAACTAAAAAATATTTAGCAATGTTAACGTTTTCTTTCACCATTTAAATAAATTACACAAAACTATAAGATTAAAGGTTTCGGAGTGAAATTTTGTACACATTTTTGTGGACACTTTCAAATATTTATCAAAAACATCTAACATAAAATCCACGTAATTTATAATTTACTCTTTAAATTGACGTGACAAAATTATAAATAATTCTATTTTTTGTTACTCCTTGTGCAACCTCTCAGCTTTGTATATAATTAACAGGGATGAAATATATTAATCCGCATATATTAATACGTAAATATGCGGATTAATATATTTCATCCCTGTTAAATTTTATGTTATTGCGTCATATATATGAAGAGAAAAAACGGCGTGATATTTTCAAAAATATGTCAAGAATTAGTTTATATAAACCTTGGAAAAAATATTTTGTATAGCTTTCTCTTTCAACTCCAAAAAATTGGTTATTCATTTACCGCCTCTGAAGTTTTTGTATATTTTTTTTCAAATATTAACTTTTAATATTAATATATTCACATCAACGTGTTTTACGGCTAAGAGTTCCCACAAAAAAGGCTACTTCAAATGAAAAGACGGGTGTATGCATAACAGAATCTTAAAAATGATATTCGTTTATTCAAAATATTTGAAACCAAACTCAAATATATTTTGTTATAATTACATTTTTACGTTCATTTATTCATTATATTTGTTTTGCCACTTATAATAATATAAAAGCAAATATATTAAATAAATTGAACACAAAGAAATGAAGTCTGATATTTTTTAAGAAGGTATTACATAAAATTAATGGTTGCGTAATAAATTTTCCAAATTGGTTGTTTTTCTAAGTATCAAAGAAGATAAACTTTGTAAGATTAAACGCAAATACATACTGTAAAAGTTAATGATTTATCTTCTGAACTTCATCTTACTTTTACCGGTTTTATTTAACACTACTAATTTTTATTTTAACTATATTCTAGTTTTAATTGCCAAACTTCAGATTTCTTTCGACCTCGTTTATTTATTCAAGCTTACCGGGGCTATGTCTGAAACTGTTAGAGACTGCAGATACTTCGAAAATTATTAATTTGTATGCCGACAAAAAGACAAATTTAATCAATAAGTTTGTTCCAACTGGACAGTCAACATTGTTTTAATTATAATTAACTTTTGTTCAACGGTAATTAATATCGTACTTTAAACTGAAATTATAAAGCAACATAAGATTAGTAACTAAAAACTCGATCAATTCCTAAGTATATCAGCTAGTATTGTATGTAAACCGAATATTTTTACTTTTTCAACATAACGTGAATTTTCTTCTGTTTAAGTATGATATCATAATCTCAAACAACGCAGACTTAACCTCCGTTTCAATAATATATTTTTATATTTTATAAATATTAATGTCGAAATTTTCCCTAGCTAAAGATTTTACTATAAATGAAAATTTTCAACTATTGATGAAATTCTCCAACTATTTGGAAACAATACTTGATTTTGTCGTAAAAGAGTACGTCTTTACGCCTTTATTTAAGTGAAGTAAATTCTCATTATGATATTTTAATATTTTATTGGTTCTTTACTCGCCGAAACTCAGTTGCTATCTGAACAAAAATTATATACCTACAACTATTTATATACTCTACCAGAAATTGTATAGAAATGTCTGTTACACTCATAAATCGTTTGAAAGTGTTGTGAGTTTATTTGTTGTTAATCAAAATTATGTTATATTTTACTGATATGAAATATATTAATTAAATTTGTAGTGTTTACATTTGTACTTACATTCATCGTTATTTCCCTTTGACTACGATTTTTCTGACAAAACGAATGGGTGTTATGTTATTATCATAAATATCCTAAATAATTGTATTATTAAACTTATACAAATATTGTAAATGGCAGCAACTGTAGCTGTATAAAGAAAACTTAGACAAATATGCTGCTTCATGGATCATGGCCAACTAAGGTTTATTAGAAATAAACAAAATTCTTCCTGGTCAAAGTTTAACCTTATAAAACAATCATTTAATTCTGATCTAGAAAACCGTTTGAAATTAAAAAACATATCAAATGTCCAATCTTAAGGAACGGCAATATTTGGAATAAAATAGTTTTGAACAACGTATGAATAGACATAAAAAGGTGGTAGTCTAGAAACATCCGATACAATTGAAGCATCGCATGTAAAATAAAATTCTTAATTGTTTATTAATGTAATATAATATCGATACGGTAATAAGCAATGGACATTTTTACAAATTATTTTCAAATTATCCATCACACAATAAAAAAACACTTATAAGTCACAAATTATGTATATCAAATAACTGTCCATACGAGAGAATGATTTTTTTCTTACTATATGCACAAGCATGTAATACCAAGCACATTTATTCTTTCGTTGACAACTATTCACGTACTGTGTGTACAGTTGTCAACGAAACACACATATACATATATACATACACACACATGTATGTATATGTGTATATATATATATATATATATATATATATATATATATATATATATATATATATATGTACATACATGTGTGTGTACTTTAATATTCACTTTTATAAACTAATAATCTCAAAAATGTGGGAAATTCCTATTAATCCGGATGGTTCTTAGTTTCGTACTAAATTCATGAAACAAAGTTTAGGAGTAATGAAGTATTAGCCCCACTAGTGCTCTTTTTCATAGTAATGAGAAGGAAGTACACATCATGCGATAATTTCTTCAGGTTAGTGAATCGATGAGATCGAATATTTTGGTCCATACTTTGGTCATAATAATTTTTCAAGTCAATAAGTTAGAATGGAAAATGTCTTACGTTCTACTTATCAATGATTTGAATATTATTCATCGTTATTTGCAAGTAAGTAATAAAATAATTTTTAAAGCGAAATTTCTTGACCAACGTTTGGGAAGGGGACCTAACTGAGAAAAGGTTAAACGTCATGAACGAACGCGGCCATAAAACCATCAACATTGGCTGGAAAGTGCGTATTGTTGTCCATAATAGTGAGGGATATGGTGGAGAATGGGAGATAAAATACAACAGGAAGCGCATAGCGCTGTTACTCTCCCACCCTCTTCTCTTTAAATGTACATATGTATATATATATATATATATATATATATATATATATATATATTTACATGTATATTTTCGGTTCTTTCATTATTATTCATTGCATTTGTCTAGAATTTGAGTATGATTTTAGGTTATTGTCGAATCCATTATATATTATTTAGTTGACTGTTATGAAATACGGCTTCACTAAATTACTTTTGAAAATAATAAATAAAATCATATTTCAGTTAGATAAGCTTGTTGTCGTTATTACTTGTCAACTAGTACGCAGAGATACAATTCTTTGGAAATTTCATTGTAAAATGAAAACGTATGCTCGTATATATTCTATCGATAGCTTAATATATTCTGCGCCTTTAAAATTTTTCAACACATAATGCGGAAAATATGATAGACAGAGCACGAGAGAACCGATAGGAATAACATTCCTCCGAGAGAAAATTATTATTAATGTGCTACGATTGGAATTCAATAGCTCCGTGCACACAATAGCTCCGTGCACACCGTGAAGAAGGGGATATTAACTGGATTTGTGGAACACACAAAGAACATCTGCACTTTATTTTCAAAACTTGAATAAAATTTATTTATTAAATATATACTATTGGATAGTACAGGAGAACTTCAAGATTCTCTAAAATTAATTTTTATAGTACCAAGCCATTAAACTTTCCTTTTAAAAGTTAAACTTTGTCATTTCTCCCTCAAGTCTCTTCCTCAAAAAATATATACATATATTTTACACATGTAACTAATATATATATTTATTATTTTGAAATCAGTTTAGGTATTCACCATAATATTATTTTTAAATTAATTGGCTCTTAACCAAATAGTAAAATGTTTGATTGATAATTCAGAGAAAATTATTTTTATATTATCATAATTTAACAAAAATACGAAAAATGTCTACCAGCTATTATATATATACATATATGCATATATATATATATATATGTATATATATATATATATATATATATATATATATATATATATATATATATGTAACGTATTATGTCACTTAAATTCATATTTAAATATTTATGAATAATATTAATTTATCAGTTTCGCTACAAATGTAAGTACATTCCTATAAATTGGACCGAAAATATCACCAGAAGAAGAGATACGCCACAACAGAAAAATTTTTAAATTCCGGTGACTTAATTGAAAATTTAGAAAAGGCAAGTCTGTGGATGAAATTAACATCAGAAATATATTAATTGTATTTTGTTCTAATATATGTTTACCTTTCCACAAGATATTTTGGTATATTATTTTTTATGTTAACCGGGTTTATTATCTCCTGCAGGAACTGCAAACTAATAGGTCGTAATTTGTTAACAAAATGATTAGAATTACTTATTTTAATAAAACTGGTACTAGTGATGCTCAGTAAACATAAATCTATTTATTTATTTATCTGCTTTAATGTATCTAATTGATGGCGGACTTATTGCTACAAGAGCAATCTCTTACAGCCAACCACAACACCAGTCCAGCCCCGTTCGACGAACGGCCGGGAATCGAACCCGAGCTGCCGCGGTGCGTCGCATCGTCAAAGGCCGTATGCCTTGTGATCAACCCAACACACCACGGCGACGACAATGTCTTTTGCAATACTTTTTAAATAATTAGGGATGGTAAATCTACCATCCCTAATTATTTAAAAACATTGGAAAAGATTTGAACAGTTACTTTAAAATATTCATTCAATAATTTTTTTACGCTATCTTAGAAATATGAGATTTACATGCAAAAGTATACTTAGCAAAAATAGTTAGAAGTGTACGTGGATGGCAGATGGAAAATAAAAATAAAAAATCATACAATTTCATGGTATTTGTTCATAACAATTTTATTTTATTTTTAGATATATATGTTTCAAGATTAAACTTGCTCTCCAAATATATAAAAAAAATGATAAAGCTAGTCAGTATACAGCAAAATAAATAACGAGGAAGTCGAAATAAGGCTCTAGTTCTTTAACATTATTATCAAAACCATTTAAATTATAAGTTATGCGAGTATTTCTTTTGAAAGTCTTCAATGAAACTCGGAACGCAAATTAAAAAAATATATCAATGGAATAAATTGAAACTTTTTCATAACTTGATTTCAAGACTCAGAGTTTCATCATTTAAATAAATGTTCAATGGACTGTGGAATTTCTTTGCAAGAATGAAAGTAAATAAAAGAATAAATTACCGGGTTGTTCCTTGTGATGTTCGTTCACAGGGATTATTTATTCTGCATTTGATACGTATTAGTATAACGATAAAAATTACATTATAAAATTTACCGTAATTTTGGAGTCATTGAACATGTTTATATGAATCAGTTAAAAAAAATTAAAACTAAACACAAATTAATAACCAATTTAAAAAAAAAATGTAATAAAATATTGAATTGAATAGGTAATGTTATAATTTTTATATAAGTTGTAAGGAACAAACCCAAATATGAAGCAAGAAACTCGGAAATGCAAAAAACGAGGAAGCAAGAAAAGTTAAATGAAATGAAGAGAGATACATTTATTTTATTCATGTGCGTAGAGTAAGACAGTAAACACAAAAGTTAATAACAAAAAGGTATTTAACATGTGAAATTCCTCATGGCTTTTTAAGTTAATAAAAACACGGTTAAAAAAATGTAATCTTTTATTATGTGCAACTAACCTAAAAAAGTTAGGCGGAGTTGAATATTGCATTGCAGCATATGGGGGACTGTTTTTGTTTTCAATCTTGGACGCCCAGAATTATTTTTAACCATAAAAATAATGAAAAATTGTATTACAACAATACAAGCACTAGTAGATAATATTAATCAATATGCATCTGATAGCCTATAACTCATTAACTAGAAATGACAGGAGCATAAAAAAGTACTTTATATAAAATACTAATCAAAATATGTCTAATAAGCTATAACATATTAACGCAAGATGTTGGAGACATAACTTATTTGCGCAAAAAAAAAGAAATTATATTGTCGTTAATCGAGTTTCTAATTGACGTAAAATAGCTATTTTATAGATTTAAAAATTCTCGATAAATTCTTTATGAGAAACGGAAATACATTTATAGTTTTTGTAAATTACATGTCAGGTGATTTAATAAGACATAAATATTCTCTGAAATGATATTGTTAAAAAAATCTTAAAAATTATATTCAGTTTCGTCGTTTACATCAAAGATATTCGGAAATGACCGCCATATCGCACTGATCGAACTAACAAATTTAATTCTCGCATTGTAATGAGATTGCATAATTTATTTCTATTAAGAAAGTGTACTTTACAATTACATATATTTATGGGTAACGAAGAGTGTAATAAATGCACGTCTATATTATGTAATAAACTATGACTATTCGTTTACCAATTTATTCGTGTTGTCCAGGCTAAAGCTCGCTAAGTTACCTGCAACAATATTAGTTCAATTATCGTGTGAGACGTAATATTACATGTCAGTATTTATAAAGATTTGCTGAGAGTATATTTTTTCACTGATATTATTACCCAATATAAAATACAATATCTAAACTACTCATAACAAAAGAAAAAATTAACATAATTAAAAAAAATGTATGATATTAACGACCATTAAAATAGTTTAAAAGTATCATGTGACTAATATTCTTCGAAATAAAATTAAAATCTGCGAAGGGTTTAGTACGAAACTGAGCAACTCAAATAAATCGGTTATCTTAGCCACTATCCTATAATTGGTAAATACTATAAACAAATTATTTAATTTTTATTCTAACGCAAGAAATATTCCCTAAAAAATATGAAAAGATTTAATCATAATAGTATTCATATAATATTTTAAAGAAGACAGCATAAAATAACTTTTAAGAAGTTCCGTTGCAAGGTAATCGCAAGTACACTTACATAACTTGAGACCACCGAACTTAAATATAATCTCCTATCGCGAGCGTCCTCTTGTATAAGAAAAATGAACGTCGCAGAACTTTTAAGTCTAATAAAATAATTATAAAAATCTTCATCAATTTACAATAAGTTTCGTATGGTGGTCAGCTAATACTCATAATTTATTTAACCAAAATTTCAGGGTATGGCGTCATTAAAAACATACATACGTCTCAACATTTTCACTAACAAGTAATTAATCTTACATCAAAGTTAAGATCCAAACTAAAATAATTTTAAAGTATAAGACGACACAGACATTACTTTCATTCAAACTAAAATGAAAAAAAAAACATAAAACCAAATAATACTTGTTATGTACTATGCCCAAGTGTTATGCTATTCTATATTTTCCAGAAAACCGTAACAGTAAACCAATTAATAAAAAATATTAAAAGCACTTCAACAAATATAGCGAAATTGTAACAAGACTATTGAGATAAGTTCTAATTCAAACCGGCTAAATATTTCGGAGAGATGTGTCTGCCACGCATATATTTAGTGTCTTTTAGAAAACAATATGTATAAATGGCGAAAAACCGAGGTAGCTATCTACACTATTACATAATTGAGGAGTGATGAAACAACGCATTAATTATTACATACTATACGACTAAAATGTAGTAAATGATCAAATATACAGTAACTAATATAGGAATATACGTATGTAAGTACCAATATATGTATGTATAAAATTATGAAAAATTGGGTCATAAAATGATATTTATACTTAAATTTTCAGGTAAAATATAGTATATAGACATTTTATTTAAGAAAATAGTCTTAAACAAAATTTTAATACAAATTTTAAGAAGCCTATTTAAGACAAAGAATATGTTTAGCAAATTTCGTATATCGATATTTTTGATGAAATAATCACATAAGTTAAAAAAAAATTATTTCCACATTTTAATTTACTCTGAAAAGCTATTTTCTAACTAGGTACGTGTGAGCGTGCATCAATAGCCACGGAATAAAACAGCATTAAAACATTTATACGATAGAACCTTGTACCTCGTCTGCAGTCAAATTACCTTATGCTGTGTCGGTTACTTCATTTCCCTAAGGGCTTTTTGAAAAAAAATATTCATTTATCTTAAAGATTGATGAACGTAATGCCATTTATTAAATTAAGTATAAAGTATTTTTTAAATAAATACATTTTGTATCCAAAGATCCAATTGCCATATTTTTCGTGTTTTTTTTTTGTGTTCGATTACCATAAAATATAATATCATACGTTACTTCAGACCCAACAGAATTTAGGAGTAAAAAATTAATCTGTATTCGAAATAAGTTTCCATTTTTTCCTCAATTTGTTTAAAATATGAACCCCCTGTCAATATTCGTAATTTAATTTCTTTGCTATGTTTCGTATCAGACTGTATAAAATTAGTTGTTACTTACTAGTTTTTCTATACATATGATACAATTATAGAATGGGCTAGTCGGTATGTTAAATGTATTTTATAAACCTAATTCAGTAAAGCCTAACAAAAGTAATGCAGCAAAAATATTGACTTGGAGTTTTTGTCTGCTTCTTTATGTAATTTATTCACGCATCACGTAAAACCTAATGAACCAATTTGGGCATTGCTTTTAAAAAAATATAAGTATCGATTCGAAATGATATTTGGTTTCAGTTCACTCCACCTAAAGATAAGCAAATTAAATATTTTCCATAATTCATTTGCGTTGTGTTAGTAGAACAGTGGGTTAGAGGAACACAAAAAAATAATAAAGCACAAAAATATTGTTTTTTAAATATTTGTACGTTTCGATGGAATCCTGAATTTTTGTTCGCATACAAATAAGAAAAGTTAAATGGATTTTAATGAAATTTCTACTTGTATGTTTTGATAAGTCTTGCATAAAGTAAAGGCTATTTTTGATCGCAATTGAGCACTTGAGGACTTTGCAACTTGCAATAAAATTAATAACATTTTCTAAGGGTTTTTTGTCTTACATTTGGAATATTAAATGGAAGAAAATTACGTCGTTTGTACAATATCGTGAATTGTAGAAAAATCGCCCCTAAAAATTATGAAATCTCAGTTTGCCTAAATTTTAGTTTTTCATATTAAGTACATCACAGCTTTTCTTAAATAAATAGCAGTATTGTAATTTAGGGCGATTCGAAATAACTGCCAAACAACGAACATAATTACATCATTAGAAAGATGACACTAAAGTCAATAATAGTTGAGCAACTTCATAGCAAACGTGATGGTTGCAGCCAGCGTGTTCACACTCACCGGAATACCTTTCGACAGGTGTGAACGACGACAGAAGTGAACGCCATTTTCATATCATCTGCATAATCACGTCTGGGTGCTATCACATTTAATAAAATCACACGGCTTTCTGGCTTAATTTTTCATTATATAAAAAGTGGGAGAAAAATAAAACATGTCTTTGTTGTTCTGTTTAATAATTTTATTTTTAATTTTTCAAATTCATTTACGTAATAATATTGTGTATATATTAATTTATATTATTCTAATTAAGTAACTGTAGACGACAGTAATAGTGACAGTAAACGAGTATAATAATTTGTTTGTAATTTAAAATATTGAACTAATATAATATTACCTAAATAGTCTAAGAAAGCAAATAATATAAAATTCCAAGCGATAGTGCTATATTATATTATCTGTTTACTTACTAATACATACGATTTCTCCAAAAACAACTTGACTTGATTAAATATAAATGGGTGAAACACACAGATTGAAAGGAACATTCTAATTTCTTTACATTCGGTAATGAAAAACGAGTTTATCCAGTGAGAGCGACCAAAAAGGACCAGCTACTTTATGTGTTTCATTATCCTAACATGTAATTTTAAAGCTCACATGAACCTACCTTGCATTGTATATATTTAATATATTTTTCATTTTACGATATATTGGGTGATCCTCAGGTTAACAGGATTCCGAATTTTGCATGCGTGGAACTAATAATCTTAATTATTTTTTTTTTCATATTTATATTTATTATATTTTCCCACTCCAATTATTTTTATAATAATAGCCTCACATTATTAAAGCGTTTTATGCACCTTCTTCCACCCCACATCTTGCACAACTTGTAGAGTGTGATTATTCTAAATGATAAATGGAGATAGACAGGCCACTTAGCCTATCCTTCTCTTTTTTTATTTTGCACGATGGATGTGTCTAATGGATGGTGCCTGAAGACTTACGTATCATCGCACGGCAATGTTCTGTACAGCAAAACTTTCCTCGATATACGAAGTAATTATTCGTAGAAACAGTATCTAAATTTAGTAACATAAAAACTTAATCCAGAAAGAAAAACGCGGCGGGCAACTTCATTTAATATAAGAGTATAGATATAATAAAAAATGACAAGTGTGAGACAAAAAGCACTGAGGAATATTCGTACTCATAATATGAACAAACAAATTTATCTATAACATTCAGATTATTATGAACCTAATATTTACGATGTGATGAGAAAAAATGTAATTCAAAATGTCCATATTATTACATTTAAATTTAAAAAAATATTTTATGAGTATATTACGAACGGTGCGGATTTTTTTAGTATAACAATGACCATAGTGATAAAATGAATATTAAAGAAATAATTGCATGAATTAACACCTTCTTTTTAACTTCGCTATTCACTTTTATAAGTCCTATGAATAAAAAAATTAAAAATATTTTATAAAAAGTGGAAGGTTGTCACAGAGTTTAACTGAGTTTAGCAGATTAACTGAAAGTGAACCAATTTCAATGAATATTTAAATTTAAATATTTATTTTTCTTTGAATTCTAAGGAATTTTTATTACATGAACATTTGGGGCAATAAATAAGATCATTTTAGAGTTTAAAAAGAAATATTGAATCATCTATGCTTGTTGAAAGTCCTGAATTATTTTTAAATATTGCCTGCAGGCCTTGAAAAAAGATTTTGAAATAGTTAAAAGTAGAGTTTCGTCACATCTCTACGTGTGTCTGTCCATCCCTCTCTATCATACTCTTGCACTTTTTACAAATTTAGACATGGATCTATTTACAAACAAATGCTAGATGATATGATAATATCTTGAAATATTTTTTTTAACATGCTTCCCCTTTTTGACTGCAAAATGATATGCAATGGATAGGTATATCAAAATAATATAAAGTTTCCCTTTACCATTTTTCATTAAAAAACCTCTTTACGGTATATATTCAGTTTTAAAACTCATTGTTTAAAAAAAATTGAAAAAGCTTTAGTTACTATTACTTGAACATAACTTTCGACCAAAATGCTTTAAGCGATGCGGGCAAAACCCTGTTTGCGCTAAGCAAGATTTTTATAAGGCTTGCGTAAAATGTTTATTATTCTTTAAATATATTTTGCGCAAGCCTCTAAATTAGAGTAATTAATAATCTAAATTTTATCTCTAATATAGAGCTAAATTTTGTTATATGAAAATTTTCTCCATAATCAATTTTGCGTATTAAAATCAATTATATCACACGAATCCGTATTCTGAAGAGCAGACTTGATTTTTCGTCAGTATCAGATTTGACACATTGTTTGACTGATTATACCATGGCTTGCAAGTTATAAGCATGAATTAAAAATAATGTTTGCGCTATGAATATTAATGTACTTTCATTTCTCAGTCGGGCTTCGACCTTGAATGGAAATTTATTTTTCCGAATTAAGCTCCGGAATCTAATTTATCTCAGTATTCTTGGATATTCGTTTATATTTAGAGTGGCAATAATCTAATTATTGATTTATACTGGTATCTATTTGAATAGTAGCGAATATTACGTGAATGATTTCATAGGATTTTCCTAAAACATGTTCTTTCCGCGCACGATGTTTATAAATATTTGGGATATCCTCCAGAAAGAACTCACTGCACCGATCAACTTTTTTAGGCGTATATATTAACCAAATGATAGTGTTAAAATTTTTTTACGTTCGTAAATATTTCATATTTACATAATTATGTTATTTTAAATAATTTTGAGAAGTGTGTTTTAAGTAGTAATGAAATAGTAACATTTGTGTCGAAGTAAAATATAATCGAATATTATAATTTTAATAATAACCTAATAGTAAATATACCCAAAAACTATATACACCCATATTTATAATACCCATGCAAATAAGTCACAATGATTTTGGGTTTGATAGAAATGATCATAATATTACAAATGTAAAATTAGTAAAACATGGGTTATATCTGCACGCTGTCCATTCTATACCCGATTCACACAAAATTTAAAACAGGAGCAAACCTTTAAGGGAAATGCATCAGATTTTTAAATCAGATAATAACGACACTATAAGTCTTCGATGTGACCTAATATGGACTAGCGTTTTTTACTCTAACGAATCCAACACCTTATTTCCAAATAAAAATATTTAATGACTATCACAAGTATCCCTATGTTAATATTATTATCCTAGACAGCCTCAGACCGGTTTATTAAGTAAAAAATATAGAATTGTATCCAGTTTTGTGAATGTTTTAAATTCAATGTGCAATTATAAAATCATTTTAAAAATATTTTGTATCAGACGGCTGAGAGATGGGCGGTCATTACAAGGATAGAAGAACAAAACAATAAAACGAATTTAAGACGCGTGTGTGGGTTATAAATAGACATTATACTACCTTGTGTCGACTGAAGACTTACTTGGTTATTGCCAATTATGGGGCAATAACCAAGCAAGTACTCCGACAACGCAATACATAATTATTAAGTCTGTTTACATCGATATATTGTGCGCTGCAAAACCTTCAAAGGAAACGAAATATTTGACATTGATTTTAAAGATTTGTGCACAAAGTTCTTGTGCACAAAAACAACCAAAGTATCGATTGGATAAAATAATTTATTGTCAATAAAACGTCCATAAATTCATATAGATTTATGAGACTTTATGTATACTTGAATTGAAATAAAATGAAAATTGTTTGGCCTTACAATTTTTTTTGGTGGAATTACGAAAATATATGTCTGTTTGTCAATTGTTAAGCATACCACGCAAGTGTTACGTTTATTTCAATTAATATCAGAGGGACGAAAATATACCTTACAACTACATAGTCTAATTACATAGAAATCTTACATTGTTAGATATTTTTCTAAGGTATGCGGGATTATTTCACTCCGTTCGTTGCGTTAAATCTTTTCTTCAAAATATAAAATATCGTCGTTTGACTTGTATTTCGCTAATCCGTGCAGTTGTCTAATTCTGGACTGGCTTTTATTCTATCTGCATATATTTTAAGATCCTTGAAAATTCACGCTTTACGGTAATAGTGGCGGAATGGCCATAGCCTGAACCATTTTACCGTTCTTGGATTCAGTACGCCAGAATTAAAATCATTGAATTTTCAACTGTTATTATTATTGTTTTTTTATGTTTTACACTTTAATGTTGAATAAATTGCTTTAATGATGTTAATAATAAATAAGAAATAAAATTTTAAAAATAGTAGCAATAAGTTCACCAAAAATTAACGAAAGTCTTTTTGAATCACGCGTTTCATACACAATCATTGGAATCACGCATTCATTTAAATACATATTATTTTCATGAATAAAAATATTTCAGCATGATAAAACATTGTTAACTGTAACATATGGTAATAATAATGGCAATGAAAAAAACATTGCAACATCTTTTAATTGAACAAAATTTGCATACTTACAATATGTGAAAATGTAACATACATTATACAATTTTGGTATCTGTTAATATATGTATAAACTTTTATCGACGCAAATAAAGATGCTATCAAAATTTAAGTGTAAAATTATTTTAATTTTAATTACTATAAAATTAATTGAAAACTAATTAAATTAAATTTGAATTAATTTTAAATTTAAATAAACATAATTAATTATTAACTTTACTAAAACATCTAAATAAAGTTTAATTTGACAATTTATTGTAATTTATTAATTTAAAATATTTAATAAATGATAAATTAATAATTTATAATTTGAAATGCAAATAAATAAATACCAAACTGGAAACGGTATTACGGATGATTGGCTTTTAATGGATAGCCAGCAGAAAAATAATTGGGCAAACATTTGTAAACACACAAAGCTTATACTGTAGCAAGGCTGTCGGTCTAAATCCTTATACTTTTATACTGTATCAAATGTAGTGGTCGAAATCTCACGCTTTTTTTAGGCTAGCCCATATTCACTAAGCGTGTAACATGCCATAAGGAACTTCGTTCCAATAAGTTAACAAAAAAAGGATAGATAATACAAATATATTTAAAGGTATTTCCTACATCACCAAATCGTACACAAATCTGTTATTAAAGGAGGGAAATACGATAGGCCGTAAAAGCTCACAATATTTTCCTCTTACAATTTTAATAAATATAACCATGATTATTTTAAATCAATTGATCCAATGAAATTGCCCACCGGTTGAAGTATTAGCGCAGGTCATTTTTTTTAATCCTTTGTTTAAAAACCTTATAAACTACTAATTGAATTAGTTATAAGGTACTACCCTAAAAGAGATGATAAATAAAATTTTTCGATGTCAACGTAGTTAGCCGCACTGTTTAAAGTAATACATTAATAAAAACATGTTTACATGGAACTCAAATAATAGTAGAGGCGTAATTAATTTAACAATCAATTCCTAAAGGTAAATTACATAATTGTTTCATTGTTTGTAGTTTTAATGCAATCAAGCTTAACCAATTCATTAAAGTTAGGTTATGTCATGTAATACACGACAGAATAAACAAATGTATTTGTCTAATTAGAGAAAATATCCCTTTTCGTTTTAAACGTGTACTTTATACAACGAGTATAGACCAAGCGCAGGAAAGAGGGAGCACGTAATGTACAGCGTGTATTTCGGAAAGCTGTACAATGAAATACAATAGTATTTCTCATTCTGCACCATTTTTCCTTGAGAAAAGATGAGGATTTCAATAAATTATTAGAAAACGACGATATTTACAGTTCTTGTTTTTTCTGTATTATTCATTTAATGCTAATAGGTTATCGTTTTAATTGAACTCGTTCGGATCTGCGAGTATGTAAAAGTGAGAGAAAAATTAATTTCTGACGCCCGCTCGTGAATAAAACCAAACGATTATTTACCGGTTATTAGTTTTATTGAATTTCTTTATAGTTTTGATTTCATTATTTCTTGTCAATATTATGGTGAAATTCAATTTTGTTTGATTTTGAAAAAACGTTAATGAAAGTTATAAATTAAAATATTTTTATAATTTCGTGCTGGATGTTGTTTTTAATATTCTCATACTAACACGAGGACAGAACTGAAAGTTCTTAGAACTGGGCAGTTGTAGTAATGCTAAAAAATTAATTTTAAAATTGAATTTTTATTTAACCCTAATAAGTTATTAAATTCGAGATTCATTTGTTTTTACAACTTAGCAGCAATTTTAAAATTTATTATCGTAAGAATTTCAGTTTTCTGAATAGATTTCATCGTCTTCCAAAAGATAAGTTGCTGAATAAAAAGTATGTAATTTTTTTTCGATTAACTTGAAATTTTTCTGTATAATATTTAACTGTATACTTTGTGTTTCTCAGAATGTAAACTTGGGCGATAATTGTTTTATAATATCGTTTTAAACATAACAATGAACTATTCCGACTGATATATTCTTCTCATGAAATTTTTACTAATTGAGGTCATAATACAGAATGCTCCTTAATATTATAATGTTTTGGCATTAAAAAATATATAATACATTCTATGTAAAAGTAGAAACAGTATACAAACCTATTTGTAAGTGTGGAAATGAGAAGCTATCAAAATGCGTAATCTGTCTGTTTTTATTTGTTATTTATTATTATTTGAAAACCCACTTTGTATTTTACATCTATTCGTAAAAAATATTTTTTGTTTACCATATTTTTGATATAGCATTCTAATGTATTTTTTTCTCTCCTATACTTACTACAATTATGCAAGTTAAAATATATATCTCCATCTCTTCAAATCTCTAATAGTTAAAAATACACTATTCATGCATTCTCGAAGAGGAAAGACCTTTGCCGACATGTAGCTCCTTTGAGCAATAGGATACTAATCATTTTAGTACTTTCAAGGGAATTATTACCAGCTAGTTGACGAATTTTCTTTAATTTTCTTTAATAAAGTTAAAATATTAACAGCTAGAAATTGAAAACTTCATATTTTTTTTCTCCAAGCTAGTAAAAATTCGGCCTGTGATTTCACGGAAAAAGTTGTTCAATATGAAAAGGCCTACTTATGGTATACTCGTTCGGATATACTCGGCCGACCGTCGAGTATATGTGAAGCGCGTCACGTTGCATGACGCAAAGTTGCAGTTTTTCCCGACAGCAAACAATACTTTTTATACACCTTGGTATTCACAGAACTCTTATATTGTGAGTTCTGCTCATATTAGAGAGGTTTTATATAGTTATTTATATTTTCATACTATTTCACACTAACGTGGAGAGAGCAAAGAGGGCACAAAGTTATACACAATATTTCCCTTAAAATGAGATACCATATCCATTTCCATATAAAGTACCTCAAACTACCACGATTTTTGTTACATACCATTTTATATCAAAAGTAATTCATATCTCAATGTCTATAAGTGATATACTGCTTACCTTACACATGCAACCATAGATAAGTTTTGATAAATTTGGTTTAACTGAGATCAACTGTCCAGACATAACCAAATTTTGGAAGTAACGAATGTTAAATATGTTTTGCGTTAAAAGAAGTTTCATTAAATAATATCTTTTAAACTTTAAAATTAATGTGTAAACTATGCAATGCAATATTCTTTGCTCCATTTTTTTGGAGCACTATATGATGTAGTATTGCAAAAATAGGAGATACGGTGGTTTACAGCAAGAGTAGTGGATATTGTACAAAGTTTTAATTTTAAGATTAAATAAATTTTCCACATATTTTGCGTATGGGAAAATCAATCACTTCCACTGTGCTGATAACATTTAATATTTTGTTTTAATAATTGCATCTTGCCCTAACAATTATTTTATTAGTTAAATAGCTGATATAACCAAGGGTTAACAAGCATTTCCTCGAAATGTTTTTTTAAAGAGATTTTTTTTAATAATTGTTCTCTCGACCATAAATTTAATAGTAAAGTTAGAGGAAGAAAATTACATTTTAAATTAATTTATTTTTATAAGCATCTCTTTTATGTTCTATGACAATAGAAAATTTTGGTGTTTTATGAGAAACACTGTGTAACTTTTGCCATTCACAACGACAATGTAATATAATGATAAATAATCTATTTCATAGGATAATTTCGTAACTTTTTTTCACTTAATTTTTTTTATCGATAATCCTACATTGTTACAAAATTTCTTTTAATTTACCAATTATATTGTAATTTAGCATAAATTATACGCGAAAAGATTTTTGTATTGTAATTTAGCATTAACTATACGCGAAAAGATAATTAAAATTGTAAAATCGATACCGCCGATGATGGACTTATCAGCCTCGATTTATTGTCATTGTCGCTTGTCAGGCGTGACAAATGGTGATAAATTTATTAAGGTTCCAATAATTTACCGATTTTATTGATGCTAATTATGTTAATAGGAATATATTCCCCTCATTCCACTTATATTTTTTTCAGTTGTGCTTCATTTCAAATACAGCATACAAAAAGACACGAAAACTCCGTGCACTCTTTAATAATATATCATGAAATTTTTACTGCCTGTTAATTAACTATCACTTATTAACACCACACGCACTATGCATGCGGTGTTTAAAATGACGTGTTCTTCCTTCATAGGTTATAAATGTTTTTGGAAATAAATACAGCTGCGAAATTATTGAGTAGTGTGTCAGTAAATATTTCTGTATTTATTAATGTTATCGTTATGATAAATATTTCGGTGCCTTTTTTATTTTTCCCTCGTCATTACAGTTAATGTTTCTTTTTGTTTTTTTTTATATGGTATTCTTGATGTACTGTTCTATGCATGTGCATAGACCTCTAAAAATCTACATAAATTAATAGGCGTAGGAATCAAAATACTATGTGTATGTTGCAATGTTTATTGTAATATTTCGTATGTATTTGAATATTTATCCAGATTTAAGTAAAAAACGACGAAAGAGAAAAACATATGTAGGTAACGTTACTACATTTAAATTTGCTATATTTCTAAGAATTTTAGCGAAGAATTGCACGAAAGAAAAGTATGGTTTTAAAGAATATTTCTCAACATATTTTTTAAATTAACACATTTTGTCAGCTTTCATGATATATAAAATGTTTCCATCGATGACTTCTCTTGTCTTGCATTTTCTTGTCTATTCCTTACTTGTTACGTATTTTTATAAGTTAACAATAATTTTACTTTCCCATCATCTGACAGCGTTAACCCATTCAATTTTTTTTCTCTTTCACCATAACCATAATTTCTTTATTGTACCTTCTTTAACGTAGTTTTCTACATTGTTCAATAAAATGCTGTAATCAATTTCCTTGAATAATTTTTTTTTATTAAATGATCAATATAATATTTCTAAAATGTTTGTTTTTCATAAAAATTGTTCAATTTTATTTAATTTTATTATCGTACCCATTAAACTCTGTAAAACGTAATTATGGATTATTGATACAAAATAGAATACCCCAGTTTACTCATAATACTGTACAATTTTATTAGAAAATTATACAATGTTATGAGCACATTAACGAGAAAATTACTAAACTAATTTATGAATTTCAGATGTTTCCATTTCGTTACAAGGTTTATTATATTCCATTTTGTTCTAGTTTTCTCAAGATGTGATTATAATATGATAAAAAAATAAACATGTACTATAACCTACAAGTTTTAAGCCACGTATACAGTTTTTGAACGATGTATTTACGTTAAAAATACTACAAAATAATAAAACCTGACGTAACTACAGCGTATCCCTGAAGGCATTCTTGTATTTTTGTTAGGGTTATCCCTGAATATTTGATATGTCGCCCAGGTGAGAAGATAAATATGTAACATAACTTTAATACCTCTAAATGGAAGTAATAGATTTATTTCCCTTTAGATTTATAGTCAATAATTCAATATGCACGGCATAGAGAATTGAATTTCGACATGTTAAAATGATATGACACATATTATTTACGAGGAAAATAGAAAATATTCTCTACTATTCCCATGCATTCGAGATATTTTATATAAACTTAGTATTATAAGGGTTTGTTAGATTAAATAAATCAGCATGTCACATCATTTTACTGCAATGTGCATGATGTAATCAGACACGCTCCGCTACTATCTTGCGCGTAATAAATCCAAATATGCTTGTTTTCGTGTATGTTTTTAAGAAATGCAATGTAAATTTAACCTAAATAGCATATTTATTTTTATCTAAATTTAGAAAAGCAAAAATATGTAAAAAGATTTGCCAAAAGAGTTCGAACTTCGTTTGGTTTGTAGTCATTTTTTTTTGTAACGTATAGATAATAAATATATAAAAGAATACTTAAAGCATTGCATTTGTCATTTCGTTTTCTTTTTTTAAGTAGTTACTCTCAATCTAATAAATCTATCGTTAAAAGCATTTATTCAATTGTAGTAAAAAATTTTAGAAATATTTTTCAAACCATAGTTTCTTTGTTAAGAATAAATTAGTGTGGGTAAAATAAACAGATACCTTAGAACATAAATGTTTTTTAATCCTTTTTAAAGCTCAGTAAAAAGTTTACCTACAAAAATATTTTTGTAGGTAAACTTTTTCCTAAAGCAATTCCAAAAAAATCGTTTGCTGTATTTGTTAAGTATTTGATAATAAAATTATTGTAGATCCATCCGAAATAAATTGACTATATTTTATTTTCCAAAACCACATGTTCTTTAATTACGCAGAGAGAATCATTAATCATACTATTCCATTCGTATTATTTTTTCTTTGAATGTATAAAACTTTACATTCAAACTAATACAAAACGTTGGAAAATTAGTGGGTTTATATGGAATTATACTGGCTAGAAAATATTGATGAAGAAAAATTTCACTTTTCTGCTTGATATTTCATTTTTCAATACGAATCGTTTGGCAAGCTAAATTCCCCTCAAAGCGATTTTGTGTGATAGCTAGTAAGCTTGTTTAATAGTTTTGATAATCTTCATTATAGAGAATTTATCATAAAGTAAAAAGGAGTGGAAAGATTTGTTAGGACATAATGTAAACTTAACTGACACGATTTCTATGATATTTTTCCTTAGATTTGCATTTTAAAGTTATTATTCAAGAACGTGCCTGCAATTTCGTAGATATATTCTTATGATAAAAACTGATTTAAATAGATTTATCAATGACGGTGAATAATTTAATTTAAATTCCACTCAAAGCAATTTTGTGTGATAGCTAGTAAGCTTGTTTAATAGTTTTGATAATCTTCATTATAGAGAATTTATCATAAAGTAAAAAGGAGTGGAAAGATTTGTTAGGACATAATGTAATCTTAACTGACACGATTTCTATGATATTTTTCCTTAGATTTGCATTTTAAAGTTATTATTCAAGAACGTGCCTACAATTTCGTAGATATACTCTTATGATAAAAACTGATTTAAATAGATTTATCAATGACGGTGAATAATTTAATTTAAATTCCACTCAAAGCGATTTTGTGTGATAGCTAGTAAGCTTGTTTAGTAGTTTTGATAATCTTCATTATAGAGAATTTATCATAAAGTAAAAAGGAGTGGAAAGATTTGTTAGGACATAATGTAATTTTAACTGACACGATTTCTATGATATTTTTCCTTAGATTTGCATTTTAAAGTTATTATTCAAGAACGTGCCTGCAATTTCGTAGATATATTCTTATGATAAAAACTGATTTAAATAGATTTATCAATGACGGTGAATAATTTAATTTAAATTCCACTCAAAGCGATTTTGTGTGATAGCTAGTAAGCTTGTTTAATAGTTTTGATAATCTTCATTATAGAGAATTTATCATAAAGTAAAAAGGAGTGGAAAGATTTGTTAGGACATAATGTAATCTTAACTGACACGATTTCTATGATATTTTTCCTTAGATTTGCATTTTAAAGTTATTATTCAAGAACGTGCCTACAATTTCGTAGATATACTCTTATGATAAAAACTGATTTAAATAGATTTATCAATGACGGTGAATAATTTAATTTAAATTCCACTCAAAGCGATTTTGTGTGATAGCTAGTAAGCTTGTTTAGTAGTTTTGATAATCTTCATTATAGAGAATTTATCATAAAGTAAAAAGGAGTGGAAAGATTTGTTAGGACATAATGTAATTTTAACTGACACGATTTCTATGATATTTTTCCTTAGATTTGCATTTTAAAGTTATTATTCAAGAACGTGCCTGCAATTTCGTAGATATATTCTTATGATAAAAACTGATTTAAATAGATTTATCAATGACGGTGAATAATTTAATTTAAATTCCACTCAAAGCGATTTTGTGTGATAGCTAGTAAGCTTGTTTAATAGTTTTGATAATCTTCATTATAGAGAATTTATCATAAAGTAAAAAGGAGTGGAAAGATTTGTTAGGGCATAATGTAATCTTAACTGACACGATTTCTATGATATTTTACCTTAGATTTGCATTTTAAAGTTATTATTCAAGAACGTGCCTACAATTTCGTAGATATATTCTTATGATAAAAACTGATTTAAATAGATTTATCAATGACGGTGAATAATTTAATATCAACTGTTTTGCGTTATTCTAATCAAATTTTTCCGTAGTATTTTTTTTCCTTATTTATAACCTAAATCTGAAAGATAAAATAAAAACTGACGGAAATACACGCTTAGATCAGTTTGGTTAATAAAACAGTAAAAGTGGTATATTCTACGTAGAAAAATAAATAGAATAATAACAAGGAACATACAAAAATTTGATGAGTATATTAGTTCAATAATATTAAAAACATCTCAGTTATTGTTAGTCATATAAATTAAGGATGTTTAGATAATGCCTATAGTAAGCGATTTAGAAAACGGTGAATACTTCGACGAAACACATCACCAACTCTGGCAACGCCATCCATGCTGCTGTTATTGACTTTTACGATAATAATTGTCTTGTCAATATTTAAAATGTTTATTGAGCCAAAAATGTTTAACTAATGGAGGTGTTCCTTCAAAGGTATTTCTACACTCAAAAGTAACGCACAGTTCATAAAAAGACTCATTATATCGACATTGACTCTTGGTAAGTATCTGGAGTTAGTTCACTTTTACATATTTTTCTAAGATAACAATTCTAACTACTCTACAAATTTAAACGCAATAATCAATTACTGACCAAATGATGAGTAATGACACAAGAAATAATATCGATAAAGTTACTTGATTCTGAATGTTTTTTTTTAAATGAAGTCTATTTTGCATAATATAAAACTAACTTTTTGTGATAAAAATCATTATTTTTCATGGACTTTTTACTATTACTTTTTTTTTCATATATTCCACTTTATTAATAAAATAATATTGAATTATAATATGAAGATTATAGTACCGTAAAAAATAATATGAAGATTATAGTACCGTAGCACATTTGCTTGTCATTTTCCCGTTAGAGTTTTTTCTTTAACATTTTGTATAGATCCTTGCAAATTAAGATCGGGAAATTTTAATTTCCTTTTATTATTTTCATATTGTTTGACAAGCGCCGCTTGGCCACCGCTCATTAAATACAACCCTTAATGTACTGTAACTTACAGACAGGATTTCACAGTAAAATTATACATATTTTCGAGCCTATGCCGCAGTTAGTTTTCTGTGGTACCATTTGGAGGAATTATTTGTACGTTCTAAGTCCATTCCTAAACACATTGCAAAATAATTTTCTAAATTTTACTTTCCTTTTCTGATGCAAAACAAATTTGTGCATTTTCTGTCAATTTTGAGTTAGCCTTAAAATTGTTATGAGTAGCTCTTGTTTAAATTTATGTATATCGATAGTCGCTGAAAATAATTAATACCAAACAGTTTTTTATTTGTTTCATATTTTCGTTTTTCACAAGTATACAATATAATCACGAATTCAATGTATATATTTGTCGCTTGTAAACTATCAATGTTGACTAGTGATAAACAAAGAGTCTTGGTTATACGTATCAATTCATTTTCTAAATATGGGGAAAAGGGTTTATTTTTATTCATCTAAATATTTCATTATCAAATCTTTAAATTATTTTCATTACTTATTGAGAAAAATAAAGTTTATTTTAAAATTAATAAAGTGATTGGTACATAGGTTTATATATTCAACCATTATTAAAATATCTGTATCAAATATGCTTGTATATTATATAAAATATTACGTTTCGTATTATACAGGTAAATAATTGAAAACCATGCGAGAATGGATATTATATAAGTTATTAATGACATTTTGATTGCGACCAACAGAATATTTTCTCTCCAATATTTCGTTTTAAGCACAGGGGTTTACAAAGACAGCCTGTATTTTGGTGAGACCGGATGGTACGCCAGATATATGATGTATGGATTTTATGTGAGTATTAATGTTATCTATGTATTATAGCACTGATAATTTTCACATACTGTGCACTCACGAAGTGAAACGAGATGTGCATGCATGCGGGCGTGCGTACGTGCGTGCGTACGGCCGCATTAGAGTTCTTTAAAGAATTTTAAAATTTTTTTTATAAAAAATCGTCGGTGTGGACATAATTTCATGAAATTGTGTGTAAAATTTATAAGATCATACAGTTTATTTTAGTCCTAATTACTTCTACTTATATTTGCAAAATATTGTTTCTTTAGATAAATGAAATTAAACGAACTAAATACGTGCAAAACAAGCTTTGGCAGGGCTCCTTACATAATAGGCACCTACTAAATTATTTACTAACACTAAAATATAATATTTAACCATGAAAATAAAAATATGGTGAATATCTCAAATACTATGTAATATAAATCTTATCTTGTTTTCTTTTTCAAAATTTTGATTCAGTAATTTCACAAGTAAGGAAATTTTTCCGGCCACGTAAAACTTAAAATTCTAAAATAAATATTTTTTAAATTCTTTTGATTAGTCCTTTTAAATACTATAATACAAAATATATATAAAAGGGGAAAAAAAAGCTTAAATCCATTAAGGCTCTCGGTATTATCACCGTCGCGGCGTCGATGCTGCATCGCACAGGCACCTGACGTCGCGTGCTGGTGTCGCCAGCAAATTGCAAATGGATTCACTATACAAATGGGAACAGGAAAACGACTTTGCGAGGACGTACAAGATTGGGTGAGAATTTTTAAAGGATATATAACGGACGCATTATTTAGTTTATTTCGCAGAGAACTGTTTTTAACAATATATTATACCAAAGAGATACGTTTTTAAACACATTTTAGCTTTTCTCTCAAAACCTAAAGATAATGGTATCACATTTTATCTTTCCGTTTAGATTATCTATAAAAATTAATGTGCAAATTTAACTAGTTATAACGTATAGCCGAATAACCTTATTGTGAAATGTCGATACTTTTCTACGATTTTTTAATTTTAGTCGTTATGAGCAACGCTATTATGTAAAACCTGATAAAATATAGCCTATAATAAACTCATTATCTACTCAGCAGAGAAAGATATTTTAAAATTGACTTCGTCATTATACAAAGAACTATCATAGCTAACTGCATGTTTTCCATAATTTTGGAAAATTGCAAAGCTCCCAACATCCATCCAGTCGGTTATGTTTCTCAGGCTTCTTACTCACAACGGAATGAGCTTTAAACTGCAAATTACACATAATACGTTGTGTTTAGTGTAAAGTTAAATATCATTTTTTAAATTATATTTTGTTCGTGAAGTAGAAAAACAGAAATAATTTCATTGAGTATATAAAGGTATGAGAAACAAAGTATTTCTTCAAAAAAAATCTGTCAGAGGTGCGAGTAAGGGTTGCACTAGGAAGATCCTGTGCATACTCAGCCACATACGCGTATTAAAATATTTCACAAATATAAATATTATTTTCTGCTATGTCATTATATATCATCCGACGCAATAAAACATCGTAAATTTTTCAAACTCCACCTTAAGGATCGTTGTTATTCATAATTCTTTCCGCTTCTGGTAAACTTTTAATAAAGCTGTTTTTTTCACAATTTTTAATTGAACAGTTTCAAAAATTTAATTCACCATACAACAATTAAAATAACAAAAAGTAAACTGTTCATTTGTGGGGATGGATTTTTATTCAAGGCCTTTAAATAAACGCCACTGCAAAAGTTAAATTTCTTAAGTTTATAATTTAGGGAAAAGTATAATAACTAAACAAAAAGTATAATAAATCAATAAAAAAACAAAAGATTTAAAACTTATGAACTGGAATCCCACTCAAGTCAAAGTTCTTATTGAGTTAGCTTATATAACCTAGAAGCTATTCATGACGACAATTTATATATGTATATAAAATAGAAAGGATAAATTTATATATGTATATAAAATAAAATAAAAAGTACCTTTAGAAAAGAATCACAAAAAACTTTAACTTATTAAACTTGTTATAAGTAAGAACTTAAATTCACTTCATTACAGTTGTATTTATCTAAGATTATTCTTAAATATTTCTCTTAACATCACTCTTAATACATAACATCACTCTTAATACTAAAATTATTGTTTAATTGAAAAAGGTATGCGAATAATAATGAATTTGTTCTTTCTGAAATTTTCACATAAATATTTTGATTGGGTCTGAAGAATAAGCGAATTAAGACTCTTTGTCGATGCGCCAAATTTCAACATTCTGTATCAAATAATGGCTGAGAAAAACGGCTGTGAAATACAAGCTAATGAACACGTGAATAATTTTATATATGTTCCGTTTTTGACCTTCAAATGAAGTGAACCTTAAAATATATATTGTTATAAAAATACCAGAGGGTAGCTGTGTAATTTAACATTTATTAAATATTGCATGGTAAATTACTAAATTATGGATAACAACAATCCACGATTTTGAATTTAAAGCCGTAGATTAGATATCAAATATTATTCATTTGAATTCTTAAGTTAAATTTTGCAATGGACGGAAACTAAAATTGTCCCGCATGAAATAATAAACATTGACATCGATTACTTTTTATTTTCATATCCATTTGGTTAGGTTAGTTGATAAAATAGGGATTGTATGTTAATGTATGCCTAGTAGAGTGGATTATTTAAAAATAGTTAGATGATTTTATAAGAAAGATAATGATTAAAAAAAAGGCTATTGAACCCAATCATTAAAAAAATTGAGTATGAGTTTTCTTAAAAATGTTTCTATTTTATTTAAATATTTCCGAAGATAAAGTAATTTAAAAATACATATATAACAGTTCATTAAAAAGAAAGTTTCCTTAAAAAGTACTTGAAGTCTATTTTCAGCTATGGTAAAATTGAATTTCCTTATTTATTTTATACAAATTATGCCTTACTACAAATTTTACCGGAAGCTATGCTCCAACCGCTATTATATTAAGCGCCATTAATATAATTTTACCTCACGCGATGAGGTTGAATATCTGGGCTTCTAGTTAATTGGAGTTTCTTCTTTGGAGAGGTTTCCTTCATTTGCATAATTTAGACATATATTTTCACTCACCTTTACTCGTCTATGAATTTCAAGTTATTTATAAATTATGTAAAGTCTTTTACGGCACTGGCACATAAATTTAGAATTTATAAATAATTTGCTAATAAAAATACACCATATTAATATGGAACAACTTTCATTAGAAAGATTAATTATGAGAAGAGAAAACTGTTTTTTAAACATTTTTACTTTTAATGATATTTAATGATTATAAAATTTACTACCGTTTAAGCCTGTGATTTAAAGTATTTACTTACAGTGGAAGTATTTGTATGTTTACTCGAGATAATTCCATAAAATATCAAATAAATTCTAAAATTCTTATGTTATTTGAAAAGTTATAAACCTCTTCCACCTCATGTATTTCATTTTTAAAAGGATTTAAAAACATTGTTAATTAAAACGAAGTTTTTATCTTTGTATTATTCAGAGTTTAAGAAAAAACCGCAGTATGCTTCATTTTGATATGTATTAATGGGGCATTCATTAACTCTAAAAATAAGAAACTGTCAATCTGCTGACTGCCGTGACATGTTTAAACATTGAACATGAGACTAATAATTGTATAACTACATACTACTATTGTGCACAAGAAACGAGCAACTCCGTCTTGAAGGAAGAAAAAAAAGAAAATGAAATATTTTAATATTTAAATTTATTTATCAAGAAAAATAATACTAACCACGTTTTAGAATAATCTAAGTTTTACAGTATATGCAGTAAATCAAATATGTGACAATAGCTGCAGCAATTCTTTCTACCTTCATTCAACTTACATTACCACAGAGAGAATTTCAACTGTTGTACACAGGTGCCTCAAAATATAATATGAACTTAAAGTTGTTATTGTGAGTGTTCATAAGTTTGCAAAGTTTTGTAATATACTGCGTTTAAGCTTTTTATATTTTTTATTTCGTTTTACAATAAGAACTACAATGTTTGCTTTGCAATACAATAGCTGCAGCAATTCGTCCTACCTTCATTCAACTTACATTAACAAAGAGGGAATTTCTATTGTTGTACACAGGTGCCTCAAAATATAATATGAACTTAAAGTTGTTATTGTGAGTGTTCATAAGTTTGTAAAGTTTTGTAATATACTGCGTTTAAGCTTTTTATATTTTTTATTTCGTTTTACAATAAGAACTACAATGTTTGCTTTGCAATGCAGTAGCTGCAGCAATTCTTCCTACCTTCATTCAACTTACATTACCACAGAGGTAATTTCAACTGTTGTACACAGGTGCCTCAAAATACAATATGAACTTAAAATTGTTATTGTGAGTGTTCATAAGTTTGTAAAGTTTTGTAATATACTGCGTTTAAGCTTTTTATATTTTTTATTTCGTTTTACAATAAGAACTGCAAAGTTTTATTTTGATTGTACGTGACATTTATTGAGTTTTTTTGCATCAGATTACTTTTTCTAACCTGATGCAAATAAAATTTACGAAGAGTGTAATTTAAAGGTTTTTGCAAATAAATTCCGCAAAAAAATTTAATTTCGTTCGTAATCACTTCGTAAACACTAATGCTGTTTGGATCAATGTCTTTCTTCACCGGTTTTAGTATTTATATTAATAAGAAAAACAAGCTTTCAACTTTTCTTATGGAGTTATTAAGTCATTGATATATTTTGCGTGTAAAAAATAATATTTAAATTAATATTGAATATATTTGGCGTTAATTTTGTATAAATTCATTATTCATAATTAAATGACACTACGTGATATAGTACTATTTCTACTTTCTTTAATTTCTTTACCACGACCTAGGTTTCGTTATATTACAAAATCTTCAGGTGGGCTGTTAGCAAAGATACCTGAAGATGTTGTAATACAACAAAATCTAGGTCGTGGCAAAAAAATTAAAGAAAGTAAAAATAATACTACATCACGTATTTTCATTTAATTGTGGATTTAAATTAATATGATAATGACAGAAACAAAAAAAGCAACCAGAAGAACCAACAGAAAGTCAAATACCACATGCAGCATATACGAAAGCACACTCACAAGCAGGTCAATATGTGTGTGCATTTTAAATTATTTTTTTGTGCATAACTATTTACGATTATTAATATTGTAATTAATCAATTTTATCAAAACCAAGCCGACTTCATAGAAAACTGAACCTTATTTTTGGAGGATTACCATATTTCTTTCGCGATTTAGTAACATAACATTTTTAACTCAAATCGTAATACACAATTAGTTCCGGTCTTAGATAGCGACAAATTCGATATACTCCTATATGCCATATGCTATTTAAGTACCAGTCCCTTTTTTGGAGCTGACCTCAGATTATGGTAGTAATCTTCACTTCCTTTGAAATAAAATATATTAATTCTCACAAACCATTAACATAAGACTTCGTGTGTTGTCTAAGAAAGGCCCTAGAATTATCTTTGGAAACTATGTGTGTTTTGGTACACTTGTAAAATTGGATTCTAAAGTAGAAGTCATTCTCTCGTAGTATTTCTCAGGCCCTTCATAGCAGAGATACAAAAGATAAATGATAATGAATATCTGTTGAGGACTAATGTTTATTGTTCAAACTACAATTCACGTCAAAGTCCGCAGACTCGAAAACATTGACACTGGGAAAATAGCTTTGGTGTATTGACAGTTACTAGTTGACAATTAATAGTGGCTACGAATAAAATGGCATAAATTGTTTGAGCAAACTAATTAAAATAAAGCATAGTTCTAACTAAAATAAAGCATATTCTTGCCACATATTCTTGGATATTCTAATATCCAAGAGTATAATAAGAGTTTAGGTTAACTGTGATTTGTAGTAATCGCATATAAAACTTAAGTTAAAATAAGTTAGTTTAAAAACTTGACTAAATTAAATATAGCGTGGATTAAATTTCATTAAATTTCAATAAATTAAATATAGCGTGGATTAAGTCCGATATAAAACTTTCAAGCCGCATAAAGAGACTATTATTAACAGATCGTCTTCGCAGTGGTTGATCACATGAGAGACGACACATCTAACTGTGCGGCGCACCGCGAAGAACCAGGTTCAATTCCCAAATTGAACCCAGGTTCATGATGTTTTGATTGGCTGTAAGATATTGCACTCGTAATATCGCCATGTGTATCAATGTGATACATTAAGACACATAAATATATAAGTAAATAAAGAAACAAAATTATTAAAGAAATTACATATTAAATCCATTACTTTTATAACTTATCATGAACATCTTATATCCAACATAGTCATTCTACCAAAAACTAATGCATATTTCATGTTATGTCAAAAGCAACATCGTTTACAAGAAGTCTGGAGTAACCAAATTGAATTTATATTTTTGGTAATGTTGTGCTAGTATTGATCACCACCAAGTGACACTAACTGTGACCTAAACCACAGACTCATGTTCCCCAAGAGTACTCATTTTCCTTTCTGAAATTTGTGCTGTTATTATATAAATATTCAAAGTCAATCCATCATTGTACAAAAATATATCATCGATTGCTACGTGGATTTTTAAAATCACTTTATCCTCAAGATTCTTATATAATTTATGGATTGTCGTCTACTTAACTACTTCGCAGATCAAGAAAGTTCTTTATATAATGTAATAACGCAAAGCTATAAAAATTATGATAAAATATAATAGTTAATAATTAAAGTTTGTCGCATATATAAAGCAATCTGCCTACAAATACCATCAACATTTTAAATATGTTTATTGGGATTAAGGGATTGTCTGCTTATCTTATTAGGATATAAATTTATGCTTATCTTATAAAGATATAAATGGTGAAAACATACATACTGTTTAATACCTTACGAAAAAAATAAATGTATTTCGTGAACTAAATAAATTTCAATTTTTTGAGGCCACATATTTCGCTTCTATATATATATAGAAATAAATAAAATTGCAGTGCCTGCTTGTAATTTTGAAATAACTTTCTCTATTTAAGATCATACGATTCTCAGAACTTTATCAGAATAGAAACACACTCTTTTAAAATTTTTGTCTACCTGTCGGTAAATCTGTTTGTTCGAACTTAACTATGAAACAACTGAACCAATTATGACGGGACTTTAACAAGCAGGTAGATTACATTGCCAAGAATTATTTTGCCTATTTTTATCACGGAATTATTTAGGATTCCAAACTAAAATTTTAAAACTGTTGAAGTTACAGACAAAATCGGATATTTCGAGAAAGGAACTATTTGAAGACAATAATATTTAACACACTGTCTTGCGAAGCTTGGCGTTGGATGATTCTAGAGAGCAGCGTCAGTTTATAAGACGACCGTATTCGAAAAGCGATCTCGCGAAAAGACAAAAAACCGATACCTTGGCACAACATGAAATCGTGAGCTTGATGCGTTAAAAATAATGAAGGGAAGAACGAGAAAAGTGCTTGATTATGGACAAGTAAACAAGAAATGCCATACAGGTGTTGAAAGTCAGAGCAGGTTCCAACAACTATATAATTACCAAATAAGAAGAATTGACAAACGTAATATGGCATGGTGAGAAAAATATTATAGTGGTTAAATTACTAAATTGGTTTTAAAGTTACTTTTTTTTGTTAAAATTCCACGCACACGAAGTCGCGTAAAACAGCTAGTTTTGATAATATATGGATTATAATCTTATTATGTTAATTTAATTATTAGAAAATAATAATATCAATATAAATGACATTAAATTATTGAATAGACTAAAATGAGGTTTGAAATTCTTACTTTTTATTATCATAGATTGGTATTAATGTCTGATGGAAATAACTTATTTAATAAATAAAAATATAAAACGGATTTAATCTCGTCCCCAATTCTGAAAGAGTCTATTATAAATTAGATTTAAAAATTTATGAGTTCAAACAAAATGAACTTTTTCATTCAATTCATGTGGCAAAGCGTGAATAATTTTGATATTGTAAAACATTTTGGTGAATGGTATGCCATATTCATAGATCAAAAGTATTACATGACATTTCTGATTGCAATTAGAAGAAGTCTGTTCAATGACAACGGTTGCTAAAATATAGGCCCGAATTCTATAAATATTCCAAGAAATAATTAAAAAATGTTTTTCCTTCTTTTATGAGTTTACGTACATAAATTATGTTTTTCAATGAAATTTCATTACAATAGAATGTAATATTTATGCTACATAAACAACATGTACATTATAGCATATGGCACGTATGTAAAGGACAGACGAACAGATGGGCAATACGAAATTGAAAAGGTTCTATTTTTGGTATTTGGTTTTTGAACTCCAAGAAAGGAAAGTTTTGTTCAGACTTCAGCGGCTCTCTAGGTAACATTTGTTTTTCTCTGCAACTACACATGCTATCCGCTTTGTATAATTATACAACTTACTTATCCCCGTCTTGTTGTGATAAAACTCAAAGCCTGAAAAATATATTTATCTCTTTTTTGAGAGAGGCAAAACAAATGTATTTAGCCACGCCGCTTATGGTTCTTAGCGCATTCTAAAATATTTTTTATTTCAGTTTTACTTAATTCTTTTTTAGAATTTAGCAAAAACGTAATAAAAAATATTTTCTCTATCTTCCTAATATCTAAAGCAAAGATTTTGAAATTACTTATATAAATAGAAACTCGCTTAAATACAACAGGAAAGTTACTTGTTTTATGTTAGTAATTTCCGGGAGTGCAATTCCGGATTCGCTTGACCTTTGATTACAAATCTGACTATTAAACTTTGAAAAAAAAATGTAACCACATACATTTAAAAAAAAATTAATATTTAATAGAAAATGAATCAACATATCTTAAAAGGTATATTTTAAATTAGATTCAACATGAATTAAAAAATTAATATTAAAAAAAAAAGATTGAAAATTTTGCCATGAAGATGTCATTGTAAAGAGAATTTTCATTAATGAGATCTTCCAAAGTAACCAATGTAGCTCCTTGATTTTTATTTGACATAAAAAAATAACATATTTTTAAAATATATGGATAAAAATTGGGGGAGGTTGTGTCGGGACATTCGATCGTTAGTTCAGCGTGAAAGTTTATGTCAGCAAGTCGCTTTCAGTGTAATGGATTGAAATCAAGTGAGATATTGACTACATACTAAACATCTTAATGCAAAAAGAGACACTAGTTGTATATAATTATTTATTCCCATTAATATTCGAAGAAGTGTTTGTTTAACATTGGGCTGTAATATGAGAAAACATATGCATAGGGTATAATATAAACATTAATGTGTTTGGTGAATATTCTATAGTGATATTGCCCAGTGTTGTCAGTTTTGTGAGTACGTAGTTGAAGCCGAATTCATCCTTCATGAAGTTAATGACGTAGTTTTTGTGTCGTGGATCCTTATTGAAGTCGCCACATTGAACGGTCAGAGTCTCCAAGTCTGGTTAAGAGCTCGGTAATAGGTTCGTCTAATTTGTTGAATGTTGTAGGAGTAGCTTAAACGATGATTTGCATAAATGTAAGTGGGGCGAAAGTAAACGAACCCTCTACGGGTCAACCGGCGGCAGGCCGTCCGGCTTTGGTGGATATCAAACATGGTCGTGCGCGAGAACGTTCGGATTCTACTAGCATCTATTGACCTATTACAGCTACTACATAGATTTATTAAAATTTTCCACCAAGAACTTGATGATTTTTCTAAATCGTCGAAACACAAAAAGTGTCCACATAATATGGCTTTTAAGGTTCAGAAGAAGGTGATCATCAGTGCCGAAGGGTTGGTTTGGTCCAACCGGGCCTACCAAAGAACAACCCTTGGTGGAGCAGTACGCTCCAGGCCCTGCAGCTGGAATAAAGAAAGAAGATACGTTACTACTAGCGCACTAAAAACCACGGAATTGATTGGGAAATTATTAAGGCTCAGCGTTCATATGGAAACGCCTAGTCTGTTTAACCTCTCTATATAATAAAGACGTTAAGCAGGCTATGCGTTCACATTTTCGAAATTTTATTACCCGTATACGAAATCCGGATCCCTGGGAGCCGTATACAGAAGTGTACGGAGCCGATTGAAACGCTTTGTTTTCAGCGCCCTCAAGGCGCTGAAAATAAAACACCGGGGATATTTGCGAGATCTCCGAGTATCTTTTGACATCAGTTTTCCCCGACGATGACCCTGATCTCGACACAGTCGAACAACAGAATTGATATCAAGTATGCAGTCCGGAACTGCAACACTACGAATCAGACGCCATAGTTGAGAACATCGATTCGAATCTCGGCTCCAGGCATTGGTTAAATAGTTTGGAAAATAGTTAGTTAAAATAGTTTGGAAAATCACTGCACGTGAGATACTTGTAGCATTTAACCACTCTCTCTGCATGGGTACCTTTTCAAAGGTTCGGAAAGTGATAAGGCTGAAAGTCACACCAAACACTAATGGAAAATCGCCTAGCAATCCAAAGTTCTATAGACCCATTACGATTTTCCTAGCTATCAGGAAGTTGCTCGACGTGCTTATTGGCGCAGTTATTTCATTTCGCCTGGATCAAAGAATCAGTTTGGTTTCCGTTTCGGAATGTCTATTTCAGACACGACTTCGAAAGCCTTGTCTTCGGTTGATGAGTACCCAAATCTTAGGTATTTTCTTGCACATATAGGGCACGTTTGATAATACCTGGTGGCTGGCCAGCAGATTAGACGAGTGGTAGCGGATCGCAGCGTGCGCCGCTACTGACGCTGACCAAGTCATACAGAACCTGCTCAACGGATGCGTTGCCTATTTTAGCAGGTCTTTTTCCTGCTGACCTTGTAATTGCGGAACGCGTGGCTAATTTCATCTTAGTTACGAATTAAAAGTTGTGATGCTGGTCTGTTTAGTTTCGAGTTTTTGGCTGAATTATCCCTTGTTGACAGAAAAGACGTATCTTAGAGATCATCGTTTCTCCTTAGCAGTCCAAGTGGTCCTCTTCTGATTTCAAGGAGGGAACGACCAGGTTGTTCTTCCGCGATGTGTCCTTTGCAATTCATAACGAGATATGGCACATTGAGTGCCAGTTTAAAAAAAGTTTTTTCGGCGTGTACCTGCGGATTTGAGACGCAGAACATGAATCACATTTTATTCCACTGCAGTGAGAACGACAATGCGCGTATAGTTTTGTTAGAGAGCATGTGTCTAAATAATAACGTAGAATAGCGGGGAACATTAGATCGTGGTGTCTCTAGCCACCGAGACTTGGTTGAGAATGGACTAAACTTTGAGTCATTTAGAGCATTCGAAAAAAGCATCCTCGAAAAGACGGAGATGCTAAATGATTCATTGAGAAAAGACAGACTCTAATCCTGTTGGGTGAAAGCGTCCTGATTATAGATAAGAAACATTATTGGAGGACCATCGATGGTCTCCTCTTTTGTATGAGGTGGGTCGTTATGCGACGCGGGTGGGAGGGTGGGGGCTGTGACCACCCCTGTGGAAAGGTGGGAATAGCTACTACATAAACGAAAATGCGTTATATTTTTGCCAGGGAATTCAGTCTGAAGGAATGGAATATTACAAGCTTTCGACTTCTTTAAACCTCTATCGAAACATATGCGATCACAAATGCTGCAAGATATACCAAACGGTTGTTTTCGAATATCGTTCTAAAGCGTTAATCCTATGGCGCCAATCGTTCTGCATAACTTCATTTCGGCTGAAGCACATATCCGCTAGTTTGGAGAATTCTTTGACAAGTGGGCACTATCTTCATTCGATATGTACAACGATACAAGTAGAAAAAACGGTAGAGGCACTTGTGGAGTCGGCGTCGTTCACTGAGCTCGAAATAGTCTCGGTCACTCGGCACCGCACGTTGGGGTACTTGTACGTGGTCCATAATCTCCACCCCCAAAAAGCCACTGGTTTTGGCCTCGGTTTACCCTTCCCGTTAACTCACCAGCCCGCAATGCAACTCGAGATCATATTAGCATGCTGACGATATATGTTAAATAATAACGCCATATTTACGTCTCTAAGACAAATAATTAGAGAATTATTAAGGCAAGAAAATATAGACTTTATGTTACAGTACATTTTTCTGTTCTGGTACCTGTGTGATTGGAAGGATATTCCACGTCAAAAAAGTTTTTAAGGCAGCTGATTTCAAGACATTTTAAGTGAGAATTTTTTGCTCAAAAATTTCAATTTTCATATCAAACAAATATTTAAAAAAAACACCTAAAAATATACGATAGCCTAATAAAAAAGGTCTCCTTGTTTCATGCATGTTGCGTAAATATTTGCAGATATATTGATTACTGTGTTAGGAAATAAAGTTTCGAGAATTGGTTTTTATGTCCCAACAATTGGCTGTCAGTTACAATAAATTAAATGCGTCGACTTTTATTTAAATTTTTCTTTTTCTTAATTATTTTTAATAGTTATGTAGCTGGTTTTTTATTTTTAATAATTACTTATATACTTATGCGGTAATATTTTGTATAACATTAATTGGAATCGAACCTGTACGAATCTTTTTTGTTATTTAGTTTGGAGAGTCATTTCCCTTACTTTGCGTCTTTAAGATACTACCGGAAAAAGTAACTCACATGATTTTTTTTTATTGTAAAGAAATGGGCAATCGAAAATTTTAAAAGTCATGCTTCAAAATTTTCAGAAACGCTTAGCACCATCTATTAAAATAATTATCAAAGTAAACTTTGTTCACTATTGCATTGATATGTCAAATCATAATATCTCCTTTTAATTAGTGGATTGCGATAACAACTCCTCTTGAGTCAGCCCAGGCCAACAGAATTTATCAGAGAAAACGAAATCGAAATCTCTCTTTTAAAAAAGCAGACACATAGACAGACAAAAAACGTAAAATAAAAGTCTTGTATCCTTTTATTTTTGTTACGTTTCCCTAAATCATTTTTTCGTAAACTCTTTCAAAATATAGGCAGGCCAATTCTACAGCTTCATTAAATATTAGTTGTATGCGATTTCATTCCCGTGTTGATTTTTAAGAAATATGATTAAGTTAACAGTCAAGTTATACACGTAACTCCATCTATCAGAGTAATTATAAAAAAATACTCTCAATAGTTTTTGGGATATATAAAAATACGAACAAGGAGACAAAAATTCTAAAAATGTTCAAAATGAATTTTGTTACTTATTCTTCAACCCCGAATAATTTTTTATTAATATTTTTAGTGTACTTATATGCAAAGTTTTAAATTTTATAACAAGCAAAAATTGTATTTCTTTGTAACATAATAATTGAGCAAGGTGAACAAACTCTTATTTTGTCAAGACTACATCATCCTAGTCTTACACCATACTAAACAATAGCTACTTATCTGTATATCGCTTGCATTGCGAAATGAACATGCGTAAATATAATTAGATCCATAATTAAAAATTATCCTAACGATAATATATAGAATGTTAAATAAGAACTTTGAAAAAAATTCCTAATCATATCATTTCCTGTATCTAACATTATATGATATGGTGTGATATTACAGTTTCTAACAAGATGACTGTCAGTTTTTTGATAGAATGCCGTTATTTTCCAGTGTGTAAACTTATTTTGTATTGTATTGTATCATTGCTATTTATATTATTGTTTGAAGCTACTGTATTGCTTTTATTCAAACCGATATAATTACCGCAATAGTATTCTCAATACACTGATTGGAATTGGATTTTGTGTGGTTTTGTTTTCATTACTAGTATTAGTTGAACCATATAGCATAGACGTAATGACTATGTATTAGTTGAGCCAAAATAACGGATATAATGAGACAATTCCATATGTTATTAAATATTGCGTAAAGACCTTTATCTGACAGAAAAAAAAACATTGAACAGAAAATGAAGACATTAAACTTAAAAGTAAAATCCTTTTCGAGAACTTTTATAATGGATTCCTAAACAGACGTTAAAACAGATTCCTAAACAGATGTTTTACGTTTAATACCTTTCTTATATCATGTGAATATTAATAGATATATACGTAAAACGAAGTTAGTTCGTTTTTTTAATGGTTATTTAAATATTTCCTCTTCCACACTGTCGTTGCTTGATTGTAGTTACTGATGATGTATACGCTTGACTAAATTTCATCAAGATTAGAAAAATGTTTGTGGGTAAAATGCATTTGCCCGTGTCTTTATTCTATCAAGTCTTTCCTTAGTTCTTTGCCCTCATGCTCTTCTATCTTTCAGGATTATACTTTACAGGATATATTAATGAATGTAATAGTTACTTTACCAAAATCTTTTTAGTACTTTTATTATCACATCCTTTTTATTATTGTATCGTAAGGTAATTCCTTTTTTGGATATACTAAATTTGAAAGAATGAAAGTCGACAATCAACAAAATTATTAATTAAGAAATTCATTTCAAGGGTTTAGTTCCCAAAAATTATATATCACAAGTTAAACAATAATTGTGACATTTATAAGATGAAACCCACGTGTTTATGAAATATGCTCTAAAAATAACAAACTCACATAATCCCACGTACTTTTTAATAACATAACTCTCACGCCAAGTAACACTTTTCCGGCATTTCACCTTGAACCGACGATGATCAAGTTAATTAAGAGAAGAAAAATGCTGTGTCATAGATTAAATGACCATGATTAATATAAAATATGTGAAGCTATTTAACAACACAATTGAATCTATTTCAAATAACCATTTGATAATTAAAAATGCATAGAAAATTTAATAATAAATGCATAAATATTTAAATAATAAAAATGATAGTATTAGGTAGGCACTTTTACGATAAGATATCGTTTCCAAACGTGAGTTTAAATTGCTGGAATTAGAGATTTTTGAGTCAGCACCAAGCTTAATATGGCGTTTATGTGTCTGAGTATCATATATTCGTATATGAATAGGGGCATGTATAGGTATGAATATACGTGAAACATGAAGAAATAGAGATGTCGGTACTTGTCACAAACTATATTTTAATCTAAACATAATTTTTTTATTATTATAATCTGTAAAAATGGCAGTATTTGACAAATTTATTCGTGTTCGGAAATTATTTTTCACGGCAAAAGTTTCAATTTATGTAGGTATTTATATTATTTCATACTTTTTTGCATTTATTTTTATTATTTATTTACAATATTTGCAGTGAATACAATGTTTTTATAAGAAAGTTGTATTTTTTGAGTTTTAGTACTTACAGTGTGTTATATTTCTAAAAACTTCACGAAACTCACAAAGAATTTACCAATATCTCATTTAATGAAATCAGAGCAGTCATTTGCGGCATTCCATGAACGTGATACATACCCACATACACGCATGCGTGCTCATATAGATACTTAAATACCTACAAACGAATATATCCATAAACTTCCCAATTTTGGTTTCACTGTAGTCGGGTAAAATATAACATTAATCAAGTTAAGTCTTTCAATACAGATATAAATGGCGCTTATCTGATTTTGCTTTGCCAGATTTAGTAATAAGCGGAATGTTAGTGAAGCCACATGACAGCAAAACTTTGGGAAAAATGGAATAACTAAGATAATTTTGTGAGATTACATTGATTTTTTTCCTATATATATATATATATATATATATATATATATATATATATATATATATATAAAATATATATATATATATACACACATATATATATATATATATATATATATATCACTATCTCCGTTTTCGACTTCTTGCCTAAATCAATATTAGTCAAACAAGTTCAAACTCCTTAAGTTTACTTCTCACCGCAGAAGAATTACATGACATACATATATGACTTATGACCAAAGAGCTCGACAGGCAAGTCATGAAGAACTCAAGTAGAATAAATCTACTCGCCATTAAGTGGTTCCTGTTTTTACCTTCTGTTTCCATTACCAAACTTTGGGTACCGTTTATTGTTGAAGTCCTTATCAAGATAAGTCCAGCAAGTTTAAACTTGATGAAATTGCTATTCAACATTATAGTGTACTGTCATCATATTTCGGGTCCTTCATCCGACTCTAGTTAATATACGTGGAGAAAAAACTTGGTAACAAAATTGAAACGAGTGCATGTCATACCATCTTATATCATCTACTCCTTGCCATTGAGAAGTTTTAAGTTTTTACCACGATTTTCCGGTAATGGTAACTTCTCATCAAATCCTTGTAATCTAATAAACTTTGTAATAAACTTTTGACGAATTCCTGTTACCACTTCTGTATCAGAGGTGGTAACAGGAATTCGTCAATGTCTGGCTCCATTATCAGACCTTGAACAATATTTGCGACCAAAAAACTCATTAAGATAACTTAATGAGCCTAAACTAAAAGAAAATGCTTCTTAAAATTGAGAAGTATTATTATCATCCTTCGACTCAATTACAAGATTCTTGAAGACTTTGGCCATTATATGTGGCCAAAAGACTACTCAAGAAAAATCAAACAAGTAAAAACAGTGAATTTTGTCCTTACCATGTGCCTGCTCAAAGGTCACATCCTTGGCACTATTTATGTCCCATAAAAATGCAAAAACTAGATAAATACATGTTTAAAAAAATGCATACGCGTCGAATTCCTCGTAATTTTTGAAGTCGTTTAAAAAGATGCTTCGTTCTACTGACACCTTTAATTTTTCTTCCGCAAGATTCAGAAATGTTTAATGGATCAGTTGACTTAATGAGATATTTTTAATTACTCTAGTATTATTTTGTGTTTATCATCAGAAACGAATATTTTTAATATCATTACCATATTGATCAGTAAATTGATCTTTATTAGAATTATGTACCAGAAGATGGCAATTTAACAGTAGTACGTGAAATTTGGTAAATTAAATAGATTTTGCTAAAAGTGTATATAAGGAATATATATATATATATATATATATATATATATATATATATATATATACATATATATATATATATATATATACATATATAAATACATATATATATATATATATATATATAAGGAAATGCATGTTACATTTCCTTTTTAGTATTACAAATTTGAACAATGATCTAGAAGTGTATAATCAAAGTGGGACTAAAAACTGCGTATCTTTGATAAAAATTACAATAAATTGTCTGAGAATATAAAAGTTTCCAATGAAAAAATAGTAATATATAAAGTGCTCCGGATTTTTCAAAAATAAATTCTCTGAATGAGCTTAGTTATTTATTTCTTCTCTCATCTTTAAACTACCTTCCTGATATCTCAGTCTCCTTAGTAAAGAATGAGTGAATTATTTCCTTTATGTATCAAGGTTCCGAAAAATCCAATTTTCGAAAGGTCCAATTTCAAGATGCATGTAATATACAGCTACAAAAACACCTGAAAAGTTATCTGTAACTGAGCACTTAATTAATAATCGTTTTGCAATAAATTAATATTTATGCCATCTTGTAAATTTTGCCATATTTTCCAAAAATCAAGAATATGCTTGTGTTTATTTCAACATTCATTATATATCAAATTTGAAAAATTAAGAAAAAACCAAATATCCTATGTTCAAATTTTAAGCAGTCGTACCATTTCCTTTCAGGAGTCCATAACTGAAAATAAAAAACCGAATCCTTATAATATCAATCCGTACATTTGCAGTTTTCTCGGGAACTACTAGACATAGAAAATATAAAAATTAACATAATAATAAAACACGGATTATAAAATAATAACATAGTAATAAAACAATATAACTCAAAGATATTTGTAATGAAATTTTACGGGGGTGCACATTATTAGATAATGTGTACAGTGTGGGGTTGTGTTTGAAAGGACCATTCATGGAGGGATTCAAATATAATTTTTTCAGAGGTTTACTCTGAGGGAAAATATTAAGCGATGATCCCAGATCTTATAATTTTTTAAATATGCGCGACTTTTTAATGCCTGTGAAATATACGGCAAGTGATATACTTATGTTTTGAAAAAATATATTTGTAAATAATTTATTAAATAAATTATGGATTCTTAAATATTTATATGTACCTGAATGTGTGCGAAGCCCTCTTAGTGAATGTTCTACTCATGATTACCAGGATTTTAAGTTAAATCCTGGTAAAATACTAAAAGAATAATCCAAAATAATAATGAAACAAGAAATTATTTTCGTATTAACTCATTGACTTATTTTGTATATATTTTTCTCTCCTATAGAGCCCACCATTATTTTAGTTGCATGACGATATGTACTCATTAGAACAACATAGTTTCATTTCCAAATATTTTATACAAACATCGTGATAAGTGAGACTCGTAAAATAAGCAATAATAGCTTATAACCAATAGGATTCACAGGCATTTCAATTTCAAGGGTTAACATATCCAAGCAAATCTAAATTCTTTGAAATGGTATATTTATTGATATCATGTATTAATTTGTATTTTTGTGTAGCATACAGCCATTATTCCAATATATTTCTTCAAAATAAAATGCGGCATATAATTTAGGGTTATACACTAGCGATCACTGAATGTACAATATAAACCAAATTGATCGATGTAAGAAAATAAATTATGGAGGTACAGATCTCTGTCTGAAAAACTGATCACTTTTATTATTAAGTTTAAGAAATATTGAAAGATTAATAATATGTAAAAAAAATAATAGTCAATCCTGTTTTCTTGTTTTCCTTACTATTGTTACATTTAAAACTTCTTTTTGGTGGGTTTATTTGATATATTTTTTCGTCATTCCGTTTATTTCCCAAATAAGCTTTATTTATTTATTGCATTGATTCTATTTTTATCCCGATTTTGAAGAAAATAAGAGGACTATCAACACGCAAAACAATGTGTTTATTATATCGAATTTAGTAACTGTTTATGAATTTTCCTTTCACAGAAACCAGGTGTGATATTCACCGTGACATACGGCGTCCCCATGCTCCGAACTATTTGCCTTTGCACGGCTATGGGTTACGTATTGTGGGGCTCGCGCTCTATAGGTGGGATCACGCAGCGTCAAATCGACTCCATGAAGTCAAAACGAAATGTAATTCGTGTTGTAGTTTTTATAATTATATTATAACTAAACAGATACAATAATAATTACGTTACGTTTACCTGATCTGATACGAGTACTTCAAATTCTTGAACGCACAGAGAAAAGTGGTGATGTATGTAGGAAATGCAAGAAACTTTAGTAATATTTTACATTAGCGACTTAAATTAAATATTTACACCATAATTCTTCTGGTGTTAAAAATTTATTACAAAAAGAATATAAATAGTTAAGTACAAAATTAAAAATTGGATTATATGGCACAATCGCAGCAGTATAACCAAAGTGTCCCAATTATAGTGATATACTCTTAAATAAAAACCATTACATGTTGATAAAAATACAATAAGCCATTTCACTGCTTTCATTTATTTTTCAGTCTGTAACATATATGTGAACTGCCAAGAAAAGTCCATGTGATCTTGGGCCCAGTACCCAGTTTTGTAAGAATAAAAATGACACTCTTATGCAGAAAAAATGAAATTAACCTGTTTATTCTAACAGGTTATTTTACAAAATAGTTATTACATTCTATTCCTATGGGACTCTTTGAACAATCAAGAAGTAACGATGTGTGGATTTTTGCCACCAAACAACCACCAAAGAAAGCCACATAAATACAATTTTTGTAATAGTTTTAAAGTTTTATAGTGTACTTCGTCAGGATTTTATTATTGTTTTTATTTCTCTTTTTTATTAAACAATTCTCAATATATTAAATTTATAAAATATTCGCGTTTGAGAAGACACCATATATGTTTTGTATCATGGTTACAAATTTTATTTTATTTTTTTTTCAATCATTTTAGTGTTTTTTTTTATTCCAAGACATAAGATTATTTAAAATTAAATTATATTTTTCTAGCGTCAACGCTATTTTTGCCAGCGTCTTTCTATGTAGAGAAATCGGAAAATTTTCTATTTCTCATAAATCTAGATGAAAACACAATAAAAGGCATTATTAAAGAAAACTACAAAATTTGATTAGGGAAGTAAATGAGTTATAAACTTCAAAAAGTATGGATGATTACAAAAGTAAATGAGAGGTATGGAATCTCCCTGTCTCCTTCGCTCTCGTAGACCATAATGAGCATTACTAAAAACGACGCCACAATTCAATTCTTCTGTGTTTGACTTGACGTCAAGTTTAAACCTTTAAAACTAATTCAATTGTGTTATGTTTCTCAAAAATTTGTTCACCCCTAGTTAGCTTTTATTTTAAATGTTCACATGCCATACTCAGAACAAAAATAAAGTAAAATTATTGAAAATCAATATAAATATTTGTTTTTATATATATATATATATATATATATATATATATATATAAATATATATATATATATATATAAATATATATATATATATATATATATATATATATATATATATAAATATATATATATATATATATATCGACATCCATTTATATATTATTAAGAAATGTGACATTCCTTTCATAGTTTTGTCGTTCTAGTTCCTGTAGATTTAACAATAGTTATTAAGCTAGAAGAAAATAAATAAGTGAATACTGAATAGTTTAATTTATTTATAAAATTTTAATGTTCATAGTGAAATTATTTAATTAATAGAAAGTATTAATTAAGACTCTGATTGATTTTAACCATGACGATTCCTTTATCTTAAATGAAACACAAATTCAAAAATTATATAACTTCATTATGGTTGTGCATATAAACAAGTATGCATACAGACGAAATAGCGACTAAAATAGTGTAATTGGATAAAAAATTATACCGTGCCAATAAAAATATAAATGAAGTGGTATCATTTCATAAAATTTACACTGAACATAAATAGTATCACGCATTTTGAGAAGTCCGCATGGAGACAAAGAACCCTTTTAATTTTGTCATGTCTGTCAATCTATTACAGCTGCATATATATGCACAAAATTTTGCAAGTAGGAGTTTCATATAGGGACATTAATTAAAATAAAATAAATATGATGTTCACTACAAATTTGTAAAGTGATATTTTTTTAAAAGGAATTAAAATTTAATAGATATCTTGAAATTAATTTGAGGTGACATTTAATATTTTTAATTTATAAATAGTCATAATAAGCTTTAAAATGATTTTTGAATCCCTCCCTCAATCCTCGTTTATTTTTCAGCTACAAAATTGAAAAAAAATAATTACAAATATTTTATCCGATTTTTAATATAATTATATCTTTGAATTTGCATCCTGAATATAAAGAAATATATACAAATAAGAAACCCGTAAATCATTTACGCGCTTTGCGAACCTACTAGCAAAGCAATGTAAAATTAACTTTAGACTTAAAAACAAATTGGAAAATTGTCACTAAATATTTGAAGAAAAATACACTCTGTAGTACCAAATATATTTATTGCAAACTTTGCCCATAATTTTTTTTAAAACAGTATTTGTAGTTTGTATTAACAGTGTTTGAAAAAAATACGAAGAGCAGTATTTGTAGAGAGCTCTGCTCGTAGATGTTTGTAGCTAATAACGTTCAGGCAATTGAATTTAAAAGTTGATTTTAATCTGTTTTCTTACACTTTGAGCTTTCTCTATTCCAACAAAATTTATTCTAAGTTGGGTGTATATACTCGCCAACTTTGCATAGCTTTTGTCTTGTAAGTCTGAACTTACCATCAGCCACAAAATGTATGCATTTTAAACACAGATATTGGGCTTACTGCAAAAGACTACCAGTAGCCAGAGATAAGTTCTTGCTTTTTTATATCCAAGAATCTATGGATTGATCGACGATATTCATAACATCTTTATTTGTTGCATATCTTTGCATTGACTGACTTAATTATCACAATGGAGAGCACTTGTAAGAATTACCTTCTTATTTCGTTCAGCGCCAGAATACTAGTTAATGACTAGCTTTAATCCAGGATATAACTACCAAAACTAAAGAAGTCAAACCAAAGAAGTAGAAAAGAGTATAAATTAACTTGTCAAGCTTAAAAGAAACATTTAGATATTTATATTTAAATCATTCAGAAACTAGAAGTTAAACCTTTTTACCGAAGGTTGACCGAAAATATTTTTTGTGAAAACATAAACCAATAACACTTATGAACAATAACGAATTGCCAGAAAACTGTCTAACATTTCATTACTTGAATAACTTATACTTGAACACATTTCAATATAGAGATTAGCTAGACTATTTATTTTTATATCGGTACTAATGTGTCAAATGTCGCCAAGTTAAGAAAATAGCGCGGATTAAAAATAAAATTTAATGTGATAGATAATTACCATCAGAAAATTTTACTGAACTTTATTTGTTCTTGGTTGCCCTTTAATATTTGGGCAGAAATTTTTCCATTTTTAATACAATGACGTTTATGGAAAATTTTTGAATTTTTTTTCTTATTATTAGTTAAAGTTATTGTTACCTTTATTAAAACAATATACCTTATAAGAATGTAAAACAGTGAATAACAATCTATCATATTAAATATTTACAAGACGTTATACTTTTCCGAAATACGTGATATGCAATTATTTTAATGATAAATTTGTACGTTTCTAAAAAGACTACCTTAAAATTACATTTTTACTCAATGAATTTATAAACACATATTTTTCTTATATTTGAAGAAGTCATTCTAAAAGGCGTATTTGCAGAAACAATTTTTTGTAAAAAAATTTTGATTGAATTGTTTCGGTTCGTAGAATAGCCAGAGAAAGAAAAGGTGCAACGATTGCAAAATGTGATTCCAACATAACAGCGAATGCAAGTCCAAGAAAAACAATGTTATATATATATATATATATATATATATATATATATATATATGTATTTATTTATATATATATATATATATATATATATATAAATTAAATTTGAATATCTAGCTCCTACTGCAGACATTTTTACTTCATGACTCAATTTTCTTTCAATATATTCTTAAATCCTGGCATTGTGTATAATCATGTGACAATTTTAATGTACATAGATTATTATATAATTGTACGCTTTTCTTATTAAATAATTAATTACTTCTACGTTTTAATATTTAAATACTTAATCGTCAAAAATAAAATAACGTGTCAATTTTTACGAGACAGGAAAATATCCTACCTTCCTACAATTTTCTTAAATTTTGAGAATATATTATTAATCTTATAACTTAAGTAAATATTCAGTATTATTAAAAAAAATAAAAAACAACGGACATTAAATATTTTATTTGCCTTCAAATACCATACAATGGGAACAAGTTTTTTATGTATAATTTTGCCAATCGTATTTTTTTTATTTTTTCTAATCTATATTTTTTGTTATCATACCCCATACACAAATTTAGTATGTTACGACAGATGATAAGTTAACCTCCACAGTTATATCAAATATTTTTATCCATACGCCTTGTTCGCTATATACTGCTGAAACGGACTTCGTCTTATAAATCATTTTCCGGACTTCGTCTTATAATCCGTTTTCCTAAGGAATAATATTATGCTATGATAGATAATGAAAATATTTCTAACTAGCGTCGGCCTATTCTGCCACCTTATGTCATATTTCGATAACTTTATCGTATAAAGAGGAACTTTTATAACGATCTAATTCATCAATTGCCCACAAATCCTTTATATTGAAATGAGCGCCGTGAAATTCACTAAAATATTAAAAAAAGTAAAGCATTAATTTCAACTAAATTGGTCGGAATATAATTTCTCTCCCCCGTATGCAAATTTTCATTTGGTATAGCCATATTAATATTTGGGCGTATTATTTGCTCTAGTTTCAGCAACTTAAGCCTAATCGACTGGTCCCCAAGATTAATATATTTCATTATGACTGAATGTCCTTATATTCTATTAACTTTCCGCTATATTCTCCACAATATTCACGTATCACTTAAATTGTAAGTTCAATATGTAAAACGCATATGTAAAATCATACCTTGGCATGATTTATATATGTTTTTATTCGATAATTTCTTGGTTAATTAAACACGTTATAATAAAAACTAAATGTTTATATGTTTCCTTCAAATAATTTACGCGAGATAAACTTGTCATACTTTACGTTTTTAGTAAACGCTTTCATGATTTTCATTTACTTACATATTAGGTACATAGAACCTTTTAAACGATTAGAATTTTAAGGCAATGATCGGGTGATTTTATTACAGGGAATGAGTGATTCGTAAATTTAGTATATCTGTGCAAAGAAAATCAAATTACTCTTATATAATTTAGTTTTAATTGGGCAGATATGCCTAAATAGAGTTTTATTTTTAAATTATTATTTGAAAAATTCAAAACAATTTCAAGGTACATAAAGTAACTGAGCATTCCTTAGATTAAAAACCATAAATGTATATTTTTATATAAATTTTATTTGACTATATTTATGGTGTAATTTTAATAACACAGCACAAAAAAAACAGTAGTCCTCTGATTACCCCATATTAACTAATTATCAACCATTTAAAGGGATTAATTAGTTAATAAATGCGCGTATTTTCATAAAACTCTCATTACACTTCTTTCACAGTTTATAGATGTTCGGTTTATTGAAGTCTAAGGATAAAATACAGATTTGCTATAATTTCAAGCAAGTAATCTCAATTTAATTTCCAAAAACTGATATTTTCGCAATATACATGAATTATAAATAGCTTACGCGCGACGTAATATGAATTATAAGTAGCTTACGGGCGACGTTTTCTTTCGCTTGCGAGCAAATGTTGAAGTTAATAATTTAGTCGATCTAAAGCAAAAACAATTTGAAGGAAATGTTACCAGATTAGAAAAAATAATAGATTTTTTAATAAATGAAAACAAATATGTAAAATATGCCATGTTAGATTTCACATATGCCTTTTGCATTATAAATTTATAATTTCAGTGTTAGCACAAAATCGTATTATAGGAGTATTTTACGCAGGTCTTTCACCATCATATTTGAAACTAACGCAACATTAGCCAACTTTTATTTTCTTGCTTGTTTAAAATTTTTCCACTTCACAAGAGTCTGGTAGACGCTTGGATTTTCATTAAATTGAATCTCAGCTCATTTATTCTATACCTATTTTTTTATTTATTTTTTAATAACCTAAGTATTTTTTGTTTTTTTTTTATTTTATTTACTTGACCATATTTTATTAATCCGAGCGTAGTAAATAGTACAAAGGTTGCAATGATCCAGAAATCTTCATTTTAGTTCATATCTTTTGTGATTATTCAGGTTACTTAGTACTTTGAAACAACAATGTAAGGCAACCGCATACGCTGCGTCAGCTCACCCGTTACGTTCAAGCAGGATGAATGCGGGAAGTAAGTAAAGGTCCACTATTTGACTCGCTTATGACTGTTTATATTAAATTATTTTCTAAATATTTAAATGGTAAAAATCTGTATTTTGTTATTAGTAGTGGTGTCGTAGAGCTTTTTTAGATCCACAAATTGAAGAAATATTAGCCGGTTATAAAATACAAGAAGAATTGGTTTCTGAAGTCGAAGGCTAATTCAAATGTGAGGAACGTTAAGAATTCCAACGTGAGTGGCGACAGTGACCCTCTATAGCTTTATCTTCTGTGTCACTACCTTTATTACCTCCGATTTGTCGCAAATAAGTCCAGATACAATTGATTACTTATAGTTATACGTCGTGGAAATTGCTTTGGAAAAGATAATGTAACACAAGTGAATGTTGCGGAGAGTTCATAAAATGTAAGGATACCAGTCAAAATGAAATATATTAGTCTTGGAGACCAACCAAAGAAGCTTGAGATGTTGAAAAAAAGAAAAAATAATATGCAATAATAATATGGCTGTAACAAAAAAAACTTTATACAGGAGAGAGAAATTGTAAACCAACCAAAAAGTTTAGTAGAATTAGTCTTGGGGACCAACCAACAAGTTTAGTAGAAATAAACATTTTATGTGTTTTTTTTAAGATCTTATTGAGCTCATTTTAATTCGAAATGTCTGTAGGTTATTTAATCAGATATATGTATATATATATATACATATATATATATATATATATATATACATATATATATATATATATATATATATATATATATATATATATATATATATATATAACTGCAATGTCAAGGCGAAGGTTTCATTTTTTACTAAGGTGTCTAATACTTGACTATCGAAATACTGATAAGAAGAGGCGGCAGTATTCACCGGTGCTATTTTGTTTTTGTATATCTATCATAAAATAATAGTATTCGCTAGGCAAAAACATAAAAATCTGTAAGAAACATCAAAGATTTATAGGCGAGGTTTGCTTCAACAATACATGGTAAAAAAGTCAGCGACGTATGGAAAAAAAAAATTTAAAATAACTAATTCGAGGACTTGTTACGTCGCAAATATAAAAGTCAGCTTATTATTTTGTCATAATGCACTAAATTCACGTGAGTTAATTATGTCTAAAAATTTACCGATTAGAATAAAAATAAAAAAATTTCTGTAACTGATCAAATTATAAATCTAAAAATATATTCAAATTTTATATTGTTTAAAAGGAAATAAAATATTTATTGTTAGTAGTTTTTTATTTTTTTGACATTGTACTGAATGTTTACTAAGGTTATAAAATAATGTTTTCTAGTGTCTATGAAAACATTAAAAGAATAAGACATATTTGTGTCTTATTCTTAATTGTTAAGTAATTAATTAGTAAAATACACAAGTAATTAATAATTTAAGTATTAAAACGTACAATTGTATAAATATTTATTTAAATTCAAATTGTTGCACAATCAGTTATACCCAGTGCAACTCCTCGTGTCACAAAATTATATGCGAATTTAGGGTTAAATATTTTGAGACCGTAGAATATTTTATTAGTTGTAATATATCAGCATCTAAATCAGTACATTGAACCTCTTTATGAATTCGAATTATAAATTATTTATGGAAGAAAACACAAAACAAATTGTTAGATTGGCACACAAAATTATTCGGTAGATATTTAACATCAAACAATTTTAATTAAATTTGTTTTACCTTGTCATCATAGCTATATACATACCTAATCTAACCCATCAGTTGCCCACAATTCCTTTGTACTGAAATGAGCTCCATGAAATCTACCAACATATTCTAACAAGTAAAGCGTTTATTTCCACTAAATTGGTCGGAATATAATTTCTCTCTCCAGTTTGCAAATTTTTATTTGGTATAGCCATATTAATATTTGTGCATATTATTTGTTCTAGTTTCAGCAACTCAAGCATCTTCGACTAGTCCCCAAGATTAATAGATATCCTTACATTCCATATGTACTTTCCGCAATATTCACGTGTGACTGGAATTGTAAGTTCATTATGTAAAATACATATGTAAAATAATTCCATGGCATATTTTACACATTTTTTTTAATTAATCAAACACGCAAAACTGTTAAAAAAGTGGGTCCAACTGCGTTGTAATCTAGAGTTATGATTTAAAGTCAGTTACTGGGTATTTATTTTCGAACATTAAAATTAATTTTTTGAAAAGTCTGTAAAGTAACACTGAGTTTTTCTGGTTAAGAAACTAACGAATTATTAAAATTTTCTTGAAATTTTCCATTTTATGAAAATAATTAGGTTACTTTATTAAGATTTTAGTTTGGATATTTATTTTTATGTTTTAAGAAAAATAATGTAAATTTTTTAGGGAACAATTAGATTATTTATAACACTTTCTTAATCATTTGCATTAATATCAAGGGATAAATCCGTCAGCAAGGTCTCAATAGCACACTTTTCAAACAAGGCATACAGTGTTAGACACGAGAAGAATGCGATGCTACCAGGTTTTCTTATTGCATATACTCACTAGCTCTTTATTCTTCTGACATGAACTTTCAATCTAGAGTCTAACCTTCATCTCACTTAATCCATCGTTATTAAATTTTCTACTAAGGTGAGACAACCAAAAATTAAGAGGTGGCATTTTGCACATTAACACCGATATGTTTCCTCGTCATCTCGTTTATATGGCATATTTGATACAAGGTTATCTCTTTCATGCAGTACAAGGTAACTAGTCTTTGCCCCACAGCCGACTTAAATAATACCTATGTGGATTTTAATGTCCTAATTAAGTACGAGTAGTTAATTTTTAGAAATGAAAAGCAACTTGTGATTTCGTTGTTATGTTAATTCCCATCTATAATTTAACAACATATAGCGTTCAAGAAATTTCAATGTTGAATTAGATATCGGGATAGGTACACATGGAATTATATATTAACGATTGCACATCAGATTACGGTAACTCATATTTATGTACGTACAATTTAAAATATCCTTTAAGAAATAGGTAAATCTAGTTTATTTCTCTAATTAAAACTGTTTACTTTCTTAATTAGGACTAATTTACGACTAAGTTACTTTTGGCTAAGTTACTAATTAAAAAGATGATTCCTAACTTTTACTGTGGCTGTAATGTTGACTTCTGGTTAGTTATAATCATAAAACACTGTTTAACTTTAACTCGATATATTAATCGAATAAAAAATAAAACTTCACTAATTTTCTACACGGCACTCCGTGTATTTTTTCACTTTTCTGTGTTAATTTTATTATTTGTATGATTTTAATTTTTTCCTTCAAGTCACATTTATTATCCTCTAGACTAATTATTATGTAGTTTTTAATATAGCTCGTCTTCATAATTAGTAGCTAGTTTTCATAATTTTCCTTCACATATTTATGTACATGGACACAATTTACCATAACACATTTTTAGTTCTCAAACTAATTGATTAGCAGAAAAATTCATCTGCTTATATGATTGAGGAAATTAAAAATAAATCTTTACCGCGAAAAGCTATTGGCGATGAATAATATTATTGTATATGTTGAATAATTTTGACGATATTATAGAAAAAGGTAGGTGTGAAAATAAAACTTGAAGAACTTGAAAAATATGGGGGAACTCAATTAAGGAATGTTTAATAGGTATTATTAAAATGATTAATCACGAAATATAGATTAAATGCAGAAACTTTAATAAGTAAGAAAAGGGAAAAGAAGCACCTCCAAACTGAATATGACATCTAATAATATTGAGCTGCACAAAGTCGGAGTAAAGAATTGAAAAACAATTTTTATCAAATAAAAAATATATCATCTTTTTATACATTTAACATAAACATATATCAGGACGGATAGTACATACTTTTGAGACGACAATTACAATAAGCCCTAATATCATAACCAGGTTGGGATCAACAATTGGATATTCACGATGATTTGATTTTCAAATTAATTTTAGAAACTTAACGTTTAATTAAAAATAAGGTACTTGACGTTAAATATGTCTTCAACTGTTATTTCTGGTCGAGATTTCTCGAAATGAGGAAGCTGGAAAAATTCTTCTATTTTCGAGATGAAGTCCGAAAACAATTCGATGACTCAAGAAACAATATAATTATGTTTTGCATTGCAAAACCTGCGTTAACTTCACGTCCCGTGCGTTTAGCCAGCGGTACGAACTTCAATTACACGTCGTCCTTTGTTCAGTCGTCCATTCAGAATCGGCTGTAAAACTTATATCAGCTCTGCATTTTCACACCACATGGTAACATTCATTTATACGCGGGCCATTCCAGAAAAAAGTCAGAAAAATATTAGTAATTTAAAGGATTTGAAGTCAAATTGCAATACTTGAGTATTAAGGTAAGATTCGCAAATATTCACTTTCTACTAGCTTAGGTTAGATATCATTTTTATGACTAGAATAGTAACTATGCAGTTTCCATTCCTAATTATTAAGTTCATGTTACATATATTCGGTTAAGCAACTTAAGGAAGTGTGATAATTTATAAAATTATCAAATACTCAAATTTCTAAACCAAATTACTCTATACCAAAATGTCGCCACAAATTTTATTGTTGTAATTAATTAGTAGAATTCAGGTTTGGTGGTAATGATAATTAACCAGAACTAAAGAGAACGGTTAATAAACATACTTTAAAGTTTATTCCAAAGAATAAATAGACCCTTGACGAAGTTATATCGATTTAAACTGTGAAAGATAGTCTATCGATTTAGCAAAAAGGATATAAATTATATAGAAATGAACCTAATAATAACTCATAATGTAATTTCATGAAATATACAAATAGGGAACAATAAATCATTTATGTCTTATATATGTGACAATAAGCCAGCCCGATTCTATTTCAGCATCGATTAATAGAGGAGTTTGAAAAATCCAAGGTGTATTAATATTTGTATTTACGATACAGACATTACATTCTACAAACGTGGCACTAGTTTATATTCCAGATAAATACGGGCAATAGATAATAGGAAAATTGTCGAGAGAGGCTTTTAAGAATCTGGTCAGGGTTTTGAACATCACATTATAGCTGTGACTAGTGACAAAGATTTTGTTTAAATTTAGCTATGAAAACCCTTCAGAAATGAGTCTCTACTTCAATCATGCTGTCCATTTTTGCGTTTGGCAACATTTTAAAATAGCAGCATAACTACCAGTCGTATATTGATGCATCAGATACATGACGTAGTTCTGGCGAGGAAAGTGACCATGGTGATTAAGGATCAAAAAATAATGTTCAGTAAACTAGCCAAGAAATAAATATAATTTTTAAGGAAACACGTTCATTGGTACAACTAGTTCTCCTTTAAAAACGTTACTTTGCAGAAATATGCTAAACAATAGTTCAGCCACGAGTTTAATTTATTAATAAATGTGAAAGCACGTTGGAACCCTACAATAAAAATGACTGAAAGACGTTCAACATTTGTAAATGTAATAAAAAAAACATTAAAGACTTGTTGATTTGAATATGTTCTCAGTGCAGAATGACAGCGACATCTGCGTACTACCACCTTTGTTAAACTTTCACTGCCCATAAAATTGTTGGAAATCTGCATTATTGGGAAATGATGCTATAATGCCGACACCTCAAGCCATAATAGACGTATTGGTTTAAAAATTATAAGAAAATAAAGATGACCAAAATAAGATTAATGAAAGCCACAACGTAAATTGGATATTTTTGTACGGTTATATTTACGACCTTCCTAAATTTAAAGACAACGGAAAAGATGTTTAATTTAGGGTTACTTTAAATAGCTTTAGTTAAATTTAGTAACTTTCTTTATTACTTTTTAAAACTTAATAATTTACTGAAAAATAAAATCCTTTCCTACACCTGGCCTCTTATAATTACGTCAAAACTTTTGAACAGCAACTACAGTTTCTACTGACTTAACGAATATCATATAATAAAAAGGTATTTAAAAAAGTATTTCAGCTATCCAAAATAACGGGAACACGAAACTCAAACTTAGAAAATTTTTACAAGTTTCTCATAAGTCTGAAAACCAAAATTGGCAATAAATTACTTTTTATTTTATTACCTCAAAACATTATATCGAACATATGAAACATTTTATCAGACGACGCATTAAGTTCTTTCGTATTTTAAAAATCATACTTTATTAAAAATAATTATGTTTGTTCTTTTTCCATACTAACTGTATACTAATTGCAATCGTGTCAATATACATATATATATATATATATATATATATATATATATATATATATATGTATAATATATAAAACCCGTTAATTGTAGAGTTAAAAAATAAGAAAAATTAATAAGTTTTGTTACGGAAAGATATTTTTATTTATTTAATTAAAGGATATAATTGAACACGTAATAAATGCTGATTTTACTTTGGAGTTTTTAGTCTTTTCATTATCAATAAACTTCTCGGCTATTCAACAAGACTTCAGAATTCACAGCCGGGAATCCTCAAAATTCCAGTAGCAAAAATAAATGAAGAAAACAAAAACCCAGTTTCGACAGCTTTCTTAATAATATGATGTTAGATGAAATAGAGACATTTCAAATTCTGGTTCTGGTAAAATAATTTATTTGGCTTGTTAAATTTTATTTTGTACTTCAGGACAACTTGCACGACATAAAAACAAAGTGACTAAATTTATAATTTCTTAGAAAGTTTGACAGTGTACATATTTTTTTTAAATTTTTACTGTCTTCGAACGTTGGATAATGTGTTAAATTTAATATCAAAACATATTTATAATGTATATTCATATTAAGATTACTTTAATAGAAAATAATTTACCTATATATGATTTTTTAAAACTTCTAATGTCATAGTGACATGTAGAAATATTTTTATGAAAGAAAATGCGAATGGTCGGGAAACGTTTGCACCACTTCTAATGTAATCTCGAAAAAGGATATTAGTATAATGACATAAGTTCTTATCAAGAAATTAATTGCTAAAATAGCTTCATTAGTATAATGATATAAGACATGTCAAGAAATTATTTGCTAAAATACTGAACACTATGTACTTTCATACTACTGTACTTTCATACTACATGTACTTTCCTAAAAGTACAAACACTGTGTACTTTCATACTACAATCAGATGTACGTTCGTTGCAATAGTCCAAATATTCGACTATGTGACCAACACTGACGCCTACCCTCGTGCGACTGTCCACATTCAGACTGTTTACTTAAGCGACTCCTACACTCCTCCTATATTATTATCTTTTAATTCCATGCCCATTTCGCCAATATATGCCGGCGAGAAAAAATAATGCGTATTTTAAATACATGAGAAAAAGCAAAATATATAAACAGAAAATTACTTTTCGTTATGCAAATTTGTTTTAAAAATATATCTATGTACTCACAGGCCTATTCTACAGTTTTATTATGGATAGAGGAATTTTTGTCGTTTTTACTTAAACAATATTCTAATAAATACAATTCTGTAGCCAAATAGAATATATTAAACTTAATAGCAGAATATGAATTGAATTCGTTTTCCTTTTCCTTATATTTTCACTGAAGTAAATCTTACAGATTTATCATGTTCATATTCATATTTCTTGCTAGATCTTTTATTTTTATTATCTGAGAACAAAAAAATCTCTAAAGCACTAGTAAAACTCATACCAGGCTTTCAACCAAATCAATCTAGCGTAAATATAAACTTACCAAATATATGATATTTACAATTATTTTCCAATTTTTTGAACCCACCGTTAAAGAACTAAAGAAATTCCAAGTGAAATGAAAGATGCTATACGTAAATAGCAAATTGTTTTCAAGCTTAATATTTTGCGACTTTACATTTATCGCTAAAGAATCTGTTTACAAAATGCACATTAAAAATATTTCACTTATTATTTTTACTTTATTAATTGTGACTCGATATAAAAAATCTGTTTACAAAATGCACTTAAGTCTCAAAGTGTTGTATTATCAGTGTGTGACTTACAAGAGTGGATAAAAAGAAAGACGGACATGGCGGAAATATAAGTTACCATTTTTGTGCTATGGAACTTTAAAAATTGTAAGCGGAACCAATATTTTATTTTGAAGACACCCTATGATAACCCACTAAAAGAGAAACGCAAAAAAATTTTGCTCTCGCATAGGATTACATTAAAACCCTTTTCTCAATATTGATGGAGATTTCCACATAAAGTATACAATTATAATATTTTATTCACATTGCTTTAAAAACTTAGAAATTGTGAGGCAGATGATATGACGCAAACAAGTTATAACGCTTACTTATTTTACTCCGTAATTGGATCAAGAGTAATGAACCGCTCATTTATTTAATAAACGTAACTAAAAATAAAATTAATTATGTTAATAAACCAAAAAAATTATTAAACCAAATTAATGAGCCTGCCTTCTCGCAGCCAGTTATAATGAGATTTTTTGTAATTAGGTCGGATCAATCATAACTAAAAGTAATAAAAAACAAAAATTGCAAATACAAATTCGTTTTAACTGAAAGTATTATCGCAAGTGTTAATTTAAATAACATAGACAGACTACGAGCGTATAAAATGCGTTAAAACGTATTCTTTATTCCTCATTACTAACATAACATTTATATACGTCTATAAATATATTAATTTCTCTCACACTCGTGACTTACGATATTGACCTATGTTAAAACACGTAATAGTTTATAAATAATTAACAATAATTTGATATGTTATACTTACCTGTAAAGTATTAAAGTTTAGATCCATTAATCTCCTTTGACACATTAATCGAAAATTCTCCAATGACTCACAGCCATGCCTGTTTTAAGCAACTTAAACAAATATGTGTATCTATTGTAAAAGTTTTTGTGCGCTTAATCTACGAGCAGGACTTATCCAATATTATTTAAACTTTTGATCATGAGCTTCACTTCTAACTTAACTTGAATGTATACCTACGTGTAAGTAATCAGTTTAGTTAGACAAAAAGTTTATTTCCATTTCTCAAATTAGCTTTTCTGTTCACAAATCTATGATGGCTTAGTCAAAACCCAATCAAATTTGCTTGATTTTATTGTATTTTACATAACACTCCTTTCTTCCCTTCCATTTGAAAGCATATTTCTTTTTATTACCTTTTATTTTATTTTTTTTATTTATTTCTTTTTATTACCATTGTTTTTAACTTTCTATGCTTTCTAATAAAAAAATATATGATTATATTTATACACCTTGCTAAACTCGCATTTATCGAAAGTGAAAGATTAGCGTTAGATTTAAAAAATTCAAAGCTTAAAACACATATCCTCATATATAATGTATAAGGGTAGTGCATATATCAACTAATTAACCTAAAAATTATTATTTAACATTATACTTTCCAAGTAATACCCACGTACACAAATTTTCTGTATGATTTTCCGTATTTCCTCTTTTCATGAATGTAAATAAATTTAAATTGTAAGCTTTTTATTTATTACATAAGCTTTTATCCTTTCCGTATTAGGTACTTCCGCACGGCAATGTGTAGGTGGCGTGATTTTATACGGCGCAACAAAGGCCGCAACGGGGCAGCCGGCTCGTCTCCCGCCGACTGGCACTCGCACTCCGGCTCGCGTTTAGGTTTTTCACTCGTTAACGTAATTACTCAAATGTCTTAAAATATATTATACTTAGACTACATAGTGAAGGCAATTTGTTTAATTTATTCATATTTTTCTAGACTCTTTAAAACAGCTATGTAAATTTAATTTCTTTAAGATGTGCTTTTCGATGCTTAATTTTTTTTAGACTTATAGATATAATCACTTTAATAACAAGTTCCGTCAAGCCGAAACTTGAAATATAGTATATTTTCTATGGTTAAATTAATAATTAATATATAAAACCAAGATCAAAAAATTCGTCTACCTCAGTAGACTATATATTTATGGATTAGATAGTTCAAAAGACTTATTTACTTTTGCAAATATAGACTATTCCTCAGAATTGGATAAACTTGGTAAGTGTTAACTTCTATATATCATCGAAGATCCACTCTCTATGTAAAAGTTTCCTATTCCGTAATTTTCAAATGAGGTAATTATATGTATGGTTATGATTACTACAATATAGTTTATTAGAATATTAAAAATGTATAAAAGTAAAAAATTAATCTACATAAAGGTTAAGAAAATAATCGTGAAAACGTACAAAAATAGCACAGTTTCAAAACTCACTCCGTTGCATTCAACAAGAGGAACAAAATCGTTTCTTAATTAAATTATAACAAACACAAATGAATGTACAGAGAAAATAAATAATTTCAAGATTATCTAATTATTTTGTTACATTTTTTTAATTGCAAATTATGCCAAATAGCAATTCGTTACTTTAACCTCAAAGAACGATAATGCAATATTTTTAGTCACTAAAATGATTGAGTAATGTTTCGTCTCTCAATTTTACTACAAGACTAAGATCGTGAGAAAATGTTTTAAACTCCATTTTTCATTATAAAATTTATTGCAATTAGTCTGTGATTTAGCATCAATATTATATTATCTGTATGCTCAAGGAGTAAGTTGAATAAAGTAAAAGAATGTTTCCCACATTCAAAAATATTCCAAAGAAATATTTAAAAGATTTCGGAAGAAATTATTTTGTAAATATTTTTCGCTTACCTTAAAAGTTGTAAGCAAACGTAATTTGTTGGTAATTTTGTTGAAAACGTGGTTTATAAATATTTAACAAAAATGCTATGATTGAAATCTACTGATATTTGAAAATAGACACAGCAGTTATAGCAATAAGGGCTACGATATAAAGAAATTACTTCTAGTATCACGATGCAAATTTAAAATGATATTAGGGTAAAACTTTAAAAATAATTCCGTAATAAAAAAAATTAAAAACTATTTTTAATAAAACTGAGACAATGCTGTTAATAAAACCTGTACAAGGTTTTCTTCCAAAGTGGTTTAACTTTTAAGAATTTATATGAAGGAAAGTATATTTATGTAATTTAGAAAGAGAGCTTGTTGAACAATTTTAATAAAAAATTAGAAAAATAACTGTATTGAAAAAAAATGAGAAAGTTAGCTTAACTATTATCTTCAAGTACAGAAGCAAGTTTCGATTATTTTATTGTTTTAACACTAACCGAATGAGAAGAAATTATTTAATTGTCATTATATAAATATTTAATTGAAAATTACTTGTTTCAATTTCCAAATTCAATCCATGATAATGACATGATAACTTAGACAAAAATTTCGCAGGCGAAACAAATTTAATCAAATAAGAGAAAAAATTTATGTGCGACAATAGTAAGGACAGATGATTCTACCATATTATTTAAAAAAAAGGCAATTCAAATTTATAATTAGGAAAAATAAACGAAACGATTCGAATTGTTAATTCTATCACAAAAATTTGACATTCATTTTGGATTTTTAAACGGCATTATTTAGTTTCACGTCTTACATGTCGCCGAAACAAATCTTCCGATCAACTTTTAAGCCACTTCTAATTAACCATTTCTCGTTTACGCACGTACTCAATCTCCGTGCTAATACAGTATTATCATAGTTTCTACCTTGTATCTTCAAATTCTTATACTACAGTGGTGTAGCTAACCTAAGCCGTAGGACGAAAGGATCTACTGGTTTTATATTGTATTGTGGGTCTCGATGATAAGCTTTGTCCTTAAACTAAGAGGTTTGACTTGAGAGCCCATAAGCTATAGCCTACAAACAAGCTTGTAACCACTGTGACATTTTTTTAGGAAACAATAATTACCATGGCGTTAAAACGAAGGAACTAATTAGGTGACACTGACGAATTAGGTTCTGTAAAACATTTTTCAGAAAAAGTTGCATTTTTAAGATGAAATAGTGAAAAAAGGTAAAATGTTTCAATATGATAAATTTGTGCCCAAATATGTTTAAATTTGTCTTTATTGCGTAAATTCACTTTCCCGTAAATTGTGGGAAATTGGCTCCATGACTGTTCACGACAAGACTACACTAAATTTAGTAAAAACTTGTTGTACATAGTTTTCCAAAGCACTGTTTTATTGGCGTTCAAATAAATTCCATTATTTTCATTTATGTCCACAAAGAATTTTCATAAATTAACATCTAAATTAGAAAGGTACCTTGAATGGCGCTACTGCGTTTTTATTAACGGTGAACCATTATTGTTATTGTTGATCGCTATATATATATATACATATATATATATATATATATATATATATATATATATATATATATATATATGTAATATATATATATGACATTTACGGTTATTTATTATCAAAAAGTTAGTCAAGGTAGATAAGGTTTTTATTATCAAAAAGGTGCCAAAATTGACAAAACCGTTGAAAAATGGGCAAATATCTACTTCAAGAGATATTTATCCATTTTTCAATGCTTTAAACAAAGTAACAAGTGAGAGAATAATTAACGATATCAACCTGAATATATTTCAAGCTTTTACATGTTAATGGGAAGATATAATGAGACATATTTTATGAGAATATGATGATAGCATCTGGTTTTAAAAACGTAAAGGCATTAATTTCAATAAAAAATATTGTATTTGTGTTGCTTGAACAAATTAATGTCAATGTTGCTTGAACAAACTTATTTTAGTCCTTTCTTCCTTATTATGCCGAGCGAAATTTTCCACTCAAGTTAATAAATCGTTGCGGTAGATGTGGCTATGATAAAGAAAACAACAACAAAGAAAACACAACTTGCTCAGTATGCTATTATATGGTTTGGAATATACATATTTTTAATTTTCTAAAACCACATTTTTTTATATATAAATCACGAATATTTTACTTGCATACGATAGAAGGTGCTTAGTGCCCCCCGAAAAAATCGGGCAATTTGATTTTAGGAGTGTTCTAACTCATAATAACTTACCAGCAAATATTACAAATTAGTATTAGATTTCGTTATATATCCATTAGTGAACAAGGAGATTGAAGTAACTTTTAAAGGCTATTAGAATAATGTGTGGTAGATAACCAATAAATTCAATAACAATATTAATAAAAAAAGGAATTATTATTTAGGTGATAGTAAGGGAAACAAAAAAAAATTGTAGCATATTTCTAATTCAATAAGCAATATTTTTATGGTTAATCGTCATATATATATATATATATATATATATATATATATATATATATATATATATATATATATATATATATATATATATATATATATATATATATATATATATTATATATGTATATATATATATATATATATATATGTATATATATACATATCTTGTAACATTTACGGTTTTTTATTATAAAAAAGTTAAGGTAGATAAGGTTTTTGTTACCAAAAAGGTGGCAAAAGTTGATAAAACCGTTGACAAACCGTACTTCAAGAAATATTTGCTCACTTTTCAACGCCTCTGAAAGTAGATCGAAAACAAAGTAACAAATCAACAATATCAATCCGGATATATTTCAAACGTTTACATGTTAATGGCAAGTTATAATGCAACATATTTTACGAGATTATAATGAAAGCATTTTAGGTTTAGAAAACGTAACGGTATTAATTTCAAGAAAAGAAATTGTGCTTGTTTTGCATGTAAAAGTTAATGTCAATTCATTTTAGGCCTTCTTTCCTTATTATTAATATATTTATTACGAAGAAATGATTCATTAAACGATATGTCAAATAAATCAACAAATAATTTGATGGTAGTGGTAAATACTTTTATTGCGGTACACAATCTAATAACTCAATAGTACCGACAATAACATAGGGTCGATAAAATACAATCGCTGAGTCAGCTAGCTATTGTGAGAAAACTGTACTCCCAACAGTTACTATTTCCCAGCGAAATTATTGTGGTAGATGTGGGTACGACAATGATTATTTCATACGTCATTCATTTTTATTTGGTGTAACGCATTACAACAAATAAAACATGACTGTTTAGATTTACTTAAACATGTATACATATGCGTGTTTTGAGGCAAGTCCATATAATGTTATTATTTCATGGATTTTTAGAAAAAATTAACAAAATATTAAGAAAATTTATGCAAGAAATATATAATCGTACATTCAATTAGAGTTTCCCATGTAGCGTTCAACTACGATTTACTTCAAGAACAGGGTCATCATTTAGTTTTGCTGGTTTTCCCTTGGTTTTATTAGAATATTATTGGTGAAATTAAATGTAAGGATGTTAAATGAATTCAGACCCATTTTATATATTGTTGTGTTGATACTGAATAGAGTGTTCTTCATGTCTTTAAACTTTGAGCTATTTATTGAAAATGGAATTATCCTAACCCAATACGACTTATGCTTACCAAAAATTTTAATTTTTGGTTTGATGTAAATTGTTGGTTTGAAAGGATCTTCTGTACAAAACAGAGTGAACGTTTGAATGCTGTTTTTCTTGAGAAAGTTCACTTACAAAGAGTTCATCATTTAAAAAATTGTTATGGACTGCTAAATTTCGTCGTCACCGTGGTGTATTGGGTTGCATACGGCCTGTGCCTGCGAGGCGCAACGCGGGGACCCCGGCTCGATTCCCAGCCGCTCATCGAGCGGGGCTGGACTGGTGTTCTGGTTTGCTGTAAGAGAATCCTCTCGTACCAATAAGTCCGCCATATATATCAATTAGATACATTAAAATAGAGAAATAAATAAATAAATTTTCGTAAATAACTACATGCATTTCTTCGGTCAATAATGGCATACAAGATATGATGATGAATGTGGAATGTGGTGACAATATCTCTTCAATGGTGATCAGTATATTCATCCAGTTTGACTGCTAAATTTTGCAATTTCACGGAAAAACTTGGTATCTCCCTGAGTTTCTCTTAGTTCAAGCGCTCTGGTAATCAATCACTCAACTTAAACTTTCATTTAAAGAGTTACTGATCATACTCAAGCTCATTACACTTCACAAGAAAGAGGAGTTACTATTATACACTAGACAAATTACTATCAATTTCGTCCCGTATACATAGATATCACATAGGCTAATAATTCATTTTCACAATTTACAGGTCTTTCTAGATGTATCACCATGTTACTTAATATTCTTATGTTCCTTTTAATGAGATGATATCATGATTTATGCATATAAAATACACGTCCAGAAACAATCCTCTAAATATGATAAAAGTGTTCAAAGTTTGGAATGTTTGTACACTAAAAAAATACAAAAAAGTAAGGGTGAGAATAATAATTTGTTTGTTACGATTATTTTTAGAATTTTCATTTTTCTATTTTTTTTTGTTTGTTTGTGGATGCTTTACGTAAAATCTACTGTACCAATTTGAAGTTTTAGGAATTTGTAGAATTCAATTTGTTGTAAGGTTCAGTTTTTATTTCAATGCTGCCTTACTCGACTAACTAGCAGTATTGAACCCTGAAACTACAACTACTTTAAATTGTAATAACGGTAAATAATTCTGGTAATGGTTTTCAAGTATTTCTTCTGTAGAAAATGTTTTTCAAGTGAGAATAAACCATTTTTATATTACACTTTAAATAACTGTGTTGTTACTTTTATGAAATAAATTTACTTTTGTTTGCACTAATTTATTTATGTGTAATTTGACTCCAATTTTTATCGGATAGAATAGTAATTAAATAATTAATACAATATGTTATATATAATATAAATGTTATATAAATTAATACAATATGTTAAAACGATTGCCAATTCCCAAAAGAGTCACAGATTTCATATTGCCCAGAAAGTAACAAAAATGTTTCAAATATACAGAAATACCGGTCTACTTATACGGACCGTAAGGAAAACGCCAAGCACCCTTTAAAGATATGAAGTTTTTTTCCAGTTATTTAGGACAGAAATATGCCTAATTCTCTAATTCTAAAATGTTACGTATTTTAAATTTTTTTAATAAACATCTGAATATATCAGACGTCAAGTAATCAAATCGGATCATAATTGGGGACATAATAAGGGAAAGTTATGACAGTAGAAACACAATTACAAAAATTTGAAAGATTAATTTTCTTAAATTTTTTAAAAGCAAGTTTATTTTCGGGTTTTGATCTAAAGGATTTATATTTTAAAAAAATAAAGATATTTTTTAAAATTGTCCTCATGGACATAGTTTTACGATTATGCAGTATATATTTAAGGTCAAGATTTGTGATAATTATAAATATAGGAGTGAATTTATCACACACGAATAGATTTTCGGAGCGCTAGTTTAAGAGTAGAAAATATATTAGATTTGCAGCATTGTTGCAGCTATCCTATAAAGCTGAGTAGACTTTCACAAAGAGTCTTTATATTCTATTTATGAGTTAATCAGGCTTACCGTTTTTGATGATTAATTTATCCACAATTAACTTTCTGATAAAATTTACCGTCTTTCCTGTTACATTAATATGTTTCAAAAGATTATATGAGAGACACCGAGTCGAACTTTTAGTTTTAAATATATGTGCAAAATGTATCATAATAGTAGAGAAAGTCGTGATTCGGCCTCGAGCAAAAACAGAAAAATTAAAGTTTTGTTGCAATTACATGAGCAGGAATGTGGTCCTGATTCGTGGTGAAAATAGCAACAAATTAAGACAAACTACCAACCTAACGAATGTAAACATTCAGCCATATTGATGTTTCAAATTCAAAAAGTGCTTCAACTGTTTAAAAATTTATCAAAGACAAAATTGGTGCATAAACATAAGAAAAGTAATGAAATTTTATCAGCCTATTATGGAGCTTTGTCTTTAAGATTCTATTTACTAATGCAGATAATGGAAACAAATAGGCGTCCATGAGAACTTCAATTGGGAAATTATCCAAATACAATATAATGTAATAATTGAATTTATAAATATTTTATTAATACTAATAAAATGAAATGATATTAAGAAAGCCTGACTAAAAAATTACGTAGAAAAAAAAGGAAATGAATCTTTAGGAATAATGAATCTAAGAAAACTTTATTGATTAACACATTCTATTCAAATTTATTATTCCGTACTTCTTAAGGAAATTTATTGATTTATTCTCTATCATATTTTAAGCCATTTTTTGAGGTTAAAATTAGTCATGTTTTTGGAAAATTTAACGTCTTTTACATTTTTACTGCTTTTTACAAGGCTCGATGGGAAATGGCAAGTTATGAAATATTATGGAGATAATTTAATATATTACGTTTATCTCTGTAACTGTGTACAGTGAAAAATAAATATTTCATTTAGAATATTATATTAAAAACAAGAATTAGAGGACAACATATAGTATTGGGAAAAAAATTATAATATTTTATAAAGATGCCATCTCTATAAAGAAGACGATCAGACGTACAAGATCCATTTATTGACTTTGTGCGGGATATTGGATCTCAAAATATTCAAAGGTTGATTAGGTTGAGAATGGTATAGGGACATGACAATCGCGAAATAACATGTCGCTCTTACCGTTCTCCGACGAGTTAAACACGTTCTCCGACGAGTTTAACATTATGCTGTAGCTGTGAACAGTGACAAAAGTTACTCTTAAATTTAACCATATAATGATCTTTTGCCTCCATAATTCTATTTATTCATGTGTTGTGGAAACATTTTACGAAACAAATTATACGGCCACTCCTAATATTGATACCTCTGGCATATTATCCAGTTTTCGTGAAGAAAGTGAATACAGTGATTATGATTTTGATTCAGAATCTGAATGAAAACTGATGTACAATATACTAAAGAAGAAATCAATACAATTTTAAAGGAGACACGTTTATTGGTACAACTACATAAAGAGTCTTTTAATAAACATGATCTTTTAGAAATATTCAGAAGTATAGTTTGGCTAAGGGTTGAAATTATTATTGGATATAAAGACACGTTGAAATCTTTATAAAAACTTGTAACAAATGTTCTGCTGTAAAGAAATATTAAAAACTTATTGATTTGGATACGTCCTCTATAGTGAAAGGGTGCTGCAATCCTGAAATTTGAGATTATGAGTATTGGTTCCGAAATTATAATCGACGGAAGATGATTAAATACGCTTTAAGATGAAATAACATATTTCACTATATTTTCTTTTGCTCATTCCTTCGTTGGTTGTTCAGCGTATCATTTCTGATAAAGTGATTTATTTTTTTACCCAATTTTGTTATATACATCATGAAACTTGTAAGATGTATAAACAGAGCCGCTAAATCTATAATTTTTGAGAAATTCTTTTAGTGACCATGTTCCCTTTTAAACTATTATCATTTTCTACAGTTGGATGTTATCATATATTTAATATCAAAACATCTTTGTAAGGCATATTGGTTTTGAGATACCTGTAATATTCTATATTATATCTGCATATATTTCTTTCAAAATTTCTAACGCCATAGCGATAAAATAAAATATTTTTTTTTGGAGTAAAAATTCAAATTCCCTGCAAAATGTTTCACTACTTATAAGTTAAAACTCAGATAGTTTAATGTAATTTCATAATTGTAATGACAGATTTTTGTCCGCAAATTAATTACTCAAGTACAGAACATTACATGAGGAATAATTTTCTTGCAGCTAACTCGAATGTTCATCTTAGTTATAGCTATGTTTGCAGCCTGCTGTAACCAGACTGCAAATATAGCGTATCTGTCCTACTTTATCTACACACACTTTGACCCTAGTATATTATGCAAAAATATAACCGGTATATCTACAGAGGTTTCCACTAGTTGGCGACGGTAAATGCAATGGTGAATTATACAATTTACTACTGGATGGAAACCAAGCACATGTAACTGCCATTAAGTAGATGAAAATTTCAAAAACAGTCTTTTTGCCCTGTTACCATTGTTATGTTCTGAATAATTATTTATAATTATCTTTAATATTGGTGTATATAGCAAAATTCTACAGTTTCATAAACAATAAAATACGTAACAAAACAAATTTACCTAACCTATTATTGAGTATACCACAGTAACTAAATTACAAATATTGGCAACAGACTCAAATTAAAAAGAAAATATTGAGAAAACCTATTAACTTCATATCGAATACATGGAACATTGAAAAATGTTATGTGCGCATCAACATCAGATGACTAACAACAACATCTCCCCTCATACGTATGCACATTCAGATTGCTTACATAAATGTATACCCTCCCAAAAAACTAAATTTTATTTCCATGCCCATTTCGCCAATGTATGTTCGGGGGGACAAATATTGCACAGTTTAAATACACGTAACGCCATCTACATAAGTATATAGACACACTATACATTTGTGATATTATTACGCGTCAAGTAACTACGTAGTGCTTTGTTGTTATAATAATACAATGTAATTGAATTTTTAAAAATATTAAATTCTCATATTTTATGATTGATTAAACTGATTCCAATAAAATAAAAACTAAAAACATACAAGTCAACTACAATATTTTTCTATTAAATTAATTTCCATATTTGTATTGAATCAATTTCATGTGATGCGTTTTCAAACAAGTACGAAAACATATCAATAGATAAACAGGCAAACATTTTTTGTCATTTTATTACTTTTCTTATGCGTAACTTTTTTTAATCTACTTGAGTTTTCAATGTACTGACAGGTCAATTCTATAGTTTTATTATGTACAGAATCTATAGTTTTTTTTATTTGATTGAGATCTCAATATAAAAAATCTGCGTCCAAAATGTCATGTACATAGATCTCAAACTGTTTAATTACTAGAGTGCGACATACAGGGATGGACAAGCAGACAGATGGACATTGCGACAATATAAGTTTTCATTTTTGTTATTTAGTTACGGTATCTTAAAAATTATAAATGAAACCAAATTTTATTTTGAAAGACTTCTCCAGTGATAACCCGCTCAAAGAGATTACCTCCACCTAAAGTACATGCTTTAATATTTTATTCACATAGATTTAAAATTTTGGGAATTGCGAGGCTATGGCACTTAGAGGAACATGAACATATCATAAGAGTGATCACTTGTTTTACCATGAAACTTCAACAAGAGTTATCAATCTCACAGTTATTGAAGTGAAAACTCCTTTAGTCCTTCCATGCGCACTTTTTCTGAACTGTGAACGAAACAGAGCCGTCGCGCTCGGATCTGTGACGCTGAATCGTTTGAGCAAGTTTACTGTTCGGGTAAATTCGACTCCCTTAGGCATCGGTCGTCTATTTAAAACGAAGTGCATTTTTTAAAAAATTACGTTTAATTTTTTATTAATATTTTATATGAGTATAATTTAATATAACACACGAATTTTATTGTACAACAGCGTCATATTTAATCATTGCATAATTTCAAGCATATAAGGTTAGTGTTTAATATTTATTTTTAAAATTCGTTTTGCTGTAATACAACTATGTCATCATGTGGTCGTAAGCACAAGCCAGTGCTTTTTTTATTTATCATGATTAAAAATAACATTATGTGTGTCAAAAGAACTAAACAATAATAAAACTAAATAACTCAAAAAAATAATAAAACCAAATAAATTCTGTAGTTAATACTAAGTCTTTTTATTAAATAAATGGGAAAAAGTAATAACAATCAAACATGGCTAAAAGTAATAAATAATACAAGTTTCAATTAAAACAATTTTTTATTAAAAACATCACTACAAGCATTAATTTAAATAATATAGACAGGCAACGAGCATGCAAAACCTGTCGAAACATATTTTCTGTTTATACGTTATTACTTACATAAAACCTATGCACGTCTATAACATATTGGTCTCTATCACGCATATGATATTAGTCTATTTTAAAAACAGGCAAGTTTTTACAAATAATTAAGATTAGTTTAGTATGACATACTTACGTAAAAAATATTACAGCTTTGATATTATCTAAGTTACGATTAGTGTCTTTGCACTTGCAAAATAATAATGGTGTCATATTTGCACTAAAGAACTAGATTTTCTCACAAATTCTCTATTGACACACGCCCGTTTATTACGGTCGTCTTAGCAATTCTCGCTAATATGGACGTTTTTGCGAGCTTAATATAATAGCAGGGTTTCATTTATACTTTCGATTACGAGTTTCACTTACAACCTAACGTGATCTGCAATGCATACTTACTTTTAAATAATCATGGTTATTAGTGTAAAGTTCGGTTTAATTTCTAAAAGTTTTTTTCTTTTTTTAACTCTATAATCGGTTACGCAGAAACAAATAAAAGTTATTTGCTTTTACCATATTTTTGATGTGAAACATCTATAGGCGCAGGTTTGAACCGGATCGTTGGCGTGGCGACGCTTGCCGTGACGACGGGTCGCCACGCTATACTAAGGTATATATATAGTCTATATGTAGTACAGTGTACGGTATGGCGACGTGTCGCCATGCACAACCGGCTACGCGACCCCCTCCTCACTCAGTTCGACGCTGTTGTTTACTACGGTACACATAACCTGTGCTTTATTATTTTTGTATTAATTCTAAATAAATGTTTATTAAATAAAGTCACCATTTTCTGTGAGAAATTCGTAATACTTTACTTTTCCATTATGCTATATTTAGTTCCTGTAATAATCTTGTCTTTTATGCATATTACTTGTACGAACACGATGTTTCCCATCTGCCAGGCGTCCCGTGACGGCTCAAGTTTTTTTTTAGCACTCTTTGTTTTTCCCTTCCATTTTTAAGTCTGTTTCTTTGAACTAATAAATTAATTTCTGATGGATAATATCATACTTTTATTTGTATATTTAGCTGTTTTGAAATTATGATCAATAGAAATATTTTGTTTCCAATGGTCACTTTTTGCTTAAAACTCACTTCTACCGCTTTCTTTTTTATGTTTTTAACAATATCTCTTTCTCGAAAAAACGTTTTGTAGGGTACGAATAAATCCTTTTCCTTATTTTACATATTTTTTGTAACGATTTACGATACGAATATTTAGGATTAAATTTTTTCCTCTCAAATTTTGACAAATGTTTCTTTTTTGTCTTTACTAATTTGTCGCCATAATTTTCTCCCTCGAACATCAAAACTCTGCTTTTCTTCTTCTTCTTACTTTTCCTCAAATACTCTCTATGGTGTAAAAGAAATTCCACCAATCCTGTGCATAGTAATTGGCACGAAAGATTTTCAAGTTTATCAGTTATAAATTCTGTATTGAGTATATTTGGCGCTAATTTTGTAGATATTAATTTTTCACAATTAAATAAAATTACGTAACGTATTATTATTTCTACTTTTTTAAGTTCTTTACCACGGCCCAGGTTTCGTTCTATTACAACATCTTCAGGTGGGCTATTAGCAAAGATTAACTCTTAGGAACATCTAACAACATTTATATATTACAAAAACAATAGCGAGAGCTGGGTTTGTGTAACTTTTCCCACAATAATGAGTTTATTGCGGGGGACCGGTTTAGGTTTTATTATACTTACAAAATTTATGCAATATTCAAGTACTTTAGTGAGGGTAATAACTTAAATTGATGTTATTCTATGATGTTATACAATGTAAATGTTCCAGTGTATGTAATAAAATATAAATGAATATTATTCTCAGTAATATATTTATACAATAGCAAGGGTATCTGAAAGTTAGAACAAGGTTACATCACTAATTATTTATATATATCTCCCGTTTTATTTACTTTTTTTTTTGTTTTTACTAAATAAAATATCATCACCCATACTTAATATTTTCTAGACATAATATAGCTAGACATCATTGAAACTACAATACACTTCAAATTGTTTCAGCCCAGTTACACATCTAAATATAAAAGTAACCAAAAAATTAACAATTAAAAAACAAAAAGTAATTGAATTTTATAGTTTATAAGTATTATTTACGTCGAAAATTTTTCTATATGATTTTCCATATAACAAGTTTATATAAATATAAATAAAGTTGTAATATATGCTTTTTACATAGCTTTTTTTGTTTCCAAATTAGGTTTCGTAGCTATTTTTGCAAGACAATATGCGGGTGGCGTAGCTGCTTGCAGCTCAACAAAGCATGGAACGGAGCAGCTGGCTTACCTCTCACCGACCGGCACCGGCAGTCGCGTTCGAGACTATGTTTATGCCCGTTAATGTAATTATTCACAAATCTAATATATCGTACAATACTTTATTTAGACAGCATAGTGAAGGTAAGCTTTTTTATTTTCTGCGCGTATTTCAAGCTAAGTTTATATTAACTGGGTATATTAAGTCTAGTGTATTATTAAAACACTATGCATTTTTTTTATCACGGCGATTTGACTTCTATGACATGAATTAATATTAGGGATATATATTTATAAAATTTACAAAGATAGCCTGTTGATAAAATTTAATACAAAAATAGAATATCAGCTTACATAAATGTGATGGAAAATAAAAATTACTTTTACAATAGCCTTTTTTTACAAGTTTTGTATATTAATTGATAATTTTGGCATCAACAGAAGTGGCGGAAATTATTTAGTCGTCACATAAAAATATTCTACTGCAAATTTGCTGATTAAAATTTATAATGGCAATTCATAAAATTGACGTCAAAACTGAGACAAACATTTTGGAAGGTAAAGGAAAGTATAAATAAAATACAATAAATAGGAAAAAAATACATGCGACAATAACATTGAAATATACTTTTAAAATGTTTTTTAAGGAAAAAAAGACATAACAACATTTCTTTCATCATTTGAATTAAATTTTATGACTACGAAGAATACATGAAACCTTAAGAATTGCCTGATTTGACAGAGTCTGTCACCAATTTTTAACATTTGTTCTCAACCTCAGTAACCATGACTCTATTATTTAATGAATTAATAATCATTAATTCTGGTATTGATTTTCAACATTTTTAGAATTTTTGATTTATTTTTTTAAATTTGAATAAATCTCTCAATAGTATATTCAGAAATAAAATAACCACGACGCTTAAAAATATAAAGGGCAACAGAACAGCAAAAACTTTAATGAAAGTTTAAAGGATTCTCTCTTTATGCAATAAAGATACGAAGAATAGAACTGTACTTAGTATTATTAAACGGTTTTCTTAACATCGCGTTTCATATGTTGTTGATTAAATTTTTCGATCTACTTTTCTGCAAATTCTACTGAACCAATTCTATTGAAATTTTGCTCACATACTCTGTCCCCATGGTAATATAGCATTATGATAGTTTCTACTTTAGATCCGCAAATGCTGACGTTGCAGAGGTACTGCCTGCTTGAATCGTAAGACGTGAGCATCTATTGGTTTCAAATTATAATGTGAGTTTCGAGCAGAGACAAAGTTTAAACTCAGAGTCTCAACTCCATGATCCATTTCTATAGAAATACTGCCTGCTTGAAAATGGGACGTGAAGATTTACTTGTTTTAAATTAGTATCACAGGTCTCAAACAGAGTCTTCATTACTGGACTAAGGACTCCAATTCCTCAGTACTAACGCTACTGGAATACTGCCTGCCTAAATCATGAGATCTGAGAATTTCTGGTCTAAAATTGGTATTTCGGACTTAAAGTGTAGACATATTATAGTTATATGTTATCCACAATATTAAGCCATTTAACTCTGGATTCTAACTCCTTAACAGTATTACTGTTTAAATCGTAAGACTTGACGATCGGAAGTTTCAAATTGATAAACTAAATCACAAGAGAGAAGTTTGCGTCCTTGCAAATGTCAATTCGAATTGTTTTTTTTTCTCATAAGTAATACGGATAAAGCACCTAATATTAAACTCTATATGGAAAGCCAAATTGAGGTCCCAATAAGGTTTCATTGGATTGGGTAAAAGTAATAAAATAAAACCAAGCAAATAATATAAAAAATATTAAAATTAAAAACTGGTAAATATTGTTTAAACCATAGGATCTTTTTCTGTACTCTATGATGCACTAAAAGCTGAAAAATAATTATGGAACACCAATCTGATGCTTTAATTAGACTAAAATAAAATTGCCGCACGATTTTATTAGAACACGCATTTAACAGAAAATTTTCTTTTGCCGGAACTTGAAAATCGTATTCTCACATTTAACATTTTCTCTTTATTTGACCCGTCTGTCCTAAATTATGTTTTAATAAACGTTTTAGCCACAATATTAAGGAGCTCTATTTCATAGGCCAGGTTATATATGACTTTGTAATAAACGTGCTTTTTTTCTAATAAAAGTCCTAGATTATTCATCCATAATTATTTTCGAACTTCTAGTACATCATAAATTCTACAATATAATCGTTTCATTTGAAAAGTTTTTTTTCAACCCAATTTTACATAATTTCTTCTTATTCTTTTGCATGTTCATTTTATTACATATTTCCACGTGTTTTATAATTGAATAATAGAAAAAAAAATTATATGTATCTAATAACCATGGTATCATTTCATTTCATTACATAACGGAAGAGTTACTTCATCTTACGACAGAATACACGTAAATATTTTTTTTTCATCTGAAATCAAATTAAATTGCCACAGGTATCACAAAAGCCTAAACAACCGAAGTACGACGACGCCGACGTACGAAATACGATTCATGCTGCCCCTGTCAAGCGCGACAATAACTTGGTCACGCTTGTGCCCACTCGATGTTCCGCTCTACATGAGCGTCCTCCGGGACAGCAGGAGACAGTATTCGTCTGCAAGCGGTTAGCCCCCGTCTACTTATGAGGCCCATCTTCATTCTAACTGCTGCTCGATACAACGATTTTATGCAGCACCTGACCACAACCGTGTGAAGGGACGATACAAATAAACTTCAATCAAAGTTAAAGACTATTCTTTATTCATTTTTATAAGTGATATGGGCGTGTGGTGAAGAAATATCTGATCAATGTAAGTTGTTATCAAAAAACGTAATACTAAAAAAAAGAAACGTAAAAAAAATTAGCATAACGTTTCATAATATTTGATAATGTTTTCACAGAACATAATTTTTACGAAATAACTTATTATGTTTTTGGTGTGCTTCGTATAAATAAGTTACAAAAGTTTTATTTTCATTATATTCAACCTCTTATTATTTATAGTGTATGTGTATTTTTTATCTTCATTACTTATATGTGTCTTCATTACTTATATGTGGTATCTTCATAACTTACATGTGTATTTTATATCCATATCACAGATTCTGAATGAAAGTATTTTTTCGGTTTCGGGGAAATTGAGATTAATATCTGTAATGACATTTTTGTTGTACTATCGTCCAATTTTATTTTACTCAGAACGCAATGAAGAACCTAACAAAATACACGCGCCCATACAATACTGATTAAAAGATCACGAAAAAAATTTTAAATTGAAATGTCTAGAATGCAACCAGGCCCATTTTAATTGTATTTATAATAAAATGATTATTTTTGAAATAATGTTATAAAATATATGTATTATTGTGATAGAAAGCAGAAGTAAATTTATTTTCGTCATTATTACTGCATGATTTGCAAACAACAACGTTGTAACCAACGTAATCGAAAATGATCATGACTTTTCTTTACTAAAATGATTATTATGAATAATGATTATTATGCTTATACAAATGAAATATAAAACCAACAACTAAATAAACTAAGTAGTTTGTAAAAAGAAATGTTCCGTTTTAAAACCACTTTGTGTGCAGTTATGAGGTAAACTGTATATTAATTTGGATAAAAATTAAATTTTATAAAAATATTACAAATTTTTTCTAAATATTACAGAAACCTAATCTAAAGTATAACATTACTATCTCAAGAGGTATTGACTCGCATAATATAAGAAAAATTAACTAATAAATAAGAATACATGATGTCGAAATAGTGAGCGATCGATTAACGGCTGTAAAACAAAATTAAAAATCACCTTTCTTCTGATATAATATCAGCGTAATTAAGAAAACTGATATGATCAACTGCAAAAAAGAGGCATTGTGATATAATATTTACGCACTGTTATAAAATGTCCCGACAAGTGGAAGCTCACACCTGGACAGAGACTTAAGATGAGATATTGATGTAAGCAATATTAACGTGAAGAAATAAAAGAACTGAAAGGATATCTGAGTGCTATGAACATAATAGAATTTCACCTAATAAAATTTTGGGACAACTTTGAAATTGGATTAATATGCAAGGCGAAATACCTAGGCTGTATAAAAAAGACCCGACAAAGAAACTCAGTAGTAGAGTCAAAAAATAAAAGATACCATAAGAGTCAAAAGTCTTAAAGCAATGCAAATTTACGAAGAATGATAACATTGTTTATAATTACATAAAAGCCAATTAAAAATTAGATAGCAATATCGATATCTAAGTCAAACGGTAATTTTTAAGCTAACTAGAGGTAGCCAATACAGAGTAAAACGCGTCATAAAAATTCTAAAGGTTTACCACTACAAAATTTATTAATTAAGAAATTAACAAACTCTTAGCACCAGATAAAAACTTGTAAAATAGGTGGGCACTATATTATACACATCTTTTAAAATCTACCATTCCCGAAATCATTCAAGAATATTGCCGACTCAAAAGAGGGCAAGAACCACTTTAGTTACCACCCCGAATGTAACTAAATTACCCACAACACAAATGAAAGATGAGAAGTCTACAGATCTGAATGAAATATCAGCTGAAATCTGAAAAAAACCTAGGCGACTACAAAGTTTATTGTGTATATAACCTGTATATCAAACTAATTCAAGGTCATACGATACCAAACTCATCAGTTTCACGAGCGAAAAGAGAATGTTAGAATATACAATTACAGGGATTTTAAACTGATGCCACACGCTATCACAATTTTAAGCAGATTATAAATCTTATTCCCAACCAAAACGAGTTTAGAAGATTATGTCATATGCAATTCAAATGATTCGAATAATGCTGGAAGACTAAAAACCAAAACTGACACGTGGTTTTACAGATCAAGAAAAACTAATATATCATGTTCCCTGGGATTCGATCTGTGAGTCATTCAAGCAGCAAATAATATAGGAATATTATTTTTTATAATAACGGGAAAATTATAGCCCTTTTAAAGCTATGTACGACTATGTCATATATTACTTTTTTTAACTTACAGGTTTACTTACGTGTGGTTACTTTCTATAGATTACGTACCAAAATTATTTTATGTATTTCAATGGTTTTAAATCCCGACTAACCAAATCGTTCGGCGGGACTTAAGATCATTGAAATGTATACATAGAGCTGCAAAGATATTCATAATTTTTAAACTATGAATACCAACAATTGACAAAATGGATCATGTCAAATTTATCATATTATTTATTTTTATAGTTTTCTCATTCTTAAAATTTTAATGAGAAAAACTATATTAATTAGATGAAAAAATAGCTTTCTGTATTTAACTTTTAAATTTACAATAAACTAAAGATACATAAAATTTTTATAATGGATACGAGTAAGAAAATTAAATTCTTCTATAATATCAAAACATTCAGTATTATTAAAAATATTGGTTTATGTGGTATATTTTTTCTGAGTAAAAATGTTACCTAACATAATTATTCGTTTTATTTTTTGAACCTTCTCTTTAATTTTTTTTTATGTCCCCTATTTTTTCAGAATATTGTCATTTATTATTTGCTGACGAGTTTGGAGATATAAATTATTCCACTAAGTTTATGTACATAAAATCCGAGGATAATATACAAACACATGTTTACTGCAAAAAATTATTTAATAATTTTGGTAAAAATTATTTAATTTGAGTTTTAAGAGATAATTTCATCATTTGAATTATTTATTAAATAAGCTTTTTTATGTAACTTGTAATATCAATAGTTATATCAAAAAGTACGTAAAGCTCCATATATATTCAATAGGCTTAAAATACCAATTGCTCATTTCAATGTAGACTAAACTAAATAGCAGGAGTTAGTTTTAAAATATACTATCTCTTTGAGCTGAAAAATTCCGCGAAAACATTGAAAACTAAGAAAACCAGGAACCCCTATTTTCATTCAACAGCTGAGTTAATCAGAACGAGCTTAACGGAAATATACCTATATCCCTTAAAATATATCGTATGGTTCAATTAAATATTTTTATAAGGCAACCGACAAATAACATTAAGTAGTACTTATAATTGATACAATTTTCACGAAACTGATGTTTCTAGTAGCTGAAGATACCTTTCTCGATATGAATATATTTCAAAATTAACCAGAAATCACTTTTGTAAAATTATAAGTTCATCTTTTGACATCTTTTCGGACGTTTGATGACTTGATATCTAATTTGATATTATTATAACAATAAAATACAAATTCCTTAATACCAACATTTAAATATGAAAAAAAGTATTATGTTTTTCTTAAACATTATTCTAATTCATGTAACCTCTAGATAGAAAAACATGTTTCGAAATTGATTCTAAACAGAAATGTAAAATATTCTAAAGAAAACAATAGGTTGAATCTATTGTTTTCGTGAAATATTAGAACTTTAGTTAGTTATTAATACTGTTACTGAAAACAGAAAAAATTTCCTCAATATAGGCAGATAAAAAACTTTAATTTTTTTGTATTTTCATTTCAAATCATACTAAAAGTATATTTGTGTCCGGTAAATCGTAACTAATGTATCTATGCTTTTTATCATCGTACAAAATTTTAGTTTCAAACTGATTTATGGAAAGTTCAAAATAAGAGCTAAATTTTATACTACGGTCATTAAAACTACCGAGACTGTTAATATAAAAATTATTGTTTATTAATTATGCCACTATTACTATTATTATCCTAGACCATTTGTCTCATTTACCATTTGGTTCTGTGAGTTGTCTTCAATTCAGCCAGTTTATTGTAGTTATATGAGCCTCATCGCTATCAATTTTATTATCATTACCGATGATTGAGTCTGAATATTGAGACTCGATTATAGCAGTTAATTGCGTAGTTCCAATGGAGATCTTTAGGTTATCCAAATTCGTTGTGCCATCAAAAAGGCACGACATATGTTCTATATACTTTTTGTTAATTTTTAGACCATTTTCTTCCAACGCGTCGATGTTTTTGGAGATAAGTACGACATCATACGCACACAGAATATTCTACAGCAATGTTTCATAATTAGTTACATGGTCCATGGCAGCTCAATGTTGTCATTATTTGGCTGTGTAGAGCAATGAAGTACTCCAAGTTCAATTTTGAAGGTTTTGCTTATGCATACAGGATTTAGAACTGGAGTTATGACCCAGTCGTATATAGCTTTAAAAGGGCTATAATTTTCCCGTTATTATAAAAAATAATATTCCTATATTATTTGCTGCTTGAATGACTCACAGATCGAATCCCAGGGAACATGATATATTAGTTTTTCTTGATCTGTAAAACCACGTGTCAGTTTTGGTTTTTAGTCTTCCAGCATTATTCGAATCATTTGAATTGCATATGACATAATCTTCTAAACTCGTTTTGGTTGGGAATAAGATTTATAATCTGCTTAAAATTGTGATAGCGTGTGGCATCAGTTTAAAATCCCTGTAATTGTATATTCTAACATTCTCTTTTCGCTCGTGAAACTGATGAGTTTGGTATCGTATGACCTTGAATTAGTTTGATATACAGGTTATATACACAATAAACTTTGTAGTCGCCTAGGTTTTTTTCAGATTTCAGCTGATATTTCATTCAGATCTGTAGACTTCTCATCTTTCATTTGTGTTGTGGGTAATTTAGTTACATTCGGGGTGGTAACTAAAGTGGTTCTTGCCCTCTTTTGAGTCGGCAATATTCTTGAATGATTTCGGGAATGGTAGATTTTAAAAGATGTGTATAATATAGTGCCCACCTATTTTACAAGTTTTTATCTGGTGCTAAGAGTTTGTTAATTTCTTAATTAATAAATTTTGTAGTGGTAAACCTTTAGAATTTTTATGACGCGTTTTACTCTGTATTGGCTACCTCTAGTTAGCTTAAAAATTACCGTTTGACTTAGATATCGATATTGCTATCTAATTTTTAATTGGCTTTTATGTAATTATAAACAATGTTATCATTCTTCGTAAATTTGCATTGCTTTAAGACTTTTGACTCTTATGGTATCTTTTATTTTTTGACTCTACTACTGAGTTTCTTTGTCGGGTCTTTTTTATACAGCCTAGGTATTTCGCCTTGCATATTAATCCAATTTCAAAGTTGTCCCAAAATTTTATTAGGTGAAATTCTATTATGTTCATAGCACTCAGATATCCTTTCAGTTCTTTTATTTCTTCACGTTAATATTGCTTACATCAATATCTCATCTTAAGTCTCTGTCCAGGTGTGAGCTTCCACTTGTCGGGACATTTTATAACAGTGCGTAAATATTATATCACAATGCCTCTTTTTTGCAGTTGATCATATCAGTTTTCTTAATTACGCTGATATTATATCAGAAGAAAGGTGATTTTTAATTTTGTTTTACAGCCGTTAATCGATCGCTCACTATTTCGACATCATGTATTCTTATTTATTAGTTAATTTTTCTTATATTATGCGAGTCAATACCTCTTGAGATAGTAATGTTATACTTTAGATTAGGTTTCTGTAATATTTAGAAAAAATTTGTAATATTTTTATAAAATTTAATTTTTATCCAAATTAATATACAGTTTACCTCATAACTGCACACAAAGTGGTTTTAAAACGGAACATTTCTTTTTACAAACTACTTAGTTTATTTAGTTGTTGGTTTTATATTTCATTTGTATAAGCATAATAATCATTATTCATAATAATCATTTTAGTAAAGAAAAGTCATGATCATTTTCGATTACGTTGGTTACAACGTTGTTGTTTGCAAATCATGCAGTAATAATGACGAAAATAAATTTACTTCTGCTTTCTATCACAATAATACATATATTTTATAACATTATTTCAAAAATAATCATTTTATTATAAATACAATTAAAATGGGCCTGGTTGCATTCTAGACATTTCAATTTAAAATTTTTTTCGTGATCTTTTAATCAGTATTGTATGGGCGCGTGTATTTTGTTAGGTTCTTCATTGCGTTCTGAGTAAAATAAAATTGGACGATAGTACAACAAAAATGTCATTACAGATATTAATCTCAATTTCCCCGAAACCGAAAAAATACTTTCATTCAGAATCTGTGATATGGATATAAAATACACATGTAAGTTATGAAGATACCACATATAAGTAATGAAGACACATATAAGTAATGAAGATAAAAAATACACATACACTATAAATAATAAGAGGTTGAATATAATGAAAATAAAACTTTTGTAACTTATTTATACGAAGCACACCAAAAACATAATAAGTTATTTCGTAAAAATTATGTTCTGTGAAAACATTATCAAATATTATGAAACGTTATGCTAATTTTTTTTACGTTTCTTTTTTTTAGTATTACGTTTTTTGATAACAACTTACATTGATCAGATATTTCTTCACCACACGCCCATATCACTTATAAAAATGAATAAAGAATAGTCTTTAACTTTGATTGAAGTTTATTTGTATCGTCCCTTCACACGGTTGTGGTCAGGTGCTGCATAAAATCGTTGTATCGAGCAGCAGTTAGAATGAAGATGGGCCTCATAAGTAGACGGGGGCTAACCGCTTGCAGACGAATACTGTCTCCTGCTGTCCCGGAGGACGCTCATGTAGAGCGGAACATCGAGTGGGCACAAGCGTGACCAAGTTATTGTCGCGCTTGACAGGGGCAGCATGAATCGTATTTCGTACGTCGGCGTCGTCGTACTTCGGTTGTTTAGGCTTTTGTGATACCTGTGGCAATTTAATTTGATTTCAGATGAAAAAAAAATATTTACGTGTATTCTGTCGTAAGATGAAGTAACTCTTCCGTTATGTAATGAAATGAAATGATACCATGGTTATTAGATACATATAATTTTTTTTTCTATTATTCAATTATAAAACACGTGGAAATATGTAATAAAATGAACATGCAAAAGAATAAGAAGAAATTATGTAAAATTGGGTTGAAAAAAAACTTTTCAAATGAAACGATTATATTGTAGAATTTATGATGTACTAGAAGTTCGAAAATAATTATGGATGAATAATCTAGGACTTTTATTAGAAAAAAAGCACGTTTATTACAAAGTCATATATAACCTGGCCTATGAAATAGAGCTCCTTAATATTGTGGCTAAAACGTTTATTAAAACATAATTTAGGACAGACGGGTCAAATAAAGAGAAAATGTTAAATGTGAGAATACGATTTTCAAGTTCCGGCAAAAGAAAATTTTCTGTTAAATGCGTGTTCTAATAAAATCGTGCGGCAATTTTATTTTAGTCTAATTAAAGCATCAGATTGGTGTTCCATAATTATTTTTCAGCTTTTAGTGCATCATAGAGTACAGAAAAAGATCCTATGGTTTAAACAATATTTACCAGTTTTTAATTTTAATATTTTTTATATTATTTGCTTGGTTTTATTTTATTACTTTTACCCAATCCAATGAAACCTTATTGGGACCTCAATTTGGCTTTCCATATAGAGTTTAATATTAGGTGCTTTATCCGTATTACTTATGAGAAAAAAAAACAATTCGAATTGACATTTGCAAGGACGCAAACTTCTCTCTTGTGATTTAGTTTATCAATTTGAAACTTCCGATCGTCAAGTCTTACGATTTAAACAGTAATACTGTTAAGGAGTTAGAATCCAGAGTTAAATGGCTTAATATTGTGGATAACATATAACTATAATATGTCTACACTTTAAGTCCGAAATACCAATTTTAGACCAGAAATTCTCAGATCTCATGATTTAGGCAGGCAGTATTCCAGTAGCGTTAGTACTGAGGAATTGGAGTCCTTAGTCCAGTAATGAAGACTCTGTTTGAGACCTGTGATACTAATTTAAAACAAGTAAATCTTCACGTCCCATTTTCAAGCAGGCAGTATTTCTATAGAAATGGATCATGGAGTTGAGACTCTGAGTTTAAACTTTGTCTCTGCTCGAAACTCACATTATAATTTGAAACCAATAGATGCTCACGTCTTACGATTCAAGCAGGCAGTACCTCTGCAACGTCAGCATTTGCGGATCTAAAGTAGAAACTATCATAATGCTATATTACCATGGGGACAGAGTATGTGAGCAAAATTTCAATAGAATTGGTTCAGTAGAATTTGCAGAAAAGTAGATCGAAAAATTTAATCAACAACATATGAAACGCGATGTTAAGAAAACCGTTTAATAATACTAAGTACAGTTCTATTCTTCGTATCTTTATTGCATAAAGAGAGAATCCTTTAAACTTTCATTAAAGTTTTTGCTGTTCTGTTGCCCTTTATATTTTTAAGCGTCGTGGTTATTTTATTTCTGAATATACTATTGAGAGATTTATTCAAATTTAAAAAAATAAATCAAAAATTCTAAAAATGTTGAAAATCAATACCAGAATTAATGATTATTAATTCATTAAATAATAGAGTCATGGTTACTGAGGTTGAGAACAAATGTTAAAAATTGGTGACAGACTCTGTCAAATCAGGCAATTCTTAAGGTTTCATGTATTCTTCGTAGTCATAAAATTTAATTCAAATGATGAAAGAAATGTTGTTATGTCTTTTTTTCCTTAAAAAACATTTTAAAAGTATATTTCAATGTTATTGTCGCATGTATTTTTTTCCTATTTATTGTATTTTATTTATACTTTCCTTTACCTTCCAAAATGTTTGTCTCAGTTTTGACGTCAATTTTATGAATTGCCATTATAAATTTTAATCAGCAAATTTGCAGTAGAATATTTTTATGTGACGACTAAATAATTTCCGCCACTTCTGTTGATGCCAAAATTATCAATTAATATACAAAACTTGTAAAAAAAGGCTATTGTAAAAGTAATTTTTATTTTCCATCACATTTATGTAAGCTGATATTCTATTTTTGTATTAAATTTTATCAACAGGCTATCTTTGTAAATTTTATAAATATATATCCCTAATATTAATTCATGTCATAGAAGTCAAATCGCCGTGATAAAAAAAATGCATAGTGTTTTAATAATACACTAGACTTAATATACCCAGTTAATATAAACTTAGCTTGAAATACGCGCAGAAAATAAAAAAGCTTACCTTCACTATGCTGTCTAAATAAAGTATTGTACGATATATTAGATTTGTGAATAATTACATTAACGGGCATAAACATAGTCTCGAACGCGACTGCCGGTGCCGGTCGGTGAGAGGTAAGCCAGCTGCTCCGTTCCATGCTTTGTTGAGCTGCAAGCAGCTACGCCACCCGCATATTGTCTTGCAAAAATAGCTACGAAACCTAATTTGGAAACAAAAAAAGCTATGTAAAAAGCATATATTACAACTTTATTTATATTTATATAAACTTGTTATATGGAAAATCATATAGAAAAATTTTCGACGTAAATAATACTTATAAACTATAAAATTCAATTACTTTTTGTTTTTTAATTGTTAATTTTTTGGTTACTTTTATATTTAGATGTGTAACTGGGCTGAAACAATTTGAAGTGTATTGTAGTTTCAATGATGTCTAGCTATATTATGTCTAGAAAATATTAAGTATGGGTGATGATATTTTATTTAGTAAAAACAAAAAAAAAAGTAAATAAAACGGGAGATATATATAAATAATTAGTGATGTAACCTTGTTCTAACTTTCAGATACCCTTGCTATTGTATAAATATATTACTGAGAATAATATTCATTTATATTTTATTACATACACTGGAACATTTACATTGTATAACATCATAGAATAACATCAATTTAAGTTATTACCCTCACTAAAGTACTTGAATATTGCATAAATTTTGTAAGTATAATAAAACCTAAACCGGTCCCCCGCAATAAACTCATTATTGTGGGAAAAGTTACACAAACCCAGCTCTCGCTATTGTTTTTGTAATATATAAATGTTGTTAGATGTTCCTAAGAGTTAATCTTTGCTAATAGCCCACCTGAAGATGTTGTAATAGAACGAAACCTGGGCCGTGGTAAAGAACTTAAAAAAGTAGAAATAATAATACGTTACGTAATTTTATTTAATTGTGAAAAATTAATATCTACAAAATTAGCGCCAAATATACTCAATACAGAATTTATAACTGATAAACTTGAAAATCTTTCGTGCCAATTACTATGCACAGGATTGGTGGAATTTCTTTTACACCATAGAGAGTATTTGAGGAAAAGTAAGAAGAAGAAGAAAAGCAGAGTTTTGATGTTCGAGGGAGAAAATTATGGCGACAAATTAGTAAAGACAAAAAAGAAACATTTGTCAAAATTTGAGAGGAAAAAATTTAATCCTAAATATTCGTATCGTAAATCGTTACAAAAAATATGTAAAATAAGGAAAAGGATTTATTCGTACCCTACAAAACGTTTTTTCGAGAAAGAGATATTGTTAAAAACATAAAAAAGAAAGCGGTAGAAGTGAGTTTTAAGCAAAAAGTGACCATTGGAAACAAAATATTTCTATTGATCATAATTTCAAAACAGCTAAATATACAAATAAAAGTATGATATTATCCATCAGAAATTAATTTATTAGTTCAAAGAAACAGACTTAAAAATGGAAGGGAAAAACAAAGAGTGCTAAAAAAAAACTTGAGCCGTCACGGGACGCCTGGCAGATGGGAAACATCGTGTTCGTACAAGTAATATGCATAAAAGACAAGATTATTACAGGAACTAAATATAGCATAATGGAAAAGTAAAGTATTACGAATTTCTCACAGAAAATGGTGACTTTATTTAATAAACATTTATTTACAATTATGTGTACCTTAGTAAACAACAGCGTCGAACTGAGTGAGGAGGGGGTCGCGTAGCCGGTTCTGCATGGCGACACGTCGCCATACCGTACACTGTACTACATATAGACTATATATATACCTTAGTATAGCGTGGCGACCCGTCGTCACGGCAAGCGTCGCCACGCCAACGATCCGGTTTAAACCTGCGCCCATAGATGTTTCACATCAAAAATATGGTAAAAGCAAATAACTTTTATTTGTTTCTGCGTAACCGATTATAGAGTTAAAAAAAGAAAAAAACTTTTAGGAATTAAACCGAACTTTACACTAATAACCAAGATTATTTAAAAGTAAGTATGCATTGCAGATCACGTTAGGTTGTAAGTGAAACTCGTAATCAAAAGTATAAATGAAACCCTGCTATTAAATTAAGCTCGCAAAAACGTCCATATTAGCGAGAATTGCTAAGACGACCGTAATAAACGGGCGTGTGTCAATAGAGAATTTGAAAACTGTGTTCTTTACTAAAGTTTAATAACGTGACCCTAATATTTTATATATTGCTAAATAAAAAAGGAATAATTCAAATCGGTTCATAAATAAAGAAAAAAAGCTTTAACATCCAAATGAAAAAAAAAAGTTTATACGATTTACACAAAAGTTTAACCATGTTAAGCAATACCTCTTCAGAAACTATGTGTAATAAAGATTAAAGTCATTCCATTCGTAATCGAGCGCTTTTTAGGGTAAAATTTTAAAACCATCACAGCTACTAACGTATATAAAATACTGTGTAAGTAAAATGTAGGCAATATAGAAAACCATGACTCAGTTTATTGTCACTGCAAATTATTACCGATGGCTTGACTTGACCCATTTTTTGTTGCACACTTGCTTCCGACAATAATTTTTGAGTTAAAAAAACTAAACCGTAATTTTCGTAGCACGTGGCAAAGCAATATTTTGAAAAAGGAAATTGTGCTTAACATCGATATTAACAAAAAATCCTTAAGTGAAATGTGGGTAATTATTTTAGATCATTTCTTTTAATTATTTATGTAACAAGATTCAACGGTCCAAACTTTCACTTAAAATACAATGTAAAGAACTGAACCATTAGGAATATTTTCATAAAATAACTATTATATAAAAAGTGATTGAAACAAAATACGGTTCCTTATTACTCGGGCAGTGCCAGTACGGGTAGCTGGTTATACAAAAAAGTACAACACAATAATATGGATGAATATCTTATTTTTATCAAAATGGCACTTAAATTTTCGGCCTTCAAATTTAAAAATTAATGTTTCTTTAAGTAAATCGACCAAAAACGCCAATTGGGACGTAAATTGCTTCATGGAACCGACACAAAAATTATTGAATTTTGAGATGAGTTATTAATGTTGACGCAAGCCGATAATATCAAATATAAGTCGTAATGTTTGAATCAAGGCCCCCGCTTAATAGTGTTTGAATGCTAATTGGAAGAATATTATGGTGAGAAGCGATAATTGGTTACGACGATGGAAAGCTTTGAATCGAACTATAGATATTTCTCTTGTCCTTTACTACTTTACCACGACTTTTTCGCTTTTTCCGCGAAATTTTAACAATTTGATCGCAAAGTTCAATTTTTAATTTATATCAAGAGGTAGAAAGTTCCTATAAGGTATCTTATTAAAAATAGATACAAATGTTAGCGTACCAATGGTATTATGTTATCGTAATATTTTGTGTACTGAATATCGCGATTTTAGTACTTAAAAATTCTTAATTTGAATTATTCTTTATGAAGCAACTGTATTATAGATAAAGATGTAACGCACTGTTTACCAAACAAATTAAACTAGATTAGGGATATTGTAAAATAAGATACTAAGAATTGTCATAACTATGATAACTACTGAATAAGTCAGTGTTCTATTAAATGGCAAGTTCAAATAGTTTTATCCGTTTGAGTCGTCTAGTGATATTTTGCACATTAAAGAGTCTAGACGCTTCAAGTTTGATGTAGTTTTGGATTTTCTTTGGTGAGAATTAGCAAATCTACTAATCGTTTTCTCTACCATTTCAATTTAAAGATCGCTATGAAGGTCACAGTTCTGAACGTACCGAGTCGCGTCAACACACAAGCATTTTTTTTTAAATCTTCGCGTCACATGGACGTTAGAATTGCTGGCAATTAAAAATTTCCAATAAAATTAATGAAATTTGTATGATAAATTAAAACTTAAAAAGTTGTAAGGAAAAGAAAAAACTTATTCATTTATTATCTAATATACATATTTAGAAATAAAATATGCCTGCAATTTAGGTATACATTAGTTAAAAAAGATATGGAAAAAACAGCATTACTAACACAACAAAATTCTGATCCATTCTAGCATCAATTTTCTCCATTTTTCTCCAAGCTATAGAAACATTTTCCTTGTTCCTTACTTTACTATGGATTTTTAAAATATTTATTTGTTCCAATCGTCTTAGACCATCCCATTAAATACCTGTTTGGCGACATTCGATGTAATCTCTACTTTGCGGGAGAGATTAGTTAGAATATTTGAATAAAATAATGATATAAATAATTCAATGATTCCGAATCTACCATTTAAATAAAAACGAATTATGATTTGAAGAAAAAACTACGTAAAACTTTAGTTGCTGTACGTAGTTCATTCAAATATTCTAAAAAACACTCTCTGAAAGCGAAATTTTACTCTTTTATCCTTCATGCTGCTCAACTCTGGATTAATATCGATACTGACTTCCAATATGTGTCATCGGTTTACGTTTCGAAATATCGCGTGAAAAAATTATATCTGTCTTGATCATTTCTCATTTATATTTCACATTATTAACATAAATTAACAATTCCTCTGACAGTTTACAAGTTTATTCCTCACCAATCCATCTAAAATTATTACCAGATCGGGGTTCAAATTTTGTAAGTATATTGAGCAACTTTCAATTTCCACTCTCAGTTTAAAATATTCACGCCACCGATTAACGGTCAATTAAACTTCGTTCCCTCCTTTCAGTAAAACCTTATCGTAAATTCAACGTATTGACAAGTACTTAATTCATGAATATTCATTACCGCTTACAAAGTTTCCTCAAAATAATTTGTTCAATTAGTTTATATTGTAAAACTACAGGTTTTCAGGAATAAAAGGCAATTTTAAAGATACGTATGTGCCGAATTAAACGTGTATTTGTCTAATACTTATAAAACTTTGTAAAGTAGAAGTTTTATGTTCATCAGAAATTCACTAACCGACTTATCTCTTTTACCTAAAGATTTCGTAGCTATTTTGATACCTTCATTATTCAGATCAAGAAAATGCTGAAAGTCAATTTTTTATACACTTAACACTAAAAACTAAAATTTGACATGTATATAATGTATAAGTTAGTAATCTGGAAACAGTTTCATATTTACTTAATTATTTATTTTCAATCATCTAATTGACACATGTAGTGGATTTATTGTTAAGAGACCAATCTCTTACAGTCGACCAGAACACCAGTCCAGCCCCGCTTAACGAGCGGCCAGGAATCGTACTCGAGTAGGGTAGACTGGGTACAGTTGAAACAATTTCACTTTTGTCGTCCATAGTTTTGTTTTTTATAATCTGAACCACGACGAATATATATCAAATAAAAGAGCATTTTTCTGTGTACCAATGGACAATACGAATTTAGTATTATGTTTAATAGTAGATAACATTTTAAAAAATCCGATTTAATTCAACCGTCCCCATACCAGGGGCGGTTGAAACAGTAATTGGAGTCAATTGAAACACTTGCGAATAATACGAAATATAATATTGCAACATGTTTTATTAATTTTTCATTTTAACTCTAAGAATAAGGAACTATTTGACAATAATAATTAGTCTTCAATGTTTTAAATACCTCTAACGATATTTTCTATCAGCCTTTTTAAGGTTTTTAGATCTCGCTAGTATATTATCCACGTATATTATCAGTCATCTGTAGCTATAGATTACTTGATATTAATATATAATTTACGTGATTTAACACAAAACAAAAATCAACTGTTTGTTGTTTTTTTTAAACAAACAAGAATAATTTGAAAATAAATAAAATGAAAACTCTCTTTAATTTTCAATTAGTTATTACTCAAATATAAAGATCAATCTAAGTCGTAGTTATGGTAAACATAGTACATTCTGTATTCTGTACATTCTTCGTGAGTCCGTAATTTACGAGTGGTGCATTTGATCTACTTTTCTTTAGATCTTCTCTCTGAATATGGCAACATACAAAACAAGACAGAAGCACACCTTTTCTCCTAATTTTATTTCCTGTTTTACTTTTTTTTGTGGTATTTCTTTTGCTTTTTCCTCCATTCAATTGCCTTTTCTCTCCTCCGTCCAATTGCTTCTTAACTTGTTTAGCACTTGTTCATTTTAATCTTGTTTCTTGCTCTTTTCTTATCTCTTTCTTCTCTGGTATATCAGTATAAATTGTAGACTTCTTAATTTTTCGCTCTTTATTATTAGTTATACTCGCAGGGACTTTCAGATATGTTTCTGAGTAAAATACAACAGAAATACTAGAAGAAATTATTTGAGCACTTGTACTGGGCTTTGTAGAATTTTTCTGAATACTAATGCTGCTGTGATATCTGAATGGTATAATTACAAGTTTCCGGACGTTCAATTATGTATTTTTGTTCAGTTCTTGGGACTGGTGAACTATTGATAGCCTCTTGTTGAATGACCATATCACCGATAATTTTGTTATTTAATACAGAATGTTATTTGCTACAAGAAAAATGGCCGCCTCTGGTACATTTTTGGGATTTGATCTATCCGTAACAAATTCAGGAGTAAAATCGAGTTTAATAAACAGATTCTGATTATACTCGTAAGTTCGTGTTTTGCAAAAACCGGCTTGAATATTTGAGGCCCTAAGAGTAACTAACATAGCAGACTCTACAATCCTTGGAATATTATAAATGAACATCGTCCTTCCTGGATGGTTTTGCATGCCAATTTTAGAGCATTCTTCAAAAGGCCATATGTAGATCAACCAAGCGTCTGGAGTCTTCGAGGGCAGTGGGGTTCGAAAAATAGTAAGATAATAAAATTGTTCTTACAAAAGTCTAGTGCGTTAATATAGACGGGTGAAGAGTTATCGAGCAGAAGTAACACCTTACGTGACGGAGACACATATGTTTGTTTTTTAAAGAATTCCAGGAAATACGTAAACGTTTCATCCTGCATACAGCCAGAGGATTCGGCAGCCGCAGCGGAGCCTACGGTCCTATCGCTAATAAACTTGTCTTGGTAACGTATTTGTGGAAAGATAACGAATGGCGCAATTACTTTTCCGATGGCATTTGCTAAAAAGATAATTGTGACTAATGTACCCTTTTCCGCTGAAGTTACTGAATCTTGTTGAGCACCACATCTAGCTACCACTTTGTCGGGCTTTTAAATAGCCGTTATACCTTTTTCTTCAGCGTTATAAATGTCTTGAGGCTCAAACTTATGACGTTTCATGACAATGGTCAAATTTTCATAAAAAGAATCTACATTATTTTCGTTAAAGGTAGTCGCCCTGGAGAGGCTTGTAGCTTACGCTGCGTATGGAGACAGTTCGAGCTTTCTTTTCATAAACGTGCGAAACCATTCCTTACCTGCTAGCTCGTTGCTACCTAGTAATCTTAAGTCTGAGATTGTGATATCATATTTAACTGTGAGTTCATAGGCCAATTTTTTAAATCTTTCTTAGGTAGGCCAAAATATATATCTGCACTTCGAAACAAATGCCTTGAAAGCTTTTGCTCTTGTTACTCAATGAAAGTTCGGTTGTGTACTTTACATCCTATGTCTTGGTATTCTTTCTCACCAGATCCATCTCGCTTTTGAATATGTTTTAGGACTGAACTGTGTTTTTCTGTTGCTTTTCGGAATGAATCTCCTGTATTAGCCTCCTCATAAGTGTGTTTGTACTTTGACAAGTCTATTTGTCCTCTCAAAATATTTATAATGCGTACTTTCGGTATCTTGATAACATGAAAAAATAAATAAATGCAATGTTTCAACCGTACCCAAGAAAAATATTTCAACTATCCCCAACCCCTACTTTAGGTAAAAAGCAGTTATAATAATTATGACAACAATGAAACATAAAAACTAGTCGTGGTGCCATATTCCACAAATTTCATTTCAAACAAAATCACAATAATTAGAAGATTCTCCGAGCAAAAATACTCACTTTTGGTTAACAAAACACAATAGGATGTTCTAAAAAGAGCTAATGCGCGGAGAGCGACGCAACAATAAGATTCGCATTCAGATCTGTCGTCCGCTTCATTCTCACCTCGGACTCCTAACCGTCCCGCCAACGATTTGCGAGATATTCGTGTTGTTTCAACCGTCCTTTGTTTCAATCGTACCCAGTCTACCCTACTACTGGATATATAACCAGGAATCGTACCGGGGTTATATATCCAGTAGTACCATAATTTTTTTTAGATCTTCTATAGTTATTTAATTTTGCTTTGGTTTATATTACTATGTATATGCTATTTCTTTACGTAAATTAATCTTGTTACTTACTTAGGATGTTATATAAATTATATTATTTCATTTCACAAAATTACGCTTTTATTTTAAAAAAAAATTTTGTAAATTAACGAAAAATTTATAATATTAAAAAAAATTATAATAAACACCATCCCAGTTTGGTTGCAAACAACTAAAAGCTTTAGTTACTTTGATGAAAATTTTGTTGTTGGGGAAGGAATTGGTTTATTCTTTACACTGGATACATTTAAATACATTTTCAAATCTTTAAATTATTAGAAAAATAACGTATACAAAGTAGTGTATAAAAGATAAATATTTTGCATCTAAATTATCTAGAAATTATTTATAATTAGTACTATGTAGTATATGTATATCAATATAGGAAAAAAATTTCGAAAAATAATGTAAAAAAAATCAAATTCAACACCAGTAAGAGATTAATTAGATTCATTAAAGAATTAAGTGTTTTATTATTATGATAACATAACGCCGTCTTTTTACATAAATTTGATGAGGGGTTTTATTAAAAAAAAGTAGTATTTAATAAACTGCTGAGAATTTTGTTAATGAACTTACTAAAACATGGAATCAAATACAATATTTGTCATAGAAATATTTAACTAAAGGAAATGACATCCCATGGAGACATGACAAACATTAGTGTATAAATTGAAATACAGTTTAGTGCGCTTTCCATTTCTCCAGTAAGTATCGGAACAGTATTTTTAAACAAAGGTTTTTATTGTGTTTTTCAAAGTTTGCTTTAACTTCTGACCTCTTGTTATGAAATAATTTCTTACCGAATTTTTTTTCGATTTTGAAGCAAAGTCACTTTGACTTCTGTATGTTAATTATAAAAATGTTTATGTCCGTCAACATATTTAATCTATATTTCATCTAAGCAAATTTGTACGAAATTTCACACCGATGAAGTAAAAAATGTGGATTCCAGAGCGTCTAAAATTTTGCCATATCTCATAGATGTATGAGGATGTACCGAAATATATATATATATATATATATATGCACATATAAATTAACATTCACACACAGACATATATATATATATATATATATATATATATATATATATATATATATATATGTATATATATATATATAAATATAAATATAAATTTAAAAAAAAATTAAATAAATGAAAATTTTATACTAATGAGCCTATTTGCGGTTGATACTGGTAATTCCGTAAATCACCAGCCTTTTTTTGCGGACGAACCTTAAAGGACAGAAGGGTGTATATTTAATTAGCGAGCACTGTGATATTTTTAACCTAAAGTAGTAATCCTTAGGACAATAAAAAACTGTAAAAGTAATCAACAAATTCAGCCATAGCTCGATTGAGATTATCAGTAAAGCCTATATCTATTATATGTGTGTGTAGAATATGCTACTACTGTACACAATATTCGGAGACTTAGTCTTAATAATGCACTAACTGATATCAAGGTGGGTGTTTTCTGGTATAGCCAAACTGACGTGAATTTTTCTGCAATAAGGCATTTTATATTATCCATTTGATATAGGTATTTGATATATTCCAGAGACAGCAGAAAACGGTTTTTGTTTATTGTAACTGATTAAGACGTACCTACAGACAACATTTTCCCAACATTAAAGGGAATTAAAAAGGATCTTCTCAAAAAAACTAAAGACCGTAAATCTGTAACGAAAGTTGTAATTATTTTATTCAAATGGTGAACAGTACGGAAAAATTAAAATAAATAAAAGGGAAAGTTGAAACTTAGTTATAATTTTTAACGTAACCGTACCTTTGTCATTCATCAGACCTTATAGGAACTCGACAAAGAAAAGTGTAATACGTAAGTAAGTACAAAAATATGTGCGCATTATAAAAAATCCTACCTTATTTAAATTTAGGAAAGGAATATTTTTCAGAGTGGCTAATCAGGTTGACAAAAGCTACATGCAGTAATAAAGAAACCTAAAAATTAAAACCTAACAATATTGATTGATGTCGAAAGGTGATATAACCTAAATACTTAGTTTTAGCAAACCACTGCGTGTCATTACCAGGCTCTACCTTAAGCAAATTCAATTAAATGAATGTACAAACCACATTACTTCTGGCCATATATGGGGATTGTCAAAAAAAAAATAAATAAAGTCTTATTTAAAACTTTATTAAATTGACACTAAAAAAACAATTCCATTTATTCAGTTTAATATTTAAATAACACAAGGTCGTAAATTAATTAAATAAAGAAACTTTCATCATTCCTAGCGTACATTGTTTTTCTCCGTTTGGTTGTCATTTTCTCATTTTGTCACAATCTTAGATGATTGTATAACGTGGCTATTAAAAACTTGTTATTATGAAGAAAGTAAAAAAAAATATTTTCACTCTCAGTGTACAGGTACTCAAGTTGATCGGTAAAAGTATAGAACAAATTAATGACCGCTGCAGGATGTTCGTGCGTGTTTTAGACAAAAGATATAAATTATGAGTTGGCTTTTTCCCATTACAGTGAAAAACATAAGGCATTATCAAACGCAGGACAAATGAGCTATCATATTTATTATTTAATGATTTAGAAATGCATAATCAAGAGCAATTTCAGTTTTAGTTGTAGCTAAAAGGCAAGCAAGCAAGTTATAATTGAAAGGAATTATGTCTTACGATGTCCATGAAGGATACAAATAAGGATAATAACGGTTAAACAGTGTTTTTACTAAAAACCCTCTTATTTTTTTAACTTATTGACCCAACGTTAGTCATTTGACAGAGAAATCAGATAACAATATGGATTTTACGGACTATATTGTTGAAATAAGTCAAAATTATCATTGTCATGGAAATCTTGGCAATATCGTACGACAAAATCTAACAACCTGTAGTCATTCTAACATATTTGAATAACTCAAAAGATAGACGAATTAAATATTTTCAATAAATTGATAGCTTCAAAAACTGAAAGAAAACTCGCTTTCATAAATGCTGAACTGAAACACAAAAAAAAATTATCAAACATATTTTTTCCATCTACTCTGTAAGGACTTTAGTGTAAACCTGGTTTACTCAATAAAAGTGTAATATTTGAGTGAAAAAGCGTAGTATGATCTGTACTGAAATTTAACTGGAATGTTAATTATTTTCATTCACACAGTTGAAAATAATTCAACCCAACTTAACGTAATCAAACCCAACACAACATCACCCCAAATAACCCAACCTAACCTACAATAACATATTATAGTCCAATTCAATCCAAAATAATCCAACATAATCTGACATAATCTAACATAATCCTATTAAAATAACCTAATATAATCGAACATAACTCGACATAACCCAACATAATTCAACTCAAATAACCTAATATAATCCGACGTAACATAACCGAATACAACAACCCAACTCAACACAACCGAACCCAACACAACCTAACATAATTCAACCCCGTTGCCCTAATATAAATAACCAATTTTGGTGTTCGTGCATTTAATGTATTTACGAGTTAAGCATTACGAAATTAAATAGAACATAAAAATATAATTTGTGAAATTTTCGTCTGTGTGTCTGCTTAAAAACCCATCGTGTAAAACTACTGACACAATTAAGGAGTTTTTGAATAATATTGCGGTTGGACTGAAGTAATATTAAATTATTATGTCTTCCAAATCCGTGCTTTCAATCATAAGATATGCTAATATAATATTTTCAAAACTTCAACTACATTGAATGTATGCAACAAAGAAGTGTCGATGCGTAGTAATTACAAAAACGCTTAACGTATCTACGTACATCAATCAATAAACAGCGACATGTGTAATTTAAAATGCGCAACGAAAGTTTCGACTCGGAAATGCTTTTTCCGAGTCGAAAATTTATTGCAAAGGCTGTGGATGGAGGTGAAGTGTTATTTTTTCTCAATATATTTAAATGTAAATCCATTGTCAATATTTGGAATTTAATTACATTGATAAGTCATTGTTTATAATTATAATGAAGTTTTAAAATTAGCCAATCTGTATATGAAAGTTCACATACTCAAGAAATATTTAGTGAAATATGACAAAACTAATAGAGCACAAAAATATTATTTTAGGATGGTTGTCAATTTGTGTGTCAGTACTTTTATTACACACATATTACGTGAAAGCTACTGATACATATTCGAATAAGGCCTTTATAAATATAAGAGTTAACCACAAGTAGTATCTCATTATTATATTGTCACAATTGGTTCACTCCACCAAAAGATATGTAAGTTAAACATTTTTAAAAAATTAATTTATATTGCATAAGTGCAACTTCCAAGTAATGTAAAGCTGCCCAACCCCTAGTGATTACTGAAATGTACAGATGGTGCTACGTTTATTTGAGATCTGGCAATAAAATTTTCCACGCAGACCTATATTGGTGAAATTATCGTGGCCGCAGTGAAATGTGGAATAATGCGAAATGGATAACTCCTTGAGTAAGCTACTCGAATACGGGCAGACGCATGAAGGCTGGTACCATTAACGAACGTCTTCCGCTCATACTATTTGATATCATATATAATCGATAACGATTATATCATATATAATCGATAACCTTTAAAGAAATCGAATAAATATAGTGATATATAAATATCACTATATTTATTCGATTTCTTTAAAGGTTCTATCCATTTTAAATTTTTGTAATTCAATTATTTTGGTAAGTTTTGTAGTCAGCCGCATGAATTGGAATGTTGCGTTATAATCTATATGTACAATCAAACTGTAGAATTTGTACAAAGTACATATAATTGAAGGTATTTGCGGAAAAATGGTTTTCGAAAACATAACAATAAGTTTTAACTTTTTATATTCCCACAAAATCGCAAGATACAAATCATAAAACACAAGAATATTGTTTTTTATATATGTATCCATTTTTCTTTGAGCCTGCTTTTGTTCACACAATACTCAAGAATAGTCTAGAGAATTTCGATGAAATATTTATTGGTGTATTCTTTTGAATCTGAAGCATACAGACTATATTTATTGCAATTAACTTAGTGATAAAGCCTAGTGGTGGCAAGGTGTGTCTATTTTAAAAATTAAACTTTTTACTTTATAAATATTATAACAGCATAATTATTATGGCAGCAGTAATGTGTACGAACTCGTGAACCGAGCTGGTAATAAGATAGGTAAATAGATTAATTTCAAAAAGTAAAATTCTATTGAATTTTATTTGCAAGCCAAATTTATTGCCATATCATTATTTAATTAAATATACATTGATATGTTTGAATAGATTATGTTTACAGAATATTAATAAAGGAATATAAAAATTTCCTTCTAACGCAGAATATTTTCGGGCTAAGCATTTTTATTTTAATAACGATACCAATTATTTGATTTTAAAATAGATTAAAAAAATGTATTGTTATAAAACACGACGATAAAGTTTTTATCTACATTTTAAACTCACTAAAGTATTAAAACGATTAATATTCGTTCAAAAATTTTATTTTTAATTCGACCGTTTCCAACAAAGAATAAAATTGTGTTCGTACATATCACCTTCCCTTAAATTTTTGTCTGAATTTTTTCCATTAAAAAATATCAATTGAATTGAAAATTTGCTTGATTTCTTGTCTTCGTTAACAAGTGAAGAAAGAGAAAGAATATTTTGACTTTAATAATAGTAAGTAAAATATATATAATATCCATAAATATCTACAAGGTTTTGGTATCTTAATATTTTCATCCTGTTGAGATAATAAATTAAACAAATACTTAATGTGTGCAATCTGAAATACTTATACTGTTTTTGTACCATATGGCTAAGGTCAATGGAGTTTAATTCCATTTTATGCACGAATATTTTTTGAGAACATAGCAATGCTGCTTACTACAAATTACGGCTATATCTATGATTAGTTATTCATTCACTTACTAGGTAAATTCACTAATGTCAATTTAGTAAAAATAATAATAACCATTAAATAAACTTAATAATAAAACTCTCTTAACATTACTCAACCGGATTTAAATTTTAAACCGAATAAGATACATAAACTAATTCCATGTGCTCAATTATTGACGAATCATAAAAATATAAAAACTTTTTGCAAAATAACAATAATTTCAATTTAATCTTTGATTAAAAGATATGTGGGAAAATTCATAAAAAAATGTAATTCAATTAATTATAGGTAGATCATCGACAAGAACCATCTTTGTTTGAAAAGTATAATTAAACAATTAATGTTGCAAATGACTTCATAAAAAATATCAAAATGCTTTCTCACGTCGTTATTTTTCTTTTACGAAGATTCACTAAGATACAATTATGGCAAATTGGAATGAGAAGATTGACTTGAATGCTTAATAATTGTCAACAAGAAAAAAAGCTGAGATACAAGTATTTTTCCAAAAATAAAATTAGTATTTTTCTAAAACTTTAATAATAAAATTTATTAAAAATATAAAACTTATCAAGCATGAATAGAACTTGCAGTAGGGTTTAATACACTTATAGGTACTTATAAAAATTCCAGCTCACATGATATTTCTACTAAACTATTTACAAATATTAATTTTTTCACAACATAAATTTAGTGCCTACTATATTTTTCATAGACCTAAAATCATGGTAAATATTTCAAAAATCATATGGTCAAGGTATGGATAATCGTTACAATTTATTCTATAAAATTTCTAATCAGATTTTAACAACTCAGTTAGTTTTGATGACTTTTTGACCAGGCGTTCCGGAAATACGATCTAATTGGAAGTATGCTTCATTTTCTTGCCTCTTTGTATTAGCAATTTAAAATTGCAAAAAAAAATATTTTTATCTTCTTTGTAAGGAATCATCTTATACGATAATAAAATTTCTAGAAAATTAACGCCAAATATATTTAATAATAAATTTTTTTTAAAAATTCACATTTTGAGATTCATTTAGAGATTCTTTAATTCTTATATTAATATTATAATGAATTTAATGAAGAATAGTGGATTGATGAGATATATTACTATGCCAAATTTCAAGTTTCAAAGTTGCTTTTTCTCAGGAAACATTAAAAAAAATTAGTTATGAATGTAGAATAATGCATATATATTGCTAACACGTCTCTCATAGGCGTAAAAAACTGTTGCCTACTTAAATACTACATTATAACGTCCGAACATAATAGCGATGATCCGCTACAGTTTTTTTACAACTTTTTCGTAGGTTTCTAAAAATCTATATTTTTCGTAATTTTAGACCGAATAGTTTTAGAAAGAAAGGGAAAGGACATATTTTTTTTTCCTGTTTTACATTATATCTCTAATATTTTAAAGATAACCATAATTAGCTCTTTGAAACGATACCTCACATATAGAATAAAAAAAATGAATATGTCACTTGCCTCTCAAAACTTTCCGTATCAATATTTTCGAATTTTTGCAAGAGATATGTGTGCGTTAATATATTTTGTTACTAAATAAAACTTAACGTTTCCACGTTAAAGGTGATTGTTCTTTTAAAAGTTCACTTTTTTTTGAGGTATGGAACTCCAAAAATAAAATAAATGGTTATGGAAATCAGAACACAAAGACAACTTTAATTAATTTAAAATTATTAAACTATTTTCTGTCATATAAATTGAATAAATATTTTCCTTGGAAACTATTTTGGTTAAAGTAAAAGGAACTGATGACGAGAAAATTTTACGAAATTTGTTGTTAGCCACGAAAAAAATGGATATATTATAACCATTTAAACTAAAAGGCTGTAGACGTTTATGTACCTGTAACCATTTCTCTCCAAAACTATTGAACGATTTTAATGCTTTTTTTTAATGGTATTATAGTCCATATAGTGTAAATCGGTGCAGCCATTCTCAGTTCATGAAGGGATGTTGGTAATTAATTCAGCATAAAAACTCACGTTTGAATTCAAATGTTAAGTTTATTTGAGTAGTTCTCTAACCTACAAACCTGAGTATTTAATAATGGTCAACGTGAATTCCCTCGTGAATCTAAAGAAATATAGTAGCAAGAGACTTTGCGTTTACGTTCAAATGTTCAATTTTTATGAGGAGTTCTAATGTATATACAAATGACAATGTGATAATGACCATTATAACAACCCATGCAGCTAAAGAAATACAGTCGCTCAAAACTTTTAGCTCAAAATGATTTGCGTTGAAAGGTTCATTTTTATTGGGCATGTCTAAAACTGAAAACTGGAAGTTTTAACGGTAACCTGGGTAGTAAGTATTCCCTAGACTTAAGGACCAATTAAGGTGATTTCCTGTAAGGCTAAATTTTTATGTAGATTATTTAATAATTTTGCACAAGTCTATATTCCATATTACTGTACCATCCAACGATTTGGCTACACAGAGTTACCGAGGATTGATTTTTGGTAAACGTTTTATTTCCTAGTATTAGAATTACCATTCTATTATCACAATAGAAATACCGGAAAATCGATACACTAGTGAAATATATTGCATTGATATAATCAATAATTAATACCTAATTAGTGAAATTTACGTAGGTATCAAACTAATGCAAGAAAGGTAAATCGTACTGAAAACATCGAAAAAGTAATATATAAACCAAATATAACTTAAAAATAACTATCGAATAAAGAGTGACTTTTCTGTTTTAACCGAATGAACGCTCCAACTAAAAGCCCGTGGGTTTGATGGCAAGGATAGTGGGTCGTCGTTTTTGTACAATAAATGCACATTGTTGTGTTTGTACTTATATGCCAAGAGCCAGTGTTCTATTTTGAAAAGTAAGAAATAAATTAAAACATAAAAAAACTTACAGCCAAGAGGAAAAGAGGAAATATATTTTTCTGAAACACTTCCTGGTATTATCTCCATTTACAGAGATTAAGTAATAAAAAATATTTTGTAGGTATCTACGTATTTAATATAACATTGGTCACTATTTATCCATCACGCTATGAACATATAAAGTTTTAAAGTTTTTATAAAAGTGTAAATGTATTAATTATTATAACCAAAAATAATGTCGAATATATTTAAATTATCGTGCATAAACAAAAACAAATATACTTTAACCCGTTGAGTGCCCATTATAAAGAATTTACATACATTGTTCACACATGCACGACAATAAAAATATAATAGGTATTAAATTTCATACTATTTGTAATTTAGTTAATAACGTGATCGAAAAATGATTAATGAAAGAACTGATAAAATAAAAACGGTTTGATATATTTAACTTCAACCACATTCTAGTGAAAATTTTATTCAAGATGAATACACAATGAATTGAGCAAAACATTATGACTAGGAATTAAAAAAGATAGTTTAAATCTAAAAAAAGGACAATGGCTAAATAATTGCAAGAAGTTATTTGCAAACATCCCACGAATATTGTATAACAAGATCAAAAAAAATTGTATATATATTTCGTGTAACGGATTTTTTTTTCTTTTTTACATCAAGAGATGTAAAGTGGGCAAAATAATTATGCTTACATGGAATAAGAGACGTTACACAATTATAAAACTTAGCTTTAAAATCTCCAAAACTTTCCAGTAAAGCCTGAAAAAGAATTCAATAGTCTTGCATGTAAAAATTCATATTTAAGTAGCCTTCAGAGGAAAATAATATTTTCACTTCATACTTTTTTAAGTTTTGGCACAAAATATGTGACCAAGATGAAAATTCAGTGCATCGATCCATATCATTTCCTGACTGAACACAGCAAATATGAAATATGTACGTCATTGAAAATATGTTCTCAAAGAAGATATTATGATGAAAGTAAAAATTTAGTAGCGAAATAAATTTCGGCAAATGTCAAATTCAAAATAAAATTGTATTATGTCTGTTTTAAGTAATCAGCATTCTTATAGCCTAGCTAGATTTTGTCTCAACGCGTAAAATAGGCAGATCGTTACGTTGACAACAATATTATACACCATGCTTAATATAGACTGATAAAAAAATTCAAAATTGTAATCAAGCCAATACGAATATAATTCTTTTGTCTTTCTTACATTTTCTAACGCAAACAATTATTATAAGCCATATTCAGGGTACGCTCGAGAGAAATTAAATTTTATAAGGAAAAGTTAGGTTCAAATATCGTTATCGTCTCTCCTCGAGAAATTAAATTTTATAAGGAAAAGTTAAGTTCAAATATCGTTATCGTCTCTCCTCACATTTTCATGTTATTTTCTAAGTATGCCACTTATAGAGACACAACGATCGACACTGTATCATTTTGTTTATAGAATAATTAGTCAATTCAACTTCGCTACTAAAAGACCCAATGCTTTTCATCCCGATTACATTTCTATTCATGCCTTGTACATATATGAAGGGGATATTTATTAGGGTATATTTTATCACCTCTACAAAGAGGTTAAACATTTCACTTAAAACTTATGAGTACTAATATCCTAACATTGAAACTCCATCTCAATTATTTTTTAATCTATTTGCCATCTTTATAGTATACAATTGATAAGTACGGCGGATTTATTGTAATGAAAGCAACCTCTTAGAGTCAACCAGAATTATGCCTGTAGAATTGAATCTCTGTGTCGTGGATCAATTATGCTTCTAGATTATACGTCATTTCCTCTCACAAAACCTACTTGAAAATTCGATTTTACTTGGGTTTGAATCAGTATTCAGACGGATTTACAATACAAATTACTCGATCTTCGTCTAAATATCTTTGAGGTCCACGTGGTTTGAATCGACAATCGGGCCGTCAAGGCCGGTTTGGATTACTTTGTCTTCTATATATCTTATCGACCTTACATTAACATGTTTCATTTAGTCGGTTCTTTAACCAAGTAATACCTAAAATAAATGTATAATAATTTTTAAATATTTCAACTAGTCTCGAATAACCATAGCTAGTGTAAATATGGTCTTCTATTCTTTAACGGTGGTTTTTAGTAAGATTCTATGATTACACTTACTAAGTACCAAGCTAATAAGTTTCAGAGGTTTCTTTGTTTTAGATATATTATTAAACATTTCTAGCAATCTAGCAGAATCCTAAAAGAATAGATGATTTTGTGGTTTTAAATCTCATAAGACACGGAAAAATTTTAGGACTGTTGTTAAATTATATAATGGCATTCAATGGTGTCATTACTCTCTTTTTCCGCTCCTGTGACATTTACTAGTAAAATAGATATTTTAAACACATTTTATTTCTAAGACACGTAAAAAAGGCGACTGAGATGACTTTTTTTGCCTTAGAGAATATAAAATTTGTTATGTCATCTAAGTAGCTAAGTAGCATGACAATTAAGAAATTTACTACGATACATAATCAGCCAGAGGAAACAGGAAAATAATTCTCAGTTAGAAAATTAAACGAATTCTTAAAAAGAGGATCCAACCATGAATTATTTCCATTTTTGCTATAGTTCGAATTAGAGCTCATTATAAACAAGAATATGTTCGTGTATAAATAAAAATAACTGGAATTATTTAATCAAATGCCTCTTAAGTACTTTTGGACATACATTTTTGTCTGCCTTCACTTTCGCTCTTTGATTTCATGAAAGGGTTATAATATAAAATATTTAGAATTTTCTGATACCAAATGCAAATGCGCTTTACTATAATATGTTGAGAGTTAAAGAAAATGCTAAAAAACTTACTTATTTTATAAATCCAATATTGCTTATTGCCTTCATAATAATTAATGTTATCACCCTAGACATGCTTATGCCCCGTTAGTCAGACAAATAAACTCGTAATTTGTAATAAAAAAATTATATTTGTAAAATAACCTACCGAAAAATATTCATTTTATTTCAATTAAAGTAAACAGGTTGAGAATTAAGCTTTAAAAGTAAGTTACGTGTTACCTACATAATAAAAAAATTAAAAGTTGTGCCACCTAACAACTTTTTGCAACTGACATGTTCCCTTAAGTTTACTTCTTCTATTATATACGTTAATGTTTACTTATTCTATTGTTTTTGATTTAACTAAATGTACACATGGTATGGCATGGCATGGTAACTAAATGTACACATAGTAGCGTTCGTATTTTAATCTGATAACTCACGGCTTTCATTTTTTTCAGATCTTCAAGCTAGATAACCGATGCGGCTGATTATGCTGGGCAAACTATATAATAAAAGTAATAATAATAATTTTAAATGCAGCACTTCTAAAGACAAACATTTAAACGATGCTGGGTTACGTTGACTAATGTGGTTAAAAACACATTTCATGTCTAGAAATAGTACATTTAAAATAAAGTGAAACATTTTAACTCGAATTCAAAGCATATTATTTTTAACTTACTGTAGGAACTGAAACGTTAAAAGTCTCATTGAAGAAGATAAGATTCTCTATTTAATTATAATCTGATCTGTATAAACGAGACTCGGTATTGAATATCAACTTTATTTCTACATTCTGACTACTAAATTAATTTACTGTGAGAGCCGTGAAATTTTCAATTCATATATCTACTAAATAGTAAATGTTAAACAAAAAACTCATAGAAAATTCTACATTTTACTGTAATAATTAAAATTTGAAAGTAATTACATGTAAATGTAGCGGTTTATGGAATGTAAATAACAACCTCTTTGAGTAAAGTATTTATGTATATCTTGTTGAGTGTAGGATATATGCAGGGTTGGTTAATTAATATAGCGATTTTTTTTTCGTCTCAAAAATAACTGTAATTGTTTTATAATAGTCTCCATCACGTGTAAATTATTCATTATATTATAATAAAATGTTTTTTTTAATGGTATTCCTAATAAGATTTACACATTTTATTATTTTGAAAATGTTTTATATGTATATGTATATGTATATGTACATGAATATGAATATGTATATGTATATGTAAATGTAAATGTATATGTAAATATAAAAGTATATGTAAATGTATATGTATATGTATATGTATATGTACATGTATATGTATATGTATATGTACATGTACATGTACATGCACATGCATATGTACATGTACATGTACATGCACATGCACATGCACATGCACATGCACATGCACATGCACATGCACATGCACATGCACATGCACATGCACATGCACATGCACATGCACATGCACATGCACATGCACATGCACATGCACATGCACATGCGTATGCGTATGCGTATGCGTATGCGTATGCGTGTGCATATGCGTATGCGTATGCGTATGCGTATGCGTATGCGTATGCGTATGCGTATGCGTATGCGTATGCGTATGCGTATGCGTATGCGTATGCGTATGCGTATGCGTATGCGTATGCGTATGCGTATGCGTATGCGTATGCGTATGCGTATGCGTATGCGTATGCGTATGCGTATGCGTATGCGTATGCGTATGCGTATGTATATGTATATGTATATGTATATGTGTATGTATATGTATATGTATATGTATATGTATATGTATATGTGTATGTGTATGTGTATGTGTATGTGTATGTGTATGTGTATGTGTATGTGTATGTGTATGTGTATGTGTATGTGTATGTGTATGTGTATGTGTATGTGTATGTGTATGTGTATGTGTATGTGTATGTGTATGTGTATGTGTATGTGTATGTGTATGTGTATGTGTATGTGTATGTGTATGTGTATGTGTATGTGTATGTGTATGTGTATGTGTATGTGTATGTGTATGTGTATGTGTATGTGTATGTATATGTATATGTATATGTATATGTATATGTATATGTATATGTATATGTATATGTATATGTATATGTATATGTATATGTATATGTATATAATGTGTTTCTAATTCTTATCCTTGGATAATATGGTGAACAGTAAAACTATAGCGTTGAGTTGCTCTGAAAAGAGATTTATTACATAAACAAATGTTTACACTTTTACAAAACAATTTATAACGTTAATTAATTAATCACAAACTCACCTGAAAAGAGAAACAACATTTAAAGCTATTGCTTCACTAGTTCGTATCAATTAAGTATTAAAATATTATACTATATCATATTATAATTCATTGATCGTTTCTAAGAACATAACCTATTTTTCTATCGTGGCGTGGCGACATGTCCAAGTGACAGCTAGCACAGATCATATGCAAACTTCATGCTGAATGAAGTGTCACTCACTTCGTTTACATCTCCCCCCCCCTCCATTGGTAATTATCAAAATTTTAACGTATTACTACCACTGGAACGAGTTTTGTTATGTGGAAAAGGTTTGACTGTACCTTTTTGTGCCCCGTGTTTACTTTGTAAATTGAATTAGATATTTTCTCTATAATTTGATATGGACCAATTTTCAATTCATCTAGTTTTTTTCGGTTTAACCGATTTCCGTTTTCAACATATACTAAATCTCCGACTTCAAATTCATAATTTTTTCTGTTTTTATCAAATCTTTTTTTATTATAATTATGTGATTTTATACTATTTTCTAAGGCAATCTTCCGGTCTCGTATTAAATGTTGATTCTGTAATTTATTTTGTTTCAGTTCGTTTGGTAGAATGTCCACACTTTTTCCCTGCAGTAAATATTTTGGGGAGAACCCTGTCACATTATGTTCAGTTTCGTTATATTTGTTTGTGCATTCGTGAGCAATGGTAGTCCAAGCGATCTTATCTCTTTTTTCATTAATTTTACAACGAATTTGATTAACCAATGTTTGGTTTAATCTTTCGTTCAATCCATTATAAAACAACATTTCTACAGCTAATTCCCAAGAATAATGGACAAATTACAGTTCGAATTCGTAGTCAAGGCCAGTGAAGATGTGAAGACAAATATTATTTGTATAACAACAATTACCGATTTAGACGGCAATACCTTTGTGTTCCCGGATAAATTACAACCGGTAAAACTACACGATGCAATAATAAAAACACAAATCTTTCAAAAAATCATAGCTACTTTACAAAAACGGCATGACAAGCGACAGGTATGGATATCCATGAGCCCAGAAACAAAGGCGGTTTATTGTGATGAAGATGGAAATAAACAGTTCATGGGATACCTTTTAGAGGAAAAAAAACACCGAAAACTTCTACAGCATTAATCTCTGAAGAATATCTAATAAAAATCATGGAAAGCTTCGCTGAAATGAAGAATGAATCATCAAAACCTTTTAATGTGGGGAAAATGGCAGAAAAATTTGTTATACAAAAAATGTATATTATATAATGATTCCTGTAAAGACTGGTATAGTTCTATGCTGATTAAATACACAATAAATTCAGAATGGGCTATGTGGAAACAAAACTTTAGTGAGACATATGCAGATAAGAGTTGGTCACCGATCAGGTATGCAATGTTATTTAAATATAGACAGGGCTCATTACTGGAGTATGCATTAAACAAAGAGAAACTGCTATTAGAAATAAATAAGTCCATAGATAAACATACTCTAATTGATCTAATCGCCACCGGATTACCGAATTTCATTGCGAAACAACATTTAAAGCTATTGCTTCACTAGTTCGTATCAATTAAGTATTAAAATATTATACTATATCATATTATAATTCATTGATCGTTTCTAAGAACATAACCTATTTTTCTATCGTGGCGTGGCGACATGTCCAAGTGACAGCTAGCACAGATCATATGCAAACTTCATGCTGAATGAAGTGTCACTCACTTCGTTTACATGTATATAGATATTTATATATATATATATATATATATATATATATATATATATATATATATATATATGTATATATATAAATATATATATATATATATATATGTATATATATAAATATATATATATATATATATATATATATACGCCGGTAGTATATGTGTATGGAAGAAGAAAAATATTAACTCTTCATTATAACAATCTGTAGCAGTAACAGTAAGTTTCAAACTTCTTATGTTCGGAAATGATTTTGTACTGCAAAAATTAAAATTAAGTACGGATTTTTTAAATATTTTAGACTTTTCTGTGCGCTTCCAATTCACTGGTTTTACGATTTCGGTTTCAAAATTATTTTCCAAAAGTTATACAAATTATATTATAAAATAATTAATATAAATACGGCTTATCGACTAGAATCTACGAAAACTAATATTGATTAGCCAAAAAACTTTATTAAACATTTCTTATTTCATCTTGTTTAAATCTGCTAAAAGCCCGTAACTGTGGAAAGATATTTCAAGTACGCTTATAGTATTACATACTTACATAACCTTTCTTAAAATTTTTCTTTCATCTTTATTGATACATTGTTAAAACCCAGATTTCGTAGTTCGAGATAATTTCAATAACTATCTGATCGAATTGAAAAATATTTTTACATATAAAAGATGAAGAAACAAGCCCATACTTTACAAAAAGTTTCCCATACATAGCATAATAAGTTGAAATTAGATACTTAGATATTTTTACAGGCAACTTGACTGAAAAATTAAAGCATGAAAACTATTCTAAGGCAGAGTTTAAGAGGAAATGTCTTGAAAAGCGACTCTCTAGTATAATTGTATATGTGTAATGACTTAAAAACAACTCCCTGAAGTGTAAATTACACAATTCTCAGGTTGTTAACTAAAATTTTACTCTCGCCCTGCCTGCCTTTACCTAATCCTATCCGCATCTCAAACAAATTGAAGAACAGTTTTGCAATTGGGTAATTTAAATGAGATAAATCATCGCTTGCCCGCAATTTAGGAATCATTAATTACTTCCCTATTAATAATTATATCACCATTATAAATCGAATAAACTTAAAATTTTTCATAGTTGTATTATTATAAAGTATAAAACAAATAAAAATTCGTTTGTGCTACCCACACCGCTAAACTAGTTTGCCTGTTCTAAAGCAAGACTTCGGCAGTTTTCATCATAGCATTTGCACAGCGAATTATTATAAAGGGGTGGAATGGAACCGTGTTGACTCACGTAATTTCCTCCATTTAACTGAGTTACTTTAAACTTAAAGGAGTTTTATGGTCTATATAGCCTTTGAACTAGTTAACTTCAAATTTCATTAGCAAAACTGCTATAATTGCCAAAAAGATTAGTCAAGATTTAGATCTTCACGGATCCGTGTTCCATACTTCTCTAAAATTTGAAAATAATACTATGAGCATAAAGAATATTACCTAAATAACACTTTGAAAATACAATATTGGTATTCAGAAGACACTTTCATATTTTCTCAAACTTAACTGACAATGGCTTAATGTTAAATGATTTAATTTATTCTACAGTCATTTAATGAATAAATAATGACGATAGAATAGATAAGCAATAATTAATAAATAATGACGATAGAATAGATAAGCAATAATGAATAAATAATGACGATAGAATAGATAAGCAATAATGAATAAATAATGACGATAGAATAGATAAGCAATAATGAATAAATAATGACGATAGAATAGATAAACAATAATGAATTAATAATGACGATAGAAATAATAGGAAAAGTAAGCTTAATAATTAAATGCTAATAATATCATTGGTATGATTCTTCTTCAATATAAATCACACATCACAATCAAACATCAAAAATCTCCAAACGGATACTATACAGAGGGTATATACCGATCGCTGGTCCCTTGAAAAATTAAGAAAAATGCATATACAAAATTGTGCAAAACTAACCGACTATAAATTCATAAAATAGACGTTTAAAACTTCTAAATATATTAAAATGGTAGGGATATAAATGTGTACTCATATTTAGATCCTTTTATAAAAATCAGAGAGAAAGACTCGTGGTGTAAATTGGTCGTGGAATGGAGGCCTTGAGCGCCCATAAGGAAGGCCATATATGCGCAGGTACAATAACGTCAAAAGAACAGCTGGAGTTAAACGGTCAGAAAAAACACAAAATCCAAAGCAGCGTTATAGACTAAAGGAGGCCCACATCTCTGTGGTAGAATAAGACTAAATAAATGAAGAGACGCAAATCTCTATATAGTAGTTTCTGTAGTTACACACAACGGCAAATATAATTTATAACACTCAAAAATCATTTTAATATCTGAACAGCATTTTTCTTTACTTTTAGTATAATTTCTTTGATTGCAGTTATAAATTAAAATTGAAATCTTAATAAGAATAAGAATATGTCTCATTGATAATTATATCAACATTTTCCAATTATCCTTAAATTCATTAGTGCCATGGCAGGTTGTTCATCGATCAGTATCTTTCGACACTCTGTAATTTTAGTAAGATATTTCATGACTATTAAAATAAAATTCGTAAATTAACAGAAAAATAAACAGGCGTCAACTTAAATACGAAATTTAAATATGCAATAGAGAAATTTCAACAACTGATAAAACTAAGATCAAAGTTAAAAAAATTTGGTCTCGTCTGGATCTCTTCCAATGCTAGAATTAATTATAAGCCACCATTACAATTACGAGTATATTTTTAATAATATATCACAAAATTAAAATTTTATAGCTGAAAAGTTAAATTTGAAATACAAAGAAAAAAAAACGAAACATGTCGATGTTTTTCAACTCTGTGTTCAAAATTTTGAGATATAATTAGAAAAAAAGGAGAAAATAATAATATTCATTTTTGAAACAATTTATGGTATGAATTTATGGCTGCGTGCCAGATTTATAATCTATATAAAATGCAGAAAAGCAATGCCATATCGCATGCACTTATATTTAATTGTCGGGTTTAGTATCTGTATCTTTATCAAAAACAAACAACTGAATAAAAAAATGAGGGCATTAATAAGGGAAAACCTAATTATAAGCAAGTAGATTGGTAGCACATTGTGTAAACAAAGGGATGTGCCATTTATCACTTTTGAGATCGTATCTGAGACTTTCCGTCTTCCGCACGCCTTATGATGTTATAATTCGGGTACATTAACACACTACGCTCAAGCTCCTCTCTTGAGAGGAGCTGAAATGAAAATGTGTGTATATATTTTAGCAAAAAGTATAATTAGCCAATTGACGAGATTGTTCATAAAACGAATGAACATAGCGTTGTCCCTCATCAAGCGATACTTACTAAAAAGGTAAAGAATGATAAAAATGTACAGGGCATACTTTTTATGTATTTTTTACAAATCTGTAAGTTTTAATATTTTGCAAGTTTTTTATCAACATTTTATTTTTACCAAATGACCTCACTGACTAATAAAAGTAATAAAACTTAAAAATATAGTGCAGAAAACACGTCCACTTGAATAAACTTTACAAACGAAATTAGCATAACGCAATATTTCTCTAAAATCAATATTAATATGATTAATATTCAGGAAACATTCGATAGTATTCTAGAACCAATTGATTTTTTATCCATATTTACTCTAGTTACAAAATTAACTTAAATGATTTGAAGAATCTCAAATTAAAATTAAATTTTAAACAATACATATAGAAAATAAAACAGTTAAAACTGTCAAATATGAAAAATTCTCGCATTACATACAAGAGGTTCTTAAACGTTTAGATTCTTATAAGCAATTAATGATGCATAGTATTTGTATTAAATTATTTACAAATATTAATTTTAATCAGAAGTCGTCACTTAAATGATCTTATAAGGTTTCCGCTATTCTTTTCGAGGTTCGAAAACCTAAAAACATCTCTCATCTTTTATATATGATTTTTCTAAATTCGACAAAAGTTTATAATACTTTGTATACTTTCATTTTATTAATCACCTAAGTAATAAACACTTTGCAATATGATTAAACGTGTTTCAAATATTTTTTTACAATAACGCATGCAATCTCAAGAACTGTTATTTACTTTTTTATCCAATAAAGTCAGAGTTGTAGTACAAAGCATCAGCAGGGCGGTAATATTTACAAAGATAAAGTTTTGTTTTAAAGAAATTAAACACAAAAGGAAAAAGTCTCGCGTGGAATCAAAATGGCATCATCTATTAAATCTTACTTACCAAATACATTTAAGCACTTTGTGTACTTTTGTATTCACCAGTAATAAATAATTTCAACATTTATGATAAATAACATATTCATTCGTGTAGTATTGTATTTTATTATCTAAGTGTACATATATATGTATATAGATTAACTTATTCTAAAGAGCTGAACTTTTCTCGTCCTAATCTGAACACGACGTCAAGGCGTACAAGAGTCACTTGCAGCTACATTTATTTAATTCGGTTCACTTTATCAAAATATCATATAATTATATAATATAACTTGACCAAAATAATTTCCAACTAAACACATTTCTTTTATATTTGAACTTCTGCAGCCAAATGGCCCATAAATTACGCTACATTACCGCCTTTTGCCGATTTATGTGAAAGGCTCTTACATTTTCGTTTACTTTGGGCAATGACGTTCATGCCTTACAAAAGAATTTATTGTCTTTTTAACAGTATAAAAAGTCACCACAAAATCTTGGTATAATAGATATCATCGTAGCGTTAGCTTTTGATAAAGTAATATAAGAAAAGTAATTGCGATTACCACGCCAATAAATAATACTAGTTTTTCAAATATTACATGAGAAAACAAAAATGTTTTTTTTGAAAATAGGTAATAAACCAAAAGTGATTGGCACAAGAAAGTAAAATATTTATAATGTGAATATGCCAAATAGTTTACCAATAGTAATTTTCAGTGTATAGATCCAGTTCAGTTCATAATTGTGATGAGTAATGAGTTTACATCATAATTTGTATAGGAAAAAGTAGGAACATTCTGTTCCAATAAATTAGTTAAGTTAGAGCAGATTACGAATAAAACTATTACTGTAGGTGATTATCATGAGTGTAGTGTGAAGAAAAATATGGCACCGTCCATATTCTCTCCCACGAATGTGGTACCTACATTAAATGACAGAACGCCATAACAGCCCAAAATTTTCATTATGTTAGTCAGTTATTACTTGTGACCTTGACTGGATAGTCTAAAGAAATAAATAATTTTTTTCTGATGGATATACTTACATATATACTAAACAAATATTAATAAACCTGAGTTCTCCTTAGCTCCTTCTCGTCTCCATCAATTCCACATATCAATCAAAAGAATATTAATTACAAACTTTGTTAATAATTATTGTTATAATTATTAACTTTGTTAATAATTTTATTAACTTTGTTAATAAAACATCATGCAATTGCATGATGTTCAGTTTATCTTGAAAATAGGTAATTAACCCAAAACCTTATATGGTATTTATATTATATTTAAGATACTGAGCTAATAGCCTGGATACATATAGTATGAGATATACTTGGACTTGTTTTGATCGTCACTTTTTTTTACAGAGTTGTATGAAACAAGACAAAGTAATTTGATAATAACAACATTCTTATCTTATAAATTGAAATTTGTTTTTGTTCTTGTACTTTAATTATATTAAAAAACGACTTTAATGCTATAAAACAATATAGTTATATTGTATCATAGAATTAAAAATAACAAGGTGAAAATAGTAAAATTAAATTTAAAGAAAATGAACATTTTGTGACAAAATGAGCGTGAATAGCTCTTAATTTATATATTCACAACGACTCTACCTTCACAAATAACTAGCGATAAAAATTACGAAAACTGGTTCTTTTCTTACAATAAATGTTAATTTTTTTACCATCAGAGACATCCTTTAATAGTTTCTTGAAAATTTAATTGAATTATTCTGGTACAGTGTTATATAAATACAATTTAATTTAATAACATCGAGTTAATAATGGAAAAATGTTGAAATATTAATAATGTCAGTAGTTGCACTTAGTATTTTTCATGGTAAAATAATAACTATATGATAAAATAACTCCATCTGCGTTCAGGGATTATGGAGAGTGATATTTTCGAATATTTTAATTAACTTCCCAATTACAAGAAAGTTTAAAAATTGTTTAATAAAAAAAATAAGCAAATAAAACACAAGACATTTAAAAATTTTAACTTTTCTTTCCCTTAATCTATACAAAGAGTGAAATTTTGTGGAATTAATTGTTTTTATGCGAAAGAGTTCTGGCCTTCTTTTTAAGTTTATTACGGCTTCATTAGCCAAATCAGTCGCCACCTTGGAGTCCAACCTTGAGATTTAGATAAAATAAAGTATACGACATTATAAAAATCCACTTGCTTCGAACAGTATTTAATTTGCAATAGATTTAAATAAATTTAAGAGAATTGTCTAAGAAAGCTTCGAAACGAAGGGCAATTTATTCAAAGGCAAGGAAATATCTCAATATCATTGGCAGCACTTTTAAACCGAACGAAGTGCGTTTCGTTCAAGTAATAACGAGATCAAGTATCATGGGAATAGTTTTGTCTTATGCTTTAATATAGAGGCATAATAAATTTTGAAATCATCACCAGCATAAAATTTTTGAAAATTATGTACAACCAAATACGTGGATATAATTTGATTGTACATGATTTTCACAAATTTCCTTCATTTTATCTTTTTGTTGATAACTATTATCTGTATTTCTTGTGATTTAACCATTTTAGTGCCATGCTTTTTTACTCATACATACTTAAATATGCCAAAGAAATCTTTTGTTTTTGATGTCATTTACATTTGTCTCGACAAAAACTGTGTCTTCCAAAAATTATCCAATTTTAATAATTTTTTGGGTGTTTTCTTAATAAAAACTTGTATAAGGATAATAAAATACAAAGAAAATTATGGAAATACATATTGTGAACAAAGAATATAACAAAACTGAAATCAAGGCCACATGGTATTTTCGCAGTCCGGTACATTCTCCGTATCAGCAAAATAATTGTTATCGTCACTATTATCACTATCACTCAAAATTAGCATTACGTCAAATTGTGAGCGTACCACAATGTCACTCCCACTATCACTTTCTTCACAACTTGAAAAACGATCATTTTCACTCGAATTATTTTCGTATTCCGACATCATCAGTTAAAAATTTTCTTTTCCTGCATCCTTTTTACATTGTAATTACTAATAATATTATAATTTGAACTTTATGTAATACGTAGAAAGATAAAAAATTAGCGATGCGTGTGAGTAACTGCGCGGTAAACAGCAACTGATTTCGCGAGCGCCATCGCGCTCATGGGAAATTTAGTTAGTACGCGCACGAGCGGTACTAACTAAATTTGGCGCGATGGCGCTCATCGGCACTCTAACGGTTAATAACTGAAATATTTAATACTTGCTATTCTAATTTCCACTCACTTATTTAAACACAAATACTGTGCTAAAATTTCATACAACTTTAAAAAACCACACCATTTCAACATCTTTGTTTATATGATGAAAATTACATGGCTAATGTTTAGTTTTCAATGTGAAATAAATGCTTAATTTCCTATTTTATTTTTCAGCTTGCCGTTTTAAATTTATTTTCTAAGTGCTTTTATGTCATTTCACAAGTACATTTGAATATGTATACATCAACTGGTATATGGATGTGTACTCATCGACCGCCTTCGGAGAATCGGTTGAACAAATGTCACTTAAATTAATTTTTAATCCGTTAGATAAACTTATCTATTTGCTTCGTTTCAGCTGAGGATATAAAAATCAATAATAATGTAAGTTTAAATTAACCTATTATCAAATAACGGTATGGAGACTTTACGAGACTATTATAGTCACGTACCAAGTGTAATTTTTCTTATAAATACTTTTTATTATACTTTTTGTATGGAATTAATATAAATGTGCCAAATTTTAAGTTTTTCTCATCAAACAGTTCCTGGAGAATAAACGACACGGACTGTTTTAGCAAAATTAAATAATTATCTAACAAACTCTATCATTATTTACTCTATCACTATAAGAAATTTTCCAGTTTCCAGTTCAAAGAATTTTGGATAAAAAATGACTAGGATAGATGAATAAATCGACAAACAGGTAAGTCAATTTATAAAGATACCTTTTGATATACGAAAGCGTAAAAACCATTTCCACATACTAAATTCAAAAAGTTAAATTTTGAAGAATCGATAGTTTTTTTCTTCGTTTTTTATTCTCAAAATTCGTCTATAAAATAATGAAACACAGCCGTTGATTTTGACGAAAAATTTTAATTTTTGCCAAGTTTACTCTAAACTCTGGAAAAATGATTATAATAGTTTTAATATGGAAACATAGATCAAACCTTCATTTCTAATTCAAATGGATTGCTTTGTATTGTTTTGTATATGTTGTTATGGTTTTGTATATATTGTTGTTTTGTATACAAAACCAATATAATTATTTCAACAAAATCGACTTTTTGCAACTTATTTCTCAAAAAAATCGCTAAAAAGAAGTAAGTTTAGATGATCCATTCCGAAAAATTATACTTTAATTTAATCCAAAAAAGCAATAGCATTTTTGTTTCCTCTTTAATTTGTGTATAAAATAATTTATATTGACGCAATAGGAAAAGAGAAAAAGGAAAATGTTCATTCAAAAGTATTTTTCCCATACATTTCTAATAAAGACGCAATAGCAAAAGATCAAAAGGGAAATTGACGCAATAACAAAAAAGCAAAAGGAAAATTGACTCAATAGTAATAGAGAAAAAGGAAAATGTTCATTCAAAAGTATTTTTAGCCATACATTTCTAATAAAGGCTTATCATTCTGCGCTGAGATGCGTCCCTTTTCATTCCTGTCGGGGTTGCACTGATTAAAAATGTTATTATAATACTGGGAAAGGGAAAACGGAAACCTTATAAGGTCACTCATGTAAATGTCCGTTTGTCTGTTACAGCTGTTTCGAAACCGTTTGAAGTAAAAAGTTGAAACTTTCGAAGGGAGGCAGGGAAATATGAACTCCAATTTTTTTTTATTCCATATGTAAGGTATAGTTTTAAATATTATATTTTCAGAAATATTCTGAAAAATGTGAAAAAAATTTATCGAAAATAAAGTATCCTAATTACGAAACTATCGAACTCAAAATTATTTTAAAACAGGAATATTCAGAAGCCCACGAAAAAGCAGCAGGAAAACTAGAGCGATGATTCTTGATGTCACATTTTTTTTAAATATACCGCGTGTTTTACGCCTATGAAATTATAGTAGGCAATATATTTATTTTTCTACATTCTCAATTAATTTCCTTTGAAAAATGCGTCGTAGAAGCTTGAAATTGGCATAGAAAAAATATATAGGCAAAAAAAAACATTTTATTTGCCTATATATTTATTACTAATATTTTTAAAATTTTAAATATAACATTTAAAGATATGATAAAAAGAAGATTTAATTTATTTAATGATGTATATCTCACGAGTATCATTTGCTCATGAGGCATGCACAAATATTTGAAATTGCGTATAGAAATATAAATTCCAAAAATATGCAAAAATTTACCATTCTCCCTTTTCCAAAATTTGTGAATACTTTTACGTTATCAAAAATTTATATTTGCCATGAGTTTAGTAGAAGTACTAATTACACTTAAATATCTAAAACTATCTAAATGTGTATAGAATGATCGTAGTGCAAGTTCTACTCGTTCGTTGCAGGTTTTATACATTTTCTGTAAATGCATGCACATGTTTATTGCCGTAGTCATTCTAATTTTATATTAATTATTAAATTAATAACATCTCAGCTTCATTATTATTGCTTTCAATTGTATTTCATTTATTCGACTATTTAGTGCATTTCATTATTTGTTTTAGTAAAAAAACTCTTGTCCATTCGTTTGTCAGTTTTTATTTAAATTTTGAATTTGTTCAAACAAATGAAGTACCGTGAGTTAGAGCGACTCTATATTAAGGTTTAAACTAAATGATTCTGTCGGAAGTTTTTATTGTGTATGATTCAAAAAATCATGTCGATCCATTGTTTCGTTATGACGCTACTTCCTTATTCACTTGTGCACTTTTTCGGTTTTAAACAAGAACTTTCTCGTAATAAAAATTACTTAATGTAGTTTTCCGACCCCTCATATATTTTTGTTTAAAAAATACGTAAAAATTTTGTGCTTTTCTCCATCAAACAAGGACAAGTAAGCATGCTTCAACATTACATTAGTTAGGATAATAGAATCAGTCTGTAAATTGAACATATTAACAAAAAAAAATATTTACAGCAACATCAAAAGAGAACGTGAAAATTTGCTTTTGAAATATGTGTAAACCTGTTGATTTGTTCACACACCACGCACGAGTAGCTAAAAGAATTTTGATGAAGTTTTTACTAGTAGATTTTGTTGCTCTGAAAACACATATAGCCTATGTTCCAACACAATCAACTAATTAAAAAGAAGGTATGGCAATTTCACGTTTCATTAAAAAAATGGTTACTTAAATAACTTCACTTTTCGATATAACTTTTATCCGTGCGTAAATTTGTGGATGCTTAATAATTTTCTAAAATATACATGACACAGTGAACACTTAAATAAAATATAAGAATAAGTACCAACAGCATAGCTGACAAAAATTATCTTATTTGCAGGGGACTGTGCACAACAATATTAAAAAAAAATATTTTTTTTTACTTTGAGACAACTACTAGCAAAATAGAATTGTTATTATTAATAGAATTTTATATTTTGCTTGGTTACCAAAATAATATTTCGTCATATCTTTAAGATATCACTTTCATAGTATACGTTGTAGAGTACACTATCAGTTTTTCTATTCATTCTGTGTAAGAATTGTATTCATATAATTCAAAATTACGTCATCCCTACAAATCGTTCCATATTTCTTTTTCCTTATTAATCCAAACTCGATTCCAGTTCGTCGATCACCGAACTTAGAATTCCAACAGAAAAACTATAGCCATGTAAAGCAAAGACAAGGAATGATCAATGTTGTCGTACGCAGAGAGATTCACCCACGCCGACTTTTACTTGAGTTACTAACATTCACCTCTACGGATATTTCATCGAAATTGTTAATAATATTTTTACTGTACACAAATGAAAATGGTAAGTTATGCAAACAATTTTGATTGTACAAAAAATGGTTAGTTGTGCAAAAAATTTCGTCAACATTTTTTTTGCAAGAAGTTAGTTAAATACAAAATTATTATATATCCAAGTAAGTGCAAATTATTTTTTTACACGTAAACATTAACAAAGTAGCACCAGAACATTGATGACAGCCCTGATTTTACCGAAGAAGCATTTGTTGCTATCAAACTATTAGCTAAAAGTATTAAAGCATAAGAGTAAAGTATCAAGTAATAAGCACCATACCGTGTAACTTAATGGTAGTTAGTGACGAAATATCTATCCAATAGAAAATGGGTATGAAATGTTTTGAGAATACAGAGGATATGCTAACGTAGGTATCCATATAGATATAGATTTCAATGATACTGAGCGAGGGCTTGTGTTTATGACTAAAGCAATCAACAGCAATTTTCTAGTTCCCGTTGGTTACTTTTTGATAAAAAATATGATTGCTAAGTATAAAACTAATTCGGTAACACATTGTCTTACATAGTGACAGCATTGCCTTATATTATTACATGACCCAGGGATAACAGAGTGACCTATGATTTTCGGTGAATTCCTTGGAATATAGCGATGGCCATGAATTTAGGTTGTCGATTTAACCCTGACCTTGTATTAACTATGTTTTGTCATCCATTATTTTTTTCTAGACCTATGTCACACGGTAAATCTGATTAGAAATGCCCTTCAAGCAGTTGACGAGTAATGGGATCAAGACGAGTGTCAAGTAGCTGACATTATTTAAAGGCTTTCAATAATTTAGAAAAATCTTTTTGTTTTGCTAGTAAATTAGAATATTAACATATATTATGGAATAACAAAACAATGATTGTAAAAGTAGCTACTCAGTTTTTCAATAAAAGTATCTAGAAAGCATTTAGTTCTTGTAGTAGTGAGTTGAAAAAATCTTTTCAGGAGATATACGTTGGGCAGTTAATTTAAAAAAAAATTAAATTATGTGTTTGACACATTAAATTCAAGAAAAATTAAATACATAAATATAATATACATGAACCTTAACAATATCAATGTTATTCAGCAATGGTTTAATAAGACTGAAAATGATATGAACAATCTGGCAATATATAACATCAAAGACCTAATTTTAACCCGCAGGCATGGAACAAGTTTTCTCAGTCTGTGAATTTGTATGAAATTTTGTTTACATAAAAATTATATAGAAGAAAAAGCATTGCTGAGGTATTTTCCTTCGTGCAAAATTATCCAAACATATTTTGAATTATTAATTTTTATAATGAGAACTTATCCAATAACAATCATGGGACCAGCAAACTACGTGAACGATGACTCTACGGCGTATGGACGGTACTACGGACTACTACGGCGTACCATATTCAAAGCTCAATAATAAAAGTGGTACGAGTAGAGTGGTACTTTGTCTTTAAGTGAAACATCTTTTAATAAATTTAGTTTGTAGCTTAAATATGCATTAAAATAATTTTCAATTCTTTTATGATTTTATTTTATTATTTATCTTTAATTTTCAAGTCCTAAATTATTATCATAAATAAAATAAATTTTTGTTTGAATAATTAATTAAATTAAAATTTATACCAACTTACTTTTGTTTTATATTATTTTTGTGAGTTATTCCTACATAAATATGCTGATATTGGTTATAACTTAATCATTATTTTTAAAATATCATTATTTATAAAGTTATGAATTGAAAATTTATCTACTGAAGCGATATGTCACATAGTATAAAATTATATGGTTAGATCATGGAATTTAATATACAAATTGTTTGATATGAGTATTAAAAAAATTACGTAAAACATTATTAGCTTTATAAAATAAACATATCACTATATACCCATTGCGGTATATATACCTAATATATATTAAAAACTAATAGTTGTTATGTAAATTTTATTTCCATATAATATTATCGACAACTACACTAATGCCGACGTGTAGTTTTTCCCCATCACTAAATATCAATAATTTCAATTACGGAACAAAACAGTCACCGTTCCTACTAGATTTCAACAAGTTCAAAGCTCGTTGCAGTCCGTTATTTATTATCACATTATCTCAAAAGACATTTTATAATTTAAGAAATAACCCTAAGAAAATGTTCATTGCCAATACATGACCTTTAACATTCATTTATAACGATATGAATGTATTATGTACAGGTCATAAATTAATCTATATATAGCAAGAAAAATATTATATATATAATTTTCGTGTGAAAATTATTAGCCAGTAAAAGAAAATAAAAATTATACCCAATTCATGATTAATTCTATTTGGCTCATATGTGAAGGGAAAATTATGGAAATTTAAAAACGTACATAATCAATTAAGGAGCAAATTTGATGAACTAGTGAACTAAAATTAAGTCAAAGAGAAATATTTTGAACGGTATTACAACTAATTGTCTGACTTTGCCACGTAAATGTGTTCCCTAAATTACGAATCAAACTCCAAAAATAGTTCAATTAGTGTACACTTAATCACTTAAAGTTAGTCTTAGAAACTAACTTTAAGTGCCTTAAGACTTAGAAGTGCCCAAAATAATGATTGTAACTTATAGAAATGATATAGTGGGAATAGTTAATAAGGTACAATTTAGTTTCAGGAAAATTATAATATAAAAAACCGTCCACTATGGATCTAAGTTTATTTTGCGCAAAAAGTTTGATTTTAAGATGGATAATTACTAGAGAGGAAGCAAGTGAAAAATATCATGTTTTAACATCCATAATTACAGAAAGATGTTGATGCTACGATATATTAATAGTCTGGTTGCCAATAAATGAAATCGGCAATATAAATTGATGAGTTTCATATAAGAATACAAACGTTTAATTAGGTTTCTTATGAGCTTAATTAAGTTTCTTATGTGCATCAAGTAGAAGACACAACGAATAGTGAGACATATAACTTTTTTCATTACCTTTGCTCTCAATTGAAAATCAAGTTAAATTCTTGTTTTTAATTTCCAATCTTAATTCGAAAAATGTTTGTGTAAAGTAATTTTATTGCCCGTAGTTCACACAAAGGTAAAGTTATCAGAATTTTAGCCACATTGTAAATATTAAATTCGCTTGGAAACACACCGTATTCATTAGAAAAGGAATCAAATTAGTTAATAGCAATGCTTTTTATATTTTTTAGTGTTCCTATAGTATTCTGTTTTCAATTCTTAGACTAGAATTGAATACTTGTATATATATTTATCGGAATAGCGATTGCATGAAATTAGAATATCAATATTTGAGCAAAAGAGGCTGTTGGATTTAGATTATTTATTAATTCAGGAATAATCGAGTGTTACCTGAGATTGGCAAATATAAAAAATATACGATAATTTTTAGATAAAACTTCTTTTCGGCGAGCGTATTCTCTTTTCTTTTAGCTGTTCATTACAATAATGTAAATATTTGATAAAATATGCAGAACTTCTAAAAAGTTTCAAATAGCAAGACTAACAGCCGAAGATTGTAAAATGTAATTAAAAAATACTGTGTAGTTTTTTCTTTCCTACGAAGATTTTCCTATATTATTCGTTTTTTTGTTTTTTTAGATCTATGTCATATTTAAGTACTGTTTAGATTTTATTGAATTAAATAAATTGAAAAGTTAAGTGCTGTCGTCACTATGGTATGTCGGGTTTATCCCAAGTCATAGGGCTTTTATTTCTGTACTATATACATACATTAGTATGTAATTTATACATATGGCGGACTTATTTTTAGAAGCGCAATCTTTTATAGCCAACCAGAACACCAGTTCCGCCCCTCTCGACGAGCGGCCGGGAATCGAACCCGGGTCCCCGCAGTGCGCCTTGAAGTCAAAGGCTGTATGCCTTGTAATCAACCCAACACACTGCGGTCACGACGCAACCCACCGCAACGATCTGGGTTCGATTGCCGGGCGCTCATCCGGCGGGGCTGCAGTAATATTTAAAATCTCGTGGAGTTTAAGCTCCACAGGTCAAAAACGGGCAGCAGCGTCACTAGTTCGAAAAGCTACGTACTGTGATCGCTGATCCACCTGCCCAGCATGGCGCTTACGGGCACTATCTTCAATGTTAAGTGCATTAGAGAGGTTTATGTCCAACAGTGGACTTAGACTGCCTATTGAAGTAGGAAAATTTAGATACAAATGGCCGAACTTAATATCGACGATTAAATTAACGATTAAATTTTGTCTTTGAGTATTGAATTTACTTTTTTAATTGAACAATCTAATCCTAACTTTTAATCATTTAGACTGATAAAAAATTAACATTTGCATGTATAAAGCTTACTCAGAATTTATTAAAATATTATGTTGATAATATTACTAATGACCGTTTCGTAGTTTTAACAGAGCTCGTTTTACAGACTCGTATATTCACAAGAAAATGGACCTTTATGTAATTTCTAATTCATCGCCCTGACTCTTATTATTTAAAATTGGTTTGATGTTCTTGGTTTAATATTATCGTCCCATTTTCTCCTTCCTATTACTAATCCATAAGCAAACTGCAATATTTATTCTAATACTAGGATAGTTTACGGATTAAAAAGTTTGTTCAAAATAACTGAACATTTTAAGTACGATTAAAATTTGATAAAAGTAAGATTAAATTTGCTTTGTGGAAGCCCCGTGTATAAGTATATTTGTATATATAAATAAAATATTGAGATTTAAGGACGCAGTATTTGCAAATATCAATGCAGTCATTCGGCAGAAATAATTTTGCTTGGCTAGTCTTTCAGAAGCGTTAAAATATCTTGAATTTTTTCCAAAACACTTTGATTTTACACTTTATGAATCTTTTTCGAAATCCGTTTTTAATAAAGATTTGAAGTATATTAGAGCCGAATAAATGCTTTCTACAGAATAACATTTTGAGGTTGATCTGGTAAGAAAACTGTCCAAAAATCTAGTTTCCATTATTTTTCGGTAAAAAAAATGTAAACTAGATTTGCATTCTCCTAAAAGAGGTTTTGTTATCTTATTAGCAATAAATATAAATTTACTTCACTTTAAAAGGGTTATGTTGGGTGTTCATATCACAAAAATAGGGTTCCGTTCGGCCTTTACAGAAACCTGAAAAAATAAGGTGAATAATACAGAATATATAGATAATTGAAATACCATGTCATTAAAATCTAAAATTTCCCAAGAATATACTGGACAGTCAAGCGTGAAATAATGTAGGAGTTTCAACTATTTACTTTGTATTGGACAGGTTGCCATTAATATAGAGAAATAATCTTAATACCCAAAATAAGAAATGATTAGTATTTCGATGGAAATAAAAATAAAATATTACATATAGGTAAATATTATAAGATACTCTCTTACAGGATCCAAAGGAACGATATCAAAATTTTCGGGACTTGCAGATGTAAAAGTTCGTTCAAGCAGATCAGTTTTGAGACTTTCAGTATATATTTATATTACGAGTGTTTTTTTCAAAACGTGTTATTTTCAAAAAGTATATTTCCGACGTGTTATTTTCAAAAAGTACAAACGTTAAAGTATATATTCACTCTACCGTTATTTATAAAGACAGTATAATGCCGTCAAGCATAATGTAGCGCCAAAGTTAAAAATATTCACTAACTTTTTCCAGGGGCTAAGCTTACGTATATTTTGAGGAGTTTTTCTCCAGTAAATAATATTTAATCTTAAAATATCTTCTGACCGAAATACAAATAGTTTATATCCTAGCTTTTATAATCTTTATGTCTCAAAGGTACTCTTAATGGAGACAAAAGTATCTCATATCTCAGGAAAAACTTTCAACCGAAACCGTCTTACTACCTATGTTCTAATAATTGATTTTTATCATACTTGAGTAACTTTTTACCAAAAAGTACATTAGGTGTTAATATGTATCGTATTGGTCCAATAAAAGATGTATTCAAGTTAGTATAGCAGTTTTTACATTATGCTTAACCTCTCGGGCTTTCTCGATCCATATCTGGGTCGTCTGCGAACAGGATCACTCAAACATAATCAGTTTAAAATAAAATAAAGAAATATTATTATATATCATAAAAAGAGGATAAAATATACAATTAAATATTTAAACGGATATATGTACTGTACATTATTTTTTGTCGCTAAGTTTTTTTGAATATTTTTGGTATGTAACAATGAAAAAAAAATAGGTGTATGGCTATCATAAGAGAAAAGTTATTAGGTTTGTAATAAACAATTCTTTTCCTTTTTAAAACAGACAAAATATATGACATAGCACGAAAACATCACATTTATTTGACAAAAATATTATTAATATTATTTAATTTTAAATGCTTAAATAAGAAAATTCATTACCATGATGGGAAAATAATTTACTTATTATTTGTGGCGGTAATTATCTATACTTTTTTATATTCACTTGATACATGAAAAATTTTGCACCCATTTTCAATGAAAGTTTTATCATTTTAGGTTTGTTATTTGGTTTATTTACGTTTATAAATAAGCAAAACGAGTAAATTCAAACCTTTATTTTTTGCACATTTCTTTACCTATTGCGTTTGAAAGTTTATGAAGTATTTCACACATATTAGGACTATATTTTTTCATCCGTAATTACATTATTGACTCAGAAATTATTATGGAATTAATTCTATTGTTTCTGTTTGTTGTTTCCAATTGTTTTATTTTGCCGATAGTACTGTGATAGTTCAAATAACTCTCCATCAACATAATTTTTACTGTGATAAGTAATTTTATTTACATATATTGTTTATATTTTTTGTTGTAATAAGAGAAATCGCATTTTGAAAAGATTTATAAGCTTTTTTCTTCTAGACACATGAAGGTTTCCTTTATATTTTCTTCATTATTTTCCACGTTTAATACTATATAAACCTAATAAAAATGCTGCAACTATTTTTTATGTACACATTTCTCTATGGGTGAAAAAAAATCATTACAATCGAGTACTCAATTCAGGAGGTATGTTTATCTATCAGAAGGGACGAAACGGCTGGTGCCATATTTTGTATTATATATTTAACAAATAAATTAATCGGCAGACAAAAGAATCCAAGAAAAATGTTTAAAAGGGACAAAACATAGCTGAAATTTAAGTAAAATTCAAAATCTTTCAAGCAAAAGTTTCTTAACCTGTACAGCATTTTTACATGGTTTTTGAATAAACCAATAGACATTCTACAAAAGATTCAACTCATAGCTACAGCATATTTTTATTTTTTTAACAAAATTTTCTCTTTATAGACACTATTCTATTATAAATTTATATTTATATAGATGAACTTGATATTTATTATATGAGATTTCTCTACATTTACATTCTGTCAAAATGATAGCTGTAATGACGTTCCTTGCAAACCTGTTAGTTTCTTGATACATATCAAGAAAAGAAGATTTTCCCTTAAAGTGTACCTAAAAGAGTGCGTTTCCTGTAAGAGTGTGTCTTAACTTCCTACCTATGAATTTACTGCTGGAAATCGGTACTACAATTAGATTAAATCGATTAAAAACTAAAAAACACTATTTGAAAGTGAGATAAAAAATTAATATTTGTTTCTTCACATTTATAGCTTTATACTATTGAAAATCAACAATTTTAAATTAAGACTTAAAAGTGAAAATTTTCCATCAACTTTCGTAGTCGCCAAAATTTTTTTTAATGGTTTCACTTTTCGAAATTTGGTTTTACAAAATAATAAGTATTTGTATTATTTTCACTGAATAAAAGTAGGCAAATTATTATATTGACTTTATTTGGACCTAGTAGTAGTTAGTTTCATAATTATTGAGTAACAACACCCGTAAAGTCGAAATAAATTTGTTTGGTGTTTGTTGCTAGCATCTTAAATAATCTTCCAAAAATTGTATAAGAAATTGGGACAAAAGGTATACTACATTGTAATTCAATGTAATCGCTCCAGTCTACCTTATCGAATTGAGTCTCGTAGTTTTAGCGTGGTATCTGGACAGAGAGATCGAAATTAAAAGAAATGCATTGTCTTTTCGGAGAATATTAAATAACGTATTCCATTCATTTCTTAAGAAAATGTTCAATATAAGGACATATCGATATTACAACTTTATAATCATTTAGATTAGGAAGCAAAATTTTACAATAAAATTGTTATTTTGGTTATTTCAATGTACAAGCAGACATTGTAGATATATTTAATACTTTAATGAAGGCTGGTTCAATTGCTTAAAATAAGTCGATTGAACAGGGTCAGATTAATACTTGGAAGACAGTTCCTGCCACTTTTTTGGTAGAGAAGTTTTTGTTTCGTGAAATAGAATTTCGAAAAAGTGAAACCATAAAAAAATGTGTAACGAGCACGATAGTTGATGGAGAATGTTGACCCATAGATTTTATTTTAAAACTACCAATAAATCAATATTATTAACTGGCTATTGAAATATTAACCAGTTTTTTCGAGTATACATCATTGTTTCTAATTTTTAAAGGTACTATTTCGGGGAAAGTATTAAAAATTGTCCGTTATCATAATAAAATTTACTTATCCTATTTATTGTCACATGTACCTCCTCTTCTTTTAGTCTTCTGTATTATTTAATAACCTGTGTAAATGTTTTTAAGGATTTATTGAATAAGTCTAAATATTCTTAAATACTAGTCCCAAACCTTAACTCTATTTTCAACCCCTTCTTCCATTTTAACTTATATCAATATTTGCATTCTAATTGCAGGTATTTTTAAAAGTAATCAGCTGTTCTTATTTTATATTGTGATATCTATTATAAAAAAAAACTTTTCAGCATCGATTTTTATAGTTCATTGTCAGAGATTGCAGTAAGTTGATTATGTATACTGTATATGAAAATTTTCAAATTATTAAACAAATAATTTCCATCTGATTTTAAACTACCTAGATATGAATTTCAACCAATTGAATTTTCAAACGCGTAAATTGGGCGTAACATATATTGAATACAACATTAGGGCTTTATAGCAAAGATATTTGAATATAAATTTAAACATCATACCTAACCCATTATATGATATAAAGATATTAATAAACGTATAGCAGCTTTTTCTAATTTGAAACTGAGTATATATACCAATCACATTAATTTATACATAACATACTTGGTATAAATTTCATAAATAATTACCTTGTTATATAATTAAAAATGTAAATAAAATACTCACTGATTAAATAAACAACTCTAATTATTGTGAGAGTACTTAGCTCCTTTCTGAAGTCTCAGAAATAAAAAAGATATTTTTGCCGAGATTAATGGTATTTGACGTAATTGTTATTATAAAGCAAACATTATATATATGTTTGTGTAAAAGGCGACGCATACGATTATGTCAAAAACAAAAAGCAATTATAATTGGGCAAATAATGGATTTAAACTAGTAATTACTTATTAAGACTTTTAAATGCTTATTATTACATATATGGTATCTAATTTGAAAAAGTAAGTGTACCTTCCTACATCATAAAATAACCCAGATATTAAATCCACAATTTCTTCATTAACATACTCAAAAAGGTTTATCAAAAATTATATACCGTCTCCCCCCGCGTGAAAGGGAAGCAGTGTTATGTTTTTCGTGCATGTTTATGTATGTAAAATTTTCATTTTCTCGTAGTATTCAAAGGGCTTAATGTATGTTACCAACACTTAAATGAAACTACGTGATGTAGTATTATTTCCACTTTCTTTATACTACATCCCGTAGTTTAATTTAAGTGTGAATAATGAATTTCTACAAAATTAACGCCAAATATATTCAGTATTTTACCAAATTAGGTATCATGAGATACATTTATTACCGTCTAAGAATCATGGATAATACAACGTTACAAGAAAATTAATAAGGCTGGCTCCATTTTGTTCCGATATCTATTTCTTCAAACATATGTTATTAATATGGGCATTAAGTGAAAGATCTCAACGTGCTATATCATATGTACTATATACATATTTCTATATTTCTACCCAAAATATATGTATTATGTAAATATATGTATTATGTTCGTTTTAAACATAAGGGGGTTTTTGGGGTAGAAAAAGAAGGATGAAATTAAAGAATGGTAGCGAGTTAAAAAAGTTTTATAACCACAATATCTCATTTGTTTTCAATTCATAAGAACTTAAATTTGATAAATTTTATGACTTTCCAAATTGCAACTGTTTTGAAAATAATAGATTAATACATTCTCATTAATCTAGGTCTGGACCTAAACTATTCTTGTGCCATCTTTTAGCTCTATCGATTGAGAAAAGGGTCCTGCCTATAAATTTACGCCTATAAATTCTTGCCTAAAATTCGTCGTTTTGACTTGACGTTAGTTTATCGGAAAACGTAATGGGCCTTGGCAGCAGAGCTTGAAAATCAGATTCTTTTAGGTCATCCACTGTTGTTAGCTTAAATAATATTCTAAAAAATAGGTGACCTATTTCCGATTCAATCTATACCCCAATCGACACTAAAAATGATTGTCGTGTTATTTCGTTTGCTTCTTTTAACATTTTTACGTAAGAAATTTGAGTGGTAATTTCATAAATATATATACATAAATATAGTTTAAATTGTACCTTAGCAACATCGTAGACATTTTCAACAATGCATCTACACTTATTCTAAATAACATTCTGAAAAAAATATTTTTGAACAAGTCATATTTTTTTCTTTCGGTCTATATCACCGAGAATAAATGAAATTAATTTTTTTATTACCTTTAAAATTTAAAATAAATATTTACTAATATTTGAATATATGCAGAACAATACTAATTTCCCAGTTACAATCTTAACTGGTTTATGACAAATATAGCCTAAATAAACCTCACTTAACGGACGTAAATGTGAATGATATCGGTTCGATCACTTTAATTTTTTTTTAATTTCTTTGAAAATTTTCCAATGTTTTTCTTAGGAATTATTATTGTATTTATTCTATGATAAAATAAATTCCGATATTTTGTCATATTTACCTGTATTCTTTCTATTCCACTTTCATACGTCAATTTTATTGTGCCTTCGTATTGTGCCTACGTCAAAGTGTGCACACGTCAATTTTATTTTATTTTATTGAGGTCTCAATTTACATTGCTAGAAAAGTTGCAAGTGAAGTTTATTTGTGTATACTCAAATCAATTACCAGTTTTAATAATGAAGTTGATGTAATGTAACTTGCTCGCTTTTAACTCAACCTTTTTGTCAATGACATATATATTTTGATTGCATTACAAATAACTACACCGATTAGAAATAAAATTGGGATATGAAAGCAGTTTATGTTTAATTAAAAGCTACAATACAATTAAACTTTCTGTTTGTGGAATTATATAAAATTAGTAATTGAAACTATCGCTTATGGACACATTTGTATAATTCTCATTTATTAGTTTTAGGCTCATAGTTAGGTCAGGGTGTCTTTATGTTCCTTTTGTGTTACTTATAGTTGATAGAAATGTCTGTGAGCAGCTTGCATACAAAACAAAGTATAGTACAGTCCATAATTTGTAACATAAGATTTTAACTGAATTATCAAGTTTTAATATTTCTTCATGAATAATATATTTAATTTTCACTGACAACTTTTACATTACGAATAAACCAATAGGTTCTGTATTGCTACATAGTGGAGAAAATTATCGATTAAATATTTATAATTTTTAATCGAGTACCTTAAAATCTACATTGAAAAATATTCAGCAATCGTCTCACTGATTAAAAATCCATTCATTATACACCGTGAAAATTTGTTTAGCTTTATGTGGTAGTACGACTTATACAAACACTCCGCTATGTCAGTTCATTCTTAAATTTTAGTACGACTTATACAAACACACCGCTATGTCAGTTCATTCTTACATTTTTCTCAATTAGGTTAATAATAACTAACTTTGAATATATAATTTAATCGTTGATCACAAATATATTTTTGTAAATGTATTATAAGCTCTCATATAAAAATCACTAACACTGTTACCAAAGAACAGTGGGAGGTCAGTTTCACTTTAATTTATTGATTGTGGAAGATGATATTTTCAGGAGCAAGTTAAATTTGTCTCGAGTCTGTAAGAGATTCAGCTTTTCTAAATAGGACCAGTCTGTATTTCTACTATCTTTATCAATAAATTCTCTTTTTACCTCAAAAATATTCCTTATTAGTTTTAACATGTGACTGGAATCGAAAAAAAAACGACTATATCCCTTGATGTAACTGGATGTGGGAAGGTAGCGTTTAAATTATTATTCTTTTTTATTGCAGGCATATTTTAAAAGCACCCATCAAAAGTTAATGACACTATGTCAACTCCAGCGCTACATAATCTAAGGCATTGTTCAATTAAGCTACTTCTTTGTTCTGCAGAAACCCCGTCTACGAGAATATGTCCGACGGGAACCTTCCAACGTGCATTTATTGCCACAATAAGTAATACTAATGCATTCTTTGTTTCTGGTATGCAATCCACATCTAAGGCCTCACTTACCATATCTCCATAGTCATGATATTTGTTACCGTCCCACTCCACACATCGCCGAATAGCCATCTCATCCAGGATGAGACTACAAACCAATTTGTTTTTTATATTTTGGATCATTACCTTAAGGGCTCTAAATGCCCTTTCATGAAGCCGGGATTGCCATTAATACTTTGATATCATTTTTTAATAGTCCGAGAATGAAGTAAACAGATATCAAACACTCGTCTTAGATAGTTGTGTGCTCTGGATGTGTCATAATATAAAGTCAAAGGAAATGTAGGTAATTCTGGACTATATATTTCTCTGGTAGGTTTAATGCTAGTTAAGGTAGGTTTAATTCTGGATTTGTCTCAAATTAATTAACCATACGAATTGATTTAGTTGGACGCCAGTACTTTTTGAATTGTGATCAGATGTTGAAGAGATTGAATTGTGGTCAGATGATATTAGATTTTTCTCTTCTAAAGTATTAAGAACGTTTTATAAATCGACAATTTTTTTCTTGCACTTACGGCTATCATAGTTCTTTTAATTTTTTTATGATCACGTATAAGGCGGCTTCAAAGACCCGATTATATATACGTGAGCTTTTTGGAGCTTCAGGCGAAGTTTATCTGGTGTAGACTGGATACGTGGCGTGGGAACATCGGCTAACTTGTTAGATGTAGATACATTTGTAGATACACGTGGCTTGCTTCCAGAATTTTAAAAATATGGAGTATATAAAAAATATTTTACTCAATTTTTGGAATAAATACGCTCATTAGCACAAAACATAATTACACACAAATACACATTTAAACACCTTCTCAACTACAAATAAAACAAAATCAGAAACACCCACATAGATGAACGCATTTTCTTTTAAATGTTAAATACTAATTATATAATTATAAGCGGTTATTAAATACTTAAACTCATTTACAAAAAACTATTCAAGCGATTATCCTTAGCTAGAAAATATATGGAACACGGTAGTTTTTATTAAGCCACATGTTCGCATACGCCATTAAATGAGCGACGCGATTATTGCTTACTTAACTTTAAAATATAAAGTATTGATGATTTAAATATTTAAAACAATACTTTGTCAGGAATGACCATTGAGTCATAGTCCAATATCCTTACTTTTTAATACCCCACTCGTTTGGATGGAAAAAATTAAATTTTATGATTTTGACAATATGACTTCTAGTTTTTCTTTAATATTATACATATACGCTGACACTCACAAAATATTGATAAATCTCGAAATAATATTGAATAAACTTTTAAAACCCGTTTCAGTTGGTTTTGTGACGTGTGGGAAAGCAAGCAAATTCAAATCAAAACAAATTCACAAAAATACATAGTAGTCAAAACATTACTCTCATTCATCAGCAGTCGAGTGGAAGCCAATTAAGACATTTTATGGATGTTATGTAAAAGGTCATTCAGTAATCATCGGTATTGATTACATAATTCAATTAAATGAAACTACGTGATGAAGTATTATTTCTACTTTCTTTAATTTCTTTACCACGACCTAGGCTTCGTTGTATTACATCTTCAGGTGGGATTCTTTGCTAATATCCCACCTGAAGATGTTGTAATACAACGAAACCTAGGTCTTTATTTCTCATGGCACCGCGTTTCTAAGAGGAAATTTTATCAAAAATCAATTTTCTCTCCTTTCTAATGGTTTCACTCGTTTCACGTTGAATTTTTATTTCTCCTTGAATGTTGATAGAAATATCCTTTAGAATTAACGGTTTATTTCAATTCTCTTCCATTGTGTTAAAAACTCATTAAACGCCATCTTGATCCCTTACAATTCCTTTATCAGATGAATTATGAAAATGGCATTTCCCTCGATTATGTATCATCTTACTTTCGGTTCTTTTTATGTTTGTGCTGAGAATGAATTAAGGAAATAAAAATTTTATAATCGTTTTATCAAGGTAACGCTTCTTCATAAAACATGGAATTATATTGGCTTTCTCGTCAAGTAGGGATCAAAAACACTTTAAGACTTATGGAGCGGTTTAACTTATATCGCGGTAAAATATTTGCCTCAAAATATAAGATCCTATGTGCAATTGATGAGGTGGACGAATTGGAGCACCACTTAAGAGATTGATTTCTTTTAAGGATATTTTTAACTAATATTCACCCGACCCTTTAGTTTTCTGTTTAATATGATATTCTGCAAATTTTCATGAAATTATACTGTATTGATATACATTTATTGCCTTGACTCGGTATATTCGTATTTGCAGAATTGTATGAACAATATTATTCAACAGTAACATTTCCTACTAAATATAATATTCTCAAAATATTCACTGGGCGGTTCTGTATACTTGAAAAATGTTATAAGCAAGTTCTCTTTGTAAGTTTTTAGAAAATATTATAAGTAATATTCATCCATCGTTTTCAGTCACTATAAAATATAAGGTCTGCAAATTTTTACCTGATAATTTTCTATCAGTACACATGATACTGATGCGGAATATTTGCAAAATTTTGTAAACGAGTTTTTGTTTGATAATCATAATATTTTGCAAATTTTTACGATATGCGACTATATCGCTATAAATGGTATTGAGGCAGTATTTTTGTAGAATTTTACCAGAAAGTTTTCATAAACTGATGGGTAGCTTTTTACCAACGTAAATCATTTTCTTGTTTTTTGGACCACTTACTTCTAACATTTGGTTATAAAATACATCCATTATCGTGACCCATTTCACTTCTGACCCATTGACATTTACGTGACAAAGGAAAGTTTCGGGTTGACAAAGTATTCTCGAAACAAGTATGTCATCAGTGTTGTATTAGTAAAAAGATATCGCATTTTCCTTTTTGATATTATGTGTATACTAATTATTTATTTAACCATTCATTTGTATTGGATAAATTAAGTTATGAAATTAATGTTTCGAATTTATTATAACCTTTGTATTTTTTCCTTTTTCCGTTTAATGAATTAATGTTTACGCTACACACCAACGAAAAAAAATTCAGTTATTAATTTAAGCCCCTGGTCGTTTACTTTTTCTGTTTATTTTAAATGTTGAAGTGTTGAATGTCAAATGTTGGGAACGGCTATAAAATAAAAAAATACGTGGGAGAGCTCCCTCAGGGAAGACACATTATAAATCTGGCACAAAAAAAGTAAATGTAGAACATAGATTAAATTTGTTAACAGTGAATGATGATCTAGCTTATTAGTTAATAATATTGTTCATGAAAAGCACCATACTGCATTAACTATTTATTAAGTAAAATTAATATGGTAACTTTAATGTACATTATTATCAGTGCTTATTTTACTCACGGTACATAATGGATCTTTAACTTGATATTTAAATAATGAAATAGCAGCTTCCAAGTTAAATTATGATATTTTTGGTCATTTATTTTCATAAAGTTTTCATAAATTGTTCCAATAAATATGACTATTTAGGTGTCTCATGAATATAATTAAAATGAAGTAGTTTCCATTAGGAAAAAGACCTCTAGCTATTACTTAAGGACCTACTCGATTAATTTTAAATAAAAATTAAATATATTTAAATCTACCTTATTCGTTTGTTTATTAACTTATATTCTTATATATATATATATATATATATATATATATATATATATATATATATATATATATATCAAGTCTTCATGAAAGGGTATGTATTTATTTGCAAGGCATAAACACATGGTTAACTAAATGAAACCTTATTAAGATCCGTAATATAATAGAAAGATTTGTCATGTTTCATTAAATATTCCTTACTTGCTGGAGTAATTGAAGAGAATGAATAGCTGGTGAAGCTGTTTATAAACGGACCCAAAGATATTTTGTGATATTTGGTTAGATGATCACATATCTCTCAAATTGATTAAGTAAATCAATTAAGCGAGTAAATTGAAAATAACCTTCCTGAAAATATACTTTTGAGTCATTTATACCTATTTGATAAATAATTTAGTTAAAATAGTATTACTTTAGAAAGGAAATCGCACGTGCTTGAAAAATTGAGAAAATCAAAACATGGAAACTAACTTTAATAATAGGGCCATCAAGACCGATTGTTGTGTTTCATTTTAATAATACTAAATAATACACATGGAGGTGTTTAAATGAAAACAAATAAAGATCAAAACTGTCCATTTTATGATAATTAAAAAAAACCACTTTAGTTGTATTTTTTTTGTATTTACTTGTTAGTATCCATGAAAATCCACAGAGACTCCGTTTTTTATGTACCCATCTAGACTAATGATATACTAATGTATAAAGTTTATAGTAATTTATTAAATTATGTTAGCAAAGGTTAGAAAATCTACTTCATTTTATTTATCTCTCCGTGTTGTCGTTATTTATTACATTCTTGGAACTATCAAAAGTTAAAAGGCTAAAGGGCTTATTGCTTCGCAGATTAAGAATTGTTGCACTGATTCAGTTAATTTTTTTTCCTTGACGGATGAAGGAATGTACTAAAACGATGTAATATTCTAATTATTTGATTCAAACTAACTGATTCATAAAATACGTTGAACAGATATAGTATAGTAATTTGTCAAAGAGGAATTTACAACAGTTTTCGTAAGACTTAGACGTAATTTAACATCCACTTTCTATTAATAAAATAAGTCGCCCAATGGTAAATATGCAATATTACTAATAATATATCAACAAGAATTTTAGAACTTTAAATATAGAAAAACTGTTAACAAACCTGAGTGCGAACCCCGTATCCTGATCGTTGCGTCAGTATAATTACAGGTTTGAAAAAAGGGATCTTTATACAGAAGCGTTCTTAGATTACCGATGTATAAGTAGTGTAAAAATTCATTATCGTTTCATTTTTATTCGCAACTAAATGAAACAACGTGATCTAGTATGATATTTACTTTATTTAAATTATTAACGATGACCTCAGTTTATTACACAACGAAATCTAGTCGTGGTCAATAATTTAAATAAAGCAGATATGATGATACTACATCACGTAATTTCATTTAGTTGTGAATAAAAATTAAGTGAGGGATACATTGGTGTATGGGGCGAGACTTAAATTGTTTATAAAGTCTAAGTATATTTCGATTTTGATGGATATAACATAAAACTGTAAGCTGGCTGCTCAATTTTCTATGAAATTGAAGTAATAGTTTAGGTTTTAAACCTTTGTTTTTCATGTAATTTTTAGGATTTACTAATGTGTCCGTCCATCTATTTGTTTGCTACAGTGTTTTTATCGACAACATATTGACGTAAAATTTTGGCATTTAGCATGGATATAAAGCAAACTATACATATTGGTAGAAAAAGAGCCATCAAAAAGGTTTTTAAAACTAAACAAAAGGTACTTTATATTTCTGAATATTTAGTATAACTAATTGGTCTTATAATATATATAAACCTAAAAGCAAATAATATAAATTTTATTTAAAACAGTTTACGTGTTGAACAGCTTTAGTACGCTATATAATAGAGCAAACAGTTAGTGTCACTACAGTATACTGATTAATTTGGCGATAAGAAGTATGGAGAGCGGTTAGTAATATGAGCTGTGGGATGTCTCGGAAAGAGGTGCACGTTTCTGTTATGCAAATCACCATTCTTATGTTACTCGATCATGAGGGCGTAAAACCGTTGAAATTGACGGCAGAGCTCAAGGATCAAAAACTAGCAAAGACACTTGTTTTTGCTTAGAGTAAATAGCTCATGAAAGGCCATGATGTGGTCAAAAAAATGGTATAGCCAACAAATAGCATCTTTTTTGTTCATCTATTCCCGGATACCGCCTGTTATTGCCAAAATAAAAGATTGCATAAAAAAAAATTAAAATTAATTTTTGACCGTAAATAAAAAAAATGAGACACCCATTTATTGAATATATTTGGCGTTCATTTTATAAAAATTCATTCATTCAATTTCAGCAAATATCTTTGCTAATATCCCACCCGAAGATGTTGTAATACAACGAAACCTAGATCGTGGTAAAGAACTTAAAGAAAGGAGAAATATTACTACATCACGTAGTTTCATTTAATTGTGAATACCCATTTATATTTGATCCTTCGTCGTATTTTACTTAACTAATAAAAATGTTAATTAGATGAACTATTTAAAATCATTTTCAATAAAGAACATCGTAAAAATTGTTAGGCGCATCTTTAAAATGGGAATGAAACTTTCCACTTCAAAACCTATCACTAAATTTCAATGCTAAATAATTAATTTCATGCCTCGAAATTTCAATTTAATATACTGTCTGTAAATATTGACGTTTTCTTAATATTTACAAACAATTCTATCGATATGATATTGATAGCCTATATTTACGTTTGGCTGAAACCGAATAGTTAAATTTTGGTATGATTGCTCATATTTTTTTAACTTCAACCGCATTGCTAAATTAAAATCGACCTTTTCTAATAAAATTGAAAATAATTTTTCAATTATAAATATATTTCTGCACTATAAATAAATATTCATTTAAGTAGTTTCAGGTTTTCGTTCTCTTAAAACATTTCTATTTTCTGTTTATAAACATACAGATGAGTGCGCGCATTCAGTCATACCTAAGATTTTGACTACGCTAACTTTGCACAAAAATCTTGTTGAATTACTGTTTTTTTATTTTAAATATATATATTTCCACCCCTATAAAATTATTTAAATGCAAACAAACGGGAAAGTCTGCACTATAGGATATTCGTTATTGTGTTCGAACTACAAAAATCACAGTTAAATTTTCAATGGTCAGTTTGCTTGTGTTGATTTGGTAGCCTATTAAATTGTTTTTAATTTATGCACCAAATAATATTTCGTCAATTTAAAATACAAAACAATATTTTTGCGTGAGTATAGGCAAATCAAGGACAGGCGATTTTTTTTATCTACTGTGAATTTAAAAACAATTCGAGTTCACCAAATTCTTATTAAAAACTGAATAGCTTGAAATGTTGCAATTTTTATGAAGAATATTATACATATATATATATATATATATATATATATATATATATATATATATATATATATATATATATATATATATGTACTATAAAACTAGCGAATAAATCATACATAAAAAAATTCTTGTTATCTTCTTATAATTTCTTCTTTAATTCGTTGCCCTATTCCTGAGGATCATAAACCACGACGGTACCGTCTTAAGTAGATTCTTGCAATCTTAACCGTAACCTGACAAATTCGTGGATGACAGTTTATAGGGTACTTGTGATCTGGTGAGCTTAATGAATGGACTATCGACAACAAAGTTTTATCTCCTCGACTGTTACAGTAGAATGCATCGCTCCAGATTTTCTTGTTCTTTTCTTAAAATATGGCCGAAATCTCTGAGAACTTCACGAGTAATTCTACGGGACAGCCTATGGCGCGTGCCAATTTCTTTAATGATGGTTTAATCGATGCAATGAGCAGTCCGAGACTCTAACAGCATCTGTCGTCAGCACCACATTTCCAATTCGTCAATACTTTTTTTATCAGCGACTTTAACAGTTCAGATCTCAAACACTGAAAAAAAATATAGAGCGTGTCTAAATTTGAATTAGATTAATTTTGGTTTTCCATCGTGTATTTTTCTCTCCATAGTTACTAATTGCTATATAATGTTCGTGACGTTTCCTTTTCTTTTTTTTATCTTGTTTGCAAAAAAACTGGTGGTGCAGAAGAAAGAAGCGGTATAAGTAAATCAAAATGTACCTCCTTATATCGTAAAAACTATAACTCAATCCAAACATGAGGTCTCAAAGAGTAATGAGGAATTTTTATAACGATAAAAATCTACGTTTTTTAACAAGAATTGTAAATGGTTCTGATTAGCTAGCCAGGGTAGGTTTTAATAATACACGGCTACTCGTAAATTTTTCAATGTAATTTTCACTGCGTTCATTGAACAATTTGTGTTAAATGGATTTTTATCAATATATACACTTATTTAAATTTCTAAAATGTCTCATTGAAATTAAAACAAATTTTATTCAATTTCAAGACACTTTAAATAAAATTTTAAAAATATTTTTTAAATCTTACCTTAAAAATACACCGCGTTTTCAGTTTCTGTGCGTGCGTACACGCGTGAGGGCGCGCCCGCGCGTTTGTTCGTGGATGCAGGTTTGCTCTTGTGTCTTTATTTATGTATTTATGTATAACTAATGTCAAGAGCTCTCGATCAGTGGCTTATAAACACCCCAATCTCCATAAAGAATTATCACAAAGCCATTAGTGTTACTAAAGTTCCATCTATTTGTTGATCATTTTCTTCGTATTATTTATAGCGACGACTATTTTAGTTTAATTGCGAATTACACAGTGGTGTATTTTTCTATTTAATATGGTCATATTATGATGCAAAAATAAAAAATTAAATAAAATAATAAGGTGAATATATCAATCCGTAAAATATTAAAAATCGTGTATAACTTCGTTATGGAATATAAATTCCATCATATACAAGATCATACGAATGTTTTTGAATGCCAAATGAAAATAAACTTTGCCTAATATTAGCCACAAATTCACAATTTGATATAAATACACATTTATAATTTATTATAAACAAAACTTGTATTGATATATAAGTTTTGTTTGTAATAAATTATAATTGTTTATTCGTATCAAATTGGGACCTTTATTTTCAGACTTTGAAATTACATTCATTTAACATAAATACCTTGCTTAATGTAAAAAACAAAGCTAATTATGGCTAGATGCGGATCCTCCTGGACGTCTGGGAGGTATAAAAACATAATTTTCTTTCGAACATTAATCTAATTTCAAAATTTATTGCCCCAAAAAGATGTCTTGAAAAATAATCTCTTTGGTTCTTGCATGCCCATTAATTACTTAATGCACATAAAAGTCTATATTGTCACTTGGCAATTGATACTTAATGTTTAATTTGTATAACGTAAGTTTAAAAGAAATAAATAGGGAAAATATGATTCACCTTGATCATTATGAAATAGGAAATAATTTCAAGAAATTCAAACAAAAAAGATTTATTTGATCTATAATAACAGGGAAAGGAATTTATTAGTAGGTAGGGTGACAAGTAGGAAAGCTGGCCAAAAAAATTACCGTTGAGGCCAAAATGTTCACTTTCCGGGAAAAAAATTATAGCAAATAAGCCACCAATAACATATTAATTAAAAAAAACATGTCGACTTACCTTGCGGGTTATAATACGCCAGGTACAAGTTAATTTCCTGGCACAATAAAAATCAATGGAGCACATTTGCTGGTATCGTTACTTCATCAACAACAGTTTCAATGGACAGCACAATACAATTTTGATTTTCTCTCTAGCAATTGTAACATACAGTTCATATTCACATTGGATCAATTTTTACATAAGCTTTATTCTTCCATTAAGTGAGTAATATTTCACTGGTTGGATTGCTTCCATTAAGTGTAATATTTCACTCGTTAATTTTTGCTTTATACATATGTACGTTTTATACAAGCATATTACGTATAATGCTATTTACAATGTTATTTGATTTTGATTTCTTTCAATTTACTGGAGCAAAATTTTAAAATATTCGTGACATATTCTTAAATTTTAAATATAAAAAAATATTTTTTTATCGAATATAATAATACGAATGCGAGTAAATCCGGTTTATGCTTATGAAATATCCATGTATCCTTGCATATGGTGAAGTTCCAGTTTACTCAAACAAGTTCGATAACAGACGTTTTTATTTTTTATATGAGCGTAAAATTTTCATAGACGTTCCTGAAATAAGTCAGATTTGAAAGATTCTTTAAATAATTTGCGGTACTGCCCAGATTCCCTATAGAAAAATTCTTAAAAAATATTTAATTCATAATATACAGAGTATTATTAAAATAGAAATAAATTATTGTAGTTAAATCATAATATAGCACAAAATAAACCTAAAAGTACGAGTAGCACTCACACTACGAGCTTTTTACGCACATTCAATTATATATGATTATATCAAGACATATAGTACTTTTATTAAAATACTTACAAATATTAATATTAACTTCCACTTTAATAATATAGGAGTATTGCCTACTATATATTTAACTGGCGTATAAATATCGTGAAAATCTCAAAATATATGACATTCAGAGTAATCGTCGCAATTTTCTGGTAAACTTTATGTAATTTTTGGTGATCAATTTTTCATAATTTTGATTTCAACAGTTTAGAAGATTGATGGGAACTTAGAAGTATAGAAAAACTCCAAAGCAATATTAACTAAAATTAAAAGAAAAATAATAATTTTACATGTCTCACAAATTTTTTTATCAAATCATATCACACACAGCAAACAATTTTTATTTTCCACTTCAAAAATTTACACATTACCATTTTAATTAAAATTTGGTAAGATAAACGTGAATTAATAGAGCATTATCATTATGTTAATTTATTACAAAAAAACCACCTCTCTGGGTCAAACGGTATCTATAAATACGATTCATTTAAAAATATTCCTAGTATTATTATTAAGTTTGCACAGTAAAAGAAATAACTTATAATTTAAAAATATTCTGCTGTCCGTCAGTTTTTATAGTTTTAAACCTGTGAGAATTAAATTTTGTAAGTATATGCTTCATATAATATCCTTACTTAAAATTTATTGAAATATTCAGAAAATATATTGTAACATATTTCTTCATAGATATAAAGCGGTGAGAATTTTTTTTCTTGCCTTCTTTTGATGTAGATCTTTATAAATTTAATTGAGATTTGATTCACCACTCTTCACTTTTAAGCTCATTATTGGTGAAATGTCATGCTTTAAAATTATACGCAAAGTACCTCAAATAATTTTCTGAGTCACGCGTTTGACAAATGTAAAAACAATTCTTGGTAACCAATTTAAACAGAATTCTAGATAATTAATAAGCAAAATAATTTCTTTTGAAAATTAACCACACAGCCAACTTATTATCCTTAAAAATGTCAAATTATTTCAAAATTGGTAACCTTTTCCTCGCTGATGCCGCTTCAAAGGAACAATACGTAAAATATTATTGAGAGCAAACGAAAAGAAAATGGTGATCCAGAAAAGTGAAAAGAATGCATATCGTGACACAGGTTGTGACTTACGACGGCCAAATATTCGGCGCTTCGGTTAAATTTTCGGTCAAAGTTTGCTGCTGGGTATCCAGAATTCGACCAAATAACTACGCTTTATCGTGAATAAAAATGAAATAAATTTATTGCAAATAAAATAAATGTTTGCCTTCGTACAAAATTAAAGCATACATTACAGTAAAAAAGTTAAGGGTAACAATTTATTTTTTTTAAATTTTTAACTGAATACATTTGGAAAAAAATGTATTAAGCACTGAAAAATACTCCGCTGCATTGTTTTAATTTTTTCTCCTTTTTTTCCAAAAAGACTAATATGGGGTAAAGATAAATTTATCATCAACATCGGCCTATTTATAATGTCGGCTTGCAAAGTAAACAAACGTGACGTTCCCGCCTAAAGGAGGCTCGAACTCATTTTTAACATCATCTGCGGTGATTATTCCTTAATATCGTTGCAATTTGTGTACTTTGTTTAAGCCTGGGTAAACTTGACTTTTACTGGTGTGAATTTTTATCAAGCTTGTTTTTTTGCTTATTGCTTGTTTAAAATAATTTTCTGATTGGATTTTTTGCAATAAATTAATGGAACTGCGAGTGTTAGCTTGCTGTAAGTATTCTAATGACGAGGAATATAAATTCAAATTAGTTTTATAAATTATAACCAACTCCAAAAAATGAGAAGGAGATTCTTAGTCCAATGTATAGGCTGTTTTTAATGTGTGCACTAACGTAACTCCGAGACCTTGGGGGATTTGGATGATTCTTTGTTTGAATGGAAATCATTTTAGATAGATTTCATGTAAATATGGTCCGAACCATATGATGGATTACGATGATATCATAAGAACCATCAACAAATGAAATCAAAGATACTTTGCCCTTTGTGCCAAGTTTACTCATTTCAAAAAAATTTACAAAAAAATTAACCACTTAGGGTGGCCAAGGTCTAATAATGTAATTGGAACGCGAATAACATGGAAAAAGTTAATCTTATATTTATATTATATTTACATTTTAGTGCGTTTATAATTTGGTGGTTATTTTAATTGGGTTACATTTTTTGTACTTTTGTATGTGCCTGTACGCACTTATCTACCAATTTATTTATCATTTTATTTTAATATATAACACGTTTATCATTATAGTGACTGTTTAAATCTAATTTGTAGATTTTAGGTTATAACCTTATCAAAATAAGAATATACATGCACACAGACAAATGCAGACAAAAACATTTTAAGCAATAGCTAATTCGAACCGTGGTATAATTGACTCATTAAAAAAGTTTATTATTATAGAGAGTATAGTGAATGATATACAAGGTCTCTCTCAATCAAAAGCGAAATATTTTTTTGAACAGTTTGATTTTCAACCTTGTCTTAATATATGATGATAATATTATATACAAGTACCGTTTAAAATTATATTTGTATTTATCTAAAGATTTCATTCAAGGTGGAAATTTAATGAAAATTTGTCCAAAAGTTGCTGAATTTTAATATAACAAAGTTTCATAAAAATCGTTTCCATAGAATTTTTATAACCATGAAGCTATATGACGTAGCCTTCTTTTTATTTTATGATATTTAGAAATAAAGCGGGACTGACTCGCATTTAGACATTAATTTGTTAAAAAGAAATAGAATTAGCCTTTAGTGAATTCTTGGAAAAAACATAATAGCAACACGCAGGACATGCTCAATAGAAATGAACTGGTATAAACGGTAGATGGTATTTCCTTATAGTCTTTGATGGAAATAGTGATAATGTAAAAAGAACCTAGATTCGGTGATTTATAAATAAATAAACGAATAACTTCGTAACTAGCTGTATGTGTAACCAATGGATATCATCATTAAAATGCAAAGAATAATTTATAAATACTTTGCTAATATCCCACCTGAAGATGTTGTATTACAATTCAACCTAGGTCGTGGTCAAGAACTTAAAGAAAGTAGAAATAATACCACATAAAATATATCCTTAATTGCCAATACTTAAAAAACTTGAATTCAATTCACAGTTTTAACCCACTAGCAATTAATATAAAAATAAATCTGTATTTAGTTTAATGACGTCATTTATCTATGACTTCCTATGGTTAAAGGAATTACTAATATGTCAATTTTCGGTCTTAATTATTGATATGTCCGCGACGCATAACAAGATATTGTTTGACTCCTATGTAAAATGTTTAATATTAATTTAAATATTAATATAAATTTTTAATATTAATATTTTTTTAAAATTCATTAACTTATATAAATAAATATATAAATTAATGAATTTTAAAAAAATATTAATAAAAAAAATAAATTGATCCAACAAGGACCGTGGCCAACTACAAATGCGTTTTTATATAAAAAGTAAAAATTTATGAACATGAATTTTTTTTATGAACGAGTTTTCAAAGTAACTTAACAAAATCAAATGTGAACACGTGATCGATACTATGTACAATTATAATATTCCTATCATATCACATATTTTATGAGCCTTGAGTATTGTTTAGACTATTTAAATAATTTTGTTATAAAAATTTTTTAATGCAATCGCAGATTCTGTCAAGAGTAACCTATTAAAAAATATATGCAATTATGATAAATGTGATATTATGATTAAATCTTCTGAAAAACCTTTGTAACACTAAGGCCTAAAACTCTTAAATCTACCGTATTGGATAAACAAATAAAGGAAATAAATTATGAATCCATTAATAAATTAAGCTTAAAAGTAAATGATAAATTAATGTCCGCATATACTCGCTAACTAACGTATAGAAAATCATGTGAAGTGATTCTCTTTAAATTGTTCTTTTGAATATAATAAATTTAAATTATAGTCCACTGAAACCTTGGAAATTGTATAACTGTAGGCTTAACTAAAATATTATATAGGTACTTTTCAACTTTATTTGTCATCACGCGAAATCTATTGAACAGATTTTGATGTAATTTCGGGCTAAAATAGTTAATATCCTCGAGCATATAAGATACTTTTATCTGAACATTAGGGACTTAAAAAAATACTTCTTTGCTGAATTTTATCATATTTGATCTCCCAACACCATATACTTTCGTTTTTAGTAAACTTTATGCCCAAAAATATAATTATGGTTTGGTAATGCTAATGCCATCTATTAGGGTTTAGACTAAACTTTATGCGCAAGGAGGCTTGAAAGAAAAAAAAAACAAAAACAAAGCGAAAAAAAAATCTAATATCTATTTTTATTTCGAATTCCACGCGGACGAAGTCGCGAGCACAATCAGTATTTAAATATTCTTTTATTTTTTGGGTACGTCAGCATAAGGGGTGTTTTTTTTCGTCCCTTTGATAAAAAGCAAATATAATTTACAGGTTTTTTATCATTCAATCGTATTAGATGGTCGGGTACAAGTACTACTTATGAATGAAAAAAAAAATACTCATAAGGAACAACGTATTTAATATGCAATTGCCAACTAAAATAATATTAAAGTTGCCAACTAAAATTATATTACTAGCGTAGTACATAATAATCGATTATCTAACAGGAATATTTTATGACCCTATCACGGTAAAATTAATTTGGGCAGAAAGGCTAGGAAAATTCAAAAATCTTTAAATAGGTATTGAAACATAAGTAATTTAATAATATCTTCTAAAACAGATCACGGCAAGATGAAAAGCTCAAAGCACTCTATAGAACTAAAAGTGAGAAAATATCTGAGAATAGTCGTACATAGTAACTCGCTTTCAAAATAGTTTGTTGAACTTCTATAGCATTGAAAGGAACACTATCAAACTTAAATCAGCTTAGTCAAATGGTCACTTTTCTAAGTTAATATCCTATTTTCACTTTAGTTGATCTTTGAATGTCTACAAAGTTACTACGTGTCTGAAATAGTTAAATGTTGATTAAATTTTGAAATAAACCAGTTCACGTATTGAAATAAGATGATATTTATAAATAGTAATGGAAATGCAGAAAGAATATAAAATATTTCATCTCAACATGTCATAGAAATAAAAACTGTTTTTCAAAAGTGTTCATAATAAAAATTCACTTACAAATCTAATTCTATTTATTGCTCTGGATATTAAAATTATACTTATTTACAACCTATGAATCCACAGATTTCAACAATATGAAAGGTTAAAATAAAGAAGCTAAATTTTTATAGAAATGGTATTAATTGCTATCATAAACATTTCTTTTTATTTTGCGCACTGTTGGTCTAGAAAAGCAAACATAAATTTATTAGGTTGTTCTTTCAAACGGAGGGAGAACGAGATAAATAGAGAAAGGAATGAAGAGGAGGGGAAGAAGCAGTCCAAAAATTAAATACAATTATAAACGTGGTTTAAAATGAGAACAATATTTCTGGCTAGTTTAATAATATTATAAAAATAAATCTATACAAGTTTCATTTATGCATATTGTTGATGTCAAGTTACTGTTAGATAACTTGTGTCCCATTTTGTGTGATACACAAATTTTCATAAAAAATATATGCTAGTGCTTAGTTTGTATATTAGAAGACCAATACTACTCGTATGTATTGTAGGAAATAACCTTAAAAAGTCTTAAAATAGTCATTTGGCTATTAAAATATTTCAAGGAATTTATAGTTTCCATTATACTATATAAAATTTTAAAAGTAAAAATGCATTAATAAAATCCATAATGCGATACTTTTGCAAGAATTTGGAACATAAAACTCAATTAGTATTTTTACCTCAACAATTTAAAAATTACGTTATTTTTAAATTTTAGATATCGAAGTTTCCAATCAAGTTATTTATACTGTAGAAATGAGCAAATATAAAAATATTTGCCTGAAAAATTTTAGATTAATTAAAAGTTGCCAGAATTTCAATGTAAGATTTGTAATGTTTTGAATGTAAGATTTTTCGCACGACTTTTCCATGCTTTGTTTTAGGAAATTAAGTTTAGATGAAGAAAAGAACCGGTACGCAAAGATGGAAAAAAGCTGGATATATAAAAACAGTAATGCGCGAAAAAAGGGAAAGCCGAGTTATGCAGGTTTTGAATTCCGGTTTTTGAGTACAACAACGAAGAACAAGTAGACTCGAGTGGTCTTCGCGTGGTGCCCCAATTGGGTCTCGAGAGAAGTTACACTCAACACCACCTCTAGAGCCACTCGTCAATTCTTTACGCCCTTTCCTTACAGCCCTTGTTCTGCCGTGGGTGCCGAGGCCACATATTTCAGTGGTGATGCATTGCTCCTTCTGCATCAACTCACGATACTCTTTTTCACGATCTTTGCACCAACTCACGATCTCTCGAAGCGTGATGACTTCTGCTTCTATATTATCTACTGTAGATCATCTTTCCTCTTTAACATTTGTCAAATTTAGGACTTCAGGAGGTTAATAACTTTTTAAATTTTCTTCGCTTTACTAACAGTTGAGAACCCATGGCAGCTATTTTTGCTGCAAAAACCATCATATTATCAGATGCGGCAAACAGCACGACGCGGTTATTGCGCGTGGTTTTGTTCCTTTCGACCTTATGGTGCGAGGTTTTTTTATAACTATTTGTGTTGCAATATGTAATATTTAAAGGCACATATCTTATCGCGAATGTAATGTTTTAAATTTTAATAATTATATAAGTAAATCAAATGCATTCAAGTGAATTGTACATGGTCGGTTTCGAATTCACGCTCCTTTGGTGTGATGATCTAATCTTCACAGGATATTTGAAAAAAATAAATGTGGAATACATTTGGAGTCAACTTTGTAAAAAATCAATTATTCACAATTAAACGAAACCATGTGATGTAGTATTATTTATATTTGTTTAAATTATTTACCACGTTTTTACCACAATTTGTATTGCATGACAACATCTTCAGGTGGACAATTACACATTGGAGTTTCTATAATTTTTTACAGAAATATATCATAAGTTGATCGAGAATCACTCGAATATTGTTAGAGTCTATAGTTGGTTATGGTAATTTTCATTTTGAGCAGCACATGACTCACGTAAATAATAGCATATGACATCCTAACAATGACGTATGCAAACCAGGGGAGTTAACCAAAATTCTTTTCGAAACATTTTATTTTATAACTGTGTAGGCGTTACAAATATATACATGTTATTTCAACTTTATTGTATACGGTCGTAATATATAAACGAGCAAACATACAGGGGATATCGCTATCACAAAATTATAACGGTCCTTATTTTGGCTACGAAACTCTAAAATAATTGTTCCTATTATTAGGAATCAGAATTTGTTTAGTTCCTAACAATTATTCATAAATTTTGAATTTTACATCGTAGTTTACAAATTTCCGATTCAAATACGATAAAAAAACTAAATAGCACTTTTTAGCGCTGTTGGGTCAGAAATATTTTTACATTGAATGTATCGTCAAATAATCGAATTTGATCGTCAAATACGAGTTTAAATTGATGTGACGACAATGTATATAGTGCATGACCTTGCAATTTGGCGTTTGTGCCGCCATTTATTGATTATAAGTTAACCAGTATTTACCTTCATCACAATCACACCAGATATGTCTTCATTATTTTGAGAGTCATTTGTCAGCACTTCTAATAAATTGATCCAATCAAAATATTCGTGCCCCGACATGCGTACTACTTACGGTTGAAAACTTTTTGCCACGATCAGATATTGTTAACTTTTATGCGGTGTCAATATATGATAATACTTAATCAAATTCAAATCAGTAAGTAAGCCAAACTTAATAGAATATCAATCACGCGAATTCGTTTTAGAAAAATTGGTATATGCATTTAGAACTAACGAACTTAGACTAACACACGTTTCACGCACAGTTACTGTACGATTTTCATCGAATGAAGTAATTTGTGTTGTTAAGAAACTATTCCAACTGTATTTAAAACGTTTAAAGTGTGTGTGTGTATGTATTTGTGCGTGCGGGCGCATGCACGTGCGTGCGAGCGTTTTTATATGGTTGTGTGCACGTGTGAGACCGCGTACGTATGCGTTTGTACTGTGTATATTTGTGAGAATTGTATCTATTTTTTTGGTAAAAACCATCTCAAATTTATGTGTCACTATTGGCTAAAGGAAGTTTCCTTTCGATTTATCTATAAATTAAAGAAAATAATTTTAAAACAGGTGTAATATTTAATAGTAACAGTTTTAAATAAAAACAAAATATAAAATAATGGAGTATTTGTGTTAATGGTAAATTTGTTCAAATTATCCATGAGCGACTTTTTTTACATCTAGGTATATACGAGTATGACATAGATGTTACAAGTTTCACATCGTTATCGACTATTAATAATAAATCGGGCGGATTAGCAACAGTGGAAAGAACCATTTTTATTGCTAGAATTATGTTATTTGTCAGAAATGTTTTTAAAGAATGTTAATTTCACTTAATATATAATTTTACAATGTTTGAACTACATAGGTCATAAACTATAGAAATTTTTAAATTATGACTCACATATGGTCGGATGAACAGACATCGAAGCGTTACCCAAAAAGGATTTGGATCGTTCAAAATTTTCTGCATCTAAGTTATTAAAACGACAGTTACTCTGAAAAAGTGCACAAAAGTAAGCGGAAGGAAGTGTAATATAAATGAAATTATATCTCCGATAGTTTTCAACCCCATTTCTTTAAATTAAATATAATTGATTTTACCATGTATCGATGAATATTCTGTACTTTTCCTAAGATAAACTTCTTTAAGTCCGCTAAAATTTTAGGGTTGTGAAACAACATTTCCTCGTACGACGTTTTTTTCGATGCTTTATAAAAAAATTAAATAAAATGGACTTAATTTGTTTATATATTTATCAACTTTGATGTATTTAATTGATACATGTGGTGGACTTATTTCTACGAGAGTAATCTCTTACAGCCAACCATAGCATAGTCCAACACCGATCGACGAATGGCCGGGAATCGAACCCGGGTCCCCGCGGTGCGCCGCATCGTTGAAGGCCGTTTGCCTTATGATCAACCCAACACACCACGCGACAACAAATTTACCACGTAAAATGTAATTATGACATAGGAGAAGGTACAATAAAAGTAAAATAGTAACATCGTAGATTACATCTCAATTTGAAAGAAATATTTTAACTTATGAACTATTTGAAAACTTAATTTTCCATTAAAAAGATAACATAAACAGGTTTAGGATTCCAAGTCATTAAATACAAAAGTTAAGCAAAGTCGCAGTCAGAGAAGGACAATGTGTGTGTGTATTTAAATGAAATGAAAAAATACGTATATTTAATTGTAATACAATAGATATTTAGAGAAAGCACATGAAAAAAATAACATTATATATGTCAAATTAACTTCAAAACTTGTCCAAAACTCGTTACGGATGCAATTTTATTATTATGAGCCTAATTTTCTATATTTTTAAATCTTCACAGTTTCAATTATATTATTTTCTTTTTCAAAACATTAGCATCTCACAGCATTAAGTTACGTTCAAAGTCCTATCGATTTTTATGATTAAAAATTGTATAACCTTCTATGCATCTTCATTCGTCGTATATACTGCCAAATTCCGGGAAAACTTTGTTGTGACCTCCAAGATACGTCGTCATTTTTAGTCAACTCGGTTCAAATTTTTTTTGTAAAAAAAATTATTAATCCATTTTATTGCCCATGATATCATATATTACCTGGAATGTCACGATCTAACGATGAATTTAATATCAAATACATTTCACTTATTGAAATTGAAAACAGACGTTTACGGCATTCAATAAACCCCATTATTTTCATACGTGTCTATATACATACATGCATGGATAAACACACACAAACATACATAACGGACATATAAATCAAATTCCCTCTTTTGGCTTTACTAACTTTTGGAAGTTATCAAGATAGATATAAATAAAATGGAAGGATTTCCTAGCGATTACGAAATTTTATGTTTTTAAACATTTTAATCGTTTATTTATTTTATACTTAAACCACATCAACTTTAAAAAAATATTTGTCTATGAAACATGACAAATATGTCCCTTTCTATATAATATATGCAGAATATATATATCATAACTTTGGGAATATTCTTAAATATTTTTTTTTACAACAGAAATATAGCTTGACTATCAGTCATGGAAGCGTCGTCTAGTTGAATCTAGTTATACTTAATTTAATGTGCTGCAGACAAAACCATCATCTATCCATACTTGAGAGGGCACGCAAATTAATAATTCTGTACCAAAGAAAAATTAGAGATTTTAGAAATCTGGACTTCATTTTAAAGACTACACAACGATTTTACACTTAGTAAATATAAATTTATCGCTGTTTTATATAAATTAATACTTGAAATTAAATATATGTGTTTAAAAAGGTCCATCAAAAATCATTTTTGGCAGTAAATTTTGTGATACATGGAGGGATAAATAAAAAGAATAGACGAAATAACTGAAATTACATATAAGGGTTTAATTTTAGTTACTAGACTTTGGCATCTTCGAAGAATAGAGTCTTAATAATTTTGTCAATTGGTTAAACAAAACAAACGTCAGCTATATTGGTGTAATGATTTAAAAATTACTTACAACTTTTATTGTTCTTTGAGACGCAAAAAAAGATTGTAAAAAGGTACCTTAAGCTTTTATTATCATTCTTCATGCGCAGAATGATAATAGAAACAAAAAATATTTGTTTTTGAATTGGTTTGTCTGTCTGTATGTTAATTTGTTCTTCAACCACATGAAATCTACTTAACAGATTTTGATGACATTTAGTCTGGTAGTTCATAACATTGAGCAGCATATGTGATAGTTTTACCTGGATTTTAGAGATGTAAAAAACCGTGACTTGGTTGAGAATAATACAATATTGGTACTGCAAACAGTAATGATGATAATAATAATAGTTATAGGAGTTCGGTTGAATCAGGCGTGATGCAATTATTAGCGCGTTGGCACGATACGCCGTAAGTTATACGACCGACTTTTTCTTTATGTGATTTACAATGGTGAGTACCATAATGATGATATTTTTAAACATTTAACTTTTGTTAATTTAGTTTTTAACTTTTTGTACTTTTAACAAAATAATATAAATCTAAAGCTAACACCAGATATTAGCGGTATTTGTAAATTTAAAATTCATAGAAAATGAAGTTTTAAAAAATAAAATGTTTTCAAAGTGTTGATTTTTGCCTATTTGTATTGGTAAATTTGTCTATTTGTATTGGTATATTCTAACATTTTCCATCGATTGTCAATATTTTTAGATATGGCTATTATTGTAATATATACATATATAATATATATATATATATATATATATATATATATATATATATATATATATATATATATATAAAAATGTGTTCGAAAATTAAAAAAAAACAATTGACCTGACAATCGCGACCTATGGCTAGTGAATTAGCTTGCCAATTCTAATCCATTTTATGTTGAATTTCTATTAGCAAGGCGAATTATTTCTTGCTGCATTTGCTTCATTCGTATACCACGGGGATTGTAATTTTTTCAATCGTACTTATGAATTTATATCTATCGGATCTATTACATCTTCGCAGAAATTCTACGGTTTAATGAAATTTAATGCATAATGTGTTATTAGATTTTCTTGTGACATCCGGTAAATTTCCTTTAGAGCCCACGTGTGAGAGATACTTCGTATTACTTTTCCATTATTAGTTTTAATGTTCTTCATTTTATATATTTATTCGATTCGGCTGGGAATAATCTATTTTCAACAAAGCGTATCAATTAATGAATTCCCTAGAGGGCCAAGTGGCCCATGTTTAACTCTCTACATCACTGCTTATTACTGATTTTCGTGAAAACCCTTACATTTTTGTTTATATTGACGATAAGTTTCCACATTTTGGCGAAAATATTGGATATCTATTTAATTATTCTATAATTCAACAGGAAATTCAAAAGGCAAGGGAATACTACGTATAGTTGTGCTGTTAAATTTTCAACTTAGTAAAAAATACTACGAAGATCACACGAAAGGATGAAACCGAAAATTTTCCCAAAAGTTCAAGGAAAAGAAAAAAATTTAAAAAGGAAATTGATAAATAAATCATATAAAATTTATAAAATAAAAGAAAATTAGACACATGCAAATGTGTGACATTTGTGCTTAAATTAGTTAAATTTGAAAGAGAACATAAAACTTAACTTATTAGAATCGCAGTCCAAGGTCTGGTCTAAAAAGTGCAGTTCCACAACTCTCAAGTAATCGATATCGATATCGTATCAGAGGTCAATATCCTATTGGAACATTATTTTTGAAATATCTTTAACTATTGGTTTAAATCAAAGGAAATACGGAATTAGAAAAATGTTAAAAACTTTTTACACGGATAAAATCCCAAGTTTAGACAGCATACACGAGAGGACTATTAAGGAAAAATGGATCACCGCAGGTTCACTTATCCTTTCAATCAGTTATAGAAGGGGGGAGGCTTAACAGTTACCATATATAGTGGAAAGTTGTTGCTAGATGATTCAAGATTATACATATTCATTACACTTTTGCTAGTTGCCTTCAGCAAGATTAGAGCAATATTGGTGCGTTTGTCGACATAACTTTCAAAGGCGCTTGCATCCTTTATGTAGTTTGACTTCTATTACGTCTTATAAGCGACAGATGGCGGAAGTATGCTCACATAAGAACTGCTTTGCATTTTTCTGACATTTTCGATATTTTTGATAATGCGTTGCGGTCTACAGTTTTAGCCGAGTTAAAAGCACGAAGAGTATTAATGCACCTCTCTTGGTTTATTTATACGTTTTTTTAATAATTGTCTTTCTAAGAAATAGACACACAAGTTCAGAAAATGATCTGCCGATAGAATTTATTCCACCAATCCACCATCATAATTCTAAAGTAAACTTAGGTCCAATACTGCAGATCTGTAGTACCATTGTATATGCGAAAAATACTCACTGATAGCCGTTGTAGAAAAACTATAACGACGATGCTAGATATATTAGTTTTTATAGATGTCAAAATAGACAGGTGGTGAAAGGTAAGGTGCTACTTAATTTACTGTATAATTAAATACTTCTCGGACTGGGAAATCTGTATAAGGTTTGTTCTATGATAAAAATAATAATTTTCTTTCAAATTAGTTATGGAACCCTCGATAAGCAAGCCAGATTCGCACTGGGATAGTTTTATTAAGTCCGTGATCATTTCGTTACAAATATTAATACAAACTTCAGCATCGATTGTAAATTGATTTTTTTGTATGTTATTGAGAATTTTACAATTATAAAAACCTAAATTAATCTTTATAAGTTAAATAAATTTTCGTAAGTTAGTAAAATAGGAGGTGAAAGTTATATTTAATACAGCACACGTATTTGATTAATTTAAAAAAAAATTATAATTTTTATATTCACGACATTTATTGAATATATTTGGCGTTAATTTTGTAGAAATTCATTATTCACAATTAAATGAAACTACGTGAAGTATTATTTCTACTTTCTTTAATTTTTTTACCACGACCTAGGTTTCGTTGTAATACAACATCTTCAGGTGGGATTCATCTTTGGTAATATCCCACCTGAAGATATTGTAATACAACGAAACCTAGGTGGTGGTAAAGAAATTAAAGAAAGTAGGAATAATACTACATCACGTAGTTTCATTTGATTGTGGGTTCACGACATTGTCAATTTTATTCATATCCATGACCTATATAATTTTTTTTTGTTGTTAAATTCAGGACTCCCAAAATATATCTTGACATTATTTCAAAATACAAATACAAAAAAAAATTACTCGTATACCGTCAATATTCTTAACAGCGATTTAAAAGAGACAAACAGCTTTTTAATTTGAATGCTCTTAAATAATTATGTATTACAGCTCTCCACAAAGATAATAATTCACATAATGACTTAAATTTTCATCGATCTTTCAATTACTCCACTGTGTTTGTCCTTAATTTTCTTTTTAATGATAATTATTCTAAGTAAGTGTACCAAAGTAAAAATAAATTTAAACCGATCCTACGGGTAACTTTCGTTTTCAACCAAATATTGAATTGCCCACAAAATTTGTGAAGGCGATGACTAAAAGGAGATATGTCTGACAAGCTGAACTATTGAAACTTGGTCTACATCACTGTGTTTCGTTACTATGAGCAAGAAGTAATAAAGGTGAGTTATTAAATCACACAATTACTTTTCTTAACTTAATTTCCATAATTTATAAGCAAAGATCAAAATCTATATCTGTATCTATTTTAAACGAGTGTATGTATATGTATATTAAAAATTAATAACTCAAGTTTTTATTGAATAATCCTAGAGGATAAGGTTAACTAACTAATTTCAGTAATTTTATTTTTAATTAATTAATTAACATCGTGACTCAATATTTCCATATCCATATCACTTGTAATCATTTTTATTATTTTTCACTTTAAAATAAAAACCAAAATATAATTATCTAAATTAACCGAAGCAAAAACAGAAACTCTCTAGTCAAGAAAACACAATGTCATAATGTGTATTACTTTGTTGTATGGAAAACCTGAGCATTCTGCAAAGTTATTACTCGCCTTTTAAAGTATTTTGCTATAACATTCGAGTCGTACTGAAAGCTTATAATTATTGTACACTAATTTTTGTTCGTTTTACAGTATAACTGATCTTTGGCTTTAAACAAATCTGGTTATCTCTGTTTTTTGTGATATAATCTGAGTAGGAATCAAATTCTCAGTATTCATTTTGAAAAATTAGGTTTTTTCTCCTTGTGATTATTGAGTTATTTAATAGAAAAACCGGATTTTTTCGCATAGATAAATGTCAGAAAAATACCTTGAATGAAATATGAAAAGTCATTTTCTTACATAGCCTCCCATTTATTTCTGAAACCTTGTTTCGGGTTGGATTATTTTATGACCCTCATAATCTACACAGAGTTACTTATATTTATGATAAAAGTAATCCGACGTGTTCTTCTAAAAAGTAAGTATAAAAGAAACAAATTTTTATGACAAAAAATATATAATATTTTTTGGAAATTTGGGTAAACATTTTTTACACCTAATTTGTGTATTTTTTATGGAATTTGAGAAAATGGAAAAGTCTTATTTATATACGATTTCAAAAAAGAAGGAGTTTTGTTATTTCATATTGCAGACATTTATGAACCTATTTCTATGATTATTTTTTTATTTGAAACAGAAACTCTCATTATAAAACTTTTGTTAGAATCTGACCATGAAAAAATTATCATACAATTCATGAACAATTATTCACACCTAACAGCATAGATGCTATTATGAAGTTTGGAAGATATAGGTATAATCATGGATCTAATACGAGAGTCTAAAGATTTGATACGACGAACGGTGATATACATCTACCCTTTAGCAAAATCAGGATTCAATGATGGAACCAGAAAATGGTGACAGGAACTGGTCACTGATGAGAATTAAATCATCGCGTTTGGATTTGTTTCACTTGTTTTGACGTAACAATAAATTAACATGGAAGAAAATATTATGTAGGTATGTACAAATGCATGAAGCGATGTTTTTAATCTACTTTTACTTGTCCGATACTTATGCAACTTCCGCATACGTATTCATTCTCCATGATAATGGAATATTATTATAACTTAAATCTTTGATCTACAAATCTTGACGCTTTAAATATACTGCCTGCCTAAACCGAAAAACTTGAGAATCTGCTGTTTGTCAAACTCCGAGTTTCAACTCCTAAACCCTGATTCTGCAGGTTCACTGATTATATAATTATTAAATTTCATATCTGTTGCTACAACGTTCTAAAAAACTAATCCGTAACCTTATTATTATATCATCTATTGTGGACATAGTGTGGATAGCATAAATTAAATTTATTGGAGAAATGTTCGCATTATATAAGTAATTCAAGTGATATTTTAATGGAAATATAATAAAAGTGATATTTAAATTTAATGAGTTAGAAGAAAAATAACAAACTCGTATATCAATTCTGTGAAATTGTTTCTTAGTGGATTATATACTATCTCACTCTGTAAACTTGTACATAAATACGGTCGATTGGTTTGTAGTTTGCATTGCCAAGCGGCGCCGTTAATATTACACGTACTCGTACGTACCGCGGATTCTAATGGTTAGAAGACTATCTAAAAGTGCAGACTTGATATTATTGTTACGTACGAAAGAAGGTTTAAAAAATATGAATTAGTCATTTTCCGAAAACATGATTCCGAGACACCTAAAAAAAGTAAAGAAAAAAATAGCCGAAAATGGCATATATTTGTGAGGTTTACATTGCGCGCTTCTTAATTATTTTAAATAAATGGATAAGTGCAAACGAGACGAGTACAATAAAGATTCTATTATCCACATATACTTATATTTAAATCACGTAACACCAATTTGTAATATGTTGAAAAAATGTGCAATCATTATATAGTTGTAGTAATAACTTATCAATTTTCGTGTTTTAAATTTTACATTACAACTTTAAATTCATAGGTGTTATGGACGGTAGTTTAAGTGCTTTCTGAAAGAGAAAAAAATTAGTGATAATGTTTAAAATTGATAAAATCCCATGAAGAAAATACACACATACAAAAATTCATATTTGCATTAAGTTTAATTCTTCGTAACATTTCCATAAATTGAACATCATTAAAATATTGGTTTCAAGTAAAATTAAAACCATTAAATATTGCCTAGTCGCAATCAATAATTGAAAGAATCTAAATGGTATCTATAATATTTCACAGTTTCATGTCTAAATATGATTCGACTGCAAATCAAACTTAGCAGAAAAAAGTCATTTAGACATTCAGGTTACCCCTACAACGAAGAGTTACAAATCATTTCAATGCGGTACATAAATAAATTATTAAATAGAATATAAGTAAAGCAAAATTAACCCCTGCCATGGAAGGAAAATAATCTGATATCTCACAATTTTCCCAATTTAGAAATAACAAAAACTGAACTTAGAAACTTTTTAAATCTGTTTCAACTTTTATTGCTTGGTCTAGTTTCAAGAGCACAGCCGTACTAATTATCTTAAGCCATTAATTTCATGAAATTAAATTTCTAAATTTAAATTTCTTAATTTCATGAAATTAATTTTTAAATCATTTTAGAAACTAATAAATTCTTAATTATTTATATTTTAGTCATAAAATTATATTTAAATGTCAAAACGGTAAATGATGCACGAGGAATAATGTCAGTGAATTATAGTAATATACAGTTTTGCATTTTTTAGTAATATAAATGTAGTAAGTCTAATTCGAGTGAGTCAGGATATATATTTCAAAAGGCCATATTTCGCACTGTATTTTAATATTATAAGACAGTATCTATTATGCTTGTGTAAAGTTGAAGTAAGCAGAATTCGAAATGAATTAATAGCACCAGTTTTTTTCCTTTACCTGCAGGAAAATACAGAATATTTTCATATAGAAAAATATAGGAAATTTTTTTTTTAAAAAAACGAATTCTTAAAAAAAAATTAAACCGTTTTTATTTTTCACTTATTTATTTTACTTTTAACATTTTATAGATAATAGTTGAGTTCTAATAAAGTAATGAATTTATCTCAGGAGTTTTAAAAAAATTAATTGACGTATATTTTCATTGCAAAGCAAAATACACGTCTTAGTTTTCTAATATTTTGAAACAGCGTTTTAAAAATATTAGAAAACTAAGACGTGTATTTTGTCTTTGTAATTCTTATGTCATGATATTGTGAAACTAAAACGAAATGAACTGGGATCTATCCAATCCAGTTTATTTCTTTATGATTTTACAATATCATCGTATTATCAACACGCCATCATTATCACCAAAGACAATTTACAACGAAAAATAACTTAAAAATTTAGTGAGAAAATAAATTACGAAAACTTGAATTTTTTTTTTAAACTACATGAATATTATAAGTAACTAAATAAAAAATGTACTTAAACATTAATCATTTGAAATTAATATTAAACTCAACAAATAATATTGTTGAATTATTAATTTTTGATTACTAAATTAATTGTAATTTCGTGCTATTATTTCAATACTGCTTTCAATAAATAATTACATAATAATTAATTTGTAAAGAGGTTTAATTTATTTCATTTATTTTCCCCTTAATGTTAGTCTAGAGATAATACAATCAAATATATATGGGTTGTAATTAAATTTAATTACAACCCATATATATGTCCGATGTGAAGTTAATGTTTCGCCTTATGGTTGTCTACATGAAATCTCTATATTTAGGTACTATTTTTTTAAGAAAAATTAAAACACATCAATAAGCCAACGTACTTTATCTGAAACGTAAGGACTAAATGTAATTAATCATAAAACCCAACTTTTAATTATGATGCCAAGGATTAATAGGATGCATTTACAACACTATCAACTGATTAGTTGGAATTATCTTTAATTTACTCTGAAGACACCTGATTATAATATCAGAGTTAGAAAGTACATTATAATTAAATTATAATTGGGTTAAATCGTAAAAACAGATACATTAATAAGAATAAAAGATCCTATATGAAAGTTATTGTTATTACATTTCAACAATTAATAATATCGTAAACATTTTTCTATACTGTAATAATTAACATTTTTTTTTCACTTACAGCTCGTATTTACATAATAGTATCGTAAACAATTTTCTACACTGTAATAATTAACATTTTTCTTTCACTTACAGCTCGTATTTACATAATAGTGTCGTAAACAATTATACATTAAAAACATTACCTAGTATCGTAAACAATTTTCTATACTGTAATCATTAACTTTTTTCTTTCTCTTACAGCTCGTATTTACATAATAGTATCGTAAACAATTATACATTAAAAATATTAATAGTATCGTAAACAATTTTCTATACTGTAATAATTAACATTTTTTTTCACTTACAGGTCGTATTTACATAATAGTATCGTAAACGATTATACTTTAAAAACATTAATAGTATCGTAAACAATTTTCTCTACTGTAATAATTAACATTTTCCTTTTACTTAAGGTGAACACGAATCGTGACGAACTACTCCTTCATGAACCTTTCCTTCGCAGATCTTATGAAACCATCGTTCAAATGTCTATATGCTTTGCAGGTTTGTATTTCATTAAATATACATTTTTGCACATTACCATGTTAGTAAATTAGTGGTAAATTTTGAGTACAAAGCATGGAATTTACTGGTGTCGTATATTTGATATGTTTTTGATCGTTTTACTTTTTTCCTATCGGTAGTAACAAAATGTCACAATAATAATATTTTGGTATGAATATGCAACACAACTATGTAAGATCGTGCTATTTGTTACCGTCCGGAATCGTCATCAAAGTTGTAAAAACAAATTAATGATTAATAACTTGAAACCGGTTTTAATACAACCCTGGTATTAAATTGTATACCAAGCTTTTCAAAGGATTAACCTTGAAAATTTGAAGAAAATTTATTACGAAGATTAATTTTTAAATTTCTTATATGATTGAGATACATAATTTCAAGTAGACTGAATTTGTATAGACCAATATACAATAGAGCATACAGCAGCAATTCAACTCGTTTGGAGAAAGTACTTTCAGAGTGTAGAAAAATTAAATTCTTGTCTTACAGTACCGCAATATATTAAAAGTGGTAAATGCATAAATATCGAATTTATACGTAAAGCTAGATTAAAAAACTTTTCAAACTTACAAAGATAAATGAATTTGAAAAATAACAAATAATCTTAAGAGACATATTTGGATGGAAGATACTACATCGGGCAAAAAATTTATTTATAGAGCCATTCATGATGGTTATATAGTGCAGCAAATATAGTTTACTTCAAACCTTCCCTCTGTTTGGGGAAAAATTGGATTTATGAAGACAGTTTCATGATGCCATGAATATTCCTGCGTAGATATATCGTAAAGTATGTTTACTAACTAGGGAGTTTAATGTGCGCTTTTGCGCGCACTGAAGCATATTAAATTGTCAACAAATGTGGTAATAAAATTACTTCCCACAACTGTCATTCTACTTAAAAAATCATTAATATTAAAAGAGAATATCCACACATATTTTTTAGGAGGTTTTCTTTCTACGTTACTGATTGATGTCTTATTATAAGTATCTCAGCAGCAGACATGGACTATAAATAACTTTTATTCGTGATATTACCATTAGGACAAAAAAAATACACGAATTTAAAACATTATGACAGGTGCAATAATAATCTAATTATGACAGATATGAGCATAATCAGATATATTTGAAAATGTAATCTAAACTGATTTTAAAAATATTTATAGCCGTAGATATTAATTGTCATGCGAAAAATTATTTTTACTGGCACTGGCGATTATTGAGTTTAATGGTTAACCCTTTCTTAATCACTCAAAAATACACTCCTTTCATGATTTAATATGTACGTTCCGTTGACATAAATTTCAAAAGTAAATCGTTTTACGCAATTGACATATCAAATAAGCGAAATTGTGATAATTTTTAACGGTGTAAGTGAGAAATAGACAGCAAACTTTAAAACGATAATTACATACATCCCCTAAATTAAAAGTAGAATGATAAAATTATAACTCATATTTATACAAAGCCCACGACCTGAAATTAACAAATTACAAAAAATTTAAATAAATAAACAAATTACAAAAATTAACTTAAATTTTTATTTATATACAAATAATGATTAAAGGAAAATACATTTTGGCATTCGGATAAGTCAGAAATTGAAACTATATTAAGAGGTCGAATTTAAAAAAAAATTATCTATAATTGCTTTATACTTTCAAATTGCTGAAAAAAATATATAAAAAAGGTGGTTTTTGTTTTTAATTTAATAATATCTCCTTTGTTGAAATCAAAGCATACATTTATGGCATTTAAAGAATTTAAGTATAATCATATCTACCTGCATAGTTACGTGTGTACTTACATACATAGCTAAATACGTACATACGGAAATATCAATGACATTATCCGTAGTCGGATAAAATATGCAATTAATTAAACTACTGCTGTATATTTACTGCTTATCTAGGAACCTAATTAAGCTGTTTTTGTACGTACCTGTAATACTTAAATATTAATTTCCTTAATATCCTATTACTATACGACTTTTTATGTACATGGATATACATTTTTAGCTATCTCTCATCTATTAGTATCTTAATTGCTTCATTTGTACAGAACTGTAAATACATACCAACCTAATTACTTTATTGCTTTTTTGCTTATGTCAATGTAAGTCGGATGGTTTCGAACAGCATGAGTTTACTCTTCACGACTGAGGGGTTTCTGTTACCATCTTTCGACACCATCGTCAGACCCTGGCCAAGACTTGTGACCAAAATACTCGTCAAACAATTCAAGCGAGACCAAAGTCAATGAACTTGGACTTCAACATTATGGTGTGCCTGTCATAATCTATCAAATATATCAACTGACTCTAGCCAATACTTTGATTCAAAGTTTTTATTAAGACAAGTCCAACGACCCTAAATGCAACAAATATATATATATATATATATATATATATATATATATATATATATCAATATATATATATATATCAATATATATATATATATATATATATATATATATATACATATATGTATGTATATACAGTTGTTGTCACGAATTTCCCCCTCCGTATTCAGAAATTGGTTCCCAATTGTTGCCAAAACGCTTCTCTAAACAAGTTAAACCAGCCTGTAGTCATCAAACTAAATCTCCGTAACACTTAGGTTACGAAGTACTAATATCGAAGTACTAATATTGAGGAATTTTGTCATTAATTTTAAACTTCATTATCAGACCCTGACCTCGACTTGTGACTAAAAGGCTCATCAAGTAAAAGTAAAAAAGCACAAGCATGATAAATTTATATTTTGTGGTTGAATAGTTCCTACAATGACGTTCCGTTTCTATTATCAGGCCCTTGTCACCATTGTGATCAAGAGTTTATCAAGGAGAGTCAAGTGCATCCAATCAGACAAAATCTATGACTAAAGTACTTATAAAAGACGCGTCAAATTTGTTCAATATCAATTTTTTGACATCAATTTTTGTCATAGGCGGTTTCTTACACTTATCCTTCAAGCAGTTACTTCGTATTTGTGCGGAATCCATTATCAAGTCCTTATAATATTTACAAAGAACCTATTAGAAATCATTTTCTTCCAAAAAAAAGGGTTATGAAAATCGGCCAACATATCTTCTAGTTATAATTTTACATACAAGAAAAAATACAAACGCGTCAAATATAGAACATGGTCTTTCTTTTAAATCGGTTAAAAATTCACGTAGTTAATTAGAAAATTATTCGTTATAAAATGACCTATAGCCAATATTATTTGGATGTTTATTTATCTTGACAGCTTGATCTTGTTTGCTTACCGTATTTGTAGATTCTAATACCTCTCTTAAACAACCCCATTTAAACAGCCTTTATACTCTATCATAAATATAAAAGTTATGAATTTGGTAAAAGGAAAATTTGAAGAAAATTGGAAACGCATCAAAAGTGAAAATAAAGTGACTCATTCAAACACAAACATTTATTCCACGGGCAATAACATGTTATTACATAGCAGATAATAAGGAAGAGGGCCCTAAATATACCCTCGATGGATTCAAATACATATAAAAGGAATATAAATTCGGTTAAACTTCAGTTTGTTTTCATTTAAGCATGTAGTTGAAGTGGAATATTCATCTATGTTAATCACCTTTGCTTCCGTTTTTTTGAAGTAATTACACGAATTTTAATCAATGCCTTTTTGAACGGCAGTTTAGGGTAGATATTTACATAATTCTGAGTCAATTGCTCATACTACTAAATTAAACATTTGAAAATCGTATTTCATAACGTTGCAACAAATTTCAATTTTACGCGAATACTACATTTTATAGAGAGATTTGTTATATATTATTGCTTGAGTCATTATTATGCTGGAATATATTATAATATCGATTCTCAGAAAAAATGTGTAATTTTCAGTAATAAAAAACTTCAGAATTATAAATCTTATATTATAGCCCCAAAATGTAGGCTTTGGTATATAGTTATTTTAAAATAACCCACTTTGAATCAATTTTGCAATTGCAGAAATGAATGAAAAATAATTCAAAACTATACTTCAATGTAAATCCACATAAAACTAGTAACCAAATTGAAATTAAAATATTTTAATTTATATGTGGAAACACATTTTAATAAGAAAATGGGAAAATTGCAGCAATCAATGAATATTCTTTTTATGTAATATTTTTGATGCTACATGTCAAAATGTAGGATTATAAATAAAATAAATATCATGAAAATAAAACATACAACCCTTATTTTAAAAGTGACTTCATTAAGAGTAAAATAGTTTTATTTGATTTGAATTCACTCATCTTCTGTTTAACAATAAACTAAATAATTGAATTGAATAAAAGACGAAAACGTGTCTTATTATTGAAAATACATTGAGGAAGAAAAAATAATAAAAATCTCTTTTATCTTTGCGTCATTAAATTCACAGAGAAATTTAAAAACAATATTGCAATATTCATTTTTACGTATACTTACTATACCATAAATAGCAGAATATTCTTGGAATTATAACGTGAACAAAAAATTTTAAAAAATATCAAAAATATTTGCCAGCCAACTAGTTTAGATACTCTCTAAACTAGTTGGCTGGCAAACTCTAACTATAAATTAATTTTAACAATACACAATTTTGAAACTTTCTTTCGCTCGATAAACTATGTTTACTTTAGTTAGTATTTATTGAAAAAGAGATCACAAATTTTGTATCCCTACAAAGATATTTTGTAGGTCATCTTTCAATTAGATAAGAGATGACCCCTCTACCGTTGCCAAAATCTACGCTTTGTTACTTAATATTTAATAAGTAGCTTTGGAAAGTCACTAATGTAGTTCATTTTTTTATTTGTTACGATTCTTAAACTATTGAAAATGGAAGAAAATTATTTGAGTTTTGTTGCGAATTGTAGTGGAAGTTGGTAATCAACTTAAAAGAAATGTAAACACTCTATTTGGGAGTATTTGGCTTATCTTAGGTTTGTTAGCCTGCATTCAATCAAAGAACTTTATTTAAAGTTTTAGATCATCTTCTTTGGCTGGGTAATCGCAACATTAGATTCTTCACTATGTTTGCGTATCCGATACATTGCTGCCATTTGACCACAAATAGAAAACTTCTAAATTATTATCGATATTCAAACATTTTCTGTTATTGGCACTAAAATGACTGGAATTAATAGCCTTCCTGGCATTTCGGTACACTCTCAGGAAAATATATCATCATAATTTTTTTTAATAAAGAAAAATTAAGAAAAAAATGTTCTTAAATATCACCTATTCAATCAAAACACAGAACATAAAAAGGTTATTTTTATAACCAGTGGAATCATTGATAACATAATTAGCTGTTTATAGTAAAATTCCTTGTAAAGTTATGTTTTGTGAGTTATACTGCTTCGACCACCTAAGAAAGTTGAGTTTTCGAAAACCTGTTTCCACGGGATACTGTGTGGACTGCCAAAACTACAAAAATAAAATATGAGTAGTAATGGTATTTACCATTATATCTAACCTTCAATTCAATATTATTTCAAAACTTGAAACAAGTTCAATAACAATATTGAATTATGACAGGAGGATTAAATATTGTTCGGAATGTTTTGTTTGTAAAATTGTTGTATCATAGTTGGTTATATCAATAGGCATTATTTATTCTAATGCTTTTATACCGGTGAAATTTGTATTTAAACGGTAGACGTTAGTTTTTTTAACATTATAATCATGGAAATAAAAAGAAATTTTCACATACAAATGTTGCATAAACTAACAGAAGAATATTTTTTTAAACATAATACTGAGCCATATATTATTTTTCCTCGAACATAATATTGGTTATCATCTCGATATCAGTACATGGATTTTCTATACATTTTTAATATTTTCGAGTGGCGCGAGTAGAAAATGTTCTCTTGAGAACGGTGTAACTAATGGTATATACAGGAATAAATTTTGGTCAGTGACCAAATTTTAAGAAGCGATTGGGAATCGGCAACTAAAACATAAATTTTAAAAAATTAAATTTTTTTTAAGTTTTCCATAAAATAACGTTAAATTAGAATAAGATTTAATGAAATGTGAAACAAATTGCAACACTCCACTTTCTGCTTCCCAAGTCCCCCGCTATAAAGCATGCGTTGGTCCTTATTAACGTCGCAAATTCCATTACATAATTCGTTATATAAGAAATTACCTTTTGACTAAAATCATATCCTTCATTCCTTCCAAAATGCATATCCTTCTTTATCTCTGCAAAAATTATTAGTTATAACACAGCATCTTATGGAATACCTTAATGTATTACCAAGTCTGTGGAGCCCAGCGTTTTTGTTTTTATTTTCTAATAATACCACAGATATCATTACATAAATATATATTTTTTATATTAAAACCTAAACATAAATATTTTGTAAAAATTGGATAAAATGTATCGAAAATCTATGTACTGATATTGTGATGACAACCAATATTATATCCGAGACAAAATTAAAAGACGGCTTAGTATTATGTTTAAAAGAAAATATCCTTTCCTAGTTCATGTATCATTCATATGTAAAATTTTTATACATTATATTAATTCTACAAGAAAATTTATTTTTATTTCAATAATTATAATTATAATATTTAAGAAACTAACGTCTACGATTTAAACACCAGTTTTACCGGTACAAAAGCATTCAAATAAATAACACCTATTGATATAACCAATGTAACTCGACAGTTTTGCCTAGGTAGTACTAGTTTAATCTGAAATTTTAATTGTATTATCGGAAGAAACTAACATTCCCTCGGCTAAATTAGCTTTACCTAATACGCGTTTTCTAAACTAAAGAAGAAATAAAAAAAATATGATATGCCATTAGCAAAACCAACATATATTGATAAAATCCTTAAATATTAATAACAATGTATTTTAATTCCCTTAACCCTTAACACATTTTTCAAATCTGATGATTAATTTATTTATACCCTCAAAAATATTTTATCGTGTAATAATGTAAAATTGCATATTTAACCACGATCCCTGAATTTTTTTCACAAAGTTTTATTTATTTTTTGGGAAACATTAATATTCGCAGAGAACTAAGTCTGTGCTGTAAAGTGGGTGTAGCAATATTTGAAAACCACAACATGGCTCTTTTGTGCAGGTGTATTGTTACGCAAAAACTGCACACCTATCTCTAATTTTTCTCACCTTTTCTATTTAAATACTTGTTTAACATATCCCAGTACGCTAGCAAAATACTCAACTGACCAATTGCGATTCGTTGAAGTTCTTTGGGGATGAGATATCCTTTTTATGCCACTGCATGTACTTCTGCTTGGGTTCAGACTCGTAATATTGAATGCAGGTTTCATTACCCCTATAAAAATTCAACTCAAAATTTAACCTTATTCTCTCTACTGAGATTCGAAATTCGCGTGAACACTCGACAGATTGTCGCTCTTGCAGCGGCGTAAGATTATCGGCACCCATCTTGCGCTGACTTTGAACGTGCCAAGATAGTCATGAAGATTAATTGTAATAATATATTTATATTGCCAATTATTTTTTATGACCATCTTGACACGATAATAATAATGATATTTAACCAAACAAAATAATTCTATAAGATACTCCAACCATGTTTCCAACGGCTTCTTTTTGATCGGGCATCTTTCGATATAATCTATTCAACAAGAGGAAGTGACCTCTATCGGTCGTCTTAAGCGTGAGTTATTTTCTATCGAATCTCTGCCTTGTTTGGAGAGATTATTTCACTTATAAATAATGGTTTTATAAGGACAAGTGTGTTCGTACATCGATAACATCTCATTTAATATGACTTGTGGTGTTTTTACTCGCTTTGTGAGAAACTTGATGACAGCTCAAAATTTGATTTCCTCCTTAGTCAATGACTTTTTCAAGAATGAGTTGCTTGATTAATGATAGCCCAGTATTTAATGACTAATATAAGGAAAAATTGTTTTACGAGTATATACTCGTAAAGAGTCTCCTATTAGCGACTATGTAAGTAAGCAAACCCTACACACTGCCCTCTATTTCGCGAACTTTGTGACTCGTACGCATACCTACTATTCTGTAATTGAACTATATTTTTATTTACACTATTTAAAGTTACATTGGAAGTGTAATACTATTAACATGTTTTTTTTACTTATATAGGTAGATCTCTGTAGTATTATGTTAAAGAATAAAAATGACAACAATTTTTCTACACCCCCAAAATATTATATTTTGAAATAAAACGTTATGCAAAAATATTATCGTGACCATTAATTATACTATTTACTGAAATTTGTATCCTATTGTGAGTTTGCTAATATTTAGTTTTTATTAAAAAATAGTATTTCAGATACAAAAGTTAGTATTATTGTTCATTTTATTGCTAAATCTACTAAATCTTTTTCCATAAAATTTCGTGTGCACGAAGGTAAGATATTTTTAATGTTGCATGAGATAAGTATTCACATATATGATAAATTTCAATAATTTTAGAGGAATATTATTTTTCAATACACCGCTACAATTTTCCTTTCCCACGCGAGTGATGCGGCGGATCAAATCTAATAAGAATATAAATTAAACGTGATTAAAACGACGATAATACTAATTCCCTTTATGAAAAGCGAAAAGAAAATAGGATATTTCAATTTTATAATACGTCCACAAAAAAAGCTAAATAGAATTTACGTAATTAGCCCAATAAACTTCATTGTAATAAAAATGTAATCACCAAAAATGTGAAAAAAATCCTTTGACGAATCAGGTAAAAATACTAATGCGAAAACAATTTGCAACGACCGCATTTTTAACTTTCCCGATGTGTCGCGGAACCAAATCTTTCTATGGTAAATTACATAAAATTGGTCCGGGATATCTTAGACTTTGGATTTGTATAAAAGTTTTAATTACAATGTTTGTAGAAATTTTTTAGGAGTTTTTGTCTTTCTTTACATGCTTGGGTTCACTGCAACTATTTTAGAAATAAATAAACGCTATAGACCTTTTCTAAGTTTATACTTTGTCGTTTTAAAAATAACTATAAGGTTTGCTATATTTTTTTTGTGGCACTAAATGAGGAAGTCAACACTTTTTATCATTCTAGTGTAAATATTTTTTGGACGCGGATTATCCATAATAATACGGTTAAAACTTTTTGAACTGAAGGCATGTTTAATGTAAAAACCCACCTTATTTTAATAAAAACCATCATTTGAAACAAATGTATTTAGCCCTACCAAAAAATTTTCTGTATTTTACATACTGTACAAAAAATGAGCCTAAAATATGATGCTTTATTGTCTTTTATTTTTTTTACAGAACCGTCATGAAAAGATTAAAAAGTAAAGGAATAACATTAGCTGCGGGTTAGAAATAAAATCGAAGTATTAATGTGCGGATTGATAAATATACCCTTGAGATTTTCTCCAAGTTCCTTATTTTTTAGACCTTTTGATACTTGTCGTAAAGCAATTTAAACAAAAAAAAACATTGATGCACAAAATATAAGGAAATTGTATGAAAATTTATCCTAAGTTTTTTCTAACTAAAAACAACTTACGTAAAACTGTACTAACTTTCAAAACACAAAAGAAATCAAATATTGTAATTAGTTATTAAGGGAAATATCTAAGAAACAATTTCTTTATATTATTAAATTAATGGTATACCAAATGAACACCATGACGTTGTCTGTGCAATATATTGAAATAATTTTATTAATTCATCTGCATTTAATTCTTCTCCATATTACATTATGATATAAAAAATGGGCTCTTTCTATTTCCAAATTCATTCGGGTTTTCTATATTTTTATTGTTTTAAAAAATTGTTCCTCATGCGATACTTTTTCTCCAGCTTAAAATTTTTGGAACATTTCTTTTCTTTTCTCGTTAATTGTTTGCAATTCATACCCAATACATTACAAGCTTTTTTTTAAACTAATTGTAGTATTATAATTTGTGTCGTTTCGAAACAAGTGCCAAATGACTAATCTAATTTTTTTTAAATATAAAAGGGGGACAGTAAAAAAAATTAATACCACTCTACTATAAATGTATTTGACTTTCAACACACTCATGCTAGTAATATACTCTGTTCATTATTTATTTTCAGTGGTTGAGTGTTCGGAGTTAGATACTGCAAATTGAACAACTATGTGGCGAACGTGATAGTTACAGCCAGCGTATTCACATTTAGCGGAATATCTTTCGACAGGTGACCGCCCGTGTCACATAATCTGCGTAATCCAGTTTCACTGCAACCAAGCTTTATAAAGTCATGCTGCTTTCGGAATTAATTTTGTATTCTAAAACGAGAATAAGCATGCCTTAGAAAGATAATGAATGTCTGTGTTGATTTATTTTAATTTAAAGTTTTCGAATTTATTTATATAATATTATTGTTCATCTCTTTATTTAAATTATTCTCATCGTGTACTTATTTTTGGTAGAAATTGTAAATGAAGTCAGAGCAAATAATGACTAAATAAGTTCTTGTTGCTTCCAATATAAGTAATACGATATCTCACAAGACAGTAGAATTTCCATTATCAGTTTACATATCTAATATACACACAATATTCTCAACATTGAAATTATATATCATTTCACTTTTTTTTACATATGATATCTAGAAAAATAAACAAATATCTGAATAATCTCTTTTAAAACTAAATATTGCCTATTTTTCCATTTCTAACACCCACCAGAAATCTAATAGCCAAGCGCCATATTCCTCATCTAAATGCCCTTGCTGCAATACTGCGCCAGCCAGAAGTATATAATTTTAATTTAATTATATTTTCAGTTCGCCCAAATGCAAAATTTACAAATTATTCAAAAACAATTTGTCACTTTATGATAGGTCATCTTATTATTTAGTTAAAAATATTTTCTGTTCTGAACAATTTATGTGAAAGGAAATGAAGAAACTTTGGTATTTTGTCTTAAATTCAAATATATTGTAACTTTTTACACCGAAGGATAACCAAAATCTATAAAATGTTGAAGGTGTAACAAAAACAAAAATTACAATCCTCTGAGGAAAAATTAGCCCATTAAAACTTTTGTTCAACTTGTCAGAAAAATGCAATTTTAATGTAAAAAAGGATTATTTTTCGTAATAGTTTTTAGATTCTATTTCTATTCAACTCAACTCTATTTTACCAGCGATATTAAACGCAGATTATATATTATTAATTCCTCCATATACAGATTTAATATACTAGTCCTTTATGAATCCAGAAAAAATCCATTTAAATGCATAAAAACGTAGAGTGAAAAATAAATAGATTTTTGCAAAAATATTGACCTTGAGTTTAAAAGAACGAATTTCAAAGTCGGTTAAAAGTTTATTTTTACTTTGTTTAGGCAATAGTTACATATTTAAAAAGATAAAGATATTTTTTGGAATCATTTCCAAAATTTTTTTAAATTTACTAATTTTATTTTGACTCCTTATTCAAAATATTTGGTGTATTAAGAACATAATAAATGCGCGTTTGAGAGGGAATTTTCGTTTTGTATTATGTTAACAAATTTTATTTTAAGTTCTGCTCCTTTATCAATCCGTGAAATGTTTTATATTCTAAAAAATACCAACTGCTTTAATATTATGTTTCATATTGGTAACACTCGGTCCATTTTCGCAGGTTTCTCTTCTGAGTCAATTTTCAACCATCTGTCTTAACTGTAGAAATATAAGTTTTTTTTATAAAGGGGAAGTCTTTGACTTGCTCAAATTTTTTCCATTGTATATGCAAACAAAACTATAATTATAACATAATTGAATGATTTAAATACTTGCCTAAATACAATTTTACTTTATGTAATTTTAAGTAAAATGCTTTTGGTAGGAACAAATAGTAGTACATACATGAAAAATAATGACCTTGTCTATAAAAAGGTACCCAATATTATTAAGAGATCAAAGAATTATATTTTAATGGCAATGAATTTTTTTCAAAACAAACAGATAAATGACAATCAATTTCTCATGACAAAAATTATCACGTTAAAAATATAAAATTTAAAAAACACAGACTAAACTTACACACTTTTAATGTCGCTGAAAATGTCTTAGCAATATTTACTTCCACGAATTTAAATTTATATTTCTTATATCACCAAGCATTACTGTCATGGGCGGGGAAAAACTTAAATATATGGTTATCAGTAAAATAAAAGTTAATGATTCATTCTCTCTTCAGTTTTGATAAAATTTCAAACCACTACATGGATACCAATATAAAATCACTTCGAAGATAAAGTTTTTCATCCGGCTACTTACGGCAAAGTAAGAATAAGACAAAATAAAACACTTTAAAATGAATTTAAGGAATTATATTGGCTTAAATTAGTACTAGTTGTTTAATTATTGTCAACAAGGAGGCGTTAAAATTATTTACATCATTATATTATGCTGTACATGCTTTAAAGAAAAGATAACATCTGACTTAGATCGCAACGATACGACAAAGATCTTTTTTCTTAAAATAAAAAAGTAAATTAAGTTACAGAGAGTACTGTTACTTAAAAGTCGATAAATTCACAATCAAAGGCTTTATCGTTCTTGTTACAACTTGCGTAAAATTAAATAAATGAAAATTGAATAGATTTGGCGCTAATTTGTAGAAATGCATTATTCATAATTAAATGAAACTACGTGATATAGTATTATTTCTACCTCCTTTATGTTCTTTACCATGTCCTAGGTTTCGTTTTATTACATCTTCAGGTGGGCTATTAGCAAAGATTAGGGTTTTAATCTTTGCTAATAGCCCACCTGAAGATGTTGTAATACAACGAAATCTAGGTCGTGATAAAGAACTTAAAGAAAGGAGAAATAATACTATATCACGTAGTTTCATTTAATTGTGGATAAATGAAAATTATTGGGCGTTATGAACTCTTAATGGAATTTCAACAAAAACTTGAATTTTAAAGGATGATATGTATAGTTATATTTATAGTAGGTACGTAATTACGGTTATCTTGACGTAAGCAGTTTTATAACATTCCTTGTTTGCGTTTCAAAATAAATATTTAAGACATAAACCATCACCGTTTGATCTGTCCCATTTATATGTATATGCTGTTTTTTAATAGGGTTGTTTCCTTACCTTGTAACGTTGAATCATTTGACATGCCGTTTGAAAATGTTGTGTAGAAGTGCGTAATACTTTATACTGGACACAATCACAACAATTTTAGTACCAACCTAGGGACAAAAATATTATTTTAAATATGTGTTTTTTACAACTATAATAAAGCATCAATTGTTGATCACTTAGCAATTCAGGAATATTACGTATATGAGAATAGCCTATGATGGACAATATGAATATGTTCACAAATAACATTAATCGGCAGACATACTTTTGGCAGAACAAAGTGGCACAAAGGACTAATATCTTAGTCATTATATTTTTTTCTACGGGAATAACCTTTACCCATTTAATTGATCAGATTCTTAGTTGACGCCATTAAAAACATAATGTTTTTTATAGATTTTCTATAAAAAAATTTTTTTTTTGAATCTATATTTTTTCATGAGGGGCTTCAGAAAAAAATTAGAATATTTATGAGAAAGAACTTGAGATTTTTACTTTCTTTAGCAGAAAATATGGATGTCTGTTGAAAGTATTTAGGAGGTCAATGATATTTAATATTGTGTTGCGAAAGTGTTTAGATGCCCAATGAAAATTAGTATATATGAAGAAAATATTACTGGATAATCACGAAATACATAGAACCCTTTATGAAGAGTAAATATACATCATATTAACCAAGGAGGTAAATAATCAGTTGCGTATGTACGTTTTCAAAAGTTACGAAATTGGAGACCAATATTCGTTTTGACTTCGGACTTTTTCTTTAAAAGAAAAGAAATGCTCCCTTAACATTTAAACTTTTGTCTTTCAAAAAGTCAAGGAAAATTTAGTAGATTCGACCTGCATATATTTCCATTTTTTTTCGTTTCGATTGATAAGCACATATAATTTATTTTTCTCATATGGAATCGCAAAAATCTATACAATCTCCGCTTCTTATTATATGCTTGGCTTTTTAAATTTTTAAAAATGTTCGGCTCCAAAATTTTGCATAGTAATTATATTTACGAAAGAATAAATATGTATCGTACTGACAAATAGTTTTGTAGTAACGTAGTATTTCCTGCTATTCTAAATATAGCCGAAAATTTATTCGTACGATATTACCAGAAAAAAGTAGAAGTCATATCCTTATAAAAAGTGGTTCAGACCTGAATAAAAAAACTAGCCCGTTTGAGTATAAATAGACCGTTTTTTAATAACATACGCACATATGTTTATTATCCTCGAAAATTCACGCTTCATAATAATGACGGAGACATGGCAATATTTTATACCCCTTTACCGTCTCACGATTCTCTAGTCCAGGTTTACAATTGTGGATTTCTAGTGGTTTTTTTTGTTTTAAATTTATAATATTAAGTTAAAAATAGATGGCTTTAAATAATATGATTTATATATGTTGTTGAGGTTGTTTGAGGTTTAAGGATGAAAAAAATAATATTAAGTATAACATTTTCTGAAAACTCAAATCATCTGCATGTTAAAAGTAAAACAAATATATACCAAATTATTTAAAACCAACATCACCTATTAAATTAGTAAACAGTTTTAATTGCCACTGCAGAACAAATATTCTAAATCACGTATTTGCAACTCTTATTAGCTACTTATGGAATTAATCAGGCTAAAAAATAATTGTTCTATATCAATATAGTTTGGCGCAATATTAAAGCATTACGTGAATAAAAATATATTTACGTGGGACTAAATTAAGGGCAGACGCGTAATTAACGTCACATAGTGGTTTGCTTTTTATAATTTTGAAACTCAATTGTTTATTAAGTAGTTCTTGTTGGTCGTATTAGACTATTTTCTAAATAAGATTTTGAAAAGCAGGCCAAAAGCTTTAATTGAGTTCGCACCTTAATATAGATTAATAGTGGTGACATTCCAAAAGTACCGTGCAACAAAAGAAAAAAGGTTTCCTAATAAAATAACTCACATCTTTGTCTATCTGTATGTCTGTTACAGACGACTTTCAGAGAAATCATTTGATGTAAATATTTGAAACTTGAAGTTAACCTTTCAAGATATTTTAGTGGTAATTTAAAAGAGTGAGATTAGTTGCACAATTTTTTTTCAATTTTTTACATAGCGTAGTTATCGTTTCAATGGGTTATTTATAGCTATATATTCAGAAATATATCTGAAATACAGCTATAAGAAATTCAGAAATATATTCAGAATTTTAAGCTTTTGAGAAATTTATGTATTTTTATGCCTGTGAAAAATACATTTGGCTATACATCATCACGGTGATAAATAATATAAACATTTATAAATAGTTTAATAGAAAAAAAGGAACCCTTGAATGTTCAAATCTTTACATGTACCTAAATATATATGGAACTCCCGCAGTATGAGATCTGCTCATATGGCACAGGTTTTTTTATATATTCATTTGCATCTTCATAAGATTCCTTACTGTAGCAGAGAGAGGAAAGATGACCTTAATTAACTCAGCCATCTTCATAAAATGATATACCATTTCATAGGAAATGATTCAAAATCCCATGATTTTTTCAACATTTACGGGTTTTGTAAATGATAATATAAAAAAACCCGTAAATTTATACATAAATATAATGGTTATACATAAAATGTTATAATAATAAGTCACAGATAAAATGCAAAGGGGATTGTATCCAAAATTGTTAGAGCCTGTATTGAAGAATTGTGTCAATAACACCGATAGTATTATAACGGTGGTTTTGTCCTCCTTAGTACCTATAGCTATTGTACAGACTAACATAAAACGTTATAATGGATCTGAATTTCCAGTTGACAGCTCAAGATTTAGCACACAAATCAGTGCTTGATTCAAATGCTTGAATTTCTGAATAATATCATAAAGAAGAATTATATTGCATTATGTGCTACCTAGGTGGCATCGATTTTTCATACTAATAACTTTTCCAAAGAAAATTATGATAAATGATTTTTCCACTTTCTAGCCCAACGATTTATCGATCTGTTTAATGCTAGGAACATATTCATAGAAACATACCCTCCACATTCTTCTTAGAGTTTTTCTCTTTTAAATTGTAGATTATTTGAAACATATCTTGTGAAGGCATGGAAACGCCACGGGAAATCTTTAATATTTATGGATAGAATTACATAATTAGTAAAAACTCGATTATAGATAGCTTTTTGATAAAGCTATTCTTAAATGCATAATTTTCTCGTATGTATATAAATATATATATATATATATATGTGTGTGTGTGTGTGTATATATATATATATATATATATATATATATATATATGTGTATGTATGACTAAAATATCCTTGCAATATAACCTATGAATTATAGGCCATATGTACTATTTTTAACAATGTATTTTCTTTCACATTAGAGTAAAATTATCATCATATTTGGAGTTCAATGTATTTTCAATATTTAAAGAATATTGTTTCAGTGACACTATCATCTGATATAAAAATTTTAAATATTTCTAATGTATATATTTGTTTATGAAGTATTCTCGTGTCGTGAGTACTTTCCCTAGTGACAGCGGTAATAAACAAAATTTTGTTTTGCTTGTATTATGCAGGAATAAACGATGTGCCGTTACGGCGGGAAGATTATATAGGCGAAACGACTTTAACGTCTCTAGACAATAGTAATCGATTTACCACCTTTTAGACTAATAGACGATGGTTCAATATTTACAGAAGCCTGAACTGGAATCACGATATATTAAAAAGATGAAATACGAGGTATAATTAATATATATATATATATATATATATATATATATATATATATATATATATATATGTATATATATGTATATATATACATATATTAGCACAAATCGGTCCTTATTTAAGCCCACAAGATAATCATTGTTTCAGTGACATCGTTTTTAATATGCTATACACAGGCTAAACTGTGTTTTGTTTTTTTTTATTAATTTAATCGATAATATTAACGCCAAATATATGGCGTTAATTTTGTAGATATTCATTACTCACAATCAAGTGTTTCATTTAATTGTGGTTAATCGTTAATATAATTGACAAAATAAAAGAAAAATTATTGATTAATTACTCAATTTTTTAATCACAATCAAACAAAGGAACACTTCGCCATTAAACATCTTATCGAAATAGCTCACGATTGGTAAACTAGCCTTCATTACAACAACAAAATAAATTTTTCTGAAAAAGCTGTATACAAAATAATCAATATTTATATAAAAAAAAACAGAAAATGGTTTGCCATTCACGTACGTTCAAGATATTTTACATATATACGGGTTTATTAGACTACCTACGTCACGTGTCACATCATGTGGATGCACATTGCGTGATGTACTGAAGCACGTTACTTTTCCATCTTGCATGTATTAAATTCAAGATTATAGTTTTCTTGTTAAGGTTTTGTAATAAAAGTACAGCGTACATCTTTCCCATAATGCTTACTCATTGCTTATAAGTATGAATTTTTTATACGCTAATATAAGCTTACAAACCTTATTCCAGGCTTTCGGTAAGTTCACAGCGCATCTTGTTTTATGTTATGTGTGGAAGTTACTGTATGTCGAAGAGAAATTCTAAGGCTTTCGTACCTATATAGTTTTCCTCCATCAACTGAAAATGCTTGGAAGGGGAATATTACACATTTTGTCATTATTTGTACACTGATCTCAGCCCGCAAACTGAATTTGACTTTTTAGGACATCATTTCAGAGCGCTAAATGTTTTAATAATCAACTAATGATGAGTGGGTGAGTGAGTGACGCAATTGTAAAAATTTACGTATTAATAAAACCTAAACTCATGTTGAGCTACAAATTAAATTTTATGTTATTTGAGTTAATAACTAATTTTCTTCTGAAAATTTCAGCGATCGAATGTTATCCAGATCGAAATTATGGCGGTTTAAAAATACGGTAAATCACTGCAAGCAAAGGTACTGGAGTGGCCTTTCTGTCACGGGTTATCTTTACGGTGGTACTAACGTCCCCCAGTTGTGAAAAGCAATTATCTAATTAGAACATGCTTACAAACAGCGCAATAGTATCAATATGCATGAACCTTCCTATAATTTATCGATATATGTTCCAGGAATATTTTTTAAATCACTAATTTATGATCAAGTGATAATAAGTAAAATAAACGGAAACCTGTTATGAAATGTAACAAATATTTCATTTCGGACCAAAAATATTTAAGAATCCGAGAAACTTGAAATATTTTTCAAACTTGCTGAAGTTAAACGTTTTTCCTAAGTTGAAACAATATATTTAGTTTCTAGTTTGTAAAATAATGTCCAAAATGTAAATTTCTTTTTAAATTATATTTGCCGGATTTTTTTAAATATTTCATAGCAAAAACAAATTCAAAATTAATTGACTAGTTTTTATTTTTCAGAATCTCTTATTCTGTAAGTGCTTAGATTGAGTGTTTACATGTAGTATTTCAGTTCTGATGAACATAAAAATCTATAAAGTTAAACTAATGGCGATAATATCAACGACAAAAAAATTTAAATCCTTACCTAAGAATTGTATTCTCAGTTCGCTTTAAAAGTTAAACTTTAACTTTTAGAAATAGCCTAATGCTATGGTTATTAAGATTTTCTGACATTTTTGATGATATTAATTACAAGGCAAAGGGGAGTGGAAAAATTTATCCAGATATTATACGATTTTAACTAACAAGATTTCTGTGTAAGTTATAATTGCTTAGATTTGCATTTTACATTATTATTTTATAAATACATTTATCATGTAGCAAGCATCTTTTGGAGACTTTTTTACAGATATTTTCACATATATCCTTAGTGACCACAATTTATCAACATTTGTAAGTAGTTTAAGTTCTATTGTTTTTTATACTTTTTTTATATAATTATATATTATATTTATATTTATTTATTATTATGTATATATATATATATATATTTACTTATTTATTTTTATATATTATTTTTAGTATTATTTTCTATTATTTAGGTTCGTACCATATTGTGGTAAAATAAATACACTTGTATGTAAATATATAAGAGTAAATATGAAATAACGAGGGTGTGATTATGTCTATTTGATTAATACAACAAAAAAAATATATTATATTAGGAAAAAAAGATAAAATAATTATTATGTACATTATTTTTAATACGTTATTGACAAATAAGACCTGCATAGAGAAAACTAGCTTACAAAAAAAATACAAAGTGACTATAATAATTTTAAAATATATCAAGATTGAATATGTGGACTGAAGAAACAGCTGACTAAAAATACATATATAACAGAGCCGGCTAAAAATACATATATATGAAGGATGCAAGTAAAGAACAAGCGTTGTCACATTTTTGCATTTTTTTGCCACTTTGTGGTACAAAAGTAGTATTCTTAAATGGTAAAATATTTTCTATAATAACATGTATATTAACAGAGGAATCTGCGTCTAAATATTATTGTGCTGTGCAAAAATAAGCGATGTCCAAGTCGTAGAGAAAATAAAAAAACGTCGTCCAATAATATTTTGAGTTTGATAGAACAATTTGGTGGTTATGTTTTGGTAGTCTAAAAGAATCTTCGTTCTAATTAAAATAGGGAAATTGCTATAACTATTAGCCACTTTAGGAAATTTTTTATTTTGAATATCTGTCAAACATAGCACGATTTAAAGGCCTAAATTGTAGTACCACAATAAAAGCATGCTTAATGAGGTTATAGGAAATACTAGGAAAAAAAAAGCATTTACTGCAATAAAAAATTTTTTTAATACTTATACTTACGAAATTCAGTAATTGGCCGTCAAAATATAGTAATTAGCCTTAAATAATTCAGTTATTGGCCAATCCCCAAAATTCAGACACTATTCACTTATTTATCCTTTAAAACTAATATTTAATAAACTTCAATCCCAATTCTTCTTGTTGTGCTTTCAGGTTGTCCAGGAATTCATCGCTGTCATTGTCACTTTCTTCATTCTCAGTAATACTGTTGTCATTTTCTATGTAGAAACAGTTATGACACTTAAATTCATCTCTTTCTTCTTCAGGGATATGTTCCGTATGCATTCTGGGAATTCATTTTTCATGGAATACGTTTTGACATTCACAACATATCAGCTATATCCTTCCTATTCATTTTTTTCAAATATACAAGTTGGAGAACAGTTTATCTTTTAGTATTTTCTTTGTATTTTTACTATTCCCCGACTTCTTCTCACTTTCTTTTCTTTTCTTTTCTGCTTTTTTCAGTTCTCTTTCATTTTTTCTTTTCTTTTTCTATCCTTCCAATGTTCTTTTCTCGTTTGTTTTATTTTTTAAGATGTTTTCGTACTCGGTTTACGATAAAGCAGCCGTTCTAAATTTCTTTTTTCTTTACGAGCTGAAGGCGGTGGTATTTCTAAGAAATCCATTAAGCTCGACTTTGAACACGGCGGCTCACTTCGATTGAGATTAGGTGGTTTTTTCTCTCTCGTTTTTCTTCACTTCTTGTTCAGAGGTAGGATCACTCGTAATGTTTACTTGTTCACACATCGGAAGTTCATTCTCCATACTCTCTTGTCTTTGTTCATAGGTCGTTGGTTAGTTCTCAACATTTTTTCCAAACTGAAGTCTATAACTGTTGCAAAAAGATGTGCTGTAAAAAATATACAAAAGAAATCGGCCATACGTGTGAATGTGTTTTCGGAACAGTGATAAAAGACTCCATTTTCTTATATCTCAAATAACGATTTCATAGAATAAATGTGAAATATTATATAAAATATGAAAACACATAATTCAACTAAAAATACACATTTCTGCAGGAACGATTACCTCATTTTTTGTAAGTTTATGAAAATAATATTTTCATTTTAAATTTTTTTATTTTGATCCATTTCTGAAATTACACATCCAAGGATACCTATAATATCAGAATGTTTTTTCTGTATATTTATGTCTTAAATATTGTATATTTATATATAAAAATATATTTAATAGAACTTTTTCTTTAAAACTATTTTAAATGTTTACGTTAAATATATTATTATGAAATGTATTACCCCAATATTACTTTTAACTGTTCATCATTGAATTCAGCCACTGACATTTTTTTTAGTGAATAAACAGGCAAAACTTTATTTTAATTGAACATGCCAAAAAAAACCATTGAAAATCGCAAAAGAATATTGGTTCATGGTTAGAAGCACATGTATCAACGTCATAGAAATATCCATTTAATTAATATTCATTTCATGAAGTTTATGGTTAGAGCAATTTTTGTCCTGAAAAGTCTCTTAATCGATCATATCTGAAATTAAACGTAAACAATCGGTATAGACTGACACTATGCATGTTGAAATACGAACATCTTAATATAAAAGTTCTTTATTTCTTCGTTCACAATTGCATTCACTGAAATCTTTAAATGTTAGTGTGATTTAATTAAAATTTTGTTTTAACTTAAAATTATGCCTTTGCCCACCAAGGTACTAAAAAACTACTTGGAAATACTTGTAGGACATGGTAATTTAACCAAGTGGGGAAAACCTGGTTACCTCCACTTTCTCCTCACATCATTCATATACTCCATCAGGCATCCCCACCCGATCTAAATACGTAGGTACTGTGTAAATATACGCAAGGATTAATGATTTCCTTTGTTACTACAAAACGAGAAATGATAAACACATAGTGCCAAAAAACTTCCAATACTAAATAAATTTACTTATCAATTCAGAAGTTGATATACATAGTATTTGACAAGTTTTCACTACAAACATCCATAAATGTGATGTTTGAGAGTGATATCTTTATTTGTCATTTAAACTCATACCGTCTTGTTGATAAAAATAACATAAAGCATCCTTAAACTAAGCATAGCTAAACCTAGTCTACCACGGGTATAAGTCCCTTTCAAAAATGTTATTAATAAAAAGGGTCTAAAAGGTGGTTTAACCGTACGCATTTATAACCTACCTTAATGTAGGTCAAATTGGCAATCATGCACGATTTTGAGTACTCGTCAACATAATAAAATGAAAATTAGCGACGGTAATTATATATGTGGCCTTATAATTGTTTAACGCTTCTGTCAGATTGGCTTACGGATTTATACTATTAAAATGTTTAATATAAGTCAGGAAAAAACAATGGGTATTTGTTGTTGTTTGGTTGGGTGGTTTTCTGTGGAAAATAAAAAAAATGAACAAGCAAATTTTGAGACCTCGCCTAAACTTGAAAAAACTATAGGTAATATATGTGATGACAATTTATATATATATATATATATATATATATATATATATATATTGTCATCACATATGTTATTTTATAGATACAAGGAAGTGTGGAATTAATACAAGGGCCATCGACCACATATAAGAAAGCGACTCCACAAGCGCCACAAATGTTACTTTTAACTGCTGAGAAAGTACAGGTATAACATAGACATTTATTTATAGCGTTGTATATTTACTCATTATAAGGAGATGATAAAAAATTAAAGTCTGATATAGATTGGATGTTCTTCCTTGCTTTATCAATACCTTTTATTTATTCTTTATAAAAAGAATAAATTCAGTAACGAATTGAATATTAATAGCATTACACTTACGTACATAATGGTTGCATTTATTATTTTGTAGATACAAAGAAGTGTCGAATTAACATAAGGGCCATTCTCATTTGAGACAGCGACTCTACAAGCACCACAAATACTACCTGTGTCCATTGAAGTACAAATTGAAAGCAAAAGAAAAACGCTAATATTTAATTTTCATCTCTTAGAGAAATTTGACAAGAAGCACTCATAGTTTTAAAACACTGAACTACCTAATCTTTCTTTTTTCTAGCTTCATTATTTACATCAAGGAAGGTGATTTGTTGATGTAATTTATAAATATCATCATTCCTTGATATAGAACTGTGAAACTTGTATCCATTTAACTAAAACCTTGCAGTTGAAAGTCTTAAATCTTGATAGTGTTTATTTGTTTATGGAGTGAAATTATAAAATTGCAATATTTAATTAAGCCAAAAAAATATAGGCATTTGGACTACGCATGGAAAATGAAGGAGCATCAAATGTTCAAAGCGAAACACGCCACGGGTAAAGGAAACATATTTGATTAAAATAAAATATTAATAAAGTTATATCGATTTATAAGTAAAAATGGTCATTAGAAAAATTTGAGTTTTAATTTTTCTCTTTTGATATTATATATTAAGAAATTTTGTATTTATTTCTGTTCATATAATTCTTTATAATTGCATTTAAATTTTTTTAGTTTTCTTTTTCTGGTGAAAATTTTCTTTCCAAAATCCATATTTTTGCTTTAATTCGTTTTCATTCAACGTCTTCATGTGATTTTACCTGCATTTGTGCTATTTCTCCTTTCCCAGCGAAACACCGTTTCCACCTCTTCCAATGCCATAACTTCTGTTATATCACTATCATTATCCTTATCCATACTTTTATAAATTTAAACAAATAAAAAAATAATTAAAAAACGGCTATCGGGAAACGAGAAATGTCAAAATTTCGAACAAGTTTTTAGGGTTAAGATCAAACGTTAAACTCACGTTTAAATATGGGGGACGATGGTTTAGTCAACTATTTTTACATAGACAAGGTTTAAGCTAAAATAATGTAATTCTGTGTTCATTAATAACATAATTATCTATTTCTCATCGCCATAACTTGTCGGTCGATCGGTCATAACTTGTTAGCATTTATATTTATGAATCTACTCCTATTAATAATGACATATATATATTTATATACATATATATATATATATATATGTATATATATATATACATATATACATATATATATATATATATATATATATATATATATATATATACAAACGCGAAAAAAAGAAAAACAAACAAATGAGAAGGTAATACTTTCACTTTGTTATATTAGTAGGGACTTTGCGACTTTATCGGACGTAGTTCGAATAGGTGGAGATTTAATGCGTCAATTTTATGTTATTTTTAAAAATTAAACACAAATAAGAAGTTTAATTTAATGCTCTGCGGGCCGACATACAGTTTATTTTGCCTCCTAGCTGCACCCCATCGACGTGGAAGCAGAATTTTTTTTATATTTTACGAAATCTTCTGAGATATCAAAATGATAAAAAGTGCAGGCTATACCCCGTTGCATCCTAACATACTTACATAATTCTATACACAGTCTACCGTTTCTAAGTTTATTTTTGATAAGAAGATAGATAGACGGAAACAAAAACAAAAATATTACAAAGGGTTTCTAATGTTTACGTATCCTATAAGGAAATCGACAACCTTAAAGCAGATTTTTATTTAAAAATCGTAAAGAAAAAAATTCATTTTATTTATATGTATTGATGGCTCTTGTAACACCGATTATGTTTTGAATTTTCTAACACCGAAATATGAACAGCAAATAAAGTAACCAGTTTAAAACCAACCTAATCGAATATAAATATTAGCAAATAATAAATTACAAATTGAAAAATAAGTTAAAATGAAAAAATCAAGCGATATTTTATTTGTAGTACGTGGTTTCATCGTTTATTATTCGTATGTAGGGTTAAGTCGCGGTATGAAAGTATCTAGGTATATTTAGTTTACATGATCTCAAAAACATATTTGTTGCCAAGTAAATTATTTGTAAATAGTTATAGGTATGACACTGTCATGTAATCATTATACTTTTCTTGTTATTTTGTTATTTTTAAAAGAAGGCAAAGGTATGTTTGTAAAGGAAAAACTTTTTATCTTCAAGGCAATTTACGATGCACAGCCTTTCGTAAGGAAATCAGTAATATAAGTTCTTCTCATGATAACAGTCTTTGTGCGCTGTATAATATCCCATTTTTACTCTTAATTAAACTACTTTCTTTAAAATAACGGCTTGTATTATTGTTAAATCATTAGAAGTCCAAGATATTATACCTGAAAAATATTTATTCGTGTACATATTTTATATAATAAATGTATCTGATATGTGGGTTTGATATATACTTAAAAAAGGCAACGCTCGATAAAGTTTTTACAAATTCACTCCTTCAGTTTTAGATATGTAATGACAATATTAGCACCTTACATGCTCAGGAAAACCCATGAACACCCATTTTTCTTTTTATTTACAAATATATTTGCTGATATATTTTAAGACACACCGATTTATAATATCAACATATTTTTATATTTAAGCATGTTTTGTCTTGGTTTATAGCAATAGTTTTTCTTCAGATATCAAATGTAAACAAACTATAAATTAATAACGGTGAATTTAGCCTAACCTCGCTACGACGTAAGACGCTGGAAATTAACACATTTGTAAATGTGATATTTTCCAGGCACTTCGGATATTTTTTCTAGGCATTTAAAAGTTTCAAACGTTTAATACGTCGTGTGATACAACGAACCACGAGCAGTAAATTTACTCACGTAAATATGCACCACCTGTTTACTGCCGGGTATCTCCTATTTTTATCTCACGCTAATTCTACGCGTGAGTACATCCTTTCTGATATTTTCCTTTATCTCATAAAATGATAACCCCTTGCTTGATCATACCTCGCCTGACCTGTCAGTACCAGCCAATTCCTATATTTATTTTAATATTAGTTTTAATTTTTTATTTCACGACAAAGAAAAATCTTTTTGGTCCCAATTTTTAAATGCCCAATATGCTAAAATCGTTTCTAATTTACACCGCAAATTTAAAAAAAAGACAGAAAACATGTATTTCAAATGGTATTTAATTTTTTTTAATTAGCCAAAAAATGCACAAAGGTATACTCTCATACTATAGATGCAAAATAGAAATACGTGTATTTTGTGAAAAGGTAAAAAAATGCAAATTACAATGAAATAATAATGTATTTTTAGTAGCCCGTTAACTCGTTTAACGTAAGTTCGACTTTCAATCGTTTTTTCTGTTATTGTCATTGCATTGGTAATTACAAAAATTTACTAAAATCCTGTGTTTGCATTTACCTTATGTTTTAATATTTTGGGCCTTTACATTTACCTTATAATTTTTTCGCGGTTTAGAATAAATTAACATGACTTTGTTATCTGATATATTTAACGGTAAATAAAATAAAATCGTAAACACTTTTTTTTAATGTTACCTAAAAATTTTTCCACATTCATTTTCATGAATTCTTCTTTTAATAAGATTAGTTGCCTTGAACTCTCATTTTTGTTCACATGTTTAAACCCTGTATTAAATTTTTAAACCAAAAAGGAAATATTGAACATCGACGCTGACGACATTTTGATATATAAAACCGTCATTATATAACAGTACTAAATTTAAGAAAAGAAAGCTTTTGTAAATAAATACTAGAAATTATTTATTAAATTTAAGATTCCTTATGATATACCAAAACAAAGAAATTAAAATATAAATGTACGCATTTCCAAATATATTTAGTGTAGTAAATTTGTGGCGTATTGCAATGTGCAATTAACGTAAATTAATTATTTCGAAACTCGTTTTATTAACCATTAACCCGACTATATCCATTAATCACATTGCGGTAGCAGGTACTTCACTATGCCGAAACCTTTTTCTTAATTATGGAGAACCCTTTACAAACGAGCGAGAAAAACAATTATGAAAACTGGCCATGATATCCTTATTAAACAAATTTATTTAACATTCAACTGATCCAGTGTTATTTGTATCATTTTCCAGATAAAACGAGCACGTGGTACGTTTGGTTATTCTAGAATAAATAAATATGTTTGAAAACTATTTAGTCATAATAGGAAGGTACAAAGGAAACAAAACTATTGCGGATGTAAAAGTCGAACGTCGATGTAACGTCGTGAGCAGAAAAATTAAGGTGTTGAAGTAAACGTCTTGTATCTAACATAACTTATTTTTATTTCCTTTAAGCTGTTTAATAAAATTAAATGTTTTATGTGAATAAACAAACATACAAATTGTGATATTTGTAATAATTTAAGAAAACCAACTGCTCCTTTATTATTATTTTATAATTGGTTAAAAATAACTACAGTACATGTCTATCTTTTGGCAGGATAAATTATATCAAATTCTAAGTACACCGCAATTACATGGATCTTGGGATTTTCAATTGCCTTACAGAAATTGGTATTTGATATCAATTACAATTCAATTTTTCTAGCCATTCCAGTCTAATTAAGTGGATATGAAAAACATTAAAATCGAAAAAAGTAACTGCCTCCTAATACAATAACTTATCGATCTTCGTAATAGAGACAGTTAATTCGAACTTTGTTTTCATCGTGTTATGTACTTGTATGTCTATATACATGAAAGTAAAATAACTTTCTCCTAAACATACACCTTATCTAAAAACTTTCTTCTCTAGATACTCGACAAAATTTAAACTCATATTGTACCATAATGTGTTCCAAGGTTCAGTACGGTAAAAGTAGAAAACAAAGTTCGTCGTGGCCATTTTCCTTAGAAACAGTTTAAGCAGTAAATATTCAGAGATATACTGAAAAGCACAGAAAAAAATACATTTCCCTGACTATTTTCTTCTCTTTTTAAAATAGCGAACCCAAATTTATAAAAATGGCAAAGTAAAATATAGCAATCGTTTTTCTTTTTAAATTTAAGAAAAATTATGAGTTTTTACGCCCGTAGCATATAAACTCCATAAATCTAATTTAGTCTCACATAGTGACATATAATATAATAGGATAATTATATTCCATGTTTTAAATATTACTATTTTAGATAGCTTGTTCCTTTTTTTATTTTCCACATTTTCTTTTCTTTACATAAATGTTATAGTTTTTCAGCCAACTACTCAGATTATAGTTTTCTATAAGTCTCTAAAAAACAATGTTTGTGCTTTACATGGTGTATTCTATAATAGATTCTAAAATGAGTGCGAGAATTAATTTTTTCCCACATTTTTTTGTATATCACTGAGGATATGTCAATGAAAATTTAAGATAAAATGTATTTGAGTTCCTGGTAACTAGTCACTTTATACGGTTTAAAACTCAAATAACGTAAATGAAGTCTTAAATACTGTTTTCCGTTTTAATTTGACGAATATAAAAAAAATCATAGGATTTTCAAAGAACAAACATATTTTTAAAACGAGTTTATATAACCTCCATTAGAAATATTGAACTTAAATATCAAAAAATTAATATCTTAAATAAATATGATAGAGAAAATAACTCATTAACCGATTCTTCAAAATCAGGTTAGAACTTTTATGAGAATGTTCCTTTCTCGATCTAATTTTATTTTTAGCGGAATTAACATATTGTCTATATTACACGTAATGCATACAGTGTTATAGTTTGCTTTTTAGGATTCCCTACCTCAAAAATTTAAACCGAAGCCTCATAAGACCCTATACATATCTGCTCCTCCGTCCGTCATAGCCGTTGTTCTCAGAAACCGAATGAGATTGAAACTTGAAATTTGGCGTAGTAATAGAGGATATTAAACCCAACGTAACTTAAACTTCAAAATATTGATTTAGAAAATACTAAAAAATATAACTAAAGATGGCAGACATATTTTTTTGTATATTTCTACAGTACCTCTGTAGAAATGAAATATATTAAAAAAAATTATATTCCCCTTTATTTCCAAAATTAGTCGACAAAAAATGATGAAAATAAAATGGATTTTTAGAAGCTTACACACAGGTTGTTGGAAAACTATAGCGATGATTCTAGATGTCATAATTATTAAATATGAACCATGTGTTTTTACGCCTATGAAATGGACAGTAGGCAATATATTAACGCTTTTTCCCATATTCATAGCCAATTTTCTCAGAAACTAAACATGGAAACTGGAAATCTGGTACATTAATATTAAATTACATCTTTCGCACAAGCTAACTTCGTTGAAATATTCATATAAAAATTACAGCGTAAAAAATATCTTAACTGATTTTTTACATTAATTGTCATGTGAATTATCATCTGAAAGGACTTGTAGTGACAAATACAGAAATAGTTCTTTTCGTAATTCGTAATTCCAATTGCATGTTTAAAAAGACATTAAAAAATGTACATATACGAAAACAGAGCATTCTTCTCCTAATTTCCGAAACTATTGAGCTACATGTAATTTAAGAATTATCCTAGATCTTATAATTATTTAAATGTCACCATGATTAAGGACCTCTCACCAATACAGAAGGTAATATATTTATTTGTGAACAATTAATATTTCTCAATAGTTTAATAGAATACTATGTATGTAAATGCTTAAAAGTGCGCAAAACCTCGTAGTGTGAGCTCTACTCGCGCTTCACAGTTTGTTATATGTTTGATTTTGAAATAATATACTGTTTATTATTGTAATTTAGGTATCATTTCTTTTAACACTTCATCTCTTACTTTAAGGGAAGGTTTTTTCTCTTGCTTATAGGAGTCCAGCCGTTGGTTGATGTCGTGGTTCGACTAACATCTCTGACCTCGCGGTTAAGCGATTCAATTTGCCTCAAGGGTAAAGTGGCTTAATTCAATTTAATTTTGCTTTGTATTAATTAGTAAAGCAACTTACGTTGATTAATTTTAACAATTCGGGCCGTGTCGTTTAAAGTTATAAAGGTAAGATTTTATGAGAACTTTAACGCTATGAATAAATGTATTGACGAATAATTAAAATTATTTGTTCGTGAATATGGGTAGGGAGTAAATTTTTGAAGAATATATTTTCATTAAAATTTTGATACATGTTAGTTAATAAAAAAAAAATTATTTAAAATTTCGTGGCTTACTTCTTCACCGCGATGGTAAAGTTAATATGTAATGTTTAAATACATTTTGAATCATAACACGTCTTTGTCGAGTTCAATTTAAGAGTATGTAATAAAATTGTATAGTAAACTACAAATATAAAACTCAAAAGTAGGCTGTAAAGAAAAGACTTGAAACAGCTTAATTAGTTTAAATCCAAAAATGTCAGAAAAGTTCTCCCGATATTGTGTATTATGACAAGTTTGGTTTTGCATTATCTTCAGAGTACATTTCCATGCAAAACTTTTCAATTTTCCGAATAGCTATTATTGAAAATTTACTCGATTGGCAGACAATTCTTGAGTTGTACCGGACCAGAAACCATAAGTAAAAAGCTGTCCGTTATTATTTTTAAAAAAAGTAAATCTGTTACTATAAGCTATCGCACAAGTTAGACGAATATATAGGAAATACTGGGCTATGAAAATATTGGAAGACGATACATTTTTTTCGAATCTAGGTTTACTATTGTATATATTTACATCGTGCACTTTTGCTTCATACGCTTTTGGCTGATAGATAATGTGTGCGCTATGTTTTCAGAGTCTTCTTCTCACCTATACTGTAGCCCAAATATGTGTTCATGTTTAAAAAAAAAACTTTACGTTGTTAATGATATGTTTCTTAAATAAAATATTATATCATCAATGGTTGATGTGGTATTATTTTGGTGCCGATACACACAAATTCATATTACATTTAGAGAGTGAGTAAGCTATTAATTACAATTTCTATCTGAAATCAACTGTACCAAAATTATGACCGTAAAGTGTCTCTATTTAAATTTGAGTATGTTTGTTTCATGTGTAATTATTTCATATGAAAAGATGTTTATAGTTACATTTGCAAAAATGCCCAACAATGACAAAGAATTTTCAGTGGCCATATGATTTCATTAAATACGAAACTTCATCTATTCTTTAGTGCCAAAATTCGTTTTCGTGTACAAAGAAAAATACTTGTATTATCCATTCCTTTTTTTACATTTTCAGAGTTATATTTTTGGAAGTCTTTCTCAGGCAAGGTCTATATTTATCATGCTCATGGTGTTATTTAATATGCTATTAATACCTCAATCCCCGTGTTTAAAAACTATTATCCATGTCTAATTATTGGATACGCTTATTATATTAGCACTCAATATAAAGAGCAGGGCATTCCGTTTTAACTCATTGCTGCGCATTTTGAAAGATAAAAAATACGAACGTTTTAAGACAACAAACAGTTTTCTGGTACTTATTTTATATTGTTTTCAAATTTGTTACAGGTATTCCAATAAAGCAATCGTATTACAGGAGTAATTAATTATATATTGCAAAATCTATTGAATAAATTACAATTAGCTATTTGTTTCAAGCGAGTTAAGGCGCCGATTGAGGTAGTTTTGGGGCAGATTTACGTTTCTGCAGTCCTTTCGTTAGTGACTGATATAATTCTAAACACCGATGTTACAGCTTATTTATAACGTAAACGAACATCAAAATTAATCAACCGCCGTAACTATTTGAATGTGAATGACGGCGAACTTCTCATAACTAGAAATAATACCCCTTTTTCGAGTAGCGTTTAAGTTATTTTATTATTGTGGTAAGGAAGATGAGAAGTACGAGTGATAAATCGTTTTTAATATTCAAATTATTAAATGGCACAAATTGAACATTTTAATAATAAAACGATTTTTTTTTAAATGTATCTTTTTACGTTACCACTGTTATTCGTCAATTTATTTATTTTCCCTGGAATAATCTAATTTTTACTAACATCATTAACATCAATAGATGATATTCTTTTGTCAGATCTGATTATTTGTATGTGGTTCAAGCAATTACGCTGAAAATTAATTATGCTGATCAGAGATTAATTTAAGTTTCAAACTTTAAGGAAAAAAAACAGGTTCAGGTAGGAGGTCAGACATTTGTCCGTATCGTGGTTCAAATAACGACATTTCTGACCTCGTAGTTTAGCGAATCAGTTTGGCTCAAGGGCAAAGTGGGTTAATTTAAATAAATTTCTCTTTATACTAATTAGCAAAACAACTTGCGTTGATTAATTTCAATGATTCATTCGCATCGTTTAGTTTTATAAAGGAATGATTTTATGATAAATTGATATGATTTTCATTAAATTGTGCTGTTTTAAGCTACTTCTGTCGAAGCGATCGGGGTTTTTTCACATCTATTTTTAGGAATTTTGTGGAACTAAGTAAAAATAAACTATACTTTAAACAATACCCAGGGAAAAGTTATAAAACTACTTGATTGAAATTGGGAATTTATGCAAACAATTTAGGAAATATTAAATATTTAATGAAAGTAACTTTAAATAAGTTTAATTAAATATTGTTTAGTAACAAAAATGTATCTTGTAAAGATATTAAGCAAATTAATTTCTTCCGACTAACTTAAAGTTAAATTAAATTCGACCGCGCTTCGTATCTTAAAACCAAAATACATTGAAATTTATTATCGAAGCCATACTTATTAACATCGAAATATTTTAAAATCGCAGTTTTCTCAACATTTTTGTCACCCTTTTAAATACAACATACTATTTACCAAAAATTATTTTTGATCAAAATTAAGGTTCTTTTAATGCCATTACCGTTTTAGATTTTCGTATCTCAAACCAAAAAATGGAAACCATATAAGATCACTCACGTGTCTGTCTATCTGTCTATCCGTCTGCAACGGCGGATTATCATGGTAACCAAGCGACGTAGAGACTTAACATTTGGCGTTGTAATACTAGTTTTTTTTCAATTTCCGTATAATTACTCTACCGCTAACTACTAAACCAATAATAAAAGTTTTGCAAAAGCTATCAAAATTATTGCGGAAGAACTATAGCGTTTATCCAAATCTCATAATTTTTATTCTCATATTTTAACGCCTGTTAAATGTATGGTAGGCAATATATTTACATTATAAAAATTTATATTTATAAATAGTATAATAGAAATATTATGTACCCTTAAATGTTGTGTATAATATATACAAAACTGATTCTATTATTAAGAGGTTTATTTGTAATTTACGGAAAAGATAAGTAAGTTTTCCATAAAACAAAGTAAACAAATAATTTACAAATAAAATAAAACGTTAAACCATTATCCTAGAATTTCGTACAAAGTATATTCTTAATTAAGCCAATGCAAATCGCAAATACTTTGAAATCCATATTTATAGACAAACGTCGTGCTTCGTATATTGAATAGGTCACTGATTTAAAAAGTATTAAAATATAAGAACTTTAAGACATATAAATTATACATTTAAAAATAAAATTCTCGGTTGAATATTAGAGAAATGAAAAAGAGCGTTTTATGCTTCCTCCATTTCCATACCTATTGAAACTCTATCCGTACCAAAATGGTACGGTATAAAGCTGAATATATTTTTATTACAGTGCCATAACTCATAGCACATTGAATGCTCTAATATTTTACACAATGGTATATTTAATCTTCGTTTCTGACGCGAACCCATTTTATTTTTATTTACCCAGTTGTTTCTGTACGTACGTCTATGTATTTAAAATATAAAATTATATTTATAGTATATACTAACATTTATAAAACATATCATACATGCTCGAAAATAGAATGACAAGGAATAAAAGAAACAATAAAACTCGAATACCACATTTCACGATATTGTGGAATCTTTTTTATAGGGTTCCCTACCTTAAAAGAAAATCTGGAAGCTTATAAGATCATTCGCGCTTTCGTCTGTCTGTCTCTTAGAGTAATTTTTTTCCACGGAAACCACTTGACTTGAGATTTGCCATAATAAGAAAACATATCATCCCGCATATGTATGATTAGCTTAAAAATATTTATAGAGAAATTTTAGAACCAATAAAATGTTCGAAAGAAAAATTTTTAATTCCATAATTTAATAGTTTGTATACCATTTGAAAGGGGTGGATACAAGCATCTCAAAAACTTTACTTTCATCATTTTAAAAGGAAATATATTATTTACTGTCTTTCTTACTGTCAAAACTATTCAAAAGCAAAAATATGAAAAAACCGGATTTTAAAACCCTACGCAAGATAGTAGGAAAACTATAACAAAGACTCTAGATATCTCAGTTCTTGAGATGTGTATGATAAACTGTATGTTTCCCTATTTAACTATTATATTATTAAATATTTAACCTACTAGAAAGTCCATATTAGTGACGACTGATAAATAAAGTAATTTCATTCAAATTAGGTACGAAATCCTTGATGCGCGAGACAGACTCGTATTTAGTCAGTATCAGTATATAATAAAGAGCATACAACGTTTCCCGTTACGGTAGATTGTCCTTTGCATTTCCGTCTTATGGGACAACTAATGAAGCAAAATTTATTGAATTTTCTGAAAGCCAAGGAGAAAATTTTCTATTACCTGTTTTGAAAGTAGAAGGATTCGAGTAATAGTATATTAAACCCTATGATTAAGATGACGTTAACTCTCCGCCTGTCTGCCCTGCAGTTTGTCTGTCAGAGACTTCAAGTTGTAAACATAATAAAGTCACATTCATCCAAAACCTTTTCTCTAAATTATAAATCGTATTGAAAAGTAACTAACAATTATATTTTGAAAGAATTCCATATACGTTCGAAAATATCTTTTGCACAAATCTTTTTTTTTTCTTTTCCAATGAAAAACGCTGATTTGACGATTCAAATTTCTCTTCTAAGATCTATTTAATTACTAGGATTGCTTAGAAAGATGCAATTCGTCTTCAATATTTGTCATATCTTAATTATAAGCCACAAATACAAAAAAAGAGCTAAATATAAAGTGGTTAAAAAATTTTAAAAATGGAACTAAATATTTTGAAATGTTACTGATTTTTACTCCTGTTTAAGAATGCTACGCAATACGTTCACATCGTGAAAAATAATTTTATTATTTGCATAAAATTCAATAGAAGAGTGTATCCGAAAACCTTACAGTGCGAGTTTTATTGGAAAAGGTTTACTTTAATTCAAGAAACAAAATTAAATTGAGAAAAATAGAAGCAACTGAGAATAAAATGAATTTTTGGAATAATATAAAACCTTAAAACTGTAAGATATAGTTTTATTAAATAATTTAAATAAACAGATTATTCTTTACACATAAAAACCTAAAATTTCATATTCATTTACATAATTGAGATTTAATAGCACCCATAGTAGTATTAATTAAGCGAGCTAAGCCGTATCGATATTTCATAATTTGTAAGTGACTGTTGGTTGCGATCAATAACTTGACTAATACTCTTCTCTATAATATTTCGTTACGGGTACAGAGAACTTGCGACGAAGGATCGTTAATTAAGTTTGGCCAGTAGGCACGGCAGATATATCATATACTGATTTTAGGTAAGTACGAAATAATGATTGCTTATTTAATATTATATTGATAATTTTCACGTATTCCGCATTTGAAAAGTGAGACGAGATCTATTTTATTTAAATTTTGTAAACCAAAGATTTATAACAAAAAAAACTTATTTTAAAGATGTTATCCGATTTCATAATTTGAAGCCATTTTAAACTTCTTGGAAATTAACTGAGCTCGAAACTCGCCACGAATAAATTTCCGAAAAAAACAATGAAATGCTATATATAATTAAAAAGAAGGTTATTTACCAGCAAAATGATTCTTGAGAATCGATGCCGTGATTTTCAGTTTTACTGCGAGTATCAAATTTACAAGGTTACTTCTATATTAGATCAATACAGATTTTAAACTTATCTGGAAATCGCTACACTATCGTTACAGAAGCTAGTTGTATTATATATTTATGCTTTCTACAACGCTTTTTGCAAATATTCTTTTAATTTAACCCGGAAATAATAAATATAACTTTCATTTATGCATATAATTTAATAAAAAGACTTTTAGGAGAAATTATATTACAAGCTTAAGGTCAATTATGGAGGAAAATCTTTATCTTTTTTTGCGTCAATAAAAGAAAGTTGGTAATAACTTTTCTTTATGGCCGCTGTTTAAATTCGAATATATCTGCGAAAAATCGATTGAGTTTTACCCTATATTATTCAGTTTTCAAATATTTTTATTCAGGAACATAAATTTGCGAGATCTTAAAATAGTAAAGAAATTAAATAAAAAGTTTATATTTACTAAAAAGAATATTTGCATAGGTGTTTTTATTTAAACGATTCCTATAATCCACTTCTCTTTCTTCAAAGAGAAGTATCGAATATTAAAAATAATCAATATACAATTTTTCTTGTTTTATATGTCTTTTTATTTTCTATTTCTACTCATGGCAGGATAAATAGCTGTAACATACAAATAACTGTAATAATCAAATTGATCTAAACTGAGAGTCTTTTACATAAAAAATTCTCAATTCAAGTATTTATGTCGTAATTCATAATTTGTAAACATATGTATTTGTTAACATGAATAAATTTACGTTATATAGCCATGCTACATACAAAACTTAGTTTAATATTTTGTTTTCTTATTCAATTAGCTATTCATATATAAATTTATATTGTTCAACGAACGTGAAAAAAATTTACCTCTAAATTTTAAGTGGACGAAATGGTTTGAACGTAGCTATGTCCAGTTTACTTATATTATTTACCTTCTTAAAAAACAAAAAAATATTCAACATAACAAATGAAGAGAAGAATAAGATATATTCACAAGAAGAGGGTAGAGGTAATATGAAAAAAAAATTCAGTTTAGGTATTAATTTAATAGTCTTTTCCAATAAATCAAAGATCATAAATTAGAATATACATGTAGTAGGTAGACTGTAGCAGAAAATTACTGTTGCAGAAAATGGCAAAAAAAAATAGAAAATTATTTTTATATGAATTATTTTTTGTGAGGCGTTTTTGATCCCTTTCATTTTGTAGCAAAATTTAATATTTCTTCTTTTTGTCGAATCAATATGGCAAGGAAAGATTAGTAATATATCTATTAAAGTCATAAACCTGAAAAAATTTGAACACCAGGGAGTAAAAACCAATTTCACTTTCGCGTTTTTACTTTTATCAAAACGAAGAAAGTATGTCATTAGTTACCAGGAGAGGATGAATGAAGATGTTTCCTTTGGAAATATTAGTATGTCAGTACAAATCACATTATAACCTGTATGTTTGTATGTACTTACATAGGTTATAGTGCTTTAAAAGGCTTTTAATATCTAAAAAGATAGCGTTCAATTGACTGCAGATTTTTTTTTATTTAATGGTGCTTAGTGAAACAAAGAAGATAACCAATTTTCGAGCTCAAAATCCAATGCGCATAAAAATTTTAAATCTAGTTTTTTTTACAAAATGAGTTCAAAAATTCATTTCACTAAAAATTTCAAATCCATTGTTAACGAAAAAAGTGGCAAAAACTAATTGAATTGAACCCAGAAAATTGCAAGCTATTGATGTCAGTTCATAGATGGTACATTCTGTTTTTAGATACAATCAGAAAAATAATTTTTGAGGTAAAAGAAAAGTCAATTTTTTTGCTTGCCTGTTCAAGCTGAATTATTGTTATTTTACGACAATCAAGAAGAGTTTGACTGCCAAAAAAAATAGCAGCTAATATTATTGTCAAAAGAATTATACCCATACATGTTTTTCTTAACAAAACTGAATTTACATCTGGTGAAAGTTCTCTCTGGCTTTTCTTCTAAGGAATTACCGTTTTAATATTTGCGTACGACACTTTTTGTACATTATTTTCATAACATTCACTTATCCATTCGTTTATATGACAATAGAACTTAATATCACTTCTAAATATTATTGCTATTACTCTATATTATATTATTTAATACCATTAATGACAACAACGTTTAATATATTTAATAATATTTTAATACCAAGAGTAACGTAGCTCAATTTATTAACTTAATTTAAGACACACAGGCGCCCGATCTACTGTATATTGTTATTCGGTGAGAGCTTGCATAGCAGTCTAACTACCCGTTTATTTCCGGTAAACCGTCATATCCTATAGTGACCACATGTCATGTGTCGTATTATCGATAACAAAAAGTACTTTCCTGTCATCGACTCTTCCTATTACTGTATACATAGGTATTGACACTCAGCTTGATTTGGATTTATGTTGTATAATTTTAACTCAATATATATGAATTAAAACTATGACGCTAAGACTTGTTGCAATATTTAAATTTAATTTTATTTTGTGATGCTAAATTTTATAGACTATATATTCTGCAAGGGCTTCTTTCCATATAGTTTTAATTCTTAAATTTCATAAAAACAAGCTAAATTTGATCGTTTTTTATAAGTGTTAAGATTGTATTTAATGTACAAAACTTCCGGTAGTTCAAAAATACTGAAATTTAATTAACACAAACTGTAAGTAAATATTACTTAAAAAGGTTTCAAATTATATTCAGAGTATTTATAAGAAAGTTTTTCTTTATCTTAAACCCAATAATATTCAAATAGTGATATAATATTATTTTGTCCTCGACGATTTTAATCATTGTGTTAAATTAGTGGAGAATTTTGCAAAATAAAAATTTAATACAATCCTTAATATTATATAGATTCAAGAATAACGAAACTACAAGAAAGGTGACTTTTTAAGTTTATTTATCGATATAACGTAAGAGACTTATAACTCATTATTATTTTTAACCTGCTTTAAGAGCAATTTTTCAATTCGACTATATTTTTACGTATATTACTTCATATCTGATATTCATTGGTCACTTTTTAAAATTGATTTTTCAGGATGGTTCTATGAAAACTTACTTAAATTTTGTCCGTGTAAAGTAAAGATACACCAGAGAGATCTTCAGTACTGAACGGTATAGTTGCCGTGATCTAGTTTGATTGATATGGATGTAATAATAATTAATGAAGAAGTTTCGAAAGTTTTAGAAAATGCCGGGTATAATGATGGTGCTGAAACATGTTTACGTATACTATTCAGTGGAGTAAACACATCGAATTTTGTCTCAGTGAATATCTTGATATGAACAAGAAAGTAAATACATAAGTATAGACAAGTAAATACAAAACCATGAAACAATTACGCAGGTATATAGGAATATGGATATGTCCATATTACAAAGCGCTGCTAATATTTGTTTCCATTTAAGTTAATGAGATATTATTAAATTCTTCGTAAATTCCTGACATCCTTGGTAACATGGTATATAACAGACAATATAGTTTCGAACATAAATACATTTTGCAAAATTAAATATATTTTTAAAACGTTAAAAGCGTTTATTCATTTAAAATATGGGTAGCAGTGCTAGTAAAAGTAATAGTGAAAAAAAAATTAAATGCTTCACGCCTAACCGGTGTGAAGCATTTAATTTTAGTCATGGGACGTCTCATATTTTCTTTTTTTGGTTCCATTGATTTTTTCTTTTCATTTTTCCATTTGTTCATAGGTCAATTTTACTTTACAACTAATCGTTATGTACATATCGAAAATACATTTAATTTTTCAAAGTATTTGTAAGACATTTTACACACAGGCTACCAGCCGAATCTCTATTATTATTCAAATGCTCTTCCTCAGGCTTCTGACGTGAAAATGAAATGAGCTGAAAACATCCAATTACACGTAATACAAAATGATTTAGCATCAAATTGAACATTGCATTTAGAATTATGTTTAATTTCGCAAAACCAAATAAGTAAACAATATTACTGAGAACGAATGAAAATAACTTCTTCCACAAAACAATAAAACCTTTTAAACGTTTGCCTTCCAAGCAGTAAACCGTGCGAGTAAGGAATTAATTTAAGATTATATTATTGTATTCAATGTTTAATAAAAACCCATTATATTTTTCCACATTTAAGATTATGGCCTATATATCGAAAAATACTATATAGTTCACGTATGTATATCATAAATTTTTCCGACACTACGAAATTTAGAAACATCTATAAACTTTCGGTAAATTTCTAGTAAGTTTATTTTTTATAATAATTTTTACTTTAGCAGTTTCCAAGATTTGAACCCTCATATAAAATATTAAATTAAAAAGAAAATTCGAGCCTTTCAATGTGTCTAAATTTTTACATAAATATTTTTGAGGGTTATTTAATGTCAAAAAATCAAAAATCATGTAGATTAACATAAGTTATATTAACGATCCACGATAAATTTCAAGTTTTTATGTCCGTTTCTGAAAAAAGCGATGTTTTAAAGTTCTATTTTCTCTTACGAAGTATAGAATACTGAAAAATAAATAGTTTTAGAAATACAATCCAGTCAGTGGGTATTTAATAAATGTTAGACCTTGACTTCATTCTTTTAGTCAATATACGGAAAACTCAATACTAATCTGCTGTTCTATCAGTGATCTATCCTTTAACAGTTGCATTGATTCATAAAGACAAACTACATCGTTTATAAAATTCCTAAATTATAGGTAAATAGCAATACACGACTTTAATTTTAAAGTTGTCAATCAAATATTTGTGATACTGAATTAGGATATTTAATTTTATAACCTGCAAAAACAGTATAATTATCTTACTTTAAATAACCAAGTTAACGACGACTGCGTTTTTAAAACGTATCGATTCATTAGCGTAGTTGATGAAATATGAATTATATATGTATATAGTTGATATCTCGTGTAAATAATTGATCAAAAATAATTAGATAAATTTATTGGATTATTATAAAGAAAACATATAAATTTAAATTTTATGAAGAAAACATTTCTTTTTATTTAAATATTACTAGAAAAAAGTAACTTAGGCAGACAGAATAATTCCTTAAAAAGAAAATTCCCTTGAAAGTACTTCAAGTCTATTTTCGGCAAGGGCGAAATTAAATTTTCTTCCTTACTTTACGCCTTGCTACAATTTTTTCCGGAAGTTATGATCCAACCGCTAGTAAACTATGGACCATTAGTATGAAGTTACTTTATTCAGTGAGGTTGAATCTCCGGCTTCTAGTTAATAAGATTTTCTTCTTTAGAGCGGCTTCATTCTTTTGCATAATTTAAAACAATTTTTCCACTTTATGCTTATACACTTATGACTTAAATTTTTTTTAAAATAAGTGGGACTATTTAAATTACTGTGTATGTAAATTTAAAAGGTGCAAATAATTTGCTAATGTAAATACAAATATTTAATTAATGAAACGTATTTGCATGTACGTCAGCTATCATATAAGAAACATTTTTATTCCGGAAGCTTCATACTTTTAATAACATATATGAAACACGATAGTTTTTAATTAATAATAATTGGATTTATAACTTTATATAGTCTACATTAGTAAAGTAAAAAAAAAAGTATGTGTTATTTCTGTGTTTGTATGTTGGCATGCAATAATCTCATGAACTCTTAACCCGACACTAAAAATCCTTGCAACGTTTGAAAAGTCATTAACTATTGTCATCTCACGTTGCCTGCATTTTATTCGAAGTTATAGAAAGATTTTAAAGTTGACTCAAATAAAATTTTAAATAATTAAAATCAATAAAATAAACAAAGTATACATATTTCATTAATTTCATATTAACGCGACGTTTAAAAAGTCAAAAATCTGCTAATAATAAATATCTGCTGATGAATACTATGACATTGATAACTATCAACCATAGTGGCTAACAACGGGATAATTAAATATATTTACCAGTGTCTAAATCGTATGTCAATACAATGATCGAATCCCTCAGGAGAAGGCGAAATGAAATACAGTTTTCCATGCCTGCATTTATTTTTAAAGTGAGATTATTTTAGCTACGTTTTACTTTCATTTATGTTTCACTACATAGTAAGTCACGTATGTGATCTAATTATATTCGACCTAGTCACTCATGATTCACATATGTAACAACACCTGCAGCGTTTCTTTTTATCTTCAGCTACCAAATAATACAAGAGAGAGAGAACGAGTGCGTGTTATTTACAACTGCTGCCCACACTTATATAAAAAATATTAAGAAATTAAAGTTTTTAACGTTGGTTTTGGTAATTTTATAAAATTTTATGGTTTTGGTAATTTTATAAAATTTTATGATACTATTTAAGAGTTTTGAATTTTAATTTCATGTTCCGATTAGGACAACAAAGTCTATATTATACATAAAAATGTGAGTTTTTTTCGCGTCAAATTACATTATTATCATACTTAACATCAAAACAGACTTCTGTACATCAATAACCCAAAGAAATGTCAAATTTATTGGTAAAATTCATCGAAACAAAAATTGGTGCCCAGTTTATACCTTCCCATATTCCTCCCGATGACACCAAACTAAAGGATATTCTTTAGTACATACGTACCACTTTATTAAGACCGACTTAAAGGACTGCCTGTTTTTTTACATTCCGAACGGCGGTAGAATTTTATAACTGGTAGTAAGTAGATTTGAATTTTTGATAATTAATGTCAAATGATACTTCTTAATTATTTACATTTATTTATTCCTTTCAAAAATAACATTATATTTTAATTTTTTTACGATTTGAAAATCACAAAAAGCATTTAGTTTATTTTTAATCGAAGTAGAATTGAAATTGGATTTTTTTTTTGTTAACTCATATTTATTTTTCATATCCCAACAAAATTTATTCTCTTCTTTTACAAAATCACAGTAAAGGAATTTTGTGTTTTGAGTTTTTAAAAATATAAATTCATTCGTCTTTTGTTTTCTGAGGCAGCAGGATGTAATAACCGTATTTCATTGCCGGTGTTTTCTGCTTTTAACATTTGCGCATGAAACTCATTGTTTGATCTTGCCTTTTCCTGATACACATAGCTCTAGACAATATTATTGGGAACTGCAAACATTTAATTTGAAAAGATAAATTTGATAGAATCATAGAAACTTGCAGAATTAATGCGGTTTCCTCAGTTCCACAACCGGTAAAATTTGTGCAGATATTTATTTGCAATTTTGTTCCATTACAAAGCTTCGTAAGCTTACGAAGATAAAAAATTCCTAATAATAAAATTGGTGAATATATTTTTAATATAAATTTTTGTGAGTAAAGTCCACGTGGTCGCAAGGAATTTAAAATTTCAGTCGGATAATACACGTTTTCACCAAGACAAAACACTTGGTCCACGGAATAGTAAGCTTGCATTGGTGCACGGACTTTGAAAGAATTAAGTCACTGTAAAAAATAGTTAATCATTCTCTAAATTTTAGTGAATTCCTATTTAATTGTTAGTAGGTAAAAAGTTTGCCCATCCGTTGAAACAAGCGATTTGGTATTTATATTTTGAATTTTTGATAAACCTTATCGACTAATCCTTGACGGTTTTTTGCCAAATTGCAGAGATTATGAATATCGACGTACATTTTGCTAATGTAAATCTATAAAAAGTATTTTTTCTACATGTTTCGAAAACAAAGTAATCATGTGGCTTTCAAGTTTCATTTTAGTCACATGTAGCCAAAGACCAATTTGGTTTAAAGAAGCAATAACTTCAAGGGCTCGTGTTCACCTTGGTATACCTGGTAAAATTTAGCGAATATGTCACAGAGCAAAATTGTTCAGCCGCTAAAATGACGATTAATTTTGCGCAAAAAGCCCATTGTTCCGTCTAACGCTTTAATGGAGGTCTTATTTGACATTGAAGCCTCGTTTCGAAATATTATATAGGATATATTGCTATGTCACTACTATTAATACATTAAATGTCAATATATTCGTAAATGTTCCTTGAAAAATGGTCTGAATGATGGTCAAAACGGTATAAAAATACTTTTAAAAATTTTAAGGCCTTACCTGGATACATAGACAGACACGGCCAGACGACTCCATTTTGTACTATGATACAAATATTTTTCTGTCCACTGCACTGAAAAGCTTACACATTTTTTATTTTAAATATAAAAAGGCAGCGCTTAGAAATTTTACATTAGCCGTAGTAACCAAATTAAATTTACATAATTTTTCCATATTATAGTGTTTATTATTGGCGATAAATAATAGAGACCGACTGTGACTGAAACCAGGAAATTGTTTCCCCTGGTATTTAACATTTTATTTTATTCTTTCTGAAGTAAACTTTATTAGTCAAACCTAATTCATTATTTCCTTTGAAAATATCATCAAATGATATATTGATTTTATTAGAATCTCACTCCAAAATAAATAATGTTATTTATTAATAATCGTCTCTTAAATTGCTATTTAGTCATTTCTTTAACGAATATAATATTTGAAAACTGTAAAAAAAAAGGTTTTTGATTGAACAGTATAAATATTAATAAACAATTTATTGTTTTACAAATATTATTATACTGTGAATAAATTTCGTAAAACCAAGTCAATATTTATTTTTCTTATGAAATTTAAAAATACTGAAGCAATATATTTTAAATGACTGCCTACAGAAAGATTAATTTTATGTAACTAAATAAATTTCTAAATGTCAGGTACCAATTTAAACGTATAAGTGAACTTACTTTAATACAAAATAAGTGATTTACAGGTAATAAAATCTTGTTTCAAATTCTGAAAGACAATTTAAAACACAATAAAAAGATATTCAAGGGCTTAGAACATCCAGCGATAAGCAAAGTAGAACAGAATTTGACATTTTTTCGTCTTAAATTTTTTTTTTAAATATCCAACTACATTTTAAAATACTGTTACTTTAATCTAAACGCACGGTAGTGCGCTGGACAATTCTTAAACTATCGGGCGCACGTACACCGAGCACATGCGAAACATTTCGATTTCACATGCGAAACATATCGCTTTTGCACTCCTGTGGCTCATTTAAATTTTGTATACAAAATTCAATTACGTAGCTTAAATAGGTCCTGAGGTATAGGCCTAAGAAAATACTAAGTTTTGCACTCGCTGATTGTCTCACCTACTTACTGATATGTCATTAAATTATTCCAACACTCCAACACTCATTTTAAAATAAAAGAAAGATTAAATATAAGAGTCAAAAATAAATAATTTTCTTTTACCATTGACCTGTGATTAGTTTTTCTTTTCAATATGTAAGAACTAATTGAGTGACGAAGGATGTCAATGATTGTTTTATTCGTGTCGTAATCTAATATTACTTAAATTGTTTTATCAACTCGCTAACAAATTTTGTCATACAGTTGAATGGTTTTCAAAACAATTACATTCTTATCTCTCATTACCATAAAAACTTAGGAAGTGACTACCACAAACCGACAATTTATTTGTCAAAAAGAGAAGAAACCCAAAACCTAAAAATGTCAAAATATAATTTTGGATCCTGAAAAATTTATTGAAAAACAACTTCCAATTAAAGTTTTATTAGCGTAAATGTTCATAAACATAAGATTACGAAGTTAAAGCTTTTTCACCAGAAGGTTATCGAAAACATTTTCCGTAAACCATGTGGACATAATTAGATTTAAAGATAAACTTTTAAAATTTGTATTAAAACGAAATGATATTAATTACTAAAACTTACTAATTATCAAAAATATATTTTTTTTATCGTACGATAAACTTTTTATCGTACGGTTCACAATCTTGAGACGATCCGTGTGTGCGTGTGCGTGTGCGTGTGCGTGTGCGCGTGCGCGTGCGCGTGCGCCTGTGCGTGCGCGCGCGCGTGTGTGTGTGTGTGTGTGTGTATTATTTTTAAAGGTATTATTTTAAACAAAATATTTATATACACAACTTCTTGTTACAATTTGTAATTGGAACGGTTCAAATTGAAAATTACAAATTAAAATTCTATTTCTATAGGATGACCGCATAGTAAGGAAAAGGTTGTATCTTTTCTTTGCTTGCAAAATAGGAAGCCAATCTTATAGCATATGCAAATGTAAGAAAACAAAAAAAAGCTGCCAAAAAGAGACCTAAGACTTATTCTCATATTTTATAGTTTGAACGGAGATATTTTCGTTTGAAACATCATATGATATTTTTGAATGTGTGAGGGCAGAATCCAAGAAATATTCGACTCATAAACTTATGGATAAACAATCCAGCACATGAATTGATATTTTTATTCCACTTGCACTTCTTAAATTTGTATATTATTTATATATTGTTTCAAAACTTTCGTGTAGGAATATTTATTTGTACTACAGGTTTAAATACGTTGCTCAGTCTGCTGGCAATAATTTCATTTGCTTTCAATATATTTTCAAATCCTAAAGTTATGTTCATTTATATTCCAATTAGCAAAATTTTTGCATTGTATTTTTTTTTATACCAGTACATTGCTCTATAATTTTTAAAATTAATCTGATAATTTAGTTAAAATATTTTTCATATTTTCTAAAGCAAATAATTTTTAATTTAATCTTATTCAGTGAATTTACAGATTAAAGTTGTGAATTAATGGTTGGAGATCGACATTTTACGGCTGAAAGAAATCTCTGTGGATTTATTACATTCAATTAAAAGTGACCAACTCAGTGAAAAAATAAACACAATGGAGAGACACTTTGATGCCTACTTTAACATAAATGATCTCGGATCCAACTTAATAAAAGGAATGGGCGGAAAATTTCAGCACCCGGCAAACCGGAAAAACACTATACAAGCAATGAAAATACAAGCTCGTAATAATTGTACTAGCATTAAATATAAACTGGAAATTCAAAGCATAATACAGATAAAACATCGGCAAGGAGTGTTTTTATAATTAAGGAAATTCACCATAAAAAACTCATTTTTAATGTTCCTTTAAATATCTTACGTAAGGCGCAATTTTCACGTTCCGCTGATGAAATAGACGTATTTATTTATTTCATTTACCTATATCATATGTTGACATTTCTCTGAAATTATAATCTAGACGATTTCAATATGAATCATTAAATATATTTGATATAAAACCTTTTTAAAAATATGAGTATCGACGAAATTATCCCATAATTTAACCAATCAATTTGTTATTTTATTTAAACATTTGAAATTAATGAACGATTCGAAAACCTAAAATAACATTGATAACAGTTTAACGCTGGTGGTAAATAGTACTACATTTTAATGTAATTTTGTTTCCTTTGTTCATAATTACTTAAATATTTTTTCTTAACTTTTAATTGATCTAATAAAATTTAACAATTGAACATTATTTTACCTAAAAACAAATCTAATTTATACCCATAATCATCATGGCTACGTAGACGTAAGACTTGGTTTAAGTGGTTTATATTTGCTTTCAAATCTAGTTTTAAATCTAATGTAATACTCTTTTAAATCCAGTTATGATCTTTAACTTAGGCTGAAATTAAAGTTTTAAGTTTGACAAATTAGTATCGAGGTTGGAAAAAAATTTTTTTCTACAAACATATTTGATTGCTTGGTTTTCTCTCAGTATGAAGATTTTCTTTCAAGAAAATATGTAAACGAATTGATGAAAGCGGTAGTTTAAAGTTTTGACAATATCAGATAAATTAATTTCAAAATATATTGGTTACTTAGTCGTAATTCTGAGCTATCAATATACATACAAGCTTTTACTATATGAGCAAATTCTACGTCTAGTTTAGAGTTATAGAATATAGTTATTTTTATCATTTAGCATATTTTTTAAATTATTTTTACTTACTTTAAACTAAATTGCTTAACGCAATATTTACTTGTAGATTAATGAAAAAAATTGCAAGTAAAGTGTACTTAGAAATTTATATTTAAATTTATTGTAGCCACGAATACATATATAAATCTTATATGTCTTGGATAGGCATAAATTTACAGTCATTAGGCAAATGAAATATAATTGAGATAACTAACATTAAATTTTATTAAGTAGATGTCCAATTCTTTACGTTCAGAACCAAATAACAATAAACCGTGAAACAAGTTGCACCAAGTATAAAGCCATAATACGAATTTTATGAAAATTCATACATTTATTCCAAAATCATCATTTATTATGAAACTTTGAATTTTTTGATATTTTGCGACAGTATTAATTATGGCGCTTAGTAATTTATTATCAAAATTACCAGTCACGCATCTCCGTCCTTCACACCCTTAAATAGTACTTTTCGAAGTATCATATTGTGTTCCGGCAAGACTTATATCAGCTTAAGTTTCAGCTTCAAGCTTTTAATTAATAATATACGATATGAGCGAGCTTCCTCGTATGAGTTCTCCCCTGGAGGTTATTTTTGTGTAGGTGTAACGACTCACCCGGATCCAAGACCATTTGATGATATATTTTAATGATATATTTTAAAATCGCATTTAAATTTTACTTTTGTGTATTAATTCATTTTTGAAATCTTTTGACGCGCACAACATAGAAAAGCAATATTATAAGGTGTTAAAAATAGTTAGTGCTATCGAGTACAAGAAAATTGTTAAAAACTAAAATTGTGTAGGGAATTTAAATTGAAACTTCTTGTATTAAATCAAAGTGGCATCAAAATAAAAATTTAAAATTCCTACTATGAGATAAAATTAAAAAAGAAAAGTCTATTATATATTTTTTCGCCAGCGTACAGATTTTTTCTTTCACTGTTTTCTATGGTTATACTGTGGTTATAATTGAACTAAAGTTTGTTTCTTTGTGCCCAAAAATAGCAGTAAATATTTTTATAACTGTAAATATAGTTATCGCCCTAGAGCTAAGAAGAAGGTAAGTTGATCTGTATATTTTACTACTCGATCCCATCTTCGTCTCTTTTTAATACCATCTTTAAATTTCCTCTGAAGATGGGATAAAAAAATAATAATTCGCCTTTATTACATAGATACCTATACGGATCCTCATGATCTCGTTAATATGGAGCATGACATGAAGGGTTACAAACCTCTGTCTTAAAGCTGAGTTACAAAATGCCTATAAGTGTATTAAATGAAACCAATGTCTCAATAAGTAGTAATTAGAGTGTAAGCAAGGTAAACAAACTCGTCATTTCATTGCTGATTTTTTTTCCTATTTTAAATTTTAAATAGCCTCAACAATATCTGTGTTGAATCAGAAATAATATTACCCCTCCTGTCATTAATTACACACTAGACTACACTAACGTGTATTTACATAATTGTATTTTAAACTACTGTAATTAAATTTTACTTTCTACAATTATTTATATTCTAAATTAAGACTAATTTATGCCTAAGTATGGCTAAGTTAGTAATTTAAACATGCTAACTTTTAGTCTAACTGTCACGACATCTTCATCTTGATAGGAATCATGAAATAATAAACCCATTTATTCTCGTACATTTATTGAATGACACTTTACACTTTGTAATTCATAGCTCTATGTATATTTTTAGCAGTTTTGTAATTTATCTTTGAAGTTACTCTTATTATTGTGCAGATTTGAAAATGAGAGTTTTAATTGGAAATAATTTTTAATAACTGGTTTCCGTTTTAAATTTTCATAACTTTTCCTCGTATATTTATGCACATCGTTTTTACCAACATAATAAATTATTTGACCTTTTATGCTATTGACTTAATAAGAAACTTAACTTATGAAGAAACAATGGCGATTAAAATATGATTACAGAGGGTGAATATATTTCACTAATATAATGAACAATTTTTGATAAATAAGCAAGAAAATAAAAGGTAAAAAAGCTGGTATCTAGGTTTCTAATTTTATTTAGTATTGAATATTTAAAATTTTTAACAATAAAATATTTAGTCTTAGGAATAAATATCAGATATTAGAACTCAATCATCAAAAAGGAAAATAAGGAGCTCAAAATTGAATAAACATTTAACAACATTAAGTTACACAAAGTTGTGATAAAAAAATGTATAGGCTATATATAAGTATATAAACATCTCGTATATTTACTCGTATCATAAGCATACAGAATAGGGAATAGTGATATAACTTTCAGATGACTATCATAAAACTCCTATATCTATTAATATTGGAAGTAAATTTTCTTCATGCAAAATTCAACAACATTCCATCGTCAGAATTTGATAATATACAAGTATAGAACTTTTTATTCCTGGGCATATTGAATACCTCGTATAACGCATTTGTTTATTTTATTATTGTTTTAAATGTTCTTCTTCACTTCTTTATTATTTATTAGAAGGTGACGAAAATATCAATTAAACTTTTACATATCGTAATATGGTAAAAAGTATTAAGGTTCTTATCATAAAAGCTACAAAAATGAGCAACTATATGCTTAAAATGCATATTCTATAAATATGGCGACTGAATCTATACTTTCTGAGATGTGTTGTCAGTGTACACATTTACTTTAAGACTATTTCAATTTTCGAATATATTATTTAGTATATTAAATGGGTTGCAATACAAAATATCTAAATACATCTAGTATCAAAACACTTCTATTAATTACATTTGTGTTAAGATGCCTGTAATGGGAAATAGTTACCTTGTAAAAAATTTTTTGAAACTATTTATACTATTTTTATATATTAAAGCTTTTTTTATAAAAAATATGTAAGCATCCTATAAATGTTTCCACTACTAGAAAAAGTAAGGTGGGATAAGTTAAAATAAACTTTATGTATGTTGTAAAGACACAAGTTTTTGTGCAAAAATTAGTTATTAAAATACACTATAAAGGATATAATTATCTTGCAGGTAGAGGTTAAATACAAGTCAAATTCATATTAACAAAGTTTTGAAGAAGAAAAATAAAAAAGCTAGTTTCCCATTTGTCTGTATCTCTTGAAATTTTTGATGCAAATTGGTATAAAAAAATTCATTTGAAAGTTTTAGTCAAATTTTTGTACATACAATTTTTTGTATTTTTCAAACCCGCGATGGAAAAATGAAAGGGCTTCAAAATGAAGTGCGACATTCCCTCCACAAAATGAAAATCATTTTGAAGGTTAAAATTTTGCTAATTTATATATGTGAAGAAGTACATTAAAAAGATGTATTTTTAAAGGTTTTATTTCATGTTAATTAAGATATCCATATACATCTTCTAAAACACCTATCGAAAATATAAACATGGCTAACATATTGAGATACATCAACAATATAAATTTTTGTGTTTGCCATTTAGCCCACAAAACCCTTGAAACTATGAATCGAATAAAAATTTTATTTTGCAAAACCATTCTAATGATACCCCACCAAAATAATATGGAAAAAAAGTTGCGCTCATATATTTGGGGCAGTTATACATCTTTTTTGTACCCGTTAGTTATATCTCTATATAAAATAAATAACAGCGAAAAAATTTTCTCACGGAATTAAAATTTAGAAATTTTGGAACTGCAGCAAATGGAGATAAAGAGATTATAAGGGTTACCTGTTATTTTACGTAATTCTTACAAATGTAAACAATCAATAGCTTATTTATTAACCTTGCTTATAAATTATCCAAATGACGAGTATAATATGAGCCAGTCAACCTTCTTGTGGCCAATGCTTACTCTTTTTGTTATGGTATGAGATTAGTCATATATAAAAGTAATGAAGACATTTAAAATACATTTTGGCAAAAATACCACCACAACCATTTCCTTAAATAACACGGGTATACCTTGGGCTTTCAAAATGTTTCAAGATGTCTCCTATATATGTATGTAACCATTAACATACAATTTATGTGCGTGTAAAAAATGTACGTCTCTCTCACCATCGAGATTTTTTTCTATTTTAAAAACACAAGTAATTGTTTGAGTAAATACGAATTTTTCAATATCCTGAACATAACCTATGAATGGTATACCTTTGATTTTACTTTAGTTACAAATGTTGTTTTTACAACTACAGAAGGCGCATGAAATAATATAAGCCCCTACGAAGTACTTTTTGTAAAAAAAATTCTGTGGACAAATAACCACTTGCGATTCCTATCACTGACATTGGAAGTGTTTCCATTGTGGATGTTTTTTGTGTGCTTGATGTGTTAACAAGGCCTATCTAGTATTATATATACGTTTAATAACGGGTTTCATTTATAACTTAACGTGATCTGTATATACATCTACGTCTGACTGATCATTATTCTATTTATAACCCTCTTCTCTATATAAGCCTCTAGCAGCTTATTCACAAAAAAATGAAATCCCTTTGGTTTTACCATATTTGTTTAATAACCTTTTCCTCTTTATTTTCGGATCACTAAATGAATTTTTAATGAATACGATGTTAATTATATTTCTGAGTTCATCTTTTTGATGCTTGCTGATTACAATCCTTTTTATTCCAAATTTTTATTTCGCTTAATATTTATATCTTCTATTTTCATTTTATCCAATATTCATGCCTTTTTTATGTTTTTGCCAATAAAGTCCTTACAGGTGTAAAAATATTTTCTTCATTCGACTCTTTTTCCTTTCTTCTGATATTATTGGTAACAATCGATTTTTCCTCTTCAACTTTTTTTAAAACCTTTTTTCTTTTTTAATTCTATCTTCATATCTTCCCTTAATATGAGCATTCTTTTTTCTTTCATTGTTTCCAAATAATTTTCAGTCTATGGAAGAAATTGCTCCAATTCCGTTTATAGTTCTTTACATTGGAGACTTTTTAGCAAATAATGGTATTACGAGAGTTTTTTTTAAAGAGGCAATGCCTATATTTGTAAAAGAATCATAAAATAAAAAAAATATGTGCTTAAATTAATTCGAGCCTTGGCTATATTTTAACATCACGATAACTTATGGTACAACATCCACACTCACACCATATGCTATTAAATCATCTGTTGGATACTTCATGACCCTTAAAGCTTCTCGAACACTATGATTTATCTTTATAACTATTTTAGTGTTTTTTGCGCTTCATGTTAAATATCTTTCAGAATGTCGTATTTATTTTATCAAAAAGTATATCTCTTCTTTACGACATTAATTATAAAACTTTCTAAAGTAGCACTAATTAAAATGTAGAACAAACTAAATAATTAATTTTACTTCAATTCGATTTACGATAATTAAAATTTATTTCTGCTTATAAGTAAGGAGTAAAATTTTGTGATTACGCAAAAATAAATGAAACAATTCTAATTGCCTATGAAGTCACCTAATTTTTGCAGATAATTCTAAACTTCACCTGTTACGGTGTATTATTTAATCAATCAATTATCGTTTAATTTGATAATAATGTTGAAGTCAACATATATCAACCCATCTTAATCTTTAATTTTTTAGTTTGGATTAAAATTATCTCGAAAAACCATTTTCCATTTTGTAATCAATTTTTATCATAATAAACGGGGTTGATTGCCAATATTTTGAAAATACAACATATGAGGAAATCATCATAGCGCCCAAAAACATAGAAATGGGTAAAAGTTTGAATATTATGGTGAATAATTATGCAGTGCATTAATAGATTTGAAGAAAAAAGTATGTTTGCCGTATTTTATACATTTTGTGTTCCTTTGCACAATCCGTCATTTAAATACGCAAAAATTTAAAAGAATGTAGTGGTAATGAATACTTGATAAAATCTATATTTATTTGGTAAAGATGATACCATTTACTTTCGCTAATATATTTGATATAGCTTCGACGGTATGCACATAAATATCATTCTCTTTTCATCTGAAAACAAATTAAATCGGCACAGGTATAGCAGAAGAATACAGAAACCTAAACAACCGAAGCAACCTGACAAACGAAATACAATTCACGCTGCCTTCGTAGGCGGCGGCAATACCTTCGCCGCGCTCCTGCCCACTCGATGTTCCGCTCTACGCGAGCATCCTCCGGGACAGCAGGAGACGATATTCGCGTGCTAGCGGCCATCTCCCGCCCATTAACGAGGCCCATCTTCATTCTAACTGCTGCTTGCCCATCAACCGATAGAACGATCTCACGCTGCACCTGACCAAATAAACTTTAATGAAAGTTCTTCATAGCAGTTTTTTTCATAGCTGTTTTTCTCAGAAACTGCTCGGCTTAGAAACTTTAAATTACATCGCCAATTTCTAGCTAGTTTTACTTAGTAATGTCCACGAAGGTAAAATAAATACGAAACAATTAAAAATAAATTAATGAATTATTAAGAATTGTTTACATCCCTTGAGCTGGGAAGAAAATTTTTTGAAATGAAAAGGGAAATATTTAAACGATTATTTTTTACTGTTAGGTTGCTTGCACCTTCGATTAAGCTTCGATGCAATGCTGAGCAAATAAGCCGAATAATCTAATATTTTATATTTTTATATTAAAATTATGTAACTTTTTATATTTAAAACAATAATTATAATATAAAAACCGTGGTTTAAAACCACGGAATAAAATACGAAAATTACAGTATCACAAGACTTTGTGGCAAAATTATTTTGAAAATTGGTAACATCAACAAATGACATAGGCGTCCATAGTCCGTTTGCATTTGAATTCTCGCAGTGTCATTTATTGGTAGTTGCTTGCGTTTGTTGGCAATTTTTATTGAAAATTGGTGTTCTATACTAACTAATTTTATCAACGCTGTGATTATTTCCATATATTTCGGATATATTTGTTTAACTTTGAGGCGCATCAACTGCTGTATAGACTAATACGAAGACATATCGTATTCTCGTTATTAACTCGTTTACAAATAAAGCTCGGACGATAGGTGTGATTAAGGTTCTCAAAATATAAACTATATCAAGGGATACTCGGTTTACATGATTAGTTTATTTCTTTCGCAAGTTTATTGTAACGTAATTATTATTACAAAACAAAAATTACTTAATATTAAACAGCTGCCAAATGCTACTAAATTGCATTTATTATTGTGAAATGTATTTGTCATGTTTTGTGTTTTTAATAATTCTTACATTAAGAAGATGTGATAGTTCGTGTTTACCATTAAATAACGTATACCATAATAATTCATTGTAAAAAATTGTTATTATATTGAAAGTTTATACGCTGACAAATGACGGTGCCATTGTAATTTCTTTGTTACGTAGTGTACTTTATTATTTTTGGTTATGTTTTCTAACATTTTTATTTATTTCTTGATATTATATGACCATTAACGTTTAAAGATTTGTTTGGAATTAGCAAACTATGCAGAGGCCCATATAAAAATTTATCATGTATTTGGCGCAGTAATAAACTTATTATCATGTACATATCGCAATAGCTAAACTCGAAAATATACGTTTGGAAATTTTTGAGATGTCAAATTAAGCACAGGAAAAAAACTATTAAAAATATTCGTTTTCGTTAAAATATTTCTAACTGTTTAAAAATATTCGTATAACAATTAAAAGAAGGTAAATAAAATTCTTAGAAAAAATGTTTTCTTCTTATTTCATATATCGTATGGAGAAAATTTAAAGACTTATTACAAGGGCTACGAAAATATTCTTTTCACAATTTTATTTTTTATATTCATTAATATATTCTAAAATAATTACGAGATACAGCATATCGCTCCTTATTTCCAAAACTACTTAGCCAAAAATCATGAAAAAACAAGATTGATAAAATCTGACAAGAAGATTACAATATATTTGTAGCGATTATCCTTGATCATATAATTTTTTGATAGGCTCCATATTTTTATGCCTGTGAAAGGTGGTATATAATGCTTTTAATATATTTATGTTGTTAACAATTAATATTTGTGAATAGTTTAATAGATATATTACGTGTGAGGGCTGAAATATGTACGAAGCCCTCGTAGTGTGAATGCTACTCATGCTTAACATATTTCCTTTTAGATTTAAGTTATGGCCATTTTAAAACTATGGGACTTAATGTTCAAGCACACGTTCAATTGAAAAGTTATTGTGATTCCTTTTCCAAAATAAATAATTTTGACCTCATCATTTACCCTACCATTGATATGCTTCACGTTTGTATGCAAATCAATTAAAAACATGTTATTTTATCATATTCAAGCTCATCTATACACAAGTTTTTAGATGAGGACAAAAAAAGTTATTTAACATACTAAAATCATAAACCTAACATTTTGCTATAAATCATTTAATATCATCTCATTAAATATTTTTATTTTCATAGCCAAAAACTTTCAGTACGTAATTAAATTCAACCACGACATCTTCCTCGTCATAGTTATTACTCATACCTATTTAACAAATAGCATTATGACTTAATAGAAGACATTAATCAAGGGAAATAAATAAAACAATAATTCGTTATATTGTAAAGTGAATATAATACATTTATAAAATATAGTAATAAAATACTATAATGTTATAAGAAATAAAGTAGGAAATAAGAAAAAGAAAACGGAAAACAATTTCTGAAAATATTTTTTTTCAACTGAAACAATGACTTAAATACAAGCCCAAAATAGCATCCCGCAGTTATATGTACCGTAAAAAACCGACTACGTAAGTGAGTAGCGTGGAATATCCACTTTTGCTTTTGCGGCATAGACCCTGACATCACCTCTGGTTCCGCGTGTTATAACGGATGTACACCGCCCGTCTACATTTTAAATAATAATATAATTTACTTGTATTTTTATTATTTTAGGCTATTATAAACTTAAAGGGATTACTGTCAAAATATTTACTAACATTAATGTTTCACAACTTAAATACGTTGCCTACAATTTTTTAACGTAGGCTTAAAAATATTTTGCAGATTGTATATATATATATATATATAGAGGTATATATATATATATATATATATGTATATGTATATATATATATATACCTCTATATATCGTTGTCGTAAAACAGCGTCGGTAAAATTTAGAAGCTTACAGAAAAACTATAGCGATTATCCTACATCTTGTACTTTTTGAAATATATACGATGTTTTTACACCATTAGGCAATATATTGACATTATAAAATATAATTTTTGTATTGGAAATACCATGTATCTTAAATTTTTATAACTGCTTATGTTCGAAAAATCTATCAGTCTATAAAATATAACTTATATATAATAGTCTAAGTCTAAGTTATATTAAAGTGGAACGCTCGTAGTGCAAGTTTTACTCATGCTTGATGGATTTTTGTAAAAATACGTGTATGTGTTGTAATTTTAAATGGTCTTTATCATAGTCATTATAACATTATATTGACGCTTAAATTATTTACCTATCAACGTTATTATAGCTAATATCCAACGTTATTATAATAATTTCATTGTACTTATTCGACTATTTAATGCATTCCACTTATTCGTTCCAATAACTTACTTTATCAAATAAAATTAATTCAGACGCTTGATCTGAAAAAAAGAGAAACGTTTCATAGAAATCTCAAGCTTTTAAATTGGTATTGACCTCTGAACAGCAGTATGATCTATAAAACAATAGAGTTCAAGAAATTGCTGGTCCACTTTGGTAAACAGCTTCTTTTTAAACAGCTTCTTTGTTTGCCAAAGCGTACAAGAGACGTATAAATATGAAATGCGCTTTATTAGTTAATTTATTTTAGATGATTATTTGTTTTGAATGAAAAAAACAATGTAGAAACTGCACTTAGAAAATTAGCAATATTTTTACATAACAATAATGAGCATAATGATGATGTAATTTCTTTTCTATGAGCCACGCCAGACGGCCAGTACGCAGATGCCATTGCATAAATTAAATGTCAATCATAAAGTTTTAATTGTAACCATATAAAGCAATGAAACAAAAAGAAACGAGATTTGGAAATACGATTATAGTAAAATTTATATGAATAAAGAAACTCTTATAAAATATATTATTATGCTAAAAGTTTCTACTTTGCACGGTTTCTGAGACATTCAGTGGTGAAAATTGGAAAGGGTAAAGATAGTACCTACTACACCCTTCATATATGTAAAATACAGTGCAGATATGGTGCATATTATAAATTTGTGACTCTAGAATCATCTCTATAGTTTTCTTATAGCTTTTGCTGGGGCTTCTGAAAACTCATATTTATTCTATAATTTTAAGGTATGTACATTTTATAAATAAAGAATAAATTATATTTTCAGTATATAGTAACATATTTTTCAGTATGTGTGTGAAGAAATAGTACCTAAAATTTTTTAAAAATATTTTTGAAAACGCCGTAACGAGCACTTTCAAATGATAACTCATAATTTATTTGAAATGAAAAAAAAATCGATTACAGAACTTAAACACTTTCTAAAATTTCCAAATGAGTATAGTTTAGTTACCCCCCAACAAATATAGAAATTAAAAATAAACGGACAGGTATCAATGCCCCGATAGAGTTTTGAGAGTGGTTTCCATTTTAATTAACTACACCCAATTGGCTATAAAGTTTATGATCATTCAAAGTTGATAATGTACGGGACTAATTTGCTTTTATAATTGCATGCTGTTGGTTACGTATTTAGTATTTAAATACATGGAATAATTTATTAAGTATTTGTGACAACATTAGGTAATTAATTTGTGACAACATTAGGTATTTGTGACAACATTAGGCACCCTTTAGGTAATTTTCAAATAGAGCTATTTTATATATTTATATAAATTTAATAGTAGAATATCACAAATATATAAAGATGACAAATTAATATAAATATAATTTAGGAAAATACCCGTAATAATGTGGAAAAAATAATATAATTTCATATCACACGTCCATTGAGTTAAGCAAGGGGAACAAAATTTCTTAAAATAGTTTCTTACCTAAATAATTAAATTTACTTCAATTCGATTTACGATGATTAAAATTTATTTCTGCTTATAAGTAAGGAGTAAAATTTTATGCCTACGCAAAAATAGATAAAACAATTGTAATGGACTATTACGTCACCTAATTTTTGTAGATAATTCCAAACTTGTTACAGCTATATTATTTAATAAATCTATGAACATTTAGTTTGACACTAATGTTGACTTCGACATCCCTTAATCTTTAATCTTTTAGTTTCGGTTTAGAATTATGTCGAAAATTTACCATTTTTCATTATAATATTTTTTTATAATATAAAGAAGCATAAACATCTCCATAATTTTTTTTATCATAATAAACAGATTTTATCATCATTTATAGAATAATATAAATAATAAAATCATTATATCACCCAAAAACATAAAAATGGGTAGAAGTTTGAATAATATAGAAAAGAATACTGCAGTGCATACAAAGATGCGAAGAAAAAAGTACGTTTTCGTTATTTTGTACATTTTGTGTTCCTTTGCACAATCCGTCTTTTAAATATGCAAACATTTAAAAGAATATAAAGTACTAAATACTAAATAAAATCTACACTTATTTGGTAAACATGATACCGTTCGCTTTCGCTAATATAGTTAATGTAGCAGTCATTTACATTCGACGGTATGCACATAAATATCATTCTTTTTTGATTTGAAAACAAATTAAAGCGGCACAGGCACCGTGGAGAAATACAAAAACTTAAACAACCAGAGCATGCTGACATGAAAAATACGATTCATGCTGCCCACTTCGGCGGTGGCAATACCTTTGCCGCGTTCCCGCCCACTCGATGTTTCGCTCTGCGCTAGCATCCTCCGGGAAAGCAGTATACGGCATTTGCCTGTTAGCGGCCAGCTCTCGTCCATTAAGGAGGCCCATCTTCATTCTAAATACTACATGCTCATCAATCAATAGAACGATCTTACGCTGCACCTGACCAAATAAACGTTGATGAAAGTTCGACATTTTTAATTCATTTAAGAACAGGAAAAACGGTACTCTTATAAGATCACTCGCGTGTCTGTCTGTATGTTCTTCATGGCCGCTTTTCTCAAAAAATGTTTGGCTTAGAAACTTCAAATTACATGGCCAACCTCTACTTAGTTGTACTTAGTAATTCCCACGATAGCAAAATAGACACGAAAAAACTAAAAATTAATTATTGAACTATGGAGGATTGTTTACATCCCCTGAGCTGAGGAGTAAATTTATTTGTAATTTACAATCTTTATTACAATTGATGTTAGTATTTTTATGATTTTTACTTTCCGTGATGGATCACATGGCTGGATGCCATATAATTATGTAACATTTAAGTGTAAAGTGATGATTCATTCTCTTTTTAACAGATGATATGAAGCTATACATAATTTTTTTGTCCTTTATAGATAGTACAAAGTGTGCAACGAAATCTTTAATTCATTGATTGTTTAGGTTCAAATATAAGAAAGAAATGAAGAAATTTTTCTTCACTATGTAGCCCATATATATCATAAGATATGTTTGTATTAAGAATAATTATGTCAACGAGTAAAATTTGAGTCTTCCTTTGAACACAAGGTGGGGTGCAAGTGCTGGTCGGCGGGAGGCGACCAGGCTGTCCCGTTCAACTCTTTGCTACGCCGTAGGTAGTCACATCACCCACACACACATTGCGGTGTGAAAATAGTTACGAAACATAATGCCAAATTGAAAAAAAAAATTATATAGTAATGAAAAGCCACGTATAAAAATGTTACCCACATTCATAAATCTCGTAACACCGAAAACCTATATAATATGTTTCGAAGATGAGTATACTTATATTATTGGAAAAATGCATATTTCAATTAATTTTTAGGATACTTAGATAAAAAAATATAATATCACTTCAGGATAAGTAATATATAAAGATTTTAATTTTAAACTTTATCATGGCATGAGAATAACATACTTTTTGATAAAATAAATACAATATTTTGAAAGAAAGTTTTTTAGTATCAAGTGCAAATAAAACTCAATTAGATAACTAATAAATAAATCATAGCATTCCCGAAGCTTTAAGGGTTATGAAGCATTTAAAATATGATTTAATAGAATATGATGTGAGTATGGACGTTGTACCACAAGTTATCGTGATGTTAAAATATAACCAAGGATATAATTAATTTAAGCACATACTTACACTTATTTTATGATTATTTTACAAGAATTGAGGTTGCCTGTTTAAAAAAAAACTCTCGCAATACCATCATTAGTTAAAAAATCTCCTAAACTAGGAAAAGCATTAGTAAAATTTGTTCTACAGCATTAAGGTTATTTAAAAACTAGAAGAGAAGTAAAAAAATCGATTATTACCATAATATAAGAATAAAATAAAAAGAAAAAAAATGTTTATACCAGTAAGGAGTTTATTGTTAAAAACATAAGTAGGGCATGAGTATTAGGCAAAAGAAAATGGAAGACAAGAGTATTAGGCAAAATAAATATTCACATGGTTTATACATGGAAGAGGGTTATAAATAGAATATTGATCAGTCAGACGTAGGTGTACATACAGATCACAGTAAGTTGTAAGCGAAACCCGTAATTAAACGTGTATATAATACTGGATAGGGCCTGCTAATACATCTACAATACAAATAACGTCCACAATAGAAACACTTTTAGCGTCATTGGCAGCAGTTGCAAGTGGTTGTTTGTCAACAGAAATTTATTTTTGAGAAAACGTAATTCATAAGAGCTAACATTATTTCATGCTTCTTCTGTAAATGTACGAACATCATTTCTGACCAAAGTAAGACCAAAGCTATAACATTCCTAGGTTATGTTCAGAATATCGAAAAAATCGTGTTTGCTTAATAATGTATTTATAAAAATTTGTGTTTTTAACATAGAAAAAATCTCGAGTGTAAAAGAGACAAACATTTTTAAACTTACATAAATTTGATGTTAATGATAACACACACATATAGGAAATATCTTGACACATTTTGTAAGCCCAAGGTATAACAGTATTATTTAAAAAAGTGCTTGTGATGGTATTTTTGACAAAAAGTATTTTTAAATGTAATTTGTGTTCTTTATTACTTTTATATATACTATGACTGATCTCATACAATAATAAAAGGAGTAAGCATTGACCACATGAAGGCTGACTGGCCCATATTATTCTCATTTGGTAATTTATAAGCAAGTTTAATTAATAGGTGATTGATTACATTTGTAAGAATTACGTAAAATACCATGTAACCCTTTTAACTTCTTCATATGCATTTACCGCAGTCCCACAACTTCTAAATTTTAATTCGATGGGAATAATATTTTGCTGTTATATACTTTATATAGAGATATGACTAACGGTTGCAGAAAAGATATTTAACTGCCCCAAATATATTTTAATAATTTTAAGAATTTAAATTAAAAAAATATATTTGGGGCAGAAAAGATATTTAACTGCCCCAAATGTATTTTTTTAATTTTTACTGCCCCAAATATATTTTAATAATTTTTGCACAAAAACTTGCATCTTTACAACATACATAAAGTTTATTTGAACTTATCCCACCTTACCATTTCTATTAGTGGAAACATTTTTAGGCTGTTTGCATTTCTGTACAAAAAAAACTTTATTATATAAAAATAGTATACAGTCTCAAAAAATTATATACAAGACAACTATTTACTATTAAAGGCATCTTAACAAAAATATAATTAATAAAAGTATTTTAAAATTATATGTATTTCAATACTTCGTATTACAACACATTGAATAACTTAAATAATAAATTAAAAAATTACTTTAGTTTTAAAGTAAATGTGTACACTGACAACATATCTCGGAAAGCATAGATTTAGTCGCCATATTTACATCATACAAGTTTTCGTGAATGCTGTGTACATAAATTTTCATGAATATGCAGTTTAAGCATATAATTTTTAATTTTTGTAGTGTTTATGACAAGAAGTTTAGTACTTAATAAGAAGTTTAGTCTTACTGATAAGAAAGACTTTGATAAGAAGTTTAGTCTTACCATATTACGGTACGTAAAAGTTTGAAAGACCTGGAAAATAATTTTATACAGAAAATTAATACCTTTAATGATATTTCCGTCAATCTACTCACAAATAATAAATAAGTGAAAAAGAAAATTTAAAACAATAATAAAGTAAACAAAGTACAGTAATACACGCGTTATTCGAGGTATTTAACAAGCATTACAGAAATGAAAAGTTCTATACTTGTATTTTATTGAATTCTGAAGATGGAATTCCGATGAATTCTGCAGGATGAAAATTTACTTCGAATATTAATAGATATAGGAGTTTTATGATTGTCATTTGAAAGTGATATCACTATTCGTCATTCTGTATGCATATGATAAATATATGAGGTAATTATTTAAATAAATACCATTTATTTTAAACGAATAATCTTTAATTTTTTTATTACAACTTTGTATGGCTTAATGTTGTTAAATGTTTATTCAAGTTTGAGGTCCCGATTTTCATTTTCAATGCTTTATTTCTAATATCTGATCTTTATTCCTAAAAATTTTAAATAACCCCCCCCTCACATATCGGATTTTTCACCATTTATTTTCTCGCTAATTTATCAAAAATTATTCATTATATTAGTAAAAATTATTCACCATCTGTAATCATGTTTCAATCGCCATTGTCTCTTCATAAGATAAGTATCTTATTAAGACAATAGCACAATTGTTTAAAAAATTTGTTATGTTGGTTATTACGATATGCATAAATATATGAATAAAAATTATAAAAACTTAAAGCGGAATCAAGTTGCAAAACCTATAAAAATTATTTCCAATAAAAACTGTCATTTTCTAATCTACACAATAATAAGAATAATTTGAAATATAAATTACGATCGTGCTAACAACATGTAGCACTATATGATCGTGCTAACAACATGTAGCACACATATAGCTCTGTGAGCTATGGACTATAAAATATAAAGTATCATTCAAGAAATGTACGAAAATAAATGGTATATATCATTATTACTATTAAATAGAAGTCGTCATGACAGTTAGAGTAAAATTAGCACCTTTAAATTATTACCTTAGCCAAACTTAATTAGGCATAAATTAGACCTAATTAATAATATAAATAATTGTAGTTAGAAAAGTAATTAAGAGCTACAGATTTTATTACAGAAGTGTAAAATATTATTATTTAATTAGATGTTACTGTAGTCTTGTGTGTAATTAATAAGACGAACGCGTATTATTATCTCTTGTTCAAAACAGAAATTGCTTGGGGCTACATAAAATTTAAAAGAGGAAAAAAATCATCAATGAAATCATGAGTTTCTTTACCTTGCTTACACTGTACTTACCACTTAATTAAGATATTGGTTTCATTTAAAACACTAATAAGTATTTCGTAACTCAATTTTGAGGCAGAAGTTTTTAACTCTTCATGTCATGTCCCATATTAACGAGAACATGAGGAACCGTATCGGTATCTATGTAAAAAATGGCACGTTATTACTTTTTGTCTCATCTTCATAGAAAATTTGAAGGAGGTATTAAAAAGAGACGAAGATGGGATCGATTGGCAAAAGATACAGATCAAATTACCTCTTCCTTATCTCTAGGACGATAACCATAGCATATCAAAATATTTACTCATATTTTTGGGGCACAAAGAAACAAACTTTAATTCAATCATAACCACCGTATAACAAGAATCAATTAATACACAAATGACAAATTTAAATGCGTTTCCAAAATAAATACTAAAGCCCACTTTTTTTTTTAATCACAGAGTATTCATAAATTATATCAATTAACAGTAAACAGTTATAGGTAGCAGCAAATTACAAAAAAGGATGTACCAATATTTTTGATTACAGAGGCTCTTTACATCAAGTCTTTTCTTCTTTCAAGACACTCGAAAAATCTCAATATTTTTTGAAGTATTTAAAAGTAAATATTAATATTCTAATAATAAAGCGCTAGCGAGCCACTACCGATGCTAGTGAGCCCGAACGCGATGCTATTCTCTTTCACTTCGCCCTCTTTCGGATGTGATTGAATGTACATTACAAAGAATATTTGTTTATGTAGGCTCAGAGCATACGAGTGAACTCATACTTCAAGTTATCTCTTATCGTAGCATACCTGGTAAATAAACTCTAGGAATAACTTAATTTCACATTAAAATAGTTTAAAAGTGTGAAACATCTAGGTGAACCGGGGTTGTCTGATAACATACATGCTGCACTCCTCTTATACTCCATATTGCCAACACTCTTTCAAGGCCCAGTATTATATTTACTTAACATAATATAAGTACTATCATATTGCCAAACAAAGAAAGTTTATAGATAGGTATTATAAAAATATAGGTATTTTTTTTAAATTTAGCTATTGTCCATAAAAGTGTCTGATCCAAAAAAGTGGCTGCTTTATTATATGCAAGAGTAATATAATGTAATCTAAGCGAATAGCTAGGAAGTAAACATTGCCATCATCAATGCAATGCTTACAAGCATTATGTAAAGTTATGAAAAGCCAAAATCCAGCTAAAATATATGAGTTCTTTTTAATAAAACGGAAAAATTAAACAATTTGTTAATAACACGGTAGCATATTAGTGTAAAAAAATGAGTAGTTGTCCGGCACGAAACCTTTGAAATTTTTATTGAATATTTTCCAGTCACAAGTTTAATGTCTGAAATGATCTGCGAAACAGTGTAGACTCGGTGTAACAAAACATTGTTGGATTTTAACCAAAAACGTTTTGTTGGATTTTAATCGAAACCGAACATTTTTGTTCAAGAAATTATGTAAAGGAATTGGTGAATGCGCTAGTTTGACGTTTTGACAACATCAGAAAAATCAAGTTCAGTACAATGTATTGGTTGCTTAGTCGTAATTCTGAGCTATCAATATACATATAATAAGCTTACGTTGTATAAGCAAATTCTACGCCCAGTTTAGAGTTATGAAATAAAGCTATTGTTATCATTTAGCATCTTCTTCAGGTTATTTTAACTTATCTTAAACTAAATTACTTAATGTAATATTTACTTTTAGCTAACGAAAAAAATTGCATGCAAGTAAAATGTACTTAGAAATTTACATTTAAATATATTGTAGCACCGAATAAAAACTATAATAAGAGTTTTATGAAAATTCATGCATTTTTCAAAAATCATTTATTATGAAACTCTGGATTATAGGATATTTTGCCACAGTATTATTTATTACGCTTAGTAACTGATTATCAAAATTAACAGTCACGCATCTTCATCCTTCACATCCTTGAATGGTATTTTTTGAAGTATCATGTTGTGTTCCGGAAAGACTTGTATCAGCTTAAGTTTCAGCTTTAAGCTTTTAATTAATAATATTATGTGATGGGGGCGAGCTTTGAAACGTTTTCCTTCCTTGCATGAGTTCTGCCCTAGAGGTAATAGCTTTGTGTTGGTGTAACAACTCACTCGGATTTAAGACTAGGTATTATACCTCACTTAATGACTTTGTCCAAGCATACTTTTGCAGACGCGTTAGTATTCTTGGTGAGACAATCATGATATATAAGAAATTTCTGAAACGAGCTGGTATTATTTTGATAAAATATTTAGATCTCGACATAATTGAAATTATATATTTGTTACGTATAGATATTATATTCATACTAAAATAGTTCAAATTACAATTTTAAAGAAATACATTTATATTTGTTAGTTTTTTTCATACATAGTGTGAAAATTTCGTCTTGCGACTTGCCGATCTTATATCTGTATTTTGTAATTTCCAGTTTATATTTAATGCTAGTACAATTATTACGAGCTTGTATTTTCATTGCTTGTATAGTGTTTTTCCGGTTTGCTGGGGACTGAAATTTTATACATATTTTGCGATAATTTTGTGGAAATTCATTATTGATAAAATGAAAATACGTGATGTAGTATTATTTCTACTTTCTTTAAGTCCTTTACCACGACCTAGGTTTTGTTGTATTACAACATCTTCAGCATTGTGTTCTTTTTCATTGAGTTGATCACTTTTAATTGAAAGAATTGACCCACAGGGATTTCTTTAAGTGGTAATATGTCGATTTCCAACCATCACCTATCAACTATTAACCACCCAATTTATTATTTTTTTCTAAGTAAATGAGACTATTGCCAGCCGAATGAGTGACATATTTAAACCTGTAGTACAAATAAATATTCCTACATGAAAATTTTAAAACAATATACAAAAATATACAAATTTAAATAGTACAGGTGGAATACAAATAATTATTCATGTGCTGGATTGTTTATCGATAAGTTTATGAGTCGAATACTTCCTGGATTCTGCCCTAACACATTCAAAAATAACATATGATGTTTCAAACAAAAATATTTCCGTTCAAGCTATAAAACATAAGAATAAGTCCTAAGTCTCTTTTTGCAGCTTATTTTTGTTTTCTTACATTTGCATATGCTATAAGATTGGCTTCCTATTTTGCAAGCAAAGAAAAAGTACAACCTTTTCTTTACCATGCGGTCATCCTATAGAAATGGAATTTTAATTTTCAATTAAAATACTGCAAATTACAATTTTTAACAAGAAGAGGATTATATACAAATATTTTGTTTAAAATAATGCCTTCAAAATATGAGAAATATATACGTATATATATATATATATATATATATATATATATATATATATATATATATATTTATATAATAAGGCGTTAGGTAAAATAATTGTATCATAGCAAGGTTATTTTTCCAGAAATATGCAAATTCTTAATGAAAATTTTTACCACGTAATTTAGAAAATGTGTTTTTGTATTTATTTTATTTGACGTAAATTTATATTTTTTAAGAATATTGTTATAATTTAAATTATGTTTATAATGCGTCCAATGACATTAAGACGGTAATGCGTGGAAAAAAAAATATTACGCAAATAGCAGGAAACAACAAGTAACAGGAAACGAAGAATAAGAAAATTTTACTTCAATTTATCTGATTGCTCATTTATATAAATGATAAGTAACCTAATAAAGTTATAAATTAGTTTAAATTTATATACCCACCGTACTACATTTATATACTACGAGGTTCCTCAAAGCTTAGCGGAACTTACTCTAGTCATGATACGGAAATATATAGTATGTTTAATCTATTTATTGACATATTTTGCAAGATAAATATCGTTTGCATAAGGAACGTCTCACGATTGTGAACCGTACTATAAAAAATTAGATATATTTGATAATTAGTAAGTATTAATAAGTAATATTATTTTATGTTTTAATACGAATTCAAAAAGTTTATCTTAAAAGCTAATTACGTCCTCTTTCTTTAGGGAAAATATTTTCGATTACCGTCCGGTGACGAAGCTTTAACTTCGTAATTTTATATTTATGAATACTAATGCTGATAAAACTTTAATTAGAAGTTTTTTAATTAATTAGTCTTTTTCGTTAATCAAATCAAATTAATTAATTTTTTTCATTAATCATCAAATTAATGAATTTTTCAGGGTCCAAAATTTTATTCCGTTTTTTTTTATGTTCCGGGCGTCTTCTGGTTTTGACAAATAAATTGTCGATTTGTGGTAGTTCACTTACAATTAGATAGAGAAGAAAATGGGTATTTACTTTGTTGCTCTCGGTAAACGAAGGTTTAAATAACAGGGTAACAACACGAAAGGTATTCAAAGAAAAACTTGGTAAGTGATCATATTCAAATTAGAACACGTTTAATAAGAACGGAAAACGTCTAATTCGTAATAAAAATAGTTCAAAATCAATGTCTCAACTCTGAAGAACTCTGAAAATCAATGTCTCAATCATCAGCTACAGGTATCTATGAAGCGAGCACACCACAAGTATTTCTCTTTTTATATAACGACAATGAAACAAACATATATGTAGTAAACACAAACGTAAAAGGAAAATTGTTTATTTTTAAATTTGGAGCTTAATATAGGGTTATAAATAAAAAATGGTAAATTATATTTAACTCCATTATAAAAGGCCTATCCAATAATAATTTGTGCCGAAATAATCTTCTTCGTTTTTAATATGATTTTGCTAAATTTTAAGTTAACAGTTCCTATGTGACTTCTAATTTAAAATTTAGCAAAAAATTAAAAATACTTTCTTACATATTAAAAGTGGCAAAATTTTTTGTATGTCTAAAATGTTAAAAACTTTTAGGTTATGAAATTTTGATGGGCGGGCAAAATAATTTTAATTCCTTATTTCACTAAGGAAGTTTAGAACCAATTATAATATTTATACATAATGTTTACGATCATTTTTTCACTCTAAATTTAATCTCGTAAAATAAAGCAGTCACACTGGTATTTTTATTAAACTGGTATAATTTTCTATCAAGTAGCACCTTTTGGGTCGTTATTTTGTCATAGTATTCTACAATGTGTTGACTGATGTTTTTCTAAGCATACCGATAATAAGGTTATATAGACCTTTAACTTGTATTTCGTTCGAATAAATTAACACTGATAGAGAAAATCAATTGTAACCTTAATTAAAATTTACCAAACTTTAAAATTAATTTTCTGCCGAATATTAAAATTAATTCTTAAAATGTTATAAACAATTCACTATTCGCTTATTAATGTTTTACTAGTTTAATAATAATTATTGAATTTATACGTTTGTCTTAGAATGACGAAAATAAGCAAGTATTGTTACAAATTATTTCTTAAAAGGTTCGGTAAAGGTATATTTTGGTATACCTTTACTTTATAACTATTGTACTATTAAGGTTTTTTTGTTAACATTTACAGTAAAAGTTAAGTGAATATTTTTTATAATATCAAAATGCAAGCTGAACAGTGAAACAAAAGTTTGAGAAATCTTAAAGAACAGGTTACAAAGTTTAAATTGTACGATAAAGATAGAAGAAGTAAATTGTAACGTTATTTTTAACAATGTTCATTGATGTCATGAAAGCCAATCAGACAAGGAGATATCCCTACTCTATCCTTGTTACTGTATCTTTAACTGTTATTTAATCCATGGATTTATCTCTTAGAAACCTTATGTCCAACTTACAGGTTGAGCAAACACGTTGAACATGTGCTAGTCCAATAAATACATATTGTTTTAAAGTATTGCACAAATATAAAGAAGACAGAAAAATACAGACAGATAATTTATAACTCATAAAAGAAGTTAAAACTTTACAAAATCCAAGGGTGAAATAGTAAAGAGTTTATAATATTACTTTTCCAATAATATTATTTTTCCTCAAGTTTCAAGGAAATATACATCCGTTTCAATATCAATTATTTTATAGGTGAAGCCGACAAACCCACTTAAACATAAGATCAGTCAAACGAAACCAGCGACGACGGTTATAATTCACGAAGATTTTGATATCTTTAACGGTTGAAAATTAACTCGCTTCATAAACTACGTAAAACTCTATACACTCCATATTTTAATTTTGGTTTTTTAGTATCGAAAAACGGAAATAATTTTTTTCACTGTTTTTATTTTTCTTCCCTTTTTTTGTAAAGAGGCCGAGAGGAGATAATGTTTTGTAAAGAGGCCTAATATCAACACCGAGCATTTAACCCAATGGGCTAAATTGTTCGTTACTACTAACAATCCCATTTCGAATCCCCTTGTTTTTGTGTCGGTTTTACAGACATATACATACCTCACCATGTCATTCTTGCTAGTATTCTTCAGCCTAAAAAATTTTAGTATTGTAGGCTAGCCAAACCAATGTACGCGAACCAAACCAATGATTTTCCAAACGATGAAATAAATATCGTACCTCAATTACTCGCAGTAGTTGTTCAATGGCAATCAGTATTTTTTAAACACTTTTCGGAATTATTCCCATAAAAAATATTTAATTATTAACATTTCATCAACGATACTCTACATAACAGGGAATACAAATAAAAAAAACAGTTTCAGTTTTCATACAATGAAGTCTCCATGAAATAAATTATTAAAAGAGCATTATTTTCTTTATTTCTTTTAATTTTGGTTATACAAAAATCATATAAGCATTAGCAACTATGTATTGGATAATCATTACCAAAATATTATTATAACAAATAGAAAAGATTCTCTAAATAAAAAAGAATGTTGACCAGAATAATATTTTATTTTTAATACCAAAATATTTCGTAAAGAGATTTTATTTCATAACATTATGAGCGTTATAACAATTTCAGTTCTTTATGCCAATAGTCTGCGAGTAAAGCGGCTGTGAGATCTGTAGATCGACGGACAAGCGAACATGGTGAAACTATAAGGGTTGTTAGTTTAGCTACGGAACCCTGGTATTTATGTAGTGTTTATGGCATGCATTTCAGTAAAACAATTAAAACATTATTATCGAGTTTATAATACAATATCTAATATATCCAAAAACATGGGTTAGTCAATATTAAAATTAAATCCATTTTTCTAAAGTTCTAAAACATGCTTCACAAATTTATAAGTAAGTAATCAGATTTATACTTTGTTCGATTAATGAAAAATATGAAATATTTCAATGATATCGATTTGGGGAAAACTTTATACAGAGACTGCTAATTATTATAACGAAAAGTGTGAAGTAGTTTTGCGACTTAATTACGTGCATCGAATTTTAACCTACTTTTCATATTTCTAATCAACCAATTTTAATTTAAATGAAATGTCTAAGAAAGAAGAAAAATGCAAAATATTCGCTATTGCTCTGCTTTGGTAATCGAGTAGAGTTAATTTAATTTAATCAGACTTTTTGTGGTTTTGTCACTGTTATTTTTAATTCTTAATAATTTTTATATAATCTGGAAGACGGATGGTGTGGACTGATTAAAGCTTTCCACACAGTAAATTTGAGTAAAGCATAAACTATATTTATGATAATGAGGGTTTCTTGGTATTTCCTGATACCTTTTCTAATTTACTCATTTTCAAAAATTAATTTAAAAATTTAATAGCTTGTCTTGCAACCAAATTGATTACAGTGCCCTAATATATCTGGTTGATGTTATAAATTCTACGACTTGCTTAAATATAAATTTTGCTAACGTAACATGGCATTCTAACTCAGAATGTGTTTTCTTTTGTTATTTATACATCGCTATGAGTTTTTATTAAAAAAAAAGTTGTTCGTTTGGTTTTTGATTATACCAAAACTTACTTAAGATTAATGTGATTATAAATGAAATAACGTTTAGTATAGTGTATAATTTATGAAAAATCAGAGAAAGAGGAAAATAGATAAATTATAACCCTAGTAATCTTGCCTAGAACGTTGCAATCGAAATGAAACCTATGAAAGTATCGTTTAGGATTTTTTATTTTTGATAAGAGTAAATAAATCTCAGAACACATGATATATTATTATTTTCGATCAGTATTCGTACACATTATGTCACATTTAATAAATATATGTTATTTAGCATTACCCACTGACACTAGTTAAAAAAATATGGTAACCTATATAATTTGGAATACACTAATAAAACTTTTACGCATGCGTTTAAAATTTATTTCGATGAATAAGATTAGTAAAAAATAAATAAGTTCAAAAAGCTAATGCTTCGGAATCGTTCTTTATTACTAACTTAAACTGACAGCTGAGATTTATTCATATACGACCTTGCTTCATAATAATTTTCTATGACTTCGGTTTAGTTAACTACCATTTTTATCTAAAAGTAATCAATGAGATCGCATCTTATAATCTGAAAAATTAAATGGTGGAATTACCTACTTTTTAAAGTTACTTATTTTTCAATGGCTTTTCTTTATATTTAACTTTTTAAAATTGTGGACTTTATAAGAACGGTAGCATACGTAGTTGCATTATTTCAAGTTAATATTATTTTTATTTACATATGTAATACAACGATAAATGTAATTAAACTTTACAGATATTCGTTTCTTTTATAGGACCAAAACTAAACGCATTAGAAAATGAAAAAATATTCATTTCTATCGATTTCTATAAACAACTTGCACTATAAATCACAAATTGGTGAAATAAAATACGAAAACTGAAGGTATTATGGTTATAGACAAATAATTCCGATTGTATTTATTGAAACCAACAACTTTAGTTTTTTAAAAGATAATTTCTAATTTAAAAAAATGGTTATGGGAAAAATGATTTTTGTCATTTGACAAAACGCAAATCATCGAATGTTAAATTGAAAATTGAAAATCATTGAATGTGACTCTAAATATTAAAGCACCAACGATTACCCGGCATGGTAACCGTTCAATTATCGTGACTTTTATAGCTCACAAGAGTCGAAGAGATATTATATCAGAATTTAGTGGAGTTCTTTTTTCTTACCTAGACTCCATATGCTTATTGACATGTTACCTTGTTGAACATAAATTAATTCCAAAATTTTCGTAAACAAATCGTTTACTCTTTTACTTAAATATCGGAATGTATATCTACAGGCGTCTGCATATGTTTGCAGATGCAAGACAGCTGAAGAATGAAATAAAATTACACTGCGAGGCGAAACATAATCTATGAACCATTTGTTATACTTTTGAAAATGAACAGAAGTATGAAAATGAAAAAAATTTCATTCCGCAACCCAAAAGAAAAAAACTAAGCCCTTATAAAATCACTTACGTGTCTGTCTGTGTACCGTAGCGGATTTTACTGAATGTATACTAGAACTTTGGTGCTGAATATATATTTTGAGGAAAAATGTTATTTAATTGATTAGCATTGAAAACAAGGCATGTATATAAACATACCACAAAGCAAGGCTAGTATATATACATATATACATACCATAAACCCGAGCGTAATCGGTGGTATTAGACAAATACAGTAACTAAATACTCTCATAACTAACCATGGTAACCATGGTTTCCTAATATTTGTTGTTTGATGACAGATTCAACCGGGACTATCATTAGAGTAGTTTGTTAATAAAATATTTGATTTCTCTGTCACCTTGAAAAATACAGTGTCGTAAAGAAGGAAAATATTTTTCTGCCCTTAATGAACTCGCTCATCATCGTTTGAAATTCATGCTCTTCAGCAGCAAGCTGTAATGACTTGACAGTTTTTTAATAGTATTTTTTACAAAAGTGTGAATCATATTTTATTCTCAATATATAAATGAGTTAATTCCGTTTAAAAGTAATTTGTAGCTGTTAATAAATATTTTTAAGCAAGTAATTTTAAGTGTTATTATGTATAATTAACTTAACATTTATTCCTTAATTAATAATTTAAAATTCAATAACGAGTTTCCTTTCTTTAAAATTGATACTTTTCCAAAGAAAAATATTGCCCTATGATATAATAATACAAAGCATATAAAAATGAAATTTGTGAACTGATTTTCGTAAAATAATTGCTATTTATATTAAAAATGTAACTATCCATCGAAGAAGGGCATCATTACATAAAAAATAGGGAAGATATGATGGAATCAATAAATATATCGACTGATTCCCTGTGCAAATATTTTTTTTTTAATTTGGTGAAATATAGTCAAGCACCTAAATACTATAATCAAGTACTATAATCAAGTTATGGTGATGTAATAAGGATAATATTTTAATAAGAATAAAGAACACGAATTAATTTTATTACGCGACAAAATAAGGTAATAGATAAAAAGTTAATTCTCCATTTGGTCATCCCTTACAAAAGATCTTAATGTGTAATTTATGGTTAACTCAAATATCTTCATTTTCTTTTAATTTCTTGTTCAACAAATAAATGTCTCCACTCGTAGATGAGTATTACATACATTTGTTACCTCGACATAACTAAATATTTAAAAACAAAACTACAGAGGCTCTAATTCCAAACAGTATATTGAACAATTGACATCGTCGGTAATGATCTCGGAATTGTACAAAAGTATAACGAGAGATTGACACAGTAATATCTTAGAGAACAACATCTTCACAGTTAAACGAGTATACGTCGTGACAAATATCGGTATTTTGTCAAAAATACATCAGTCATCTAATTCGATATTGTCACGTTAGGAGCAAATTGCGTTTGACATACGATGCGACATGATAAATGTTATTGGTTCTAATTTAATCTCCTATACATTTCAAATAATATAGGTCCACATATGAATCTAATATAATAATAAAACTAGAATTACATATATTAATTTAACTAAACAAACAAGACACAAATACGCAATTACTTTGTAAATATATATGCGAGAATAAATGAAACTTGACAAGCTAGAAAGTTGTTTTGATAACTTATTATTGTGTCATATAAAAATAAGCGACAGTGGAATGTCGGATGTATTGAATAAAAAAATATGAGCCCTCAAGGGACGCCTAGCAGATGTGAAATATGATTTTTTTTTAAATTTTAATAACACACGGAAAGCAGCGTATGTGTAGTGTAGTAAAGGGAAAAGCATTAAGTCGGAAAGAGCCGACAAGACGCAAAGCTGTCCGAATCGCACGTCGCGTTGTGCCACCAGAATGTTTTGATTCCCATTATAACGCGCCTTTAAATGTTTTACATAAAAATTGTAAATATACCAGTGGAATCGCCGTAAAATATTTTCTTTTAATATATTCATTGGAGTGAAAGATATTTAAGAAATACAAAAATAAAATGTAATTTTAAAAATCGTAAAGTAAAGGAAGTTATATCTTATCATGAATAACTGCCTCTTTGGATCCTATGTGCTATAAACGAGTTTGTCCATATTCTAATTTATCCATTTATAAAGATAAAAAAAAATTATATATATTTACACACATATATATATATATATATATATATATAAATATATATATATATATATATAGATACATATATATATATATATATATATATATATATATATATATATATATATATATACGCAGTGCATTACTTGTCTTTAATGTTCTTGTTATAAAACCATTAAAAGCTCGTTTTAAAACGAGAACAATTAATGTGAATACCAAGCATTTTTTGTTGTCGTTGGAAAGGGTTTATTGGAATAACCCATTTAATTTATATCTGCCAGATAGTCAAGTTCTTATAGTTTCAAAATACTTCATTTTGGTACTCGAATCGATTGCTGGCTTTGGTTGCGCGATGAATCAAACCCTTTTTCGGGCATCCATCGAGAACTTTAAAAGCAATTCTGTGATATTATTTACGAAATTGTAATTAAGGAATCTAGTGTATTACATTATTTTGGAGATAATTTAAAGGATGTGAGTAATAATAAAATAAGTGCGATATAAAGTGCAATATAACGTGGAAAAAATACGTAGTGGTTCTGTATATAAAATTGCTGCAAACATTTTTGCATTTGTATTTAATGCTAGAGTTTGAAAATTATGTGGCGTAATCTGGACAAAAAAAATTAAATAAAAGTCGAAGCGCTTCACTATGCTTCACCAAAATTGATGAGTAACTCGACTTGACATAAATACTATTATAAGCTTTATAAAAGAGGCCGGAAAATACTTTTTTACTAAATTAATTTTTAAATGAAAGAATTTTTAAAAGAGTAACATTTATTGACAATAATAATAACTTTTAATGAAAAATTTAAATTTTGTTATGAAATGAAATTACTTCATTTTTCTGATTTCTTTTCTTAAAAGGTTTGCAACACTTCTTAAAATGTTTAATAATTTAACACTTTTTTCAAAGACTTCCTTTTCCTGTACATTTTTATTTCAGATAAAAAATTGAGAATCTAATTTAAGAAAACTATTTGTTACATATGTTTATAGAAATATATAATTGATAATTTAAAAATTTTACTCAATACGCCTAAGAAGAATAGTAGAAGCTATAAAATATTGTCCAGATTTATTTATTAATTTTCTTTATGGAATTAAAAATACAAAACACCTAATTATCCCTGCAATCATTAACATTTTTAGCTTCCAATATTTTATGTTGAACGGAAAATTAATTTGAGTGTGGTTTTGCTAAAGTGGGATAACTATATCAATTAAAATAAATTCTTTTTTCGGTAAAATAAACTTTTATAAGGAATTTTATCTGAATAATTTTACGAATTACTATGCGTTTACTTAAAAACTTCATTTAAATTTTATTGCATCCTGAGTCCGATTATGATCACTGAAGTCAATTTTTTAATCACAACTGCTAAATAAACCAAATGCATTTAATATTTTGACTTGAATTTCACTTTATTGTACATAAGACGTTGTCGTAATGAATAAATTAATAGCATGATTGAGGCAGGGGATCGTTTCAGCAGGATTTTCTAGGTTAAATTTAAGCTCGTTGCTAGTCACTGTTACCTTGTGATGTTCAAAATGCAAACGACAAGTAATTGTTGATAATTTTTTTGATATCTGTAACCCTTATTTTCATGGAATGTACATTGGCCCCAAATTATAAAATATGCCGTATATATAATTGATATGAATATCAAAACGATTGTCAACGTTTAAAGTTAATACGAATATCAACGTTTAAAGTTAATCAACCAGGTTGATCGACATATGGTGTAAATTTTGTTTTTCTTTTCTTCATAAAATTGAACTTTGAGTTTCATTACGTCTGACGCATTCTTAAATAATTTACACCCTTTTTGCCGAATAGATTCACATATAATACCACTATAAGCAAAATCCCGAATCGATATAGTCCCGATCTTTTTTAGCTAAATTCGTTATAATTTCGTTCAGTTACTATTTATACCTTGGCTTAAACTTGACGGTAAAATAAGTAGCAATTTTTGTTCTCTTTGATACGGATTTATATTCGTCGCTCAAAAAACTAGCGTTATACCCATTTAGCTTATCTGTTTGTTTGTTGGAATCTTTGGAATATGTTTCTTTTCGAATATTATGAACATATTCAAGATGTCTGACCAAACCACTCATATTTGAATTCTTCAATGATATTTTTAAGAACATTTATGGCATCATACAGAAAAGGAATCTATGATCTTGCTAAAATATTTAACATACTACTTACGATTTCCACTAATTAACTGCTATCGTTTCTATTAATTAACTTTTTACTGTATAATATTTTATAGACGATACCTTAAAATGACCCATATCAAAAATTCAAGTCATGGAAATTTGCTTAATATCAAGTTTCAATATTTATGCCTATAGCTACAGCTGCCGCATATAGAGAACCCACATTTCAATATATGCAATAAATAATTAACTAAATTATGAACTGATAAATACTTTGATGAACCTTAGCTATTTCTTATAAATTTTACTTGGTTTTTTTGGTAGGTAAATTTTAAATATTTTATGAACGATTAAAAATTGAATAGAACCTTAAATCATCTTCAGAAATATATATAGCATGAAATTCTTATTAAGAACACTATTAAGTAGTTAATATTAAAGTATGCAAATGGCATCTAACATAATCTAACAGAAGTAAAGAGATTCGCATTGCCCAAATTCCTTATTGAACCACTCATTTTTGGTTTAAAATTGATTTTAACAACTATTGTTTTTCTTACAGTTTTTGTAACGGCACGCGCATACACAAAACCTCACCATGTCATGTGCAAATGCACAATGAACACCAGTTTTTGCGTATAGTCTGAGTGGTTAGCGGGCTAAGCGTGCACAATGCGGAGTAGACGGGAGGCTTACGACGTCAAACTCATTTAAGCTATTTCTCGAGTTCTTTAGTCCTCCGCATGTTTTTTCTCGTCTCGAAAAAGAGCAAGTTTTTCGAATTTTCTTACTTCGAAACCTAGTTTCTAATTCAGTTTCCTTCAATTGAAATCAATTCTATTCAGTTCCTTAAATTGAGTGAAATATTTTGATTTCGTTCTTGTGAATTACATAACATTGAAGAGTGTTGATTATTATATGGTGAGTTAGATCAATAACCTCAAGAAAAAATCGGCAAGAGAATAACTTCTAACGTAATCAAAACTAAATAATGCTTAGGAAAACTCATACTGATACAACTTTGTTTGAAATTTATACAAATATTGCTCCTTGTTTCAGAATATTATCATACCTCAAATAAAACAGGCAATAGATATTGAAAACCGAATGAACAGGCTTCTTCCAAAGAAAATTTAATGGTCAAAAAGTCAAAATAAATTCAAAATGGTAATGTAATTCAACAAAAATCAAATTGCGAGAATTGATGATTAGAGCGCATAAAAAAATTATTGTGTATCCATTATATAAACAAAAATACAATTTTTCTTTTATTATTATTTTTAAAATAGCAACTAATCTAAAATAAATAAAGCGGCTTCATTGAAATTTCGCTAAAAATTTCTTGAATCGAATAGTTATAGTAGGTTTTTTAAGTATTGTTTTTTTTATAAATAGGGGGTTCTACTTTTCCAATAGAAAGTAACACTTTATATTGGAAACAAACAAAGGGCCTTGTAATTTCTCATCAGCAAGTTGGGTACATAAGAGAAAAAGTTGCTAGAAAGAATACCCGTAACATAGATCAAATTAATTGAGACGTGTCAAGAGTTCAACTTACTCATATGTTTTACTGACTACATGTTCGATTACGTAGTTGGTATTAAACTTTGGTAGGAATTAACTACAACGAGAGTGTCGTAACAATGGGAGTGTCGTACACTTGCAATAGTAATAATAGTACGATGTAGAGGAAAAGTAGACAAAGTAATATTGGAGGTATTAATATTTGAAAAGGAGCACATTAAAGAGGAGAAAGGAATACACTACATTACCTCCAATCCAATAAAAAGACATCTATATGATTAGGAAGGCGATATCATTGAGGGAGGAAACCATAGATCTAACCTTTGGTACGTTGATTATACCAAACTACTCATAAAATACTAAGCAAGATAACGAAGTAATCGAGGCGAGATGAGACCGTTAGTGCAAAAATTTTACTCCCCGTAAACCGAAAAGTCCTATTTGTGAAAAAACAGAAATATTTAGATAAGACGATATCTTGAGAGACCTAGAGGTCAAAGAGTTCCATTATGTGGGATCCCTGATAACTACAAACGATAATTCTGAAGTAGAAATTCGCCGCCACATTATTGGGGAAGGTCACAATAAAACTTATGCGAGCTTTAGTGCATCTCCTAGTTTTCTACGGTTCCGAGACTTCGGCTTTAAAAACCGCAGATAAAACACCCGTAGACGTGTTCGAGTGCTGGTGATGCATGCTTTTCGCATATTGTCCATCATTATCGTAATAAAATAAATTGGTATCCGCGATATGCTGTCTTTCATAGGTACTCGTCGGGTTATAGATATTTCGGCTTTAGTATCAACAAAGAAAACCTGAAGCAAATCATGCAATTAAGAAGAGTCGACAAAATATACTCCATGGTAGAAGGTCGGCTCGTGCGACTACACCCAGATACACCCTGCAAATTAATATTCAAGAGGTCGTAAGATAAATTCAACTTTGCAAGTATCAATGCAAACGAGTTTTCACAAAGACGGCGTATATTTTTGTGGGTAATGATGCTTAGAAATTTGAAACTGATTCAAAAGTAAATGCCGCCAAAAATATAAATGGTTGTGACAATATTTCCATGTCGAATAGTAAATTGTTGGGTTGATAAAATGGTTGAAACACAATCAAAGCAATGCAAAGTTAAAAAAGTCGTCTTCATGCACCAAATTTAAACTCTGATAAATTTTAAAACTGAAATTGTATAAAATTTGAACCTGCCTTGTTTTTGTGGGGATAAACATGTTTTCAATGTAATTTAATATAACAGGAAAACCTATCAAGTTTCCTTAAACGAACCAGCTAAACTCACACTTAACCAATTTTGTGGGTATTTCACAATCTTCACAAAGGCTAGTCTCCCTCTACTTTTAAAATTTTACGGTACTGAAATTATCACGAGTAAACTAAATGTTTTAATGGTATATCGGTAAGTAGGTGAGATAATTAGAGAGTGCAAAACTTAAGTATTTTTTAAGCTACGTAATTGAATTTAGTATTCTGCACGACGACTAATATAATAATAGGTAGATTTAATTTTAGAAAATTAAAATGAGCTACAGGAGTGCAAAAGCGCATATATAGTGCTTAGTGTACGCGCGTCCAATAGCTTAAGAATTTGTCTAGCACACTATCATGCCTTTAGATTAAAGTAACAGTATTTTAAAATGTATTTAGATATTTATGAAAAAAAATTAAAACGAAAAAATGTCATATTCTGTTCTACTTTACTTACCGCTGGATGTTCTAAGCCATTTAATACCTACTATGAGTTTATTGTGTGTAAAATTGTCTTTCAAAATTTGGAATAAGTTTTTATTACACATAAATCACTAATTTTGTATTGAAGTAAGTTCTCTATTTTCGGTAACCATATACATTTAAATTGGTAAAAGTTTTAGAATATCAAATTGTAACATACCTAACATTTAGAAATTTATTTAGTTACATAAAATTAGTCTCTTTTGTATGCAGTCATTCAAAATATATTGCTTCAGTGTTTTTAAATTTCATAAGGAAAATAAACATTGACTTGGATTCACGAAATTTATTCACTGGATAATAAACTTTGTAGGACAATAATTTTTTTTTCCTGCTTTATGTACTGTTCAATCAAAAACCTTTTGTTTTTACAGTTTTGCAATATAATATTTGTTAAAGAAATGACTAGATAGCAATTTGAGAGACGATTATTAATAAATAATATTATTATTTTGGCATGAAGTTTTAATAAGAGACAAATAATGAATTAGTTTTGACTAATAAAGCATACTTTAGAAAGAATAAAATAAAATTTAAAACCAGGGGAAACAATTTCCTGATTTCAGTCACTGTCAGTATCTATTAGTTATAGCCAATAACCAACACGACAATATGGAAAATTTATGTAAATTTAATTTGGTTACTACGGCTAATATAAAATTTCTAATCGCTGCCTTTTTAGATTTAAAATAAAAAAATGTGTAAATTTTTCAGTGGAGTGGACAGAAAAATATTTGTAATCCCTACATAGTACAAAATAGAGTCGTCTGGCCGTATCTGGCTATATATCCATGTAAAGCCTTTAATCTTTTAAAAGTATTTTTATGCCGTTTTGACCATCATTCAGACCATTTCTGAAGAAACATTTAGAACTATAATATATTGACATTTAATGTATTATTTGTAGTGATATAGCAACATAGAGTCAATAGTTTGAAACGAGGCTTCAATGTCAAATAAGACTTCTATTAAAGCATTAGACCGAACAATGGCCCATTATTTGCATGCAGTTACGCAAAATTAATCTTCATTTTAGCGGCTGAACAATTTTGCTCTCGTGAGATATTCGGTAAATTTTACCAGGCAAACACGAGTCCTTGAAGTTATTGTTTCTTTAAAACAATCGTGTCTTTGGCTACATGTGACTAAAATGAAACTTGAAAGCCATATGCTTGTTTTGTTTTCGACACATGTATAAAAAAAGACTTTTTTATAGATTTACAATTGCAAAATTGACGTTGATAATAATAATCTCTGCAATTTGGCAGACAACCTTCAAGTATTAGTCCATAAGGTTTATCTAGAAATTAAAAATATAAATACTAAATCGCTTGTTTCAAAGGATGGGCAATCTTGTTACCTACTAAAAAGTAAGCAGGAATTCGCTAAAATTTAAAGAAGAATTAACTATTTTTTCAAGTGTCTTAATTCTTTCAAAGTCCATACCCTAATGCAAGCCTACTATTCCTGTGGACCAGGTGTTTTACCTTGACGAATTCGTGTGTTATCCGATTACATTTTTAATTTCCTTGCGACTACTTGGACTAAACTCACAAAAACTGATATTAAAAATATGATCTCTAATTTTATTATTAGAAATTGTTATCCTTGTAAGCTATACAAGGGAACAAAATTGCAAATAAATATATGCACAATTTTTACCGGTTATGGAACTGAAAAAAAACACATTAATTCCGCAAGTTTCTATGATTCTTTTGAATTTACTTTATCAAATTAAACACTTGCAGTTCCCAATAATACTGTCATGCGCTAAAACGTAATGTCAAACAATGAGTGTCGCTGAAATTTATTTAAACTTTGGGTATTTTTCACATGGACAAGTATATGTATTTCTCTCACATGCAACCTCACAAAATAATCTGTATTGTTTCCTGAAAAAAAAGCACTCAATGTTTTGTACATAGAAATTATGTAGTTATGATAAATATAGAACATAATAAATAGCGCTTGAGAAAAGCTTAGATTATTAATAATATTGTCTCTATCATTACCTTTGTACGAAAATACATTATATTAATACGTACAATGTAAAACCAATGGTGACACCTCAAAAAAAATATAGAAGTAAATTTTTAGATCAAATTTTAAATGATAAATACGTTTTTAAAGTAATTTTTTAAACAAATACATTTTATATTGTAAATACCATATTTTATATTCCGTTAAAATAGTGGTAGCTAAAATTTATAAAAATTTAGTGACCTGTATATTTAATTTATTTAAAGGTTTATTTCAACTTTTAAACTTAATTTCTATCGAGATTTTCATATACGAAGGCTGGAGTGACTTAAGCGTGTAAAAAGTGCAAATACCACATGAATAAATATATACTAAAATAACATTTAAATTGAGCCAAAGAATTCGTTACACATTAGTTACATCTACATGTATTCATAGTTTTAAATCATTGCTTCATACTCAACAAACTTACAATGTTAACATATATAGGAATCAAATAGCAATTACTGACTTGATGACCTTCAACGCCGGTTAAGTTGCATGCACTCCAAGAGGCTCCTCCTAAAGTGGTCAGAGACTCTGACGCCTGATGAAAATACTCCCACTCGTTTGAAATAGCTCTTTCCAATGTGTCTAAACATATATTGACTTTATATGTATTCGAATTAAAATACACAAATTCTTGAATTAGTTAGTCCTTTTAATGGTTGAGCTCCTTTTAAATTAAAAGATTTAAAACTATTGTTTTGGGTGATGTGAAGATGTTAAAAGCAGAAAATAACGGTAATTATAACGGAAAACAAAAGACTAATGAATATATATTTTTAAAAACTCAAAATAAAAACTTCACTTAATGCGGTTTTGTTAAGAAGAGAATAAATTTTGGTAGGAAATGACAAATAAATATGCAGTAATTTTAACAAAAAAAAATCCCAATATATGGAACGTAGCCTAATTTAAAATAACAATTTCAATTCCACTTTAATTATTAATAAACTAAATGATTTTACAAGTGTGTCAAAGAAAATTTTATAGACAATTTTACACGTGTGTCAAAACAACAATACCTTTTTCGAAGAATGTTCTAAGATACTTACTAATAAATACTAATAGACTTAGCTTATATTGACTGGTTCATAGAAATGTTTGAATAAAATACATACAGTAAGATTTAAACCATTATATATGTTTCGACCGACGTAAAGTTTATTGTTAAAATTTAGATTAATTTCCATAAAAGCGAGTAAGCCTTAAATAGCATGCGGCATATTTATCACACTTATCTATATCATAGGTTAGAACTAGTCCTGAATCTCTGACAATTCGTAACAATATAAAGCTTTTATTAATAGTAAGACTTCAGTTGATATCGGGATGTCGAAAATGTACAAATTATATGTTTTTCTATTTCCAAACGATGCAAGGGGCAAAAAAATATTAAAATCCTCCAAAAATCCGAATACGTGTTTCTGATTTAATCGCCTTTATTCCATTTTGATAGAAATTGAATATTTATAGGAATAAAAGAAAAAAGGTCGCAACTTAAGACAGAAAGGGACTAAATACAAAAATCGTAACTTTTGGAAAACAAAGTTTATAGTTATATTATTTAACAAATTCTGTAAATAATTGGCATAGGATATAGAGAAGATGTAGAGAGAGAAAATGTAAAGAAAATGTTTTTCAGTGGACTTTGAATTCTAATAACTCAGTTTCCTATTCTATGAAGGTACGACGTACACATATGTGAGTGTGCTTGCCTGTTTGCATTTTTACACGCAAGAAATGTGAAAGATCATATAACTCCAAAAAAATTATTATTATAACTACATAACAATTAGTATTAGTTCTTAAACAAGTAAAGGGAAAGGTGGATCTATTTTTCATTACTCTGGAGTAAATAACTGTATATAATAAAGAAGTATCATTTGACATTATTTATCAAACATTCAAATCTACTTACTACCCCTTAATAAATTCTCTCGCCATTCGGAATGTGGACAAAACAGGTGGTCCTTTAAGTCGGTCTTTATAAAGTGGTACGTATGTACCAAACAATATACTGGTGTCATCGGGAGGAATGTGGGACGGTATAAACTGGACACCAATCTTTATTTAGATAAATTTGACGAATAACCTTAACATTTAATTGGGTTATTGACGTACAGAAGTCTGTTCTGATGTTAAGTACAACAAGAAAGTAATTTGATGCGAAAAAAACTTACAGGTTTATGTACAATATAAACTTTGTTGTTCTTATCGGAAAATGGAACTAAAATTCGAAACACTTAAATTGTATATGTCCTAAAATTTTATAAAATTACCAAAGGTGACGATAAAGTGTGTAATTTCTTAATATTTTTATATTAGTTTGTGCAGCAGTTGTAAATAACTCGCACACCCTCTCTCTCTGTTGTATTATTAGGTAGATGGAGATAAGGAAATCGCTGCAGCTGTTGTCGCCTATGTGAATCACTGGTGACTAGATCTAATATCATTAGATCACATACGTGACTTACTATGTTGTGAAACATAGATGAAAGCAAAAGGTAGCTAAAATAACCTCAGTTAAAAATAGATGTAGGTATGGAAAGATTTGCATTTCATTTTTACTCCTCCCAAAAGGTACTCAATTGTTTTATTGACATACGATTTACACAATGGTAAATATATTTAATTATCCAGTTATTAGCGACTATGGTTGATAGTCATCAATATTATAGTATTCATCAGCACATATGTATTATTAGCACATTTTTTCCGAATTTTCGATCTTTTGAACGTCGCATTAATATGAAATAAATTAAATATGTATACTTTGTTTACTTCATTGATTATAACTATTACAGAGATAAAAATTTTATTTGAGTCGACTTTGAAATCTGTCTATAACTCCGAATCAATCGTAAGCGACATGAGATGACAATAATTATTAACCTTTCAAACATAGCAAGAATTTTTAGAGTCGAATTAAGAGTTCACAAGATTATTGGATGCCAACATACAAACAAAGAAATAACCAATTTTTTTTTCTTTACTTTACTAATGTAGACTACATAAAGTTATAAATTAATCTAATTATTATTAATTAAAAACTATCGTGTTTCATATACGTTATTAAAAGTATGAAGCTTCCGGAATAAAAATGTTTCTCATATGATAGCTGATGTACATGAAAATACGTTTTATTAATTAAAGATTTGTACTTGCATTATCAGATTTTTTGCATCTTTTAAATTTATATACCCAGCAATTTAAATAGACTTAATAATTTTTTTTTAAATTTACTCATAAGTGTGTAAGGATAAAATGGAAAAATTGTTTTAAATTATGAAAAATAATGAAGCCGATCTAATTAGAAAATCTTATTAACTAGAAGCCGGAGATTCAACCTCAATGAATAAAGTAACTTCATACTAATGGTCCATAGTTTAATAGCGGTTGGATAATAACTACAGGAAAAAATTGTAGCAAGGCGTAAAGTAAGGAAGAAAATTTAATTTGGCCTTTGCTGAAAATAGACTTGAAGTACTTTCAAGGAAATTTTCTTTTTAAGGAATTATTATGTTTGCGTCCTTCTAAGCTACGTTTTTCTAGTAATATTTAAATAAAAAAAACGTCTTCTTAAGAAAAATTTAATTTTTTTGTTTTA